>CM037088.1:55671216-56871216 GCA_020916435.1 Oxytropis ochrocephala
GATTGGGTTTTGAATTTGAATGAAGGGCTAGGATTAGAGATCACTTGGATTGTGGGTAGTGAGAAAACACAAAAATGAGAGTGAGGGGGAGTTTGTGTGAAAAACTTGTCTTATTTTGGGGTCAAGGGTATAATTGAGATGGAATGTTACCAAAGAGGAAATTTTGCATTTTCTTGTGAAGAGGTGAGTGTACATGGGTGGGGTAATTTACAAAAGAGGGCATGGAATTTTGGTCTTTTGTCTTATTGAAGACACTTCCCCTTTTTTAGTTTTGAATTTTGGGCATGGAAGTGAAGGTGCACCTATTAAAAAGTGTCACATATTTTGAGCACTATAAAATATTCCCTCTCATTATTCTAGACAATAAAAATTGTCATTTAGTAATTGGGAAATATTTAATGGTCTTTTTTTGGGTTTTTTATGCACTAAAAATGGGAAAATGCATTTTTAATTATTTTGGACTAGGATTTTCTTTCCAAAATTATACAAAAATTACCCTTGGTAGAGTAACATGTATGCCACGTCCTTGACCTGGTCTTGGTCCAAAATAATTAATTTGCTTTTATTTAGATGCCCAAAATGCAAAAATATGCACTATTTTATTTTCTAAAGTTCCTAAACATTAAGAAAATTATTTTTGGGTGCGAAAATTAATAATGATCAATAAATGGCCTTTTTGAAAATAAAGACACGTGCCAAATGACAAGGGCACAGGCAGCAACGCAATTTAATTACATTGCTGTGCGCGTAATTCAAATAAAAATGCGAAATAGGGGACGAACACACATAAATGCACCAATCCACTGTTTTCCACACATTAAGAATTACCTTATTGCTCTATTTTTTTCTGAAAAAATGTTTTTGACTTGGGCGGACAAAATTGGGGTATTACACTACCTTATTAGCATGACTAGAATTGCTACTTGCATTACTTGGGAGTAAATATTTAAAGTAAAGAAAAGTTGATTTTGGTGTGAAAGAAATATGCTTTACTTGGTAAGCCAAAAAGGTACCAAGAAAATTAATTTGGATCAACGTGGCAAAAATAAAAAATTAAGGGTTTTTGTCTTGTAAGTACATACATATAATAAGAATTGATATTGTTGTACATTGACTAGAATTGCTACTTGCATTACTTACTATATAGTAATATAATATTATTGTTTCTTATTGTTTCGCAGATTTCCAATTATGCAGAGGAATTGGAAGGGATGAAACTTGTAACAAAGCAAGAATTTATTGCATCATTGCGAAGGAAAAGTAGTGGTTTTTCCAGAGGAGCTTCCATCTATAGAGGTGTTACAAGGTAATTTAAAGTTTTAAATTTTGTAAATAAAATATTGAAGGGTTAAAATTGTGTTACTAATAATAATATGGAACTTAATTTGGTGTTACTGCAGCATCACCAACAGGAAGGTGGCAAGCAAGAATTGGTCGTGTTGCTTAGGAAACAAAGACTGCATAGATTAGGAACATTCAATAAATATTTTACTTATAAGAACTATAAACATATTTAACCGAGTTTTAGTAGTACACTATCATCTAACCATTTGGCGTGATAACAAATGATCGAGGAGGACGGGCATTCGGTAAATGTTTTTTTTTTATGCAGAGAGGGCATCAAAACTCTCTAGAGTTAATGCCAATGTTCTTCATGTTGATGATTTTGGGTGGGTTGAGGCATCCCTCAATTTGTGCTGCCCTTGGGTATGCTCTTTTTCATTTGCTTCAATATTTCTATGTTGTTTTGGAATAAATAGATAATCTTATATGCTATACTTGTTTTCATTATTTTACAAACCATTAATACAATGTAAATTTAATGTAGATTCTTCAGATGGGCAGATAAACTTCATTAACTAAGCTTGAGATGGGCAGATAAATTTAATGTAGATTCTTCAGATGTTTATTAAATGATTCAATATGTTATACTTATACATCTAATGTTGTTTTGCAATGGGAAGTTATGGATATGGCATTCCATACCCTGTCAACTTAAGAGCATTTGGACTAAGTGGGTGGCTTCCAAGATTAAGGTACATATTTTTTAAGCGATTTTTTTTGGGGATGTGATTTGGAACAATCAAGATATTCTGGATCTGATCGAAATGGTTTTACCTTCTAACTCGACAATCCTTTTGTTGTTTGGCTTTATCTCTTATTGCAACTTTATCATTTTTGCTTTTGAATCGCTTTTCTATGTTTATTGTTTACACAATGTTTCTATTAGTTATTTCTATTAGTTATTGCTTCATTTTTGGTGCTGGCTTCTACTATGTTTTTATTGGTGTCGTAGTATGCATAGTTTAGCTAAGAGTTGATCCATAAATATGGTTGCATGCTAGCTGTTTGATTAAAAGTCAAGCTGAGATTGTTTTGCTATGCCTATTAAGATTGTTTGACATGCTTTTATGTCCTCTTTTTTGTACCCTTACTTCTATCAATGTTTCTAATTTACTGCATCATGCATGCCCCTGCAGTGTTAACTTTAGTCTTTTTTCCCCTCAGTCCTCAAGCAATTTTCAAAGACCCTTTCCGTGGTGGTAACAATATTTTGGTAAGAACTTCATTTAATCACTTGCTACAAGAAAGATATGCGATGATATATATCAAATTAGATAGTTTTCCTTCTTCATTTAATCACTTGCTACAATAGAAGATAACTGAACTTCTGGTGTTGAATTATAATCTTAATGAGAAAACATCTTCGATGTTGTATATTGATTGTTCAAAGGTATGGAATAGAACAAGAGTACACCTTACTTCAAATAGATGTTAAGTGGCCTTTAGGTTGGCCCGTAGGTGGTTATCCCGGTCCTCAGGTAATGCCACTTCTTTTGATTCATTTCAAATTTCACATGAGTTTGTGAATTTCAGAAAGAGGAGTTAATGAGTTATTACTTTACTTTTCAGGGTCCTTACTACTGTAGTGCCGGGGCATATAAGTCATTTGGACGTGATATTTCTGATGCTCATTACAAGGCTAGGTTTAAATACAACAAATTCATGTTTTGTTATTTTGGATGTATGATTTAATTTTGGATGTATGATTTAATTTTTGGATGTATGATTTAATTTTTTGGATGTATTTTGGATGTATGATTTAATTTTTGAATGTATGATTTAATTTTTTTTGGATGTATGATTTAATTCAAGTTTAAATACAACAAATTCATAGATATCACTATTAAAAACTATTTTGGATGTATGATTTAATTTTTTTTGTTGCAAATATAAAAAGGAAAATACACAAGAACAAAAAAATTAAAAAAAAATTAAACAATGGGCAGCGCTTTTAAGGAAGCGCTGCCTATTTGAGGACGTGTTTGGGCAATGGGTAGCGCTTTTTAGGAAGCGCTGCCTATCTGAGGACGTGTTTGAGCAATGGGTGGCGCTTTTTAGGAAGCGCTGCCTATCTGAGGACGTGTTTGGGCAATGGGTGGCGCTTTTTAGAAAGCGCTGCCTATCTGAGGACGTGTTTGGGCAATGGGTGGCGCTTTTTAGGAAGCGCTGCCCATTGTTGGTGTGGAATCACCAGCACACGTTCAAAGAGTACTCAAAAGCACGCGTGGATGAAAAAAGCGGCGCGCTATATACTAATTTTGTTGTAGTGAGTTCAATTATGGGCAAGAAGTGTACTCAGTGAGAAGGAGTTGAAACTTTACTTTGTGGATTGGATTAGGTGCCCCGATTGGTTTACCACTATCAATATAGTTTGGTGTTACATGTTAGAATAGTTCATGTACTCTAATTAACAAAACTCCTTCTTATCCAATAAAAGATGACCATCAACAAAAATGAATTTATTGAAATTAAGAACACGATTTCAAAATTCTGAAATTTGTTTGTGTTTTCTATCACAGTCATCATGAAGCTGTCTCAAGTTGTTCCTCACTTATAGTCAATTAATTAATCTAATAATCTATCATGAGTCATGGCTTGATTTCAGTGAATTAGTCTTGAGTCTTGACTCAAACAATTTCAAATTTCAGATCATTTTACTATTTGTCACCATGGACACGTGATAACCGATATATTGGACACTTAGCCGCGTTAAAACTTTTTATTTGACTGAACTTTAAAACTTAATTAAATGTGGCAACAATTTCATTTGACATTCAGCCTATCAAGTCGATTTATATGGATCATAATGAGAAACACGTGTGTTTACTGAATTTGGTAAAAGAATAATTTGTTTAAATTAATTTGTTTACTTCACATAATGAGAAATTCCGCGTGTGTTTACTGAAATTCCATGTCGCCTTATTTGGCTAGATATTATTACCCCTTATGATCTTCCTTTTGGGATGTGCATGTTTTTGATTTATCTAATACATGACCCATCCAATTCAAAAGCTAATATTGATGTCTATTTTGGAACCTTTGATTGATATAATCTCAAGAGATTGTGGGAAAGTGTTTTGACATATGATCTAGCACGGAAGGAGAATTTTATAATGAGAGCAACATTGATGTGGGCAATTAATGACTTCCCTGGTAATGGTATGTTGTCTGGTTGAGGGACTCACGGTAAATTGGCATGTCCCCACTACATAGAACACACAAAAGTGTTTACGCTGAAACACGGGGAAAGAGTTTTTTATTTGACTCACATCATAGATTCTTACCACCAGATCATGTATTTAGAAAGATCAATACAGCCTTCAAGAAAGGGGTAGCGGAAATGGATGGACCACCGCCATTGTTGATATCAGGTGAAATCTGGAGTAGAGTTATGGATATGCCACAAGCCACAAATGTAGGTACGCTTCCCCAATTGGGAAGGTTATGGAAGTTGGCATAACTGAGCAAAAAGAAGTATATTTGGAATTGGAAAGATAGTCTATTGAGTCACAATCTCGATGTTATTCACATTGAGAAAATTTTCTTCACAACATATTTAACACTATGATGAATGTGAAAGATAGAACCAAAGACAATAACAAGGCTAGCATGTATTCTACTCTTTAATGTGGTAAAAGTCGACCCAATTTGCATTTGAACCCTATGGCTAATGGCAATATGTCAAAACCCAAAGCCTTAAACGCTAACACCAAAAGAAGCGAAAGATGTTTGTCGATGGTTGAAAGAATTCGAATCGAAGATGCTAGATGGTATTCTCCAGATCATGAAAGATGTGCGAATGTGAACATCGGGAAGATGTATGGGATGAAAAGTCATGATTGCTCTGTATTCATGGAGTCTTTACTTCCATGTTTTTAGTTCATTACCAAAATGTGTTTTGGAATCACTTACTGAAGTGAGTCAACTTTTTAAGAATTTGTGCTATTTAACATTGAGAAAGGATACAGTTGAGGTGCTAGCTCAGTGATAAGAGCTAGCATTATATCCTCACGGTGCTGAGTTCAAATCCATTCAGGAACAGTTGTAAAATGGTCATTGGTGCCACTTTGATTAATAAAAATTTCCCCCTTCCCCAATTTAAAAAAAAACATTGAGAAAGGATGATCTTATTAAGATTGGGCAGAATGCTTCATTCATTATCTATAAGTTGGATAGAATAATTCCTCCACGTTTCTTTGATTTAATGAAGCATCTCTTGGTTCACCTTGCATATGAAGCAAGCCTTGGTGGACCAGTTCATTATATGTGGATGTATTCATTTTAGAAATAATTATCTATTTTAACATTTTATTTAATGTGTATCTTTAGTATCACTATTTGTCCAATCATGATTTCCACCTCCATATCTAATTTATAGATTCATGGGTGATTATAAACAATCGGTGAAGAATAAAGCTAGAATCAAAGGATCGACCTATTCATCTTACTTACACAGTTAAAAAAACTATTTATGTTCTAGTTATTTAAACAACTTTATGTTGTCAAGAAATGATAGAAACGAAATGGAGGTTGAAGAAGAAAGACACTTTGATCTTACTTTATCTGTGTTTAAGAAACTTGGTCACCACCTTGGAACAGAGTTGATCCACTAGTTATCGGATAAAGAGTATGAGTTAGCACATGTCCATATCTTGATCAGTTGCACTGAAGTTAAACCATATCTTGAGTAATTATTTTCCATTTCAGTTTTCAATCTATACACCTATATATATAGAAGTCCATATATTGAATAATTTATTTTCAGGGCATTCTTATTATCTGAGGGTATACGCACTAAAGAATATTCTGCTCGTATACATGAAAGTTTTCCATTGTGGTTTAAAGCTAGAGTAAGTAAATGAAATTAATTTTTTAGCCTCAAATGTTTAAAGTAGATATGAGACATGACTTATTTTTTCCATAGCAACTTACCTAGGTTTATGAAGCGGCATCAACTTGCTTAATATTACACTTGAGAAACTTAGCTTATTTTCCTTATTCTTCTGTTAATGAATGAAAAATATACTTCGTTAAAGGTTACAAATTTTAAACCCGGACATCGAGTGAGGGAAAACAAACAATTAACAGTGGGAATTATGTAAAAGGGCTCACTAAAGGAGCTGAAGATGACTTCTACGACATGATCCAACACATATATGAACTTGAATGTGCTATAAAAGAGAGTGGTTTTGTTTTATTGTAATTGGTTTGATCTATCGGTTAGAGGAACGAAATTGAATCCAAAAGGTAATATGGTGGACATTCGAATGGATAGAAGGTATCCAGCCTTTTATCCATTTATCATGCCGGAAAGTGTAAGATAGGTGTATTATGTTCCATATCCATCCACTCGGGGAGAAAAACAAGGATGGCGTGTTGCAATTAAGACAAAACCACGGATCACATTATCAAGTGGATTAAGTGTCGGCCGTAAATGAGGTAACTGAAGTTGAACAATTTAAACCTTATGTGACGACCGATACCCTGATGAAGAAGATGCAACAGTTTTAGAAGTGGAAGAACAACATTCAGATGAAGACGAAGATTCTTTAAAATAGATTGAAGATGAAGAAGAGATAGGATCTGAAGACGTAGTTTAGTCGCTTATGTCTGTATTTTGACTTTTAGATACTCTTATTAGTAACTTATCATATTATTGTTCTTGTTGTCTTTTAAATTAATTGTTATATATCACATTTCATTTTTCGTAGATGTGGACCTAGGAGGTTCTGTCCCACCGCTTCTCAGACCGCCGAGAGGTGAGAAAGGGAGAGAATAGTTGTTGACCCACCTCGCCAGAGTTGGCGTCTTCGTTAGATGATATTGAATATGTGGATGGGTTTGTAGGGATGTGGCCAAAGTGGTTGGCTATGGATGACTTCGGCCAGGACCCTAGTGAAGCCAAGACAGACGCATCTATGTAATCCTCTTCTCCGTGTTGACTATTTGTTGCTTAGTGGGAGGAAATCTTGGAATGACTCTTTTGTTTGGTTTCTTTGTGATGATAATTCTTGTGCAGCTATCCTTAATACTCCACTCTATCCTTTCATTACTATGGATTCTTTGAGTTGGAGAGGTGGATAATCAGAAGTCTATTCTGTGAGAAGTGCATATAGGGTGGCGATGGAATGTGTTGTTAATTGTTCTCATTCTCGTGTTGATGGTTCTTGGGGGTTGTTATGGGGTTGAAGCTCCCACCCAAAGTTAAGGAAATTCTTTGGAGGTTTAGTAGGAATTGTTTTCCTACTCGCTCAGTGTTGGCAGGCCATGGCATGATGGTTCCGCTGGCTTGTCCGTTCTGTGGTGACCATGACAAAACACCAGCTCATTTGTTCGTCAATTGTGATTTGGTCTCTGCTGTCTAGCGCGCACTTGGCGTTCTGTCCATTGTTTTTGGTTCTGCTGCAACTATGGCTTCGGCCAACAGCTTCTTTTTTGATGTTTTAAGCCGTTTGGATGGTGATGACAAGCTAGATTTTTGCATGTCTTTATGGAGAATTTGGTCGAGCCGGAACCTACTTGTTTGGAACAACAGTAGAGAGACGACGACCACTACCACATGTGAGGCAATCAATTACTCAAAGATTGGGTAGATGCTCGTGGGTTACACTCTTGGCCTACCTTTGGCAGGTTCATCTTCGGTCGTCTCTGCGGCACATGGGTGGACAGCGCCTCCTCCAGGCATCTTGAAATGCAATGTTGATTCGGCGTTTGATTCGGGTGGCAGCAAGGTTGGGTTTGGGATGTGTCTTCGTGATAATTGTGGTGTTTTTGTAGCTGTGAAGGTGCAATATTCTATACCTATATTAAAAGTGTATAAAGAAGAAGCTTTGGGGTTGTTACTTTCCTTGGATTGGGTTCGGTAGCTCAACTTTACTGATGTCATTTTTGAGCTTGATGCCAAGGTGGTTGTTGATGATTTTCACATATATATTGTTACCTGTAGTATCCGATTATGGTTGTATCTTGTTTGCTTGTGGGTAATCTTTTACTTTTTTAGTCCAAATTCTCATGTGGAGTTCTCTAGGAGAAAAACCAACAAGGTGGATCATACTCTTGCATGGGTAGCCTTGTCTTCTGTTTCTTCTCATACTCTTTATGACATTCCAGTATGTATTTCTCTCATCATTGATAATGAAATGAACTAGACTTCTTTTGTCAAAAAAAAAATCAATAATGTAAATACATATATTGTTAAATTTAATTTATTATTTAATGTTTACTATAATCACTAATACATAATTTGTATTTGCTTAATATAGACGAGAGTGGTGTGAAAGGCTGAAAAAGAGAAACACATTAGGAAGATATTTATGCAAAGAGCGGACGTCGCTTGTATGACATGCTTAGGGAGGTGTGCATTAGAGATCAGAGGCATACTTGGATAGGTGAGGGTGTCTGGGCAGCCCTCAAGAAACACTAGGCTACCGCAGATTACTTAAAGTTGTGTGATCAAGCCAAGAAGAACTGAGCATCAGAGAAGGGTGGTTCGCTTCACTGTTGTGGCTCGATCGGTCAAGCTGGGCATGCTGCCAGACTAGTAAAAGTTTATGTTTTATTTTAGTTAGCTAGGGCGATTAATTAGAAATCGTTGAACATGTGTTATTCTTTTTATAGGCTAAAAGCTCAAGTGCACACTCCATCTACATGAGATTCACAGGGCCACACATGTCAAGAAAGGAACTCCAGATAATGTTGATGAGCGCTCGAGGAAGACTCATGTAAATATCCAACTTGATTTGTGTTATATATTGTATTGTATTGTATTGCTTTTGTTAAAATTTATACTAACTATGTATGTTGTTTGGTTATGCAAAATAGGAGGTGTATCATCAAGTGATGACTCAAAGCGACTCGGGAGAGTGGGACCCTTCATCGCATTTGCACCTACCCACGAGGAGGCGCCTAGCGACGCACAACTAGAAGAAAGGCGGTGGCGGGAAGTATAAGTGGTCTTTATATGGCGCGGGGACATTTTCTCCCTATATTCAGAGTGGTGTCGATCACATTGACACCAGCAAGGCTTCTGCTTGTCAACCTCCTCCTCCGCAAAGCGCGGTTGAGGTAACGGAGTTGAGGGTGCAAGTGCAGTCTAAGGGCTACGATCAGGACCATCCAGGAGGATATAACAATGATACAACCTGAGTAGGTGAAGATGCTGAGACTGTATAGGATGATACATTATACACCTCCATAATCAGAGCAGCGATATGAGTCCTCTGATGATGATGTAATTCGCTAGGATCCAACTCTAATGATGATGTTCCATATTAGGATTATTTGTGCTTTATGACATTTTATATTTTATGACACTTTGTATGTTAGATTTTATTTGGTTGATTGATTTTGACATTTTGGATTTCAATATATTTTAGGAAATTTTTTTATATAAAATGGTTTAACTTATTTTATATTTCATTAGCTATAAATAGAAATATAAAAAAAAAAGCAAGTTGAAGAAAAATAAAATATAAAAATAACCATTGGTTGGTTAGTTACTGCAAGCGGATTTGGCCATCGGTAATCATGACATGTGTTGCGCGCATCGAATCAAGACACCCACCGTCGGTAATTGCCGATGGATTTACCCTAGTCGTCAAGACGTGTTTAAGCGAACCTTATTGCCACAGGATTGATCCGTCGATAAATTCATCAAAAACTACTATTACAAGCGGTGTTTTTGGTCATTACCAACAGATTTAGCCCTCGGTAATTCGTAGTTTTCTTGTAATGATTTTTAAACCTGAAAATAATTGAAATGATTAAAAAACTCAAATGACAAGGAAGTAATAGGATAACATGGGCTTGTGTGCTGAGACTGACACAAAGAGTCCCACATAATTTTCCACTTGAGTTCCTAACCCTACTACGACATATGCATAAAGGAAAGTATGGCGTATCTCTCCCATTCCTATTTCATCTATTTGTCTCTCCCACAATATCCCTATTTAATAACATCCCTAGCTCAATGCCTTTCCCAAACACTATCCAATTCTCCTCTTTTCCTCTCTCTTGAATATTCCTATTACATGATACCTTGTTAGTTTTCTCTTGAGTACTCTTTCACCTACCTTAAACAACAAAATATTTCTGATACACCCTCTTAAACTTATACCTACACCTCCCTCTTTGCCCTCTTAACAATGTCTAGGAGAAGTTCTCATTCAACTGAGATCACTGATGCTCAGATCAATGATCTTGTTACCAAGTTACAACAACTTATCCCTGAGCTTGCAAGGCGTTCCAGGAAGGTAGTAATTTTTTTTTTTTCATATCCACATTCTCTCTCTTCTTAGAATTCTTTCTATTTTTGGTATTTTTTCTCTTAATCGCAAATGTGAGAAATTTTCTGCATAATTATACTGTGATTTCGATTCTATAAATTGAGTGAAGTGTAAAAAGAGTTACATAACCACCATTGAGAAAACTAAAGTGTAATCATGCACATTGACTTTCTGATTATTTGTTGAAATTACTTATTTTACACTTTAAAGTAAATTGCTAACTTTAAAGGATATATTAAATTAATTAAAATTATAAACTGATCATAACAATAAGAACCTTTATTTAAAATTAACTATTATTATCTTCCAATTTTAAAAGAAAGTTAGAATTAATGAAAATATTATAAAAAAACATTAAAAATTAAATTTATCTCTAAAAAGTTGAATTTAGTTATATTATTTAGACAACTAAAATTTGTTTAATGAGGTCTTATACAAATATGCCTGAAAATTAAGTAATATTCAAGCCTGAAATTTTTTCAAATAAAATTAGTATTAGATTATTTAAAAAAAATTATTAGTTGTACACGTAGACATTGTGTTTATACAAGAATTCATATTGATCTCAAGGAGTCACATGCTTAGACATGAGACACAGAATTTTTGTGGCGTTGGTTGTCTTTGTAAGATAAGTCATCACGCTTGTGCCCTCTCCTTAAATCTTTTACCCCACAACATACGACGTTGTGGGACACAAATATTCCCACTTGCAAATATGGAAAATGATATAATTAAACATACAAATTAATAATGTGAATTCTTAACTTGTTTTTGTACGTAGGTTTCAGCTGCTAAGGTGTTACAAGAAACTTGCAACTACATCAAAAGCTTGCATAGAGAAGTTGATGATTTAAGTGACAGATTATCACAACTTTTGGATACCATTGACCCTAATAGTCCTCAAGCAACCATTATTAGAAGCTTACTTATGTAATAATAATTAATTTCCAATAAATCATAGTGTGTTTATGTCTATCTCTCACTAGCTAGCTAGTACTTTTTTTTTAATCATCCTCTCTTATGGTAGAATTTGGTTTATATTTTTAATATCAATGTAATGGGTTTCCATTTTAGGCCTTATTTTTATCAGGCATTTTAATAAAATGAGTTTCCCATGTGTTCCGGTTAAGTAATTTGAATAGTTTTTTTTTTTCAAAAGACAAACAATCGTATGTACATATAAATCAAAATAAGGACATTAGTGGTGTCCTAACCCGAATACAAGATGCTAGGAGCAAAGAAGTTAATTCCGACAAATACACGTTAAAGAGGCAACATGCCATTCATAAAAACGACAACGTGGGCGTTTCGACTTGACTAGCTAGCCACCATCGCCACAAGAGGGATTTTACCCTACACACCACAAACGCACAATTAGGTTTTGCCGGAGAAAATACACCCATTACGCATCTCCCAAAGATGCTATAATACGGAATGTCAAATGAGACTCAGTCCTCGTTTAGCCCTAGCTCCTCAGCCACGAACATAGAAAGCTACAAAAAGTGAGAACAAATTTCGTGGCAATAGAAGCTGCAATCCCAACAAACAGAAGACACTATACCAAACATTATATCATTATATATTAACCCTTGCATAGTGTATTTTTGTTGTTGTGATGATATCAGACATGGCCGGTCAATGGATAAGACTATAAAAGTTCTAGCTTTATGGCACTAACAACTACAATATCTATCATCAGCATTTATAAAGTAAAAGTTCTTATATATTATAGCAGAAACTCTAAATCTAAAACTTCTCACTCGACAGAATAAAAGCTCAACTAAAAACTTGTCTTAAGTCTCGTACACTAAAAAAGAATTTTGAGTTGACCCTGATAACATGTGAAGTGTCAAATTATTTTCAATCTGGGAGGTACAAACATGTTAGTATATGATCCTATATATCTACCAATGTATCTAATTAAAGAAACTCAGCGCAGTTGTGGGTGGAGCCCTTAAAGGGTCAAGTTTTGAAAATGGCCTATTACATGTGACATTGCCCCCACACCATTTTTGGTTATCTGTTATTGCCGACCCGTGATAATAGTGTTGGACCACATTACACAATAAATAACTCATAATGAACCTTTACCATTGTACGTTTGTAATCTCTCGAGTTAGTTGCATATACTCCATATATATGTACAAGGATAATGATAAGATATACAATATATATTGGCATAAACTGAGTATTCTCTACGCACAATAATAAAGATTAATCATTCAGTATGAGTGGGGATCACGATAGCGACAAAAGGCTCTCGATCGAGAGATTTTGAAGATCGTTATACGCCAAAGTGGATGATACTAACTCGGGACTTTAAGTTAAGTTGGAGAGGCTACCAGGGAGCGCGGACCTGTGTTGACTTGAGGTGGTTCACTTGAACCTCTTGAAAAAAGAAGTTCTCTTGAAAAAAGAAGTTCCACCCAAGACGAAATTTTGAACCCTCTGATTCTGAATCTTATCCGCCACCACTCCTACCATCTCATCCAAGTGTTTTGGGTTGATCAACAATACATATATGGATTGGTTAGTATTAAAATAAAATTATTATTCCTTGACTACCTTATATTTGTTATGTGATAGCAAGGTTTCAAATTGCGGACCGCAACCGGTGTTGGGGCGCAATATTGCTGATTCTGGAGAGTGAGTGGTCGCACGGCATCCCACCGCAATGCGGTGTGATCTCCAATCCTGCTTTTTCCGCAACGTAATCGCGTCAGAATCGCATAGCGGAACCGCAGCACAGCACCGCAACGCCTCGTTTCTGATTTCGTTGCTTCTCATTTCTCTCATGATCTGGTTCTATGTTGTCTCTGTTTTGTTGTTTGATTTATTCAAATCTTCTATTCTTCTTCTTTGATATTAGTCAGCTGCTATGGGGTTGTTTTGTGCCACGGTGGGGTTTGGGTTTTGATTGAGTGAGTGATTGGGTGTGACCGTGTGTGTCGTGGGATGGGATCTGAGTGTGTGAGGGGTTTGAATTGAATTCTCTTGAGTGGGGTTTGAGTGTGGGTGTCTATGTGTTGTTGTTTGTGATTGGTGTGTGAGTTATGATTTGTGTATTTTGACTTGAGTTTTGAATGCTGATGTGTGTGTGTGTGTAGTGGGTTTTGTTTGTGTTTGTGATCTGTTTGTGTGTGCGTGGTTGAGAAATGTTGTGGTTTGTGACATTTGTTTTTCTTTTTTTCAAAATTTGTGACTTTTGTTTAGTTTTTTTTTTTACCACAAGTTGTGGATCAATTCATGTGTGGGCTGTAGTGGCTGGCCATTGGCCAACATCATTTTTTTACACAATTTATTTTTATATACTATGAAGTTCTTGCCAATGCTTTTATTTGCTTAAATAATAGAATTTAGAAATTTTATTATTTAGATCATGTTCATTCCACTACAATTAATGATCTAATGTCTTAAAAATGAATGAAAGTTTATAAAAAAACTATACATAAAAGATATATAAAGAATTACAATTATTATTGCATTTTTAAAAAAAAATTGTGCAAATATAAAATTATTTCACGTCGCATCGATCGCAATACGCATCGCAGCGACCACAATAGCCGCAACCGCAATTTGAAACCTTGTGTGATAGGTCTCACACCAGCAGAATAGTGACCCCAAATTAAAACAAGAGCTGAGAAAACAAAAAAAAAGACACAAATTTATTTATGTTAAAAAGAGTCAACAAATAAGGGAAAAATTGCGGGAAGGACGGCAAGAATTTTCACTATATGAGAAAAACTTCAAGACTTTTCTCTAATTATAAAAAGAGAAGAAAGACACTTCTTTCTCACAAATACGAGATTATACCTCTCAAATATATCTTTCAAAGTACAAAAGGCAAAATAAGAACAAAGGAAATTTTGGGATGATTATAAATTCTTCCCCTAAGCCTCTTTATATAGGCTCCATAAGGGGGGCTAATTTTTCTCCCACTTGATGAGGACCTTAATTCAACAATCCTCCCACTCGAATATTTGATTGAGTTAATCATATATTCTCTTTCTCAAGACCTCATAAGCCAGAGTCAAAGGATAAATAGAGGGAAGAAGGTCTGAGGGAGGTTTGGGTATCAAATTGCAAAAGGGTCAAGAGATTACTGAAGCTAACAAGTAATATGTGTTCAACCGGCTTGAAGCTGTTGGACCCAAGTTCTCATTGTTTGATCGACGTACTAAGTGTGCCTGAACAAAGGCTAATTGTAGCTGAGTCAAGCCATGTATGCACCCACAACAAAGAAATCGTTATCAAACTATAAGACTCAATGGCCAAGGAACCTTTTATCTGGGCATATAAGGCAAGTCGGTCGATGTAACCATCAGGCAGATAGTCTTGCCAAGGTTTCTATTGAACAAGGGACCTCTTCACTCAGAATAACTGTGAGAGATGATGAGGAGATTAAGCCCACAAGAATGGTTAACCCATCTTTTTCTGTTCCCAAGCACTAGTGGATAGTAAACAAGGTGACCAAATATCAAGCTCCTAAAGAAGTTACCCTAACTAGGACCAAGAAGAGGAGACTACAAAAGGGTAGGTCAATTTTGAAAATGAAGAACAATACACTCGAGGCTAAAAAGAAAGAGACAAGCAAGAGATATATGCTCCAAGTCAGAAAATATCCCTAAGGAGGAGGCAAAATTCAATAGCATGATTGGATTAGTGAAACTGACAGCATTTTTTAAAAAGCGTTGGGTATTGGGAGAAGCAGATGACCCAATACCGCCGTTTTTAAAAAGCGTTAGTATTGGGAGAACGCGTGAAGCCATACCAGCGTTTTTAAAAAGCGGCGGGTATTGGGAGAACGCTGCGAGCACACCCCGCTTTTTAAAAAGCGCTGGTTTTGGGAGAACGTGTAACACCCCGATTTTCGTGTGTCAGTTCTTTTAATATGTATTTGTTTTATGAACTATTTTATATTGATAAAATTAAACTATTTTAAGTTATAGTGGTTTGAGTTTGAAATTTAGTTGAAATCACGTCGAATTATATCTTAATACGCTATTGGTAATATATGATTATTATCATTATATATATATTTATTTATTTTATTTTTATAAAATATTAGTGTTTGAGATATTATTTATCTAGAAAATTATTTTGGTCCATTGAGGTGGTGTTAAAATAATAGTTATAATGATATTGGGATTTAAAAGTGTTTAAAATGGGTTTTTGGTTATTTTTACTCGCGTGCACCCCCTCCTGGTTGCTAAGCGCACCCCACCACTAAGTGAATTACTTAGCCCAGCGAAGCAACGGCCCAAACGCGCAGTCCATGACCTGCGACCCGACCCGCGCACGTCTTCTTCTTCTTCGCGTGAGTTACTGCGCGAAAACGGCAACCCTCACGCCGCTCCATCTCTCTCCGTCGCGTTCTCACCTTCCTTCCCACGACCAGCTCTGAAATTCCACCCTCCCACTCGAAAATGGCGGCTGAGCATGATTATGGAGTCTGTTTCTTCGATCAAGGTCCGTTTCCAACCTCTCTTCACTCACGAACGTGTAGCCGAGGATGGATTCTCGAGTTGTGCTAGGCGAGTGAAGGTTCGGTTTGCGAAGGAGAGAAGGGGGAGGATTGTTACGTTTTTGGAGTTGTGGATTTGGCTTAGAATTCTTGGCATTTCAAGGTATGGGGGCTCTTCTATACCAATAATAATTCTTAGAAATTGTGTTATGTGTAGGTTGGGTTGTAGATTATTAGAGTTGTGATGTTTGAACGTTGAATTCATTGGATTATGATTGTTTGAATTGTTGAATGGCTGAGTAATTAATCGTTTGTGTTAAACTCACGACTGTTGATGTGTTCTTAGCCTAATTGGAATGCCATGAGAATGTGATTGAATTATGCATGCAAAATGTTTGTGGAAATCCCCCAATTGAGTGGCAAGTGAAAATATGCTAGTGTATAATGATTGATGAGAAGCTCTATAAATTGTTGTTGGAATGGTGTGGGCATATTCTGAGAATGTTGGGGAATTGGGGTTGTTGAGGAGCTAAAATAATTGTGTGAGGTGTGTGGGGTGTATCGACCTAGGCGCCATTTTGCTAGGGATCGTGCGCCTTGGCTGTGTCTGTGTGTGCTTTGGTTGAACCGAAAGCGGGCGCCAAAATGTGGCTGCACTGCCTGCGTGTCTGGTGCGTCTTGTTCGTGTCTAGCACAGGCGCCCTGAGGCGCCAAGTGCAGTGAGTGTAGTGTGTGTCTAGCACAGGCGCCCTGAGGCGCCAAGTGCAGAGTGTGTGTGCGTGTGTGTCTTGGGTGCAGGCGCCAAATGTGGCAGCCTAGTGCGCCCGGTTGAGCTGGTTGTGCACGTGGGTGTGTGAGTGTGTTGCGATGGGGCGCCAAAGTGGCTGCCCCGTGGCGCCAAGTGGCGCCTAGTGTGGTTCCTAGGTGTATTGTGGTCCCTAGGGTGTTAGTTGGTCCAACTCTCGTGTGGTGGAGTGATTGTGAGCTAAACTATTAACGTGAGAGCATAAATTAAATTGTAACTAAGCGGAGTGTGAAAGCGGTGTGGGACTTCGGTCCAAAAAGCGATGAGACGCCCTCAAGGCTAAATTGTTGGTGAGATGGAGATGAGTTAATAACTAAAAAATGGTGAGCCTAATAAGTTGTGGCAATATGTGTGTTTGTGGTGCATTGATATAGAGCCTCATGATGCATATGCATAAAGCGATGTGTAGGCTTCGGCCAAAGCGACGTGGGACTCCGGTCCAAAGCGATGAGTGCCCTCAAGGCAAATAGTGGTGATGAAGGATCCTCATGCATGTTGCATTACATGCATAAACACATACATATGTTATTGATGTTTCTTCGATGGTTGTACTTTTGTGAATGCGTTATAAATATGATGATGTGTGCTGATAACGTGTTGTGTGGTTGTGGATTAGCTGTTCTGCTGCCTGACCAATATATACTGCTTATTCTAATTATTATTATTTGTATAAAAGACTCACCCCA
Organism: Oxytropis ochrocephala; assembly: GCA_020916435.1. Lineage (NCBI taxonomy): Eukaryota > Viridiplantae > Streptophyta > Magnoliopsida > Fabales > Fabaceae > Oxytropis > Oxytropis ochrocephala. The sequence goes on from CM037088.1 coordinate 55,688,800, forward strand.
TCTTTGCGTCGTGTTGCTTCTTATGTCAAGAACTGCGCAGTACCCCGCGAGTGAGGGCATTCCTATGCCTTTCTCGCTAGTAGTCGTCGTGTCACTCGATATGTAGCACCGGGAGGCGTAGTCGTCTTTATTTGTTATTTGATGCGTTAGACTTTTATTGATGATGTACTAAGTCTAATGTTAAAACTTAGTAATTCTTCCATTTGTGTTGGAGGCGTTATTTATTTTGGTGTTGTAAACTAAGACAGGTGTTTGAGGGCCCGACCCTAAACTATGTGCTGCGTATCGTTTTAATGTTTTATAGACTTCTTATTATTTGACTATGAGATGATTGTTTTTATAAGCGCTGAAATGTGACATTCCCTTTAATGATTTTATTTTTGAAAACTCTGATAAAATAAATATAAATAATAGTTGTTTAGAAGGGGGGTGTTACAGAACGCGTGACCCAATACCCAGTGTTTTTTAAAAAACGCTAGGGATCTATTTAGCGTGTTTTCTAAATACCTAGCGTTTTGAATAAAAGCGCTAGGGATCTGTCTAGCGTGTTTACTAAATACCTAGCGCTTTCTAAAAAACGCTAGGGATCTATCTAGCGTGTTTTCTAATTGGCTAGCGTTTTGTATAAAAGCGCTAGGGATCTGTCTAGCATGTTACCTAATGGGTAGCGTTTTACCTTAAAACGCTACTAATGGTGTAGCGTGTTATTAAAATGGGTAGCGTTTTTTTATAAACGCTACTAAAGGTGGCGTTCTCTTTTTACAATTATGGCGTAGTGTGATTTGGATTGGTGACAAAGTAGAGGTAATTGAGGCTGATCTAATCCTTTCTCAACAGAAGTCAGGAATCTCTATTTTACTCCCCTCACTCGAGCTCTAACTCAGTTCCAAAAGATTATGAGGAAGGGCAGTAGAAGTGTAACGCCCCAAATAATTTAACTATTTATTTAATTAAATTATTCAGCTATTGTATTGGTATAGTCATATTAAAATAAGAATATGGTACTTCATTTAAATCAAGAGGTGGTGTTTAGTAATTAAGTTAGTGGTAGAAAGAGGCCCGTGACCCAAGAACCCATAATATAGGCGCTAGGGTTAGAGCCAATGCACATTTGGAGAGAAAAAGAAAAGGAAAGAAAAAAAAAAGGGAGATCGAGAAAGAGAGAAGAGGGAGCGGCGCTCAAGGAGAGAAGCACTACAACAGATCTAGTTGATAGGCAGCGCTTTTTTTCATCCATGGGCAGCGCTTTTGAGTGCTGCTGAATGTGGCGCTGCTGATTCCACTCCAACAATCACTACGCCAGATTTGTTTAAAAAAGGCCCCCCTATAACCAGTGTTTTTAAAAAAACGCTGCACATCGCGTAGAACGCGTGAGCCTTACCCAGCGTTTCTTTAAAAACGCTACGCATCACACATGCGTTCTCACCATATAACCAGCGTTTCTTTAAAAACGCTACGCATCACACATGCGTTCTCACCATATAACCAGCGTTTCTTTAAAAATGCTACGCATCACACATGCGTTCTCACCATATAACCAGCGTTTCTTTAAAAACGCTACGCATCACACATGCGTTCTCACCATATAACCAGCGTTTCTTTAAAAACGCTACGCATCACGCAATGCGTTCTCACCATATCCAGCGTTTTTGAAAACGCCACCCATTGCCTTAAATATTTCTACCAAATAAACTGTACCAAATTAAACCCTCCCTCTCACTCGATTCTCTCTTCCCTCGCTCTCACTCTCACTCTCGGCCAAGCTCTGCTTGCATTCTCTCCCTACCTCTCTCTCTCTCTCGCTCACGCCTCTCTCTCTCGGTTTTCTTCTCTCCCTCACTCTCATTAGCTCTTCCTCTCTCAGCTCTCCCTCACTCTCGTTCTCTCTAGCACCACCCCAAACCCACAAACCCCCAAACCCACATTGCTTGTCTCAATCCTCTCCAGCACCCATAGTCCTCATTGGTTGTCCTCATCTTCTCTCAAAGGTTAGTTCTCTATTTTGTTTTTTGTTTTTTAGGTTTTTTATTAGGTTGGAGATGAATGTAGTTTGATTGGAATATGTTGAATGTGTGAAAAAAAAATATTTGATAGGAGAGGAATATGTTGAAGTGTTTAATTTATTGCTTGGTTTTGTTGAGATTTTGATTGTGAAAGGATAGATTTTTTTAAGCAAGTGTGTGTCATCTATATATATATTAGTAAAAACAAATATGCCTAAATCGAATATGCGAATTGTTTGTTAGGTTTTGGGAGTTTTTTTTGTCGGAGCTTCGCGATCGTTGTTCGAGTGTGTCCTGGTTCGAGAGTTCGTTGTAGTTTGAGTTCACAGCTGGTTGGAGATTTTGTCAGTGTTGCTTCCACTTGTTCAGGTACTTTTTTTGTTCTTTTGTTTATTTTATATGAAGAATTAATGACTATATAGAAGACATCAAAGTCTTTGATTTGTTTAGTTGAAACTACTAGCTAGTTGATCGAATGTCTTAGCTTCAATAAAATTGTAAATTCTCTTATCCGAATTTATTATAGATATTGGGACATTATGGATAGAAAGTGGATGTCTGCCAATCGTCTGTCCAAGGAATATAGAGATTGAGTGGATTATTTTGTGAGCTCGCATTGTTCAACGTTTAGGAAGATCTAGTAATATGATATGTCCTCGTTTACGTTGTTGCTATGTAAAATCGATTAATGCTTGAGACGAGTTGATGAGGACATTTAAAGGGTAATGGAATTGATCAAACTTACACTTGTTGGACAATGCATGGTGAGGAAAGAGTTGAATCTTGAATATGGGTAATAATCGAGAGATGTGCACGGTTGACACCGAAATACCTACGTTTGTTGGGGACGAATTTGAAGAGATGGCAAAGGCTTTTGAAGACGATCTTAATGACCGTCCTCAAATGTTTGAGAAGTTGATAACGGATGCAGAGACGCCGTTGTATGAGGTTATCTTGAATTCACAAAATTATTGGTTGTGATAAAGTTGTATAACTTGAAAACTTGCCACGGATGGGCGAATAAGAGCTTTCTTGAATTACTCACACTATTGAAAGAAATGTTGCGAAGGATAATGTGCTCCTTCTCGGACGTATGATGCAAAACAAATGTTAGGGTCCATTGGCTTGAACTATGAGAAGATACACGCTTGTCCCAATGATTGCATTCTATTTCGGAATGAACATGCATTTTTAAAGTCGTGTCCTAAATGTAATGCATCGCGGTATAAAAAGAAAGATTCTCGCTCGTAAAAGGTGTTGTGGTATTTTCCCATAATTCCTCGATTTAGCCGTATGTACCGTAGTTGAAGATGCAAAACACTTGACATGGCATGAGGATGAAAGGATTAAAGATGGCATGTTACGACACCCGCGGATTCTCCGCAATGGAAAAAATTTGGTATTGATTATCCACGATTTGGGTTGGATCCAAGAAACCTACGACTTGCATTGTCTGCCGATGGTTTTAACCCGCACGGTATTGAGTAGCTCTCACAAAGACATGGCCCGTGATATTGGCGATTTATAACTTACCTCCATGGCTTTGCATGAAACGCAAATATATGATGTTGTCTTTGTTTTTCAGGCCCAAGCAACCGGAAATGATATTGATGTATACTTGGCTCCTTTAATTGAAGACTTGAAGCTAATGTGGGAGAATGGAGTAGAGGTGTATGATGGGGTTGAGAGAAGAAAGTTTCAACTTGAGGGCTATGATTTTTGGCACAATTAATGACTTTCCAAAGATACGGCAATCTATCCGGCACTGATCTTAAAGGTCAGTGTGCATGCCCTATATGTGAAGATAACACCGATTGGATGTGGTTGGAACATGGTAGGAAGAATATCTACCCTGGTCATTGGTGTGTGGAAATGCCACATACACTTGAGTGCAAGTATACACTGTCCAAAAACAAGTAGTAAAAAGATCGAACCCACAGAGATTGAAAAACTCACTTTTAAAACAAATAGAAAGTAATAAAGTGTAAAGTCACAAAGTAATAAAATAATTTTGGATTTTGGTTGATGATCACAACTAAGTTAGAAAACTAAGAAAGAATGTTGATAGTGTAAAAGAGAAAAGCTAGTTGGAATGTCTTTATCAAGTAATTTACTTAAAAGTGTATGATGCAGTATGTGATGCACATTGACCGAATCTTCATTGCATTAGCTATGTGCCTTTCGGTCACTTTCTTGAGTATCATTACCAGCTCTTATGATCCTTGTTCTATGCAGTAAAGAAAGGGGTGTTAGTGCCTATCTTGCCTCCTAACAAGTATCACTTTGCTTAAGTGAATTCACTCTTGTATTTTAAGTACCCACAATTATCCTATGGACTATACTATCCTATGTCTAGGACTTAGCATGGTTTTCACAAAGTTTTCTTTATGTAAAACACTCACCCATATTAGTTCTTGAGTTCTTAATTGTAAGCCATGTCCGGTCATTTACAATTCATACTTATTCTAAGTGATCAAGTTTAAAATAAGTAATAAAAATATTATCAAGCAAGAACTAAAGTACAAACATACATACATGCAACATACTTACTTAAAAGCTCATTAAATGATTAGAACATTCCAACTAAGAAAGGTTTAGCTAACAAGAGACATTGCAAGATATATATAAACTGAATAGACCATGTTTATATATATAGAAATCACAAAAGAGAAACAACAAGAGTAAAGTTACAAATGTTGAAAATCTTTATATGAAGTCTTCTAGCAATGCACTAGCATTACTCCTTAGCACTATACAAACACTATGAAAATGAGTAAAGGAGGATTTGTCAATTCCTTCCTCTTCCTCTAAAAATATAAAAACTAACTATGTATATTGAAATTTTGATCTAACTTATGGATTGTGATATATTTCCAAATGAAGATGTGAGGTCCTTTTATAGCCTTCAAGTGAGGTGCTTCCTTTCTTCATGTTGAAGTCATCTTGAGTGGATCATAGCTGTAGTTGCTTTCAGAGGTTTATCCATGTTGCAATCTTTGACTTAATCATATAGGGTGGTTCCATGGTGTTAGAACAAGTGTCCCTATGTTGATGACTCTTCAAAGCTATGCCTATAGCTATGTGTGAATGGTAGCGCGCCTACTATACACATTTTGGATGGCATCGGGGAAGCAGGCGGGAGGTCATCACATTGCATGTGGATGCATATGAAACAGTGCTTATTCACCAAGTTGCGCAGAATTGATGCGCAGGATCGGTGTAGGAGCATTGATCACGAGAGCGACATTGAGGCGCATTGAACAAAACATCAAACATACCACAATATATCCAAAATGGCCTATAACTAACTATATCCATTCAAATCACTCAAGATATCATATATCACACTAAATACTATATAAACTCTTTATTATTACTTGAAAGAGAGCAAATACTAAGTTTAAACATATGAAATACTCTATATAAAATAGAGTTATCACACCCCAAACTTAAACCATTGCTTGTCGCAAGTAATGACAAAGACAAACTATAAAAACTAAAATTCTAGAAGATAGATCAGCTTGATTTTTGGATTTTCATGAGGAGTTCCTATGAACTTCATTTCTTGACAATTTTTCTTGTGCCTTTATTTCTTCAAAAACTACCAAAGCTATTCAAACTCTTTTGTGTGTGTGTGAACCTCTTGAGTTGAGATTGGTTCCAAGACTAAGTGAAAAATTTCCTCCTAGCCTTTGAAAGGATTGGTTCATCTTTGGTCACACCAAAATATTTTTCAAAAGAGAGTTTAGACTCACAAAATTTTCTCAAGTGTTGGGAGTTTTTAAAATCAAAGGGCTTGATTGAATTTTTCAAAGCTTTTGAGCCAATGCAATTTTCTATTTTTTTGTGTGGATCTTTTTGTGCAAATGCAATACTTCTTTGAAGTGTTTTGTGCATTGATTTTTTCTCGCATTTTGCTTTTTCTTGATGCGATTTACATTGATGCAAACAGACCGATGATGCTTTTTCTTTTTCTAGCTCATACCTTCCTCACTCGACCTCCGGATGCAAATGCACTTTGCACGTGTCTTTGACCTCGAGATGCATATATTTTTCTTTGCACTTTGCTTGAGTTGATTTATTGAACTATCCTCCGGATACATTTATTCTGCATGGCATGTGTCTTTGACCTCCAGATGCATTCATGTACTTAAAGCACAGTATAGTTTCAAAAGATTCGAGGATATGGCTTGTCCACATTTTTGTTTTCTTTTTCTACATTGTTTACTCTTCACTTTTGAAATTCAGCCTTTGTTTTTCATAAAACACCCCCAAACTTAATTCTTTAAGCTCTTCTTTCTTTTTAGTAAAGCTTTGTTTTGACCTAAGCTTACCAAAAATTCCCCTTGCATCAGATTGATCTTTTAAATAGCAAGGTTCTTTTCACAAACTCAGTTTTGAAGTGTTGAAGTGAAAATAATTTTGGTTTTTCTGAGAAATAAGGCTTCTTTTTCTCTTTTTCATCATTGAAATTCCATCCATAGGGTTTTCACCATATTTTTGAAAAACTGATCTTTTCTAAAAAAATATTTAGATACTACTTTGTTAAGTACATCTAATATTTAAACAAACTAAAAACTACTTAAAACATATATATTTACTATCTAAAACATATTAATTAAACACACAACATATTAGATAGAAAACATATTAAAACATAACATAACATGCAAATCCCCCAAACTTAAGGGGTTGCGGTGCCTCTCACCGCAAATTTGTTGAGAAATATAAATCATTTGTTCAAAATATAGGAGAGGGATTAGTACAACCAGGGAAATAGTTAGAAACAAAACAAGCATATAGCAGTTTATGTGAAAACTTGTAAAGTGATACTCATTTCTTTGCTCCACTCCCGATTCTCGGTGCTATGTCCGCTTGGAGGAGTGTGTTTCACCTTACGCTTCTTCTCCTTGGGCTTGCTAGGTGTTGCTTTCAGGTGCGGATGCACCTCCTACTGGTGTAGTTGCGGGAACTTGTTACTCAGAATCGATGCAGTGCATCGATCTTGACCGCATCACTTTTCTTCCTTTTTGGTGTTAATTTTGCCTGCCTTCCTGCAGGTTGCTTGAAGAACTTTTGAGTATTGTGCAGAGCTTCCCTCTTCTGCTTTGCCATTTCTTCCAGAACCATTTTGATTGTTGCCTCATCATGCACACAGTTGTTGCTGTTGTGATGCGTGACAGAAGTGATGGAGAGCATCACTCGCATCTCAACAGTTTGAGTTACTGTCTCCTTGGCAGATGATTCTTTAATTTTATCTCCTTTATCGAGTCCTTCTTCTTCTCTTTCCTGCAAAATCTCTTTCTCAAGAGCAGAAATAACATTAGTAGTAATGTTGCTTGGGCTAGAAGGTACTGTTTGGTCTGTTGGCATAACAGGGGTTGATTGTTCTGTGTGAGTTGTTTCTTTTGGTTCATTTCTTGGAGAGGGTGGTGGAGGGGTTGTTTGTGGTGGTGATTGTGATAGGGTGGTGGATCATTGAGGAGGGTAATGGTGATTTTGGAATGGAGGAGGATTCTTGGTTAGGTGAGATGATGGGTGTTTTGGTTACTGGTGAAGTGATAGGGGTTTGTTGTTGGGTTGATGCAGAAGGTTTGGCATATTTCTGCCTAGCAATTTCCTCTAGGATCACACCTCTAGCTTGCTCTTCTTCTTCTTCATCAATTTCCTCATCACTTTCTTCCTCCTCTTCTTCTTCTAACTCCTTATCCATTTCTTGTAATTCCTCATCCTCAGCTTCAGATTCAGAATCATACAATTCCTCCACAACAGGTTCTATCACAACCTTCTTTTGTACTTTAAATTGCTTCCTAGTCACCTTCTTCTTGGTGCTAGGGTTACGCCTCTACTTTCTCCTTTCCTTTCCTTTTGTTCCTTCTTCATCTCTTTCTCTCTCTTCTTCTTCTCCTTCACTTCTCGGTACCCAAGTTGGGAATTGGGGGCATTCACTTGGCCCACAAGATCAAATATCTTGTCAAAGACCAATTGAAGCCAATCATGTTGATCATTTTGAAATTTCCATACAGCCCTCTGCTTCTGCATGTAATGCTCTTGCATTGCAGGTGCAGGGCCTCTTACATTCCTCAACTTTTCCTTTACTTCAGCACTCAAATTACCAGGGGGAAATTTCCTTTGTTCATTAGCAGCTATAGGGACTCCTTCTTTCATGCATAGCTCAGTAATAAGACAAGGGAAAAACAGAAATTCCTTTGACTTATTTGAACATGCAAGAATTTCCCTAGCAATCAATCTACCTATGTCTACATGTCCTTCAGAGAGAATTGTATCTAGCAAGATCAATCTCTCTTTGGTCATAGCATATGTATGTGATGTAGGCAGAATTGAATATCTATGAACAGATGCCAATTACCTAATGCATTAATCAAATAATTACTTCTAAGCTTAATCTCATTAGGTGTGAATTTCTCCCAAACAGCCCCTGGTATAGCAATCCTATTCCTTATTTCTTCCATTTCTTTCTTAAAGGCATTTGCCACTCTATTTTCAAATTCATTCCCATTATATTTCAGCATATAATGTTCATTCAATTTCTTGGCATGGAAGTGTACAAGTTTACCTCTCACCATGGAAGTGTAGGAATGTTCTGCTCCTTCTTGTGGTGTGATTCCAGCATAGAATTCTCTCACCAAATCTTCAATGTAGCCTCCTCGTGGTAGCACAAAGTGGTCCCAATTGAGATTGGCCACTGTTGACATGAATGATGGGCTTGCCTTCTTTAGATCATACCCTCTCTCGGGCAATAGATGCATGTTCCACAGATGAACATTGTCATCAGTTCTGATTGATGATTCTTTGGCTTTGCCTTTCTTTGATGATGATGATCCTGCATGCATGGCTTTCTTCTCCTTCTGAGGAGTTCTGGCCTGCTTGCGTGATGATTTCTGTGCTGATTGCTTTTTCACCATTGTAATTGCTTTGAATTTCTAGGTTTTTGATTGCTTTTGTGATTGAGAAAAAATTGGATTGAGAATGGGAAGGGTGGTTTGTGTTTCAGATGAGAGAATTTGTGAGAGTTTGCGAATGAAGGGGTAACGGTAACAATCCAAGGCTTTATGTTTCAGGAAGAGGGAAGTTAGTGGAGTTATTAGGTAGCCGTTAGCATTGCGTGCTACGCATGCATCTTGCCAAGTGTCTTGCTTTGGCTACCAATGTGTCATTAATCTTACTTAACCTCCTTTGATCTTCCTGAAGCCTTATGATTCACACTTAACCAATTTTCTTCAAGTTTATAATTTTACGATCACGAGGCACGTTTTCCTCAATGCGGAGTGCATTTGATGCAGCTGCATTAGTTTCCTGCATTTCTGCAAAACAACTAAAAACATAAAATTGCACAAAAATAATTAAAAACAATGGGTTGCCTCCCATTAAGCGCTTGTTTTAAGAGTCTTGTCAGCCTGACTACCTCTTTTCACTTAGAGATTTTGCAAATGGGTGGTGGTTTTGTCTCTCACCACATTTTCACCATAGTACATTTTAACTCTCTGACCATTCACCTTGAAGACAGTATTTGAGGATTTATCAAATAAGTCTACTGCTCCATGTGGATAAACTTTTATCAACTTAAATGGTCCTGACCACCTTGACCTTAGTTTTCCAGGAAATAGCTTCAACCTAGAGTTGTATAGCAGAACTAGTCCTCCTTCTTTCAATTCTCTTCTGAGAATTTTCTTGTCATGCCATTTCTTAGTCTTAGCTTTGTAGATTTCAGCATTCTCAAAAGAGGTTTGCCTAATTTCTTCTAACTCATCAAGCTCTAACATTCTCTTTTTACCTGCCTTGTTCAAATTGAAATTGAGCTTTTTGATAGCCCAATAAGATTTGTTTTCCAATTCTACAGGTAAATGGCATGCTTTTCCATAGACTAATTTGTAAGGGGACATTCCTAAGGGTGTTTTGAATGCTGTTCTATATGCCCATAAAGCATCATCCAAATGTAAAGACCAATCTTTCCTATTTGGACTTACCATTTTTCTAGCATTCTCTTAATTTCCTATTGGATAAGTGCGCTTGCCCACTAGTTTGAGGATGGTAGGTTTGTAGCTATTTTATGCTTAACTCCATACTTAGCTAGAAGGTTTTCTATGATCTTATTGCAAAAGTGTGAACCTTCATCATTAATGATAGCTCTAGGAGTTCCAAATCTAGTGAATATATTTCTTTGAAGAAACTTACTCACCGATTTAGCATCATTATTAGGTAATGCTATCGCCTCTACCCATTTGGACACATAATCAACATGACTACTAAGATATATAAATTGCCAAAAGAGGGTGGAAAAGGTCCCATGAAATCCATGCCCCAAACATCAAATAATTCTATTTCTAAAATATTTGTTCTAGGCATTTCATGCTTATCGAAATATTTCTGCTCTTTGACATTTATCACGATATTTGACCAATAAATATGAATCTTTAAATAAAGTAGGCCAAAAATAACGCATTGTAATACCTTATTTCTTTGTCCTAGTGCTTCCAAAGTGTCCTCCATAAGGTGCAGAATGGCAATGCAGAAGCACTGCTTGTTGCTCCTCTTCAGGTATGCATTTCCTTATTAATTGATCAGGACACATCTTGTAAAGGAATGGATCATCCCAATAGTATTGTTTAACCATGTGGAAGAACTTTCTCCTTTGTTGATATGTCATACTCACTGGTACTACTTTGCTTGCAAGGAAATTTACAATATCAGCAAACCATGGTGCAGATGCATTTGATGCTCCTGCATTGCTTATAGCAAATGCAGTTTCATGTTTTGCATTGACTGTGATTGTCAATAGTTTCTCATCTGGAAAACTCTCCTTGATTTCTTCTCCTGGTGTACCAAGTGATTCTCCTTCAATCCTTGATAAATGGTCTGCTACTTGATTTTCTACTCCTTTCTTGTCTCTAATTTCTAGATCAAATTCTTGTAGGAGTAAAATCCACCTTATCGACCTTGGCTTTGCATCCTTCTTTGAAATTAGATACTTAATGGCGAGTGATCGGTATAGACAATAATTTTAGTGCCAACTAAGTATGATCTCGAATTTTTCAAATGCAAAGACCACGACTAATAATTTCTTTTTCGTCGTTTGTGTAGTTCACTTGAGCTTCAATTAATGTCTTGCTAGTATAATATATGGAATGAAAGACCTTATCATACCTTTGCCCTAGGATGCTGCTCCTACTGCAAAGTCACTAGCATCACACATTAATTCAAATGGCCTGCTCCAATCTGGAGTTACTATAATTGGTGCTGTCACCAATGCCTTTTTAAGCTTGTCAAAAGCTTCTATACAAAAGTTATCAAAGATAAATTCTACATCATGTTGCGAAGCATACATAATGGTTTTGAGATTTTTGAAAAATCTTTGATAAACCTTCTATAGAAAAAAGCATGGCCTAAGAAGCTCTCTGATACCTTTAATTGTATTGTGGTGGTGGTAGATTCTCAATGACATCAACTTTAGCTTTGTCTACCTCTAGACCTTTCTTTGAAATCCTATGTCCTAGCACTATGCCTTCTTGTACCATGAAATGGCACTTTTCCCGATTTAAGACTAAATTTGTTTCTTCACATCTCTTGAGAATTTGTTCCAAGTTTGTTAAGCAAACTTGAAATGTCTCTCCAAAGATAGAGAAATCATCCATGAATACTTCCATTGATTGCTCAATGAAATCGAGAATATAGACATCATGCATCTTTGGAATGTAGCGGTGCATTACATAAACCAAATGGCATTCTCCTAAAAGCAAAAGTACCATAAGGGCATGTAAAGGTGGTTTTGTGTTGATCCTTAGGCTCAATGGCTATTTGATTATAGCTTTGAGTAGCCATCTAGGAAACAATAAAATTCTTTCCCTGCTAATCTATCTAACATTTGGTCTATGAATGGTAAAGGAAAGTGATCCTTTTTGGTTGCTTTGTTGAGTTTTACGTAATCCATACTGATTCTCCACCTTGTGTGATTCTAGTTGGTATCACTCATTCTTTTCATTGGCTATCACTTTGTCACACCCCTTTCTTAGGTACACATTGGGCGGGGCTTACCCAAGCACCATGCGATATGGGGTATATGATTCGACATCTAGCCACTTAATTATTTCCTTTTTCACAACCTCTTTCATGATAGGATTTAGTCTTCTTTGACTCTCTATCTTGTTTTTGGAATTTTCTTCCAAAATGACTCATGCATGCATATAGAAGGACTAATTCCTTTGATATCGCCATTTGCCAACCTATAGCTTTGGTATGCTTCTTGAGAGTACTAATGAGATCACTCTCTGTTTTGATGTTAAATCGAAGCAATGATAACAGTAAAGTCTCATTTGTTCCTAAGAAAGCATACTTAAGGTGTTCGAGCAGATATCTTCAATTCTAACTTAGGAGGTTGTTCTATTGAGGTAAGTTCTTCTTGAGAGTTGGATCTTCAAGATTGAGTGGTTCATAAGTCCTAGCCCATACTTCCTTACAAGAGTTTTCTATTGGCGATTCTCTTTTCTAGTATTTCAACATCTAGCAATGCATTTGCATCTAATGCATCTGCATTGGCTAAGTGATCATCTTGCTTGTAAAATTGTTTTTCTACCAATTGATCTAGAGAGAATAAGGATGAACACTCTTCTTGTTTCCTCTGAAGGATACTTCATAGCATTCATTACATTGAATTTGATCTCTTGATCATTCACTCTCATAGTGAGTTCACCTTTCTCGCACATCAATTATGGTTTTACCGGTTGCTAAGAATGGTCTACCTAGGATAATAGGCACTTCCTTATCTCGCATCAAAATCAAGGATAACAAAATCTACAGGAATACAAATTTGTCTACCTTAACTAGGATGTCTTCTATAATACCTTCGAGGATAGGCTATTGATCTATCACGCTAATTGAAGTGTCACGGTGGTTGGTTTTGCATTTCCTATTTCTAAGCTGGTCAAAAATAGATTTAGGCATCAAGTTGATGCTTGCACCTAAATCACATAAAGCTTTACCAAAGTATAGGATTTTCCTATAGAAAATGGAATTGTAAAACTACTGGATCCTTCAATTTCCTAGGGATCTTATTTTGCATAAGCAAACTACAATCTTCAGTCATGGCAACTGTTTCAAACTCACCTAATCTTCTTCTCTTAGTAAGCACATCCTTCATAAATTTTGCATAATTTGGCATTTGTTGGAGGGCTTCTACTAAGGGAACATTGATGTGTAATTGTTTTAGTACCTCTAGGAATTTACCAAACCGCTTCTCCTCATGTGCTTTTTTAGGTCTTTGAGGGTAAGGAGGAGGAGGGTATTCAGTGTACTAACTTAGGTAGTGGACTTTGAACTTCTTGTGATGCGGGAGCACTAGATGCTTACGCATTGGTTTCTTTTGATTTTTGGTTTTTTCTCCCTTTTCTACACTTTCCTTCTCAGTTAACTCTACCAAATCCTTACCACTTCTCAATGAAATAGCCTTAACCTGCTCTTTTCCTTTGGTTTGAGAAGGTGTAGCTTCTGTATTTGAAGGTAAGGCACCTTGTGGCCTTTGATACTGAGTGTGGCTAATTGACCAACTTGATTCTCTAAGTTCTTGATGGAAGCATCTTGGGTTTGTCTAGCAGTTCTAGATTCACCTATGAATGCTTTAAGCATGTTTTCTAGAGAATTCTCGGTGGTAGGTTGAGAGTTTCTTTGGTTATTTTGAGTGGGAATCTGGTGGGTTGGTTTGTGTAGTTGGAGCGATTCTAGATGCGGGTGCACTATTGTTGTTCCATCTAAAATTTGGGTGATCTTTCCAACCGGGATTATAAGTGTTGGAATAAGGGTTGTTATTCCTATTATATCCTACATAATTTACTGAGAGATAGGGTTGCTAGAACACTCCTCATACAAGTGACCTCCTCCACAGTACACACAACTAGGTGTGCACGGAGGTACTTGTCTCTTTCTTCAAGAATTGATCTTTGTCTGGTGATGCTGTTTGCATTAGATGATAGCATTGCGAAGTGAAGTTTTTCATCAAATTAGCTAGAGTGGCTACTTGAGCGGATAGAGGCGGATATATCATTAATTTCATGTACCCCGATGGTTTCTTTTGGGCACTTACCCTCTCGGTAGGCCAACTAGAGCTATTAATTTGCTATTCTATCAATTAATTCACATGCTTCATTGTATGATGATTTAATAACACTCCACCGGATGATGCATCAAGCATTATTCTAGTTTGAGGTTCTAAACCATTATAAAATGTTTCCATTTGAATAATAATGAGTAAACCATGATGAGGACATTTTCTTAAAAGTTCCTTCCATCTTTCCCATGCTTCAAATAAAGACTCAAACTCTTTTTGTCTAAAAGATGTAATATCATTTCTTAACTTTGGCATTTTTGATAGGTGGGAAATATTTTCCTAAAAATTTTTCAGCCATTTCATTCCATGAATGAATAGAGTTAGGTTCTAAAGAATTTAGCCAAGCCTTAGCTCTATCTTTCAAAGAATATGGAAATAACCTTAATCTAAATGCATTTTCACTGACACTAGGTAAAATAAAATTACTACATACTTCTAGAAATTGCCTTAAATTCAAATGAGGATCTTCATGAGGAGATCCTCCAAATTGACCAATAGTTTGAAGCATTTGAAACATCATAGGCTTAAATTCAAAATGCATGGCATCAATATGAGGTCTGTTTATACTAGTTTGCATGTTTTGATGATCAAACTGAGCATAATCCCTCATAGGTCTATCTCTATCATTAATCATACCTATGTGATCCATGTGGATGAGATTTTCTCTATGAACTTCTTCTTGAGAGCATCTTTGTGATCCAGGGCCTCCTCTCTTTGAGTGTGGCCTTGAGCTTTGTTCTTCATTGAATGACATGTTGCAAGCTTGTTGATTACATTTTCGGAGTCTTAGCAATCTCACGAATTTTCTTTCTATTTCTAAATCTAAACTATATTCGGAGTTCGCATTTACTGCTTTACGTACATATACTAAGTACCATGTACTTTGTTGTTGTGAAACTCTAAAAACAGAATTTATATACAACACTAAATTACTCAATATCGAATTTTAAAAAGAATTTACTTCAATCCCGGAACGCGCGCCAAAAACTTGGTGTGTGGAAATGCCACATACACTTGAGTGCAAGTATACACTTGTCCAAAAACAAGTAGTAAAAGATCGAACCCACAGAGATTGAAAAACTCACTTTTAAAACAAATAGAAAGTAATAAAGTGTAAAGTCACAAAGTAATAAAATAATTTTGGATTTTGGTTGATGATCACAACTAAGTTAGAAAACTAAGAAAGAATGTTGATAGTGTAAAAGAGAAAAGCTAGTTGGAATGTCTTTATCAAGTAATTTACTTAAAAGTGTATGATGCAATTATGTGATGCTGTTTGCCTTTGAATGTTGTTGCATTAGCTATGTGTCTTTCGGTCACTTTCTTGAGTATCATTACCAGCTCTTATGATCCTTGTTCTATGCAGTAAAGAAAGGGGTGTTAGTGCCTATCTTGCCTCCTAACAAGTATCACTTTGCTTAAGTGAATTCACTCTTGTATTTTAAGTACCCACAATTATCCTATGGACTATACTATCCTATGTCTAAAACTTAGCATGGTTTTCACAAAGTTTTCTTTATGTAAAACACTCACCCATATTAGTTCTTGAGTTCTTAATTGTAAGCCATGTCTGGTCATTTACAATTCATACTTATTCTAAGTGATCAAGTTTAAAATAAGTAATAAAAATATTATCAAGCAAGAACTAAAGTACAAACATACATACATGCAACATACTTACTTAAAAGCTCATTAAATGATTAGAATTCCAACTAAGAAAGGTTTAGCTAACAAGAGACATTGCAAGATATATATAAACTGAATAGACCATGTTTATATATATAGAAATCACAAAAGAGAAACAACAAGAGTAAAGTTACAAATGTTGAAAATCTTTATATGAAGTCTTCTAGCAATGCACTAGCATTACTCCTTAGCACTATACAAACACTATGAAAATGAGTAAAGGAGGATTTGTCAATTCCTTCCTCTTCCTCTAAAAATATAAAAACTAACTATGTATATTGAAATTTTGATCTAACTTATGGATTGTGATATATTTCCAAATGAAGATGTGAGGTCCTTTTATAGCCTTCAAGTGAGGTGCTTCCTTTCTTCATGTTGAAGTCATCTTGAGTGGATCATAGCTGTAGTTGCTTTCCAGAGGTTTATCCATGTTGCAATCTTTGACTTAATCATATAGGGTGGTTCCATGGTGTTAGAACAAGTGTCCCTATGTTGATGACTCTTCAAAGCTATGCCTATAGCTATGTGTGAATGGTAGGCGCCTACTATACATTGTTGGATGGCATCAGGGAAGCAGGCAGGAGGTCATCACATTGCATGTGGATGCATATGAAACAGGCTGCTTATTCACCAAGTTGCAGAATTGATGCAGGATCGGTCTGCGAGGAGCATTGATGCGAGCGACGTGATTGAGACTGCGCAGCGAACAAAACATCAAACATACCACAATATATCCAAAATGGCCTATAACTAACTATATCCATTCAAATCACTCAAGATATCATATATCACACTAAATACTATATAAACTCTTTATTATTACTTGAAAGAGAGCAAATACTAAGTTTAAACATATGAAATACTCTATATAAAATAGAGTTATCAGTCATCGTAGATTTTTGCCATCTACACATCAGTATCGATTGTTGAAAAAGGCATTCAATGGGAATACCGAAACCCGTAAAGCTCCCACGGCTTTGACGGGTGAACAACTGTTTGAAAAGGTGAAAGATTTGAACATTAAATTTGGGAAGCCTTTTGCAGGAGAGGTTGCCAAACGGGGGTGGAAGAAAAAGTCAATTTTCTTTGACTTGCCATACTGGAAGTCATTATTTGTAAGACACTTCATTGATGTGTTGCATGTTGAAAAAAATGTCTTTGAAAGTTTCATTGGTACCTTACTCAATATGCCAGGAAAGACTAAAGATACCATCAACTCGAGGTTGGACTTGCTTAGTATGGGGTTGAGACCGAGGTGGGTCCGATAAAGAAGGGTACACGTACATATCTACCTCAGGCAGCTCATACTCTATCTAAAAGGAGAAGACCATGTTTTGTAAGTTTCTTCATGGAGTAAAAGTTCGGAGGGTATTCTTCAAATGTTACAAACCTTGTATCCATGAAAGACCTCAAGTTAAAGTCTTTAAAGTCTCATGATTGTCATGTTCTAATGGAGAATTTGCTCCCCATTGGTATACGATCCATTTTGCCTAAGAAAGTGCGCCAGACGCTAACCAAACTTTGTTACTTCTTTAAGGCTATTTATAGTAGAGTGATTGACCCTAGAAAGTTGCCATCATTGCAAAGAGAAATTACTGTCACTTTGTGTGAGCTTGAGATGTATTTCCCACCTTCATTTTTTGACATAATATGTATGATTCATCTAACAGTTCATTTGATTAGAGAGACACAATTGTGTGGCCCATGTTACATGAGATGGATGTATCCGTTTGAGCGTTACATGAAGATATTAAAATGATATGTGAAAAACCGATCACGACCGAGGTTGTATTGTTGAAGCGATACATAGTTGAAGAAGGCTGTTGAGTTCTTGCACCGCCTATCTATCTAGTCTTGAATATTCTGCGGGACTTCCAAGGTCTCGTCACTTAGGAAGCATTAGTAAAGGGCTGTCAAGATATAAAATAGTTATGGTGTCAAGGGAAGAACTACATCAAGCACACTTATATGTTTTGCACAATGATAGTGAGGTTGATTCATATGTTGCCAAGCACATGGACATACTTAAGAGTGATTACCCATATAAGAGTGAAGTTTGGTTAACAAAGGAACACAATCGGAGTTTCATAGTGTGGTTAAAAAGCGACATTGATTTCGAGTTTGCTATGAATCCTACGCCGATTTCAAAAAGATTGAGATGGTTAGCAAAAGGTCCAAATATGCATGTTTTCTCTTACACCAGCTATCTAATTAATGTTACACGTTCTATACAAAAACCCATGATGATCGAGTAAAATGCAAAATAGTGGGGTGACTCTTGTTGCTCAAGCTATGCATACATCAAGTGCCAAAGACGAGAAATCTCGTAGATGCGAATATGTCATACTTGGGGTCATTGAACAAATATGGGAGTTGGATTACACCATGTTTGAGAGTCCGTGTTCCAATGTAAGTGGGTTGACAATAATAATGGTTTACAGATTGATGAGTCGGGGTTCATGCGGGTGAATTTCAAGAAGTTGGGATATAAAGATGAGCCTTTTATTTTGGCATCCCAAGCTCAACAAGTGTTTTATGTCACTGATCCAATTGATATCAATTGGTCTATTGTTTTACTGACACAAAAAAAATTAGTGAATTACATTTATGATCAAGAAACCAATGATGATGGTATCGAGGACGACCCTTTCTTGGGGACATCACTAGAAGAGGAAAATACTTATAGAGAGGATGTTGTGTATGTTAGAAAGGATCATACTGATGGAATTACGATTCGTCAAAAACAAAGTACCAAGGAGCGAATTGCAAAAAAAATTGTATCGAAGAAAAGGAAAAGGTAACCGACATAGATGTTATTTTATAGACATGGATCTTATTTTCATCTTCTTTGACTGATTATTTATTTTTTTGTTGGATTTTTTTTAATTGGATAAATATAACAAACAATTATTATGTTTTATTGCAGGTAAGATGACAGATCATAGTGATGGACATGATAGTGGTGAGGGTAGTGATCATGATGTTGCAAACTATATCAGGAAGCGTGCTCCTCGTGGAATGACAGTAAAAAAGGATATCAATAACCGGATAAGTAAAGGAAAAGAAAAATTAAGTGTAAGTTACTAATTAATTTCTAATTAACTTCATTCAATACTAAGTTTTAATTGTTTGTGATCTAATTTACTATTTACATAATGCAGGTCCAATGGAATATTAAGGGTCTGCCAATTGGAGAAAACAACACTCATTTGATTACTTTCCTTGGTAGTAAGGTAAAACAAATGATACCAATAACAATCACTACTTGGGTTCACACAAAAATCCCGTTTGAAGAAACAAAAACATGAGTTGTGGGTAACAATACAGGTATATAATTTTAGATCTTTTTGGTTATCTTATTTAGTAATTTTGTAGTCATATATATATATATATATATATATATATATATATATATATATATATATATATATATATATATATATATATAAATTTATTTATATATATTTTCATTGAATGTGCATAAGCGAGAAATATTTTGATGTGGATGATTCTAAAAAGGATTTGGATAATGAAGGAAGCTAGGAAAGTTACATAAAAATTTGAGCGACATTAACAAAAACTTGGCTGAAAGATGGTAATGGAAACATCAATTGGAATCCTCCACCAATATATAGTGGGTTTATTTCAGAGGAGGATTGGCAGACATTTGTTAGGAGACGCACTGAAGATCCAAACTTCTTGGTTAGTGCTACTATCTATTAAGTTATAACATAAAATATATTTGACAATTATCTATTATACATTAATGTATACTTATCTCTCTTAATAGAGGCGGTGCTACTCCATATCAACATATTGAAGAGAGATTGGTAAGGCACAATAAGCTTGATTTTTTTAGTTTCATGAAACTTTTTATAAATAGCTTCTTAATATTTGGTAAATTTAAATATAGTTGGTGGAGAGTGGGAAAGATCCTACTAAAGAAGGTGTTGAGCGACATGTTTTGTGGGTAGAGGCTCGACTAAACAAAGAAAAGGAGATTGTTGATCCTAAAACTAAGGAGGTGTCTGAAAGAATTGTAAGTATTTCCTAAATTCAAGCTCACTGATTTTAATTGTAACTTTTATGATTTTTATAATGTATTATACTTTTGTTTTGTGAATCAGGAAGCCATATCACGATCGATTGTCACGGGGAGAGCTCAGCGATTGCTCACGAAAGGAAATCCTTACACGTGCCTTAGGTAAAGAAGAATACTCGGGTCGCCTGAGGGTCTTTGGATTTGGAGTAGCACCAACCGAGTACTTTGGACCAAAACAGTAAAGTCTATGATGAGAATCATGATTGTCCACCACCGAGAAAGATGATGGCATTGTATGAAAGTTTGCAAGCTCAACTTAATGATATGTGATCGCTTTATGGCCATGTTATGCCACCAGCACCACCCCCTGCTACACATAGCAATGCACGAGATAGTTGCACCATGCCACAACTAAGTTATTAATTGTTTTTATTATTTTGTGGTTTATAATTGATTTATTGTACATATATATATATATATATAACATCAAATAATGTCTTTATTATTTTGTGGTTTATAATTGATTTAGGACAACAATGAGTGTGAATTGTATATCTCAAACCCACATGAAATGGTTGCAATTGGCTTCACATGTAACGAATTGGGTCCCTTGATGCACAATTTACCCCTACCTCCAAATCATGTTAGAGTCGAGTTGCGGTACCAATTAGGAGGATGCACCATTGCACATTCCGATTGTGATATTGATATACTGACGGTGTCACAAGCAGTTGGTACCTTTGTGGCATGGACATCAGACCTTGTCGTTGTAAGTGACAATATATTTGTAACTAACTAATTATAGTTTTTGTCATATAATTTGTGCTAACTAAGTAATTATTTTTGTTTATACATAGATGCGCCAAAATGAAAAATCTAAGAAAGTGTCTACCGGCAAAAAAAGGTCTCCTTTGAAAAGTGTTGGCAATGAAATATCTATTGGCAAGAAAGTGTCTCTGTCCACCCCTTATGTAGAAGTTTCACAGCCTGCCTCTCCTCCAAAAGTGACTGATCAGCCCTCCTCTTCTCGCACTCATCCCTTCCCATCTCCAATTGTGTCTCAGCCCGCCTCTTCCTCTTCCATTAGTGAAGCTTATATGAATATTGGTCAGGCCGACGCGTACGAGAAATACATGATGAAGGAGAAAGTCCTTATCATAAATTTTGATGAAGAAGTTTTTGGAGCTAGCGGTCCTCAAATAGTCGGACGTGAGGATATCCGTGCTGTATGTGATTCGGATGAGGCAACCGGTATTGTTATGAATATATATGTCAGGTACTATGTAATTTATTATTTGACATTGTCGATTTTATTTTATTATATCGTTAATTTAATTTATATATATATATATATTTATATATCTAAATGTAGGTACTTGTATGCGAGGACATTGTGGTCCTTAGAGCAGAGACACATAGATATTTGTTCTTGTGTCGGGAAAGTACAACCTTTCATCAAGTGAATCGACTGCCAAATTATGAATCACTTGTGGAACAAAACCAGTTCTTTGTTCAAACTTATGTCAATGAGCGCTTCAATGAAGCTCAAAATAGAAGTCATGATGCCTTACTTCTAGAACCGGTTAATCTAGGGTAAGAATTTTTACTCATTAATTCTTATATAACATGCATTGTTTTAATAGTAGTCAATTACTTATTCGTAAATTTATTTTGTAGGAGACATTGGGTTTTGTTTGCAATTAATCCTAGCAAAAAGCGTGTATTACCTTGACTCACTTCAAAATCATTACAAAAACCACTTGAAGTTTGTGGAGCTTTTTAACAGGTGTGTTTATTTTGTGTCATTCTGCATATTTCTTACTTTTACTTATATATGTATATATTGTTATTAATATAGTTATATGACATTCTATTCAGTTGCTTTAAGGACATATTGGGGAGTGGATAAATTAACGGTCAAATGGTTAGCAATAATTGTAAGTTTCTAACTTATACATTACATTATTTTATCAAAAAGCGTATTCAACTCAATTTAACAATTAACTAATCTTATGTTTTGTAGTGTCCTAAACAATTCAATAACATTGATTGTGGGTATTACGTCATGAAATATATGAAGGATATTATTACCCAAAAGAAACGACTATCCCCATCGGTATCTACTTATAATATATTTTTATATGATTTGATTTAATAGTGGTTCTTTCCAATATTTAACCATTTCAATTCTAATTTTATTTATTTATATAATTTCAGTATTTTAGCGATTGTCAAAGCGGACATACTCTGTTGAGTGATTGTTTGAGCTTAGGGAGAATGGTGCAGTCATGTCTCCCATTTTTTTTAAAGTTTCATTTGGATACACACTAGTGGAAAATATGGATTTTACATCAGCAAATTAATAACGGTTCACACTATAACCGATATGAAAAAAGAGGCGGTGGCATTTTTGAAATTATGAGCAAATTATCTATATCGGTTCCTGTTCTAACCGATATGGAAACTCTATTTTACTCTAATCCATATCGGCTCCTATTCAAACCGATATGGATTTTATTCACCCACGCTCCACAAAACAATGAAAGGACCTTTGCCCTACTCTCGCGTTCACTCTCCCTCTCACTCTCTTCGTCAGTCACCTTCTCGCGCCGTCCTCACGTTTGTTGCCCTCTCCCTCGCCGTCTCGCCTGCTCTCCTTCTCGCGTTTACAGTCACTCACTCTCCTTCCCACTTTTGCTTTCGTTCGCTTCTTGCGGTTCCTCTTCCCACTCCTCTTGCGGTATTCGTTGCCCACTCCTCAACGCACCTCACCCTTCTTTCTCCAACCGATTCGCATGGCCGATACCACAGGAACAGCAAATATACCCGCACCTCAATCGATTCAACCTAAATCCGATTCCAACGCCTAGAAAAAGGAGATTCCTCCTCCCCCGGAGAAGCCGGAGTCTGGCGATTGTTGCGGTAGCGGATGCGTTCGATGTGTTTGGGATATTTACTATGACGAACTTGAAGAATATGATAAGCTCTACAAACAGGAAGATCTAAACCCTACATCTTAGTACTATCATTCTTTTCCCTTTGTTTCTTTAACAAATTACAATTAAAGGGTTTGTTTTGTTGTAACAATATGAGCTGATTTCTTTTTTCTTTTTAATGTCTAATAATAGCCAACATCACCATGAATTCATTTTTTAAGTGATTGATTATTTGACACATTTTAGTGTTGCACTAGATCCAGTTATATATAATAATGTTTTATTTGGTAGAAGGGATGAAATTGAGGGAAACGAATTTTTGGGAATGATTCAAGATTATGTAATTTCATATGCTTTTATAGGTAGGAATGGTGTAGTTGGGGTTTCGATTTACGAGCCTTGATTGAGCTTTTGTTTTAGCATTGCACCGTTGTTTACATCTCTTGCTCAAGTACACATGGGTTAAGTGGATGCACCGCCAATGCTTAGATAGATGACTAGGGAGTTTTTAGTTCTTGAGAACTTTTGTAGTTCTTTGGGTTGGGAACTCCTACAACCCCAGTGTAATCCTTTCCTTCTTGCGGTTCCTCTTCCTCCTCCTCTCATGTACCTCTTCTCTTGTTGTACTGTTATTTCAGTTTTGCTTAGTTTACTATCTTTGTTTTTGTTGATGGTTCCCCTTCTAGCTTAGTGTACACCAAAAAATTAGGTTAAATTTCTTTGATTAAAAAATGTTGCTTGTTCTGAGTGCTTTATGGTTAATGAAGGTTGGTGGTTCTTCTTTATTTTGGTCGGTGGAATTGAAACAGGTAGAATAATAGGGAAAATACGGAAACAATTTTCAAATGCGATTTGGGATTTTTGGTATTTTGTTTTGATGGTGTGTGTGGTTGAGTAGATAGTAACCTCGTAGCAAGCTTGAAGCGTATTATAGAATTTTGTGCACCTGGCTTTGCAGGGTCTTTGCCTTCAGATTAAAATCGGTGCCTGTGTGTTCGTGTCTCGTGTCCTTGTCTGAGTCGGTGCTTCATAGTTGATGATGAATATTGCTAAATTAACATTATTTTGCTATCTAAGTAGATTCATTGTTTGAAATTTAGATATGTGTATTGTTTTGTTATATTTTGATTATGAGTTTGTAAATCAATAAGAAACCTTTCATGCATGTGCTGTTGTTGTTTGTCGACAAACATGTTGTATGTTGATGAATTTAGCGGTGAACAATGATCCTCGATTCTTATAAGGAAAGCACATGTCGCTACTTCCTCTACTGAGCTCACTCATCGTGTAAGTTTATCCTCTTTTGAACATTGTTATGCATTTTAAACAATACTATTAGTTTACCTCATTAGTGTCTTGTCTATGATTACGTAAAGCATCATTGCTATCTTTGAAAGAATGGCAATCAAGATTGCTAATGTTGGAGATTGTGGATTAAGAGTTATCCGAAATGGTAATACACCGTGATATATTTTTGTTTCTCCGCATTCCTTCATTTTTCGATACGAATTATCGAATGTTGAGAACTTGAATTTCATTTTGCTCTTGTTCCGTGTAATGTAATTTTTTCAACTTCTCCACAAGAACATTACTTTGACTATCCATATCAACCGAGCTCGAGAGGGTTGGCCAAACATACCTCGGCAATGTGATGCACGGTACCATTATTATCTTAATTTCTTCCCAAAGGAGATAGAAAGTCTCAATTGAGATAAATGTGGTTCTTCCGCTATGTTTTGTTTTACTAACCTTAGCGGGATAACAGTAAGCAATGTGGTGTTAATAGAAGGAGACACAATTGTGATGGGATCGATGGGCTTTTTGATAATGTATTTGACCATGAAATTGTTCTAACCATTGTTACATACAAAGATGTTTCGATTTGGTATTGTCTTCCTTCTTGATTGATCAGTTTGAGGAATTTGGATTGACTGTTTGAGTTTCACTAATTCAAAATTCATTCTGTTGCTAGCAAAGGCATTAGCTAACTTAGCAAGCAGTCATTCTGTTTCTAGTAGTGTCTTTATGTCTTTCCTAGCTCCAAAAGGTCAAGATCCTATTTGTTAAATTTAAAAAAGGTGGGGGGGGGGGGGGGGCTGGTGCTGCATCAAACCCATTTTTTGAATTTAAAATTAAATGAACTTACCTCTCACAAGCTGTACATGTGCAACATTATGCTTCCTAGAAGTGGAAGATAAAGTCTATTCACTCTGATAGACCCTCATTGATTCAAAGAGTGTATTTAAAAGGGTATGAGAGGGGTAATGAGGGGAAATTGATTGTATTGCTGTCCTTATAAATAGTAAGCTAATAAATGGTTAATGGTAGTTAGTTAGTAACTCAGATTTGTTGGAGAGGGAAGTCTCAAAATACCTTGTATTTGTACCCATCTACTTGGTCACCGAGACTGGATTATAAACTGCATAATACAAAGGGGATATTTACTTACATTCTTTCACCATTGTTTATGCTTTTCGCTCATATACCGATCGGTATCTATCACACCCGTGTAGCAAGCTTCATTTCTTTTTGTTTACAATTTGTGATTTGTTTTATAACTATTGCATCTTTAATTTTTCACCGGGTTTACCTAATATAATAGACTAAATGAATGTGTCAAACTTTCAACCGATATAATATTAAGCGTGTAGTACTCTCTGGTAGATTGATGTCCCGACATAATCAGATTTACCAGGACTATACATATGCATTACTGACTTGCATGTTCCCTCTCTTTCTCTAGGGAGGAGGAACATTCAAAACTTTCTGAGATATGGAGAAGCGGGAGAAAGTAGCATCTAGGAAATCCTATATTCATCACATAAAGGAGATTACAAAAATAGCGGAAACAAGATGCTGATATTGAGCGGATCTTGAAAGAAACTCGAGAGGTTCAATTGGAGAGTAATTCTATCGAGGAAAGCTTGCACCGCACTTATGTTGTTGCCGATGAAATTGTCTTTAGGTATCAAAGTTTTTAATCCATTTTGTAACCAATGAGAGGGAAACCGAGATAAAGAAACAAAGCAAAGACCCTATGTTTCAAATAGGATCTAGCTATGATTTTTATTTATTTATTTTATAATATATATTTTTTTCTTTTTCAAAGGTAAGTAATGTACAGTTTGTTTTCCTATTCTTATGTCTCATAGGAAGCAAAGAAAGATCCAAAGAGACCACAGTTTATAAGCTCCTTGTTAGCATCCATAAAGGCTTTGAACAAATGTCCAAAAGATTATGGCAATCGATAGAATTAGAAGAGAATTTATTAGCTCCGAATCTCGATTTCATATTATCTTACATATTGACTATATATTCAGTATTTACTCATTAGCTCTTTCTTGCTTTTTAGTGGTTAGTAAAATATAGATAGTGTGTGTATTAGATTCGCTTTTTGTATTTGGATATGGATATTGAGTATAATTTGAGATCTTTGTATTTTTATATAAATATTGTATTTGTTGAGATTTTGTTGTTTCTTTGTATATCCAATTGAGGAATTTTTATTTTTTAAAAAAAAAAGACTTTTCATATCGGTTCCTTTAAATAACCGATATATAAAAAGTGATTTTCAATATCGGTTCAACTAAGAAACCGATATAAAAAAGCGTTTTATAGGTTTAAAAGCGACTTTCCATAACGGTTCTCTCGGGAACCGATATAAAAACATTTTCCATATCGGTTCTTTAACCGATATAGAAAGCACTTGTTTTTAATATCCCTTTATCTATATCGGTTCTGAACCGATATGAAAAGCCTTTTTAACCGATATAAAAGCCTTTTTCTAGTAGTGACATATAAGTTAGCTAGCTAGTTTTTGGTTCATAATATTGTAACTTGCAATTGATAGCTTGTTTTGGATACATATAAATTAGATAATGAAACTTCTTAGCTATTTTGTTTTGGTTCTGTTATGTAATTTGTTTCATTATATGTAATTTGGTTCCTCTTAGCAATTTGATTCATTATGTATTGGATTGGATTGGTACAGACAGTAACTTGTAAATATAAAAGGAAAACAAACAAAACAGAAAAAAAAAAAAAAAAAAAATTTAGGCAATATTGGTAGCGGGGCAATATTCAGCCGCTTTTTAAAAGTGTCACAGATTCGGGAGGACGGCAGGCGATATTCAGCGCTTTTTAAAAAGCGCTGCGTATTTGGGAGGGCGTGTTTGGCAATGGGTGGCGCTTTTAGAGAGCGCGCCCATTGTTGGAGTGGAATAGCCGGCGCCACGCTCAAAGAGCGCTCAAAAGCGCGCCCATTGATAAAAAAACGCCCATCTACTAGATGCATTTGTAGTGAATGGGCGCGCCCCTAAAAAGCGCTACCCATTGCCAAACGCGTCATCAAATGGGCAGCACTTCCTAAAAAGCGCTACCCATTGCCAAACGCGTCATCAGTTGGGCAGCGCTTCCTAAAAAGCGATGCCCATTGCCCCAACGCGTCCTCCTTTAGGTAGCACTTCCCTAAAAGCGCTGCCCATTGCCAAAACTTGTCCCCCTATAGGCAGCACTTCCTTAAAAGCGCTGCCCATTGTTTATTTATTTATTATTTTTTTTGTGTATTTTCCTTTTTATATTTTCAACAAAAAAAATTAAATCATACATCGAAAATATTTTTTAATAGTGATATCTATGAATTTGTTGTATTTAAACCTGAATTAAATCATACATCCAAAAAAAAATTAAATCATACATCCAAAATACATCCAAAAAATTAAATCATACATCCAAAATAACAAAGAAATCCATTTTTTCTTCAATAGAAAATCAACTTCTAATCTTCAATGGCGCCATATCTCCAAAAGCAATCCATGTTTTCTTCAATCTCTCATTTTTGAATGGGAATGCAAATCTTTCTGTCGTTGCTGCATTGACATGTAAATACATAGGGGGAGATTGTAACATCCTGCATCTTCTAATCGCCGATCGCGCCCTACGAACCAACACGAGTCTTTTCGGCATGTTTTGTCCTCACTTGCATGCTCTCAGAAACTTCCTCGAGAAGGTCACCCATCCCACTACTACTCCAAGCCAAGCACGCTTAACTATGGAGTTCTTATGGGATGAGCTTCCGAAAAGAAGATGCACCTTGTTGGTATAGGTAGTTCAAATCAATTCTTTAAGCCTTCCTTCAATGCAGATACCCCATACCGCACAAACCTCGGGATCCCTCTCATTCCGGTGCGTATTCGGTTCATTCACGCGCCCGCGCTGAAGTCGCCAGAGCCGCTCTTTGCCATGCCACCTTTTTGGGCACCGACGATCACTCCCGCCTCTCTCACCCGGATGTCACAGAGATAACATCAAAATAAATAATTTCAACCAAAGCAAACAAGACACAAACATGCATAAAATTAATGTAAACCGATTAAGTTATAGAGAAAACCTTATAGCCTCTTAGAAGAAATTTTAGAGAGCTTCCTGTTCTTCTTGAAGTCCCGGGACCCAATAAGTATTCGATTTTACTTCATCGAGGTGAAGTGGGTTGCACTTTCTCGCTATGCAAGCATAAGAACCATATGCTTGTTTAAGCATCACCGCCAAGGACACGGACGATTTAGTGCATCATTCATCATTGGACAATAAAAGTATATTAGTCACACAAGTTAGCAAACACAGATTAGCAAACACAAATTAGTAACAGATTAGCAAGTGATGCAACTAATGGACCAATATATGTCATTCACAATTCCTTTTGACATTATCTGTTAAACCACCAATTCCTTGTTCATATGAATCTTCCAAGATCAACAAATAAACTAAGAACCAATCTGCTTCGGTTAAAGGGAATCAAACAAGTTGGTCTCGCACGGGTGGAAATACTTGGTCTCGCACATGAAAACATGCTTGTCAGTTAAGAATGATGCAGATAGTTTGCCTCGCATATATTTTTGGTGGCCATGTATTCATTCAAACCAAATAAACCATGAAATTTGGCTCCTCATTGAAAATAAAAGATATCACTATAGAAAATT
Source organism: Oxytropis ochrocephala (assembly GCA_020916435.1). Lineage (NCBI taxonomy): Eukaryota > Viridiplantae > Streptophyta > Magnoliopsida > Fabales > Fabaceae > Oxytropis > Oxytropis ochrocephala. The sequence goes on from CM037088.1 coordinate 55,717,563, forward strand.
TCGGTACTATAACCATCCCATAATCCTTATTCTTGAGTATTGACATACCAAAATCATAATGCCATAAAATCAACTTTTTAGGAATCTAAAAAAGTCCAAAATATATTTCTACAGTAAAAATATATCCAAGTGAGTGGAGAATGTTCAAGAGTTGGGTGGAGGAAAAATATCAAATTCAATAGATGAGCAACAAACTTCAAGTCTCCAATGACCATGTAACCCAAAGTGCAGTATGTCTAAAATTGAAGCTTCTTCTATGCCTTTAGTGCCTACATTCAGGTGCTGCTTCACCATTTCATAATTTGCATTAAGATCATCTATAGCATCATTTTTCTTTCCCATCTTGATCATTTTTTTCACTTCACTAAATAATTCTTCCAACTCTTTCTCAAAATTGCTAATTCTGAGGAAATATGTAACTTGCAAAGTTAAGAGGTATAGTAAATACAAGAATTAAAAGTTCTAAGTCACACCTCACAAATACAATGACACAAAAATGCTTTCTCATTAGAAAACAAAATTCAATAACATTGGTCAGAAAATTTTAGGCATTAGAATCTAAAAATCCTTCAAAAGACACCATGCATAAAAAATATTAGAAAGGAAGAAATCAATATTATTTGAACTAATTCTCACCTTCGGTGTTCATTTGGAGATGAATGAGAATCACTTTGTGGACTTGTCCCGCCAAGTTCCAATGAACCAGCTATAGAGCTTGAAACGCAGAAGCGAGAAACGGTCCTAATCGGTATAATGTAAAGCTTTTGATTGTAATTTTGCTTTTGATTACAAATTGAGAAGCATTCCAATATGTCATTCACAATTCCTTTTTGACACACTGTTAAACCACCAATATATGTCATTCACAATTCCTTTTTGACACACTGTTAAACCACCAATTCCTTGTTCATATGAATCTTCCAAGATCAACAAAACCATTGAGTGAATGCATAGGGGCATGATGACAAAGTGATGAGGTTTGGTGTCCATGGACTATAGACTATAGTAGACTTTTAAACCACCAATCATGTATCTAACTTGAGAGCGATTTCCATAAGCACGAGTTACAACCACCACTTGATTGTAGTCATAGTTTCAGTTCAAAAACATTACAAATTACATCAGCTAGCTAGCACAAGTTATAACAAATACTCATTATTAGCTCAAAATAATGAGTACATAACAGATACCCATTATAACAGAAACCCCTTAATCTTTTTTACTTCACTGGTTGAGTTGCACTAAATATAAAAGAGGTTTTGTGTCTGTTTCTGATGTTTTACGCCTAAATCACTATCTCCCAAGGGAAATGCCACCATGCCAATACATGAAACCTTAATAATTCAATAACTAAACCTTGAATCAATCTCAGAAATCAGAATGAAGGAAAGCAAAAATCTAAAACTAAAACCTAAAATCAGAATCTTAGAATTTCAGAAATCAAAAATCTAAGAGTAAAACCTAAAATTAAAACAGAACTTACGAGAATGAGCAGGAAGCAGCTTGTCGTAGCAGAGCAGACGCGGTGGTCGGTGTAACACCCTAAATAATTTAATTAAGTGATTGATTAAATTGTTTAAGTGTTGCACCATTTTAATTATAATAAGTATAATATAGTGTTTTATATTGAGTATCTTATTTTAATTGAAGGGAGTGGTATTGGAAATACCGGAGCTGTTGTTATGGGCCCAGGAGCCCAAGCCCAATGACTTAGGCTCCTAGGGTTGGTGCAATTCGCACCATTCTCCCAAAAAGAAAGAAAAAACGAAAGACAAGAGAGAAAGAGAGAGGAGAAACGGCGCAAGGAGAGTGAGAATAGGGAGAAGGGATCGCACCAAGCAAAGGAAGGAGGAGAGCTCACTTGTTGCTGTGGTTTTTGCACGTGACTCAAGGAAAAGGAATTTCTACGGTTAAAATAAGGTAAGGGGAGTCTCACTCTATAATAGAGGATATAATAGGTTGTATAGGAGTCATATGGTTTGGTTTGATGTTATTTGATTGTTAATTGAATGGTTGTTGGGTGAATTTGAGAAATTACATGTTAGAAATCGATTTAGGGCTTTAAATTGGGGGTTTTATGTTCTTGATTGGTTTTTACGCATGATTGATTGTTGTGGTATTGTTGTGAGAAACCGAGTTGTGCAAGTGTACACAATCGAAACAAGTAATAAAGTAGTAAGTACAGTTCGTCTCCACAGGGATTGGTATTAATTTTAGAGTTTAAGTGATACTAGCTCTTAGCGAACCGAGTAGCAAAAAGCTTGTAGTAATAAAAGTTATCGATTAAACAAAGTGAAGGTTTTAAGAAAACAAGAAAAGCCGAGTTGTAGAATGAGAGAGAAACAAGTCGGATTGCCTTTCCTAAGTAACTTCCCAATTAGTAAAGCGCTATAACGTTACATGCTATAGCGTCGCTGCTGTTGCAATTGCTTTTGTGCCTTTCGGATCACTCACGCCAGGGTTTCATTACAAGAATCCTATGTCTAGGTTCTAAATAAGTTCACCCAGTATATTAAAAACCCACGACCCTTGCTCTATGAACTATTGCATTTCTATGTCTAGAGGAAGCAAAATCTATTTAAATGTCTTTAAATAAACTTTTCGCTCATATCAAGCTTTGAAGTCGATCCATGGACCATGTCCGAACCCACCTGATTTACCTATTTTAGCTGATCATTTCTAAAACAAGTTTGAAAGAAGTATAACACAAAGCTTGAAACGCAAAGCATGCAATATTATAACAACGGTACTAATGGTTCATTACAAAGTTCCGAGCAATCCAACTTAAAGTATTTAGCTCATGTTTCGCATCATCAAAGCAATACAAGCTGGAAAACTCATACTACTTAAACTGAAATGAGAAGAACCGGTGGTAAAAGATACACACCGAGGTTCCCAACTCATTCACCGTGATGACACTCACGCTGAGTTAATACCGAGAATAAAAATAAGTGAAAAAGTACAAGAAAAACGAAAACTAAAAACGTTCAGTAATGCCGAAAATCTCTCAGTCTCCAACTCTCTATATCCAACTCTTTCTGCATATATCCTTTTGTAGAGATGAAGGAGGAGGAGCAGTTCACGCGCCCAGAATTTGCGCAAGGAGTCCGTATGGCTGTTGCACCAACTGGAATGGGCAACGCACCAACTGAAGCTATCGCCCCACTCACACAACGCCAGGTGGCCTATAAAATCCATGAATATCCGGTTGTGCCAGCTGCATAGTGGATGCTGAAAACAAGGCATGGAACGAAGAACTTGGCGCCAAAGATATACACTATCTGCTTCGCAAGTTTAGCTGAGCTGCTCTCATGCCGTCCTGCCTGTTGCCGAGGTCTCTGTCGAGCTCAAAGATTTGGCTGAGCTGCCCTCATGACGCTATAGCGTCAAGCGCTATAGCGCTTTATCACTGCACACTCACAAAACAAGTTAAAATGCTCAAAAGGGCACCAGATGTGCCGAGTTCACTCAAAACAGAATCTAACCCTTCTTTTCCTTCAACTATACTAATTAGAGTAATAAGACACTAATATTACTTGAGAACTTACTTGATTTACATGGATAAGGGCATAAATAACTCATATAAATATGAGTTATCACACCCCCAAACTTAAACCATTGCTTGTCCTCAAGTAATGACACTTAACTAAGACAACTACAAACATATATGTACAAAGACACATCACATGATCAACTCGGCATTTCACTTTGAACACATAGTTAATAACTTTCTCAAGGGGCTAACCTTTCTGATTCACACTCACACCCACACACCAATGCATTTCAACAACTTCTAAGCTTATTACTGCTCAATAGTGTGTGTGTGATCTCTGACTCACCTCAATTCCTAGCTAGATTTGGATTTCCCTTTAGCCTTGGAAAGAGTGGTCTTCTTTTGGTAAAATCAAGAACTTTTTCAAAACAATGACTAGATTAACATTTTCACACAGAAATGGGGAATTTCAGGCATGACAAAGGGTTTAACTAGGCATTTCAAGTCTATGGTCAGTGTTCCTAACTTATTGAAACTAACAACACACGCTATAGCGTTTGGCGTTATAGCGCTTAGACTATGATACAGATTTATTTACTAGCTGCAGCCCCCTCATTACTCGGCTCCTCAGCAATTTTTTTTATTTTTTATATATGAGGCTTTGCCTCTTTGCCTTTGGGACAGCCGAGCTCTTGCTTCGGGCGGCTACAGCTTTACAACATATTTACATTGAACTTCTAAGTCACTGACCACCCTAAGACCTTTGTACCTAACCTTTATATAGCCCAAACACCCCCAAACTTTGCTTCAAAAACTCTTCAAGTTTTTAGTCAAGCCTTGATCTAACCCGGTTAACTCAGACTAGCCTAAACCTCAAATAGTCCTCGGCTAGCTAAGTTTCTACTTAAGCGCAGAGATTTTATGTGTGGGAGCAGCAATAAACACATATATTATTTGAACGCATCTTTACTCACTCACACAATCATCACTAAGATCAGCCCGAACAGAAGGTTTTCAACAAACATAAACTGGAAACAAAGCTTTGATCATGCAATTCTTACTAAAACAGAAAGAGATTTTTTTTTTTTTTATAAACCTCTAGGTCCTCCCCCCCAAATAAAATGGAGCAGTGTCCTCACTGCTGAATTGGACTGGGGAGAGGCCCAGGACTTAACACAAGACAATTCAACAAAATTTTAAACAAGTTCTAACATTTGTGAAGCGCAAAAACAACGCTATAGCGCTTCACAATTTATTTCCGACTATAACTATCTATACTACAAAAGAAGGGTTTGAATTTATTTGAAATTAAAGCCAGACCTTGTTCTGGCGCTTACTCGGCTTGACTGGGTTGGCTTGATGGCTTTCTGCTTCTTCTCTTCTTCTTCGTTTTCTTCAGGAGACGTAGCATCGTCAGCATCCTCAGGGCTAACCTTGCCGAGGTGGATCCTCTCCTCTTGCCGAGGTGGTTCTTGCACACCCTCTTTCTCTAGCTGAGGTGGCTCCTGCACAAAACAAAAATAAAACTCAAAAATTTTGGTTAGTTAACCATTGGGTTGCCTCCCAAGAGCGCTTGCTTTAAGAGTCTTCAGCCAGACTTCCTCTTTAATGTTAGAGGTTTGGTAACTCGGTGGAGAACTTGTCCCTCACCACATGTGCTCCACAGTATTTCTTCACCCCTTCATCATTGATCTTGAGTGTGGAGCGAGTGGTTTCTCCAAATGATTCACTATCTTTTAGGATACACCTTCACCATCTTGAAAGGTCTTGCTCGCCTAGATTTGAGCTTCTTAGATAAAGATTTAAGCCTTGAGGTGGATGATAAAACTTGTCCCCATTCAATGAGCTTTCTTCTTTGAATTGTTTTGGTGAATTTTTGTGGTGTGGTGGCAGTTGGCCGAGGTGAAGATTGTGGACTTCGGTTTTTCTTTGCCTTCTGCTTGAGCCTTGGTGACTTACAAATTGCAACCACCTCGGCAGTTGGAGCCAACTGCTCAGAAGATGTTACAACGGCAGACGTTATAACGTCAGCAGTCTCCCTTTCTTTTTGCCAAGGTTGATGTATGTTTGGCATCTCGGCACCTTTCTCCTCGGCACTCTCTTTAGAGCTTTTGTTGACATCAGCTTCCCCTTGTAACATATCGTCTTCCATAAACTTTCCTTTTTCAGAGTTGGTAAGAACCTTGACCAAGTGGTCACCTTGCTTGTGGAATTGTTGTTGAACCACAGAATCAAGACACATTACAAAAGAACACTCCTCGGATCTTGCATTTGAGAACTTGGGATCACTCATCACTTTAAACTTGATCTCTTGATCATTGACTCTCATAGTCATTTCTCCCTTCTGAACATCAATTACAGTTCTGGGCGTAGCTAGAAATGGCCTCCCAAGAATGATGGGCACCTCTTCATCTGCATTAAAATCAAGAACAACAAAATCCACAGGAAAAACAAATTTGTCAATTTTAATAAGCACATCCTCTATTATCCCCTCGGAATAGGCTATGGACATATCCGCAAACCGAAGGGTAGCAGTAGTAGGTTTAATGATATCAATTCCCAGTTGTTTAGCTATGGATTTGGGCATCAAATTGATGCTTGCTCCCAAATCACATAGCGCATTGCCAGAATAAGATTTACCCATAGAACATGGTATGGTGAATTTGCCAGGATCCTTCAATTTGCTTGGGAGTTTCTTCTCGCATGATCATCTTTGCACTCTCCCGTCATGGCCATCAAGCTTTTGAATTCTCCTAGCCTTCTTCTCTTGGTGAGGACATCTTTCATGAACTTGGCATAGTTAGGCATTTGTTTCAGAGCTTCAACCAATGGGATGTTTATGTGAAGTTGTTTCAGCACGTCTAAGAATTTCCCAAATTGCTTGTTCTCTTGCGCCTGTTTCAACCTTTGAGGGTAGGGTGGAGGAGGATATTCAGGTACAAGCTTGGTTGCAATTTTTATTCCTGATTCAACACTAGACGTTGCAACGTCTGGCCTAGACATCACAATATCTGGAATGTTTCTCTTTTTTTTCTTCTCCGGCACCTCGGTTTCCTCAGGCATAGCTGGTTCAGGATACTCAGTGCCACTTCTTAATGAGATAGCATTTACGTGCTCTTGGCCTGGTGCTTGAGATGACGAAGCTTCAGTCGTGGAGGGAAGTCCACCCCTTTGCCTCTGAGTGAGAGCAGAAGCAATTTGCCCAACTTGGTTCTCCAAAGTCTTTATCGATGCTTCATGGGTCTGCATAGTTGTCTTACAATCACTAATAAAAGACCTCAGCAAAGATTCCATGGAGTTGTCCATAGCAGCGCATTCTATCGATGATTCAGTTGAACTGGAAAACTTGGGGGGATAGCTGGAGCATTATTACTTGTGTTTGCATTATTACCTCCCCCCCATCTGAAATTGGGGTGGTTCTTCCAACCAGGTTGTAGGTGTCAGAATAGGGGTTGTTGCCCTTGTTGTACCCCACATAATTCACGAAGCGGGATTTGTGGTGCATTCTTCATACAGTGATATCCCCACAATATACACAACTAATTTCTCCGGGGAGCTTGTTCAATAGCATTTGCATTGCTTCCTTTGGCGCTTATAGCGTCGATCGCTATAGCGCTTCATAGATTACTCGGATCCTTGATCATATTAGTCGAGTTGCCACTTGAGCAGAGAGCGAAACTCCACTAACTTCATGGACCCCACTACCTTTTTGGCGAGGATTTAATCTTTGAAGAGGCCATGACGAGTCGCTTATTGCAACATGCTCTATAAGATCGCAAGCTTCATTGTAGGAGGAGTTTAAAATCACACCTCCGGATGAGGCGTCTAACATAGATCTCGTTGGTGCTTCCAACCCATTGTAGAAGGTTTCCATTTGGATTACTATCGAATTCCATGGTGTGGACATTTCCTAAGTAGTTCTTTCCACCTTTCCCACGCTTCATGCAATGTTTCACCATCTCTTTGCTTGAAAGATGTGATGTCATTCCTCATCCTCGGCATTCTTGTTGGGAGGAAATATTTTTCTAAAAATTTCTTTGTCATTTCCTCCCAAGTGGTGATGGAATTAGACTCCAAAGAATTTAACCAAGCTTTGGCTCTATCTTTTAAAGAATAAGGAAAAAATTTGAGTCTAAATGCATCCTCACTTACGCCAGGGATGATGAAATTACTACACACTTCCAAGAAATTTCTCAAATGTGCAAATGGATCCTCTTGAGTAGATCCTCCGAATTGGCCATGAGTTTGGAGCATTTGAAACATCATCGGCTTGAACTCAAAATGAGTAGCCGTTACAGCAGGTCGGGTGATACTTGTTTCCATTGAGGTCGGGTCAAAAGCAGCGTAATCCCTCATTGGCCTGTCTCTGTCATTCACCATCTGATCAGGACCTTGGTTCATGAACCTTTCTCTATACCAATATTCATCGTCTGGTTCAGTGAACGTAAAAGGACCTTGCCTTCCACCTCTCGGAGTTCTTCCTCCTCTTGGAGTTCTGCCTCCGAAGTGAGTAGGAGTTCTTCCTCCTAGGGTGCCTCTACCTGTTGCAACAGTATTGTGTTCAGACATGGTTAGCCCGAGGTGTAGTAACCTCTTTTGTTGTCTCAACCTTCTGAATCTTCTCTCAGGCTCAGGGTCTAGCTCGAATTCAAGTGGTTCTGTTCTGGGCATACGCTATAGCGTTTCCTGCTATCACACTAGAAACAAATACCAAAGTAAAACTTCACTAAGATTGCAAGAATTGAACAATAAAAATTAAATGCAATCCCCGGCAACGGCGCCAAAAACTTGTTGTGAGAAACCGAGTTGTGCAAGTGTACACAATCGAAACAAGTAATAAAGTAGTAAGTACAGTTCGTCTCCACAAGGATTGGTATTAATTTTAGAGTTTAAGTGATACTAGCTCTTAGCGAACCGAGTAGCAAAAGCTTGTAGTAACAGGTTATCAGTTAAACAGTGAAGGTTTTAAGAAAACAGTAAAAGCCGAGTTGTAGAATGAGAGAGAAACAAGTCGGATTGCCTTTCCTAAGTAACTTCCCAATTAGTAAAGCGCTATAACGTTACACGCTATAGCGTCAAGCGCTGTTGCAATTGCTTTTGTGCCTTTCGGATCACTCACGCCAGGGTTTCATTACAAGAATCCTATGTCTAGGTTCTAAATAAGTTCACCCCTGTATATTAAAAACCCACAGCCCTTGCTCTATGAACTATTGCATTTCTATGTCTAGAGGAAGCAAAATCTATTTAAATGTCTTTAAATAAACTTTTGTTCATATCAAGCTTTGATGTCGATCCATGGACCATGTCTGAACCCACGGATTTACCTATTTTAGCTGATCATTTCTAAAACAAGTTTGAAAGAAGTATAACACAAAGCTTGAAACGCAAAGCATGCAATATTATAACAACGGTACTAATGGTTCATTACAAAGTTCCGAGCAATCCAACTTAAAGTATTTAGCTCATGTTTCGCATCATCAAAGCAATACAAGCTGGAAAACTCATACTACTTAAACTGAAATGAGAAGAACCGGTGGTAAAAGATACACACCGAGGTTCCCAACTCATTCACCGTGATGACACTCACGCTGAGTTAATACCGAGAATAAAAATAAGTGAAAAAGTACAAGAAAAACGAAAACTAAAAACGTTCAGTAATGCCGAAAATCTCTCAGTCTCCAACTCTCTATATCCAACTCTTTCTGCATATATCCTTTTGTAGAGATGAAGGAGGAGGAGCAGTTCACGCGCCCAGAATTTGCGCAAGGGGTCCGTATGGCTGTTGCACCAACTGGAATGGGCAACGCACCAACTGAAGCTATCGCCCCACTCACACAACGCCAGGTGGCCTATAAAATCCATGAATATCCGGTTGTGCCAGCTGCATAGTGGGTGCTGAAAACAAGGCATGGAACGAAGAACTTGGTGCCAAAGATATACACTATCTGCTTCGCAAGTTTAGCTGAGCTGCTCTCATGCCGCCCCGCTGTTGCGAGGAGGTCTCTGCCGAGCTCAAAGATTTGGCTGAGCTGCCCTCATGACGCTATAGCGTCAAGCGCTATAGCGCTTTATCACTGCACACTCACAAAACAAGTTAAAATGCTCAAAAGGGCACCAGATGTGCCGAGTTCACTCAAAACAGAATCTAACCCTTATTTTCCTTCAACTATACTAATTAGAGTAATAAGACACTAATATTACTTGAGAACTTACTTGATTTACATGGATAAGGGCATAAATAACTCATATAAATATGAGTTATCAGGTATGCAATTGAGTGTGTCGACATGATTGTAATTCGTATTCGAGTGATATAAGATGACTTGAATTGAAAGAATTTGAGAATTTGGAGTTTTTGGTGTATGGGGCGCCAAATGGCTAGGATTCAGCGCCACGTGTAATCGTCAGAGCAATGAGGCTATGTCTTTGTGCGGTTGTCGCGGGCGCCACTTTCTTTGAGGAATTGGCGCTGGGTTCGCTGTTCATGTCTTTGGAATTGTGTCCAGGTAATGCGAGTGTTACGCCGCTGGCGCCAAGTTCTTTGGGAAAATGGCGCCCAGTGGCTAATCGCTGGAGGCCGAGGGTGTGTTTGCCGTCTGGCGCCGGTTTGCTAGGAATGTGGCGCCACGTACCTGCGCTCACGTGCACATAGAGGGTGTTTGAGTGGAACTTGATGTTCTCGTGCATATTTCACCGAGCCAAATTTTGTATTCACACCGCCCAAACTTCATTTTAAACACTTTGGCTCGAGTAGTTTTGGTTTTGCACGTGTCATTTGGGAGATGTCCTAGTGAGCAGTCAGAGCGCTATACGTGTGCGCCTATAGGGTGGGTTAAGTGACACTTAGAGTTCCAAACATATTTTACTGTGCCATATTTTGTATTCACCTGCCCAAACACATTTTTAAACGTTTTGGCTCGAGTAGTTTTCTGTTTGTGTGTGTCCTTTGAGAGATGTCCTAGAGAGCAATGTTGTGGCGCCATTAGTGTGCGCCTAGGGGGTGTTTTGAGTGGAACTTAGAGTTCTAGGCATATTTTACCGTGCCATCTTTTGCCGTTGCCTGCCCAAAAACATTTTTAAACATTTTGGCTCGAGTGGTTTTCTGTTAAAACGTGCTGTGTGTGCTGGGTCAAGTGTGGGGCGCCAAACAGTGTTGCCGCCACAGGTGCCTCAGGCAGCGCTCGTGTTCGAGTTTGTGTTCGAGTTTGTGTTTGGGACTTTGTCTTTGCCTGAGGGCGCCAGATTGCTAGAAAAGTGGCGCCGTGGTGTGTTGCCACGGGGCGCCAAATTGCTTGAAGTTCGGGCGCTAGGCATGGCAACGGGCGGGCGGGCCGGGTTTGCATCCCCATCCCCGCCCCTACCTCTAGCGGGTCGGGTTTTATATCCCCATCCCCGTCCCCAAATGGTCGGGTTCCAGCGGTACCCGTTCTGTCACTAACTTATGCAAAAAATAAAAAAAATTATATTTACGATAATTATTTTAATAAAATAATAGCTATTATACAATGATAAAATAAAGTTAAAAATATTAAAATAGACTTTTCTTTTCAAAATAGATCAAAACTTAAAATAAACAAAATTATGAAACAAAATCAATGAATATATTTGCATAAAATAAAATGAAATAAATAGTTAATGTGTTGTTGAAGCGGGTTTTGGGCTGGTCGGGGTGGGTATCGACATCCCCGAACCCGTCCCCGCCCCCGATCAAAGCGGGTATTCCCCGTCAAACTCGGGTCGGGTTCGGGTGGGTGCCCACGGGTTCGGGTTTTGTTGCCATATCTACTGGCGCCTAGTGCTGTGTTGCACCAGGGGGCGCCAGAATGTGGGGAAAATGGCGCCTAGTGCTGCCTTGTGCCTAAGTGTGTGTTGTTTTGATCCCTAGGTGACAGTTTGGTCCCTAGGTGACTGTTTTGGTCCTAAAGAGTGGTTTAGGCCCCGGAGTGAGGTTAGTCCCCTAATTGTGAATAGTCCTTGGGACTTAATTATGTTGAATTAGTGACTAGAGATAATTGAGGATGCCATGAGGGCATGAGCCATGGGGGCTATGAATGAGATTAATAATGAGGTAAGAGTTAGTGCGTGAATTGAGATATTGTTAATGTGTTTGTGTTGTATTTCCATGGAGTCTCATGCATACATTCGGCTGCGGTCGCGACGTTTATAAACTGATTGTGAGGCCGGAGGGCCAGGCCATGGGGGCCAGAGTCATGAGGACTCAATTTGATAATGAGACTGCCGGAGGGCAAATGGTACCACATGCATAACTACATTGCATACATTCACATGAGCATTACAAACGTTACTGAGTAATGATTGGTATGATTGATTGTGCTTTGAACTATGACTGTATATATATAGCTTATTATCACTTTTATTATATAGTTCGAGACTCACCCTTTCTGTTGTTGTTTACCACAGGTAGTCATGAGTGAGGGCTTGCTACCTTCACAACTCCCCGAGTCGGTCTGCTCTGATACGTAGCACCTAGGGTTGGGGTTACGAACTTTAGTTTGTTTTGTTTTGCTCATTGTTGAGCTTATGAGTATTGTTTTGAGGCTACTGAGCTAACTGTTGAGATTATGATTTATATTCCGTTGCACGATATGAGTTATCCCACGTTTTTGTTATGGTGTTATGTATTGATACCTTTTTATGAGCTGAACCGACTGTTTGAGTGTTTTTAAGAGAGAAGTGTAACGCTCCATCTAATGAAAAATGATTTTATTACTCTGATTTTTGAATTAAAATGCCGGGTAGAATTGGGGTGTTACATTAGTGGTATCAGAGCAAAAGTTCGGTCTGTCCGACCAAGTGTGTCTGTTTGTCATGTTGTGTATGACAGTTAGGAGTCTTGAAATAGTTTTGAATGGTTGTTTATGCTGCAGTGCTAGGTTGATATGGCCAGAAGAGTTGATGCTGCACTTGCTGAGGCGTTGCAAGCCATAGCATTGAGTTATGGGGACTCAGCAGAATCATCGAGACCGTAGTCCGCAACATTCCAGAGAGAGAACCCCCCTACCTTTAAGGGGAGGTACAACCCGGATGGTGCATTGTATTGGCTGAAGGAGATTGAGACGATCTTCAAGGTGATTAGCCGCAGACTGTGATGAGCGAGTAAAGTCAGTCAGTACACATACTTTATCTGAAGAGGTGATGGACCGTGGCCGGAGACCATTGAGAGGTTGGGGCTTTGCGCGCAGAGGAGATTACTGGGGGGTGTGTTCGAAGGGAATTCTTGAGGAAGTATTTCCGAGGACGTTAGAGGTAAGAAAGAGTGGAATTCCTTGAGGCGAGGCGGGGAAGTATGTCTCATTATCGAGTATGTTGCCAAGTTCACTGAGTCAAGCTAAGTTCTACCCCATTATCTTTGAAGTTGGGGCTGAATTCTCAAAGTGCATTAAATTTGAGAATGGATTGAGAGCGGATATCAAACAGGCTGTAGGGTATCAAAAGATTAGAGTATTTGCTGATTTGGTAGACTGCTGCAGGATTTATGAGGAAGACAGCAATGCCCGCTCTAGGGTCATGAGAGACCGCAGGGGAAATTTCATAATGAGGGTAAGCCATATGAGACGGTGTTGACAAGTGGGAAAGCAGAGGTATGCGGGTAGTAACAAGTATTTGGTGGAAGCAGTCCGCCGAGGGTAGGAGGTCTGCTGAGGCAAGAAGCCAAGTGGGGGGAGATGCCCCATCTGATGTTCTGTGTTTCAAGTGTGGTCGGCCGGGTCACAAGGGCTTTGATTGTAGGATGGGGGGAATGATATGCTTCAAGTGTGGGAAGAATGGCCACATGGCATCCGAGTGTGATCGTAAGGAAGCTGTGTGTTTCAACTGTGGTGAAGCGGGTCACTTTAGCTCCAAGTGCACCAAGCCAAAGAAAGAGAGGTCTACTGGGAGAGTATTTGCACTAGCAGGTTCAGAGGGACCCAATGAGATTAGAGGTACATGTTTCATCTATGGTACACCTTTAGTTGCTATTGTTGACACGGGTGCTACGCACTCTTTTATTGCTTCTGTCTGTGCTGAAAGATTGAATTTAGTTTTGTCTACTATGGAGAGAGGGATGGTTATCGACACTCCAGCTAAGGGTTCGGTAACTACTTCTCTAATGTGTGCTAGGTGCCCTCTGTCACTTTTTGGCGAGAGATTTCTCGATTGACTGATTTGTTTACCTTTAGGTGGGTTGGATGTGATTCTGGGCATGGACTGGTTAGTAGATAACCATGTGCACATCAACTGTTTCAACAAGTCTGTTAGCTTTCTTCTTCCTGAAGAGGAAGAATCTGTTTTACTGTCTGCTGATCAGTTGCGTGGGGCAATGAAAGAGGGTGGTCAGCTGTTTGCTTTGATGGCGTCTATGTCTGCTGAGAACCAAGCTGTAGTTGACGGGTTGCAGGTGGTGTGTGAGTTCCCTGAAGTGTTTCCCGACGAGATCCCTAGTGTGCCACCAGAGAGGGAAGTTGAGTTCGGGATTGAGCTTGTGCCTAGTACTAGGCCTGTGTCTACGGCACCGTACCGGATGTCGGCTTCCGAGTTGTCTGAATTGAAGAAGCAGTTGGAGGAGCTTCTTGAGAAGAAGTTTGTGAGGCCTAGTGTGTCACCATGGGGAGCTCCAGTTTTGTTAGTAAAGAAGAAGGATGGGAGTATGCGTCTGTGCGTGGATTACAGACAACTGAACAAAGTAACTATCAAGAATAAGTATCCTCTCCCGAGGATAGATGATCTGATGGACCAGCTGGTGGGTGCTAAGGTTTTTAGCAAGATTGACTTGAGGTCAGGGTATCATCAGATAAAGGTGAAGGATGAAGACATCGTAAAAGCGGCGTTCGTAAGCGAGGTATGGGCATTATGAGTACTCGTAATGCCGTTTGGTGTCACAAATGCACCGGGGTGTTTATGGAGTACATGAACCAGGATCTTCCATAGCTACTTGGATCGGTTTGTGGTTGTGTTTATTGATGATATTCTCGTGTACTCTAAGTCCGAGGAGGAACACGCAGAGCACTCGAGGTTGGTGCTAGAGGTGCTAAAGGAAAAGAAAGTCGTATGCCAAGTTGTCAAAGTGTGAGTTCAGTTGCGCGAGGTGAGCTTCTTGGGTCACATTATTTCAGTGATGGTATAGGCGTGGACCCGGCCAAGGTTGATGCTGGTGTTGCGGTGGGAGAGCCCAAAGTCCGTGGATCGAGATCGGGAGTTTCTTGGGGTTGTTGGTTACTACAGGAGGTTTATTGAAGGGTTCTCTAAGCTAGCCCTTCCGTTGACTCAATTGACTGTAAGGCGAGCCTTTGTGTGGGATGTAAAGTGTGAGGAGAGCTTCCAAGAGTTGAAGAGAAGGTTGACCACGTCTCCAGTGTTAGTGTTGCCTGTGCCGGAGCAACCTTTTGTTGTATACTGTGATGCTTCCAAGATGGGTTTGGGAGGTGTATTGATGCAGGATGGGAAGGTAGTTGCTTATGCGTCCCGACAGTTGAGGACACATGAGAAGAACTATCCTACTCATGATTTAGAGTTGGCTGCTATTGTATTTGTGCTGAAGATTTGGAGGCACTATCTCTATGGTACCAGATTTGAGGTGTTCAGTGATCACAAGAGTTTGAGGTACTTGTTTGACCAGAAGGAGCTGAATATGAGACAGAGGCGTTGGCTAGAGCTGCTAAAGGATTATGATTTCGGCTTGAACTATCACCCCGGCAAAGCTAATGTCGTGGCTGATGCTTTAAGTCGGAAAACTCTACATATGTCAAACTATGATGGTGAGGAATTGGAGTTGATTGAGCAATTAGTGATTTGAGTCTGGTTTGTGAAGTGACACCCTGCAGTGTCGGTGGGTATCTTGAGGATTGGGAATGACTTCTTGGTTAGTATCAGAGACGCCCAGAAGTTAGATGTGAAGCTGGTTGACTTCTTTGGTTCTTTGGTGAGCAAGTGTAGATGGGGATTACTGAGTTGGATTCCCAGGGTGTGTTGAGATTCAGGGACAGAATTTGTGTTCCGGATGATGCTGAGTTGAAGAAGATGATACTTGAGGAGAGCCATAGGAGCAAGTTGAGCATTCATCCGGGTGCTACTAAGATGTATCATGATCTGAAGGAACTGTTTTGGTGGCACTGGTATGAAGAGGATGTAGCACGATTCGTTTATGCATGTTTGACTTGCGAGAAGTCAAAGATTGAGCACCGAAAACTGCGCAGGTTGATGCAACCTTTAGAGATTCCGGAGTGGAAGTGGGACAAACATTTCGATGGACTTTTGGATTGGGTTGCCAAACACCGTGAGAGGTTTGACACTATTTGGGTGATTGTGGATAGGTTGACCAAGTCGCACATTTCATTCCTATCAACATCACCATCCTGTGCCAAAGTTGGCTAGGATTTATATTCAGTGATTGTGAAGCTACATGGGGTCCCAAGAGTATTGTATCGGATAGAGACCCAAGGTTTACGTCTGAGTTTTGGGGAAGCTTGCAGGAGGCATTGGGATCCAGGCTGAGGTTGAGTTCAGCTTATCATCCTCAGACTGATGGTCAGACAGAGAGAACCATCCAGTCCTTGGAGGACCTTTTGAGAGCTTGTGTGCTCGAGCAGGGAGGTGCGTGGGATGCACATCTCCCACTGATTGAGTTTACTTATAATAACAGCTATCATTCGAGCATAGGGATGGCTCCTTTTGAGGCACTGTATGGGCGGAGGTGTAGGACTCCTTTGTGTTGGCATGAGTCCGGTGAGAGTGTTGTTCTTGGACCGGAGTTGGTTAGGGAGACTACGGAGAAGGTGAAAATGATCAGAGAGAAAATGAAAGAGTCCCAGAGTCGGCAGAAAAGTTACCATGATAGGAGGAGAAAGGACTTGGAGTTTCAGGCTGGCGAGCATGTATTCTTGAGGGTCACGCCTATGACTGGTGTTGGGCGTGCCTTGAAGGCCAAGAAGTTGACTCCGAGGTTTATTGCACGTGCGCATCATCGCGAGAGGTTGGAAAGGTTGCTTATAGGGTGGCTTTGCCACCTAATCTTCGAACTTGCACGATGTTTTCCACGTGTCACGGCCGGAAGTACATTCCGCATCCGTCTCATGTGATTCACATGGATGATGTGGAGGTACGTGAGAACCTCACTGTGGAGACTATGCTAGTGAGGATTGATGATAGAGAAGTGAAGGTGTTGAGAGGGAAAGACATTGCCTTAGTCAAGGTAGTGTGGTTGGGAGCTGCTGGTGAGAGTATGACTTGGGAGGCTGGAGAGCGGGATGCGGGAGTCCTATCCGAGTTATTTGACTGTGTATGAATTTCGAGGACGAAATTTCCTAAGTGGGGGAGAGTTGTAACACCCTAAATAATTTAATTAAGTAATTGATTAAATTGTTTAAGTGTTGCACCATTTTAATTATAATAAGTATAATATAGTGTTTTATATTGAGTATCTTATTTTAATTGAAGGGAGTGGTATTGGAAATACCGGAGCTGTTGTTATGGGCCCAGGAGCCCAAGCCCAATGACTTAGGCTCCTAGGGTTGGTGCAATTCGCACCATTCTCCCAAAAAGAAAGAAAAAACAAAAGACAAGAGAGAAAGAGAGAGAGAAGCGGCGCAAAGGAGAGTGAGAATAGGGAGAAGGGATCGCACCAAGCATAGGAAGGAGGAGAGCTCACTTGTTCTTTGTGGTTTTTGCACGTGACTCAAGGAAAAGGAATTTCTACGGTTAAAATAAGGTAAGGGGAGTCTCACTCTATAATAGAGGATATAATAGGTTGTATAGGAGTCATAGGGTTTGGTTTGATGTTATTTGATTGTTAATTGAATGGTTGTTGGGTGAATTTGAGAAATTACATGTTAGAAATCGATTTAGGGCTTTAAATTGGGGGTTTTATGTTCTTGATTGGTTTTTACGCATGATTGATTGTTGTGGTATGCAATTGAGTGTGTCGACATGATTGTAATTCGTATTCGAGTGATATAAGATGACTTGAATTGAAAGAATTTGAGAATTTGGAGTTTTTGGTGTATGGGGCGCCAAATGGCTAGGATTCTGGCGCCTGTGTGTGCTATGTGATGAGGCTATGGTCTTTGTGTTCTTTGCTTACGGCGCCACTTTCTTTGAGGAATTGGCGCACAGGTTCACTATTCATGTCTTTGAAATTGTGTATGCGTGTGCGAGGTGTTCTTTGCTGGGCGCCAAGTTCTTTGGGAAAATGGCGCCCGTGCACCGTTGGATCTTTGGGAGGGTGTGTTTCTTTGTCGGGCGCCGGTTGCTAGGAATGTGGCGCCCTGTGCACTTTTCACGTGCACATAGAGGGTGTTTGAGTGGAACTTGATGTTCTGTGCATATTTCACCGAGCCAAATTTTGTATTCACCTGCCCAAACTTCATTTTAAACACTTTGGCTCGGGTAGTTTTGGTTTTGCATGTGTCATTTGGGAGATGTCCTAGTAAGCAGTCAGTAGCGCTATACGTGTGCGCCTATAGGGTGGGTTAAGTGACACTTAGAGTTCCAAACATATTTTCTTGTGCCATATTTTGTATTCACCGCCCAAACACATTTTTAAACGTTTTTGGCTCGAGTAGTTTTACTTTTGCGTGTGTCCTTTGAGAGATGTCCTAGAGAGCAATGTTGTGGCGCCATTAGTGTGCGCTGGGGGGTGTTTGAGTGGAACTTAGAGTTCTAGGCATATTTTACCGTGCCATCTTTTTTGTTTGCTGCCCAAAAACATTTTTAAACATTTTGGCTCGAGTGGTTTTCTGTTAAAACGTCTTTGTGTGTCTTTGGGTCAAGTGTGGGGCGCCAAGCAGTGTTGCCCAGAGGTGCTGGCGGCGCACGTGTCCGAAGTTTGTGTTCGAGTTTGTATGCAGGACTATCTTTGCCTGCAGGGCGCGATTGCTAGAAAAGTGGCGCCCGGTGGTCATGTGTTGCCACGAGCGCCAAATTGCCGAAGTTTACGGCGCTAGTCTTTGTGTGTTGCAATGTGGCGCGCCGAATGTGGGGAAAATGGCGCTAGTCTTTGTGTTGTTGCAGTGTGGGGCGCCGAATGTGGGGAAAATGGCGCTAGTCTTTGTTGTGCCTAAGTGTGTCTTTGTTTTGATCACTAGGTGACAGTTTGGTCCCTAGGTATTTATTTTGGTCCTAAAGAGTGGTTTAGGCCGGAGTGAGGTTAGTCCCTAATTGTGAATAGTCCTTGGGACTTAATTATGTTGAATTAGTGACTAGAGATAATTGAGGATGCCATGAGGGCATGAGCCATGGGGGCTAGAGCCATGGGGGCTATGAATGAGATTAATAATGAGGTAAGAGTTAGTGCGTGAATTGAGATATTGTTAATGTGTTTGTGTTGTATTTCCATGGAGTCTCATGCATACACATTATTTGCTGCGGTCGCGACGTTTATAAACTGATTGTGAGGCCGGAGGGCCAGGCCATGGGGGCCAGAGTCATGAGGACTCAATTTGATAATGAGACTGCCGGAGGGCAAATGGTACCACATGCATAACTACATTGCATACATTCACATGAGCATTACAAACGTTACTGAGTGATGATTGGTATGATTGATTGTGCTTTGAACTATGAATGTATATATAGCTTATTATCACTTTTATTATATAGTTCGAGACTCACCCTTTCTGTTGTTGTTTACCACATGGTGTAGTCATGAGTGAGGGCTTGCTACCTTCACTACTCCCGAGTCGGTGCCGCTCGATCACGTAGCACCTAGGGGTTGGGGTTACGAACTTTAGTTTGTTTTGTTTTGCTCATTGTTGAGCTTATGAGTATTGTTTTGAGGCTACTGAGCTAACTGTTGAGATTATGATTTATATTCTGCTGCACGATATGAGTTATCCCACGTTTTTGTTATGGTGTTATGTATTGATACCTTTTTATGAAAGTGAACCGACTGTTTGAGTGTTTTTAAGAGAGAAGTGTAACGCTCCATCTAATGAAAAATGATTTTATTACTCTGATTTTTGAATTAAAATGCCGGGTAGAATTGGGGTGTTACAGTCGGAGTGCGGTAGGGTTCATCAGAGCAGACGCGTCGGTGTTTGGGCGTGAGTTGGGCGTGAGGGTTTCTCAAATTGGGGGTGGAGAAAAAAGTAAATCTAAGAGATAAGGGTTGTGTGAGTGTTAAAAGAAGACGAAGAGAGGGAGAGGGGGAAGTGGATGAGTTTGGCGGACGGAGTAAGAGGGGGAAGACGAAGAGTGGGGAAGAGAGGGAGAAGGGGAAGACGGAGTAAAAGGGGGAAGATGGAGATGTGTGAGAGAAGACAAGTGAGGGAAGATAGAAGGTCCGTGAGAGAGAAAAAGAAACTCAGTGTTTTTTAAAAAGCGCTGGGTATTGGGAGAACGCATGACCCAATACCCAGTGTTTTTTACAAAGCGCTGGGTATTGGGAGAACGCGTGAAGCCATACCCAGCGTTTTTTAAAAAGCGCTGGGTATTGGGAGAACGCGTGAAGCCATACCCAGCGTTTTTTAAAATGTGTTGGGTATGGCTAGTGCGTTTAAAGGCGATGGGCAACATTTTTTTAAAAAGCGCTGGGTATGGGTTAGCTGTTTTGGCCATCCGTGGCGTTTTTACTTAAAGCGCTGCTTATAGGGGCGCTCTTTTTTGACAAATCTGGCGTAGTGAAGGAGAGGGAGCTCTTGTTGCTGTGGTTCTTTGGAGTTTCGTGGAAAGAATCTTGTACTCGGCAAAACTCTAAGGTAAGGGTGGGGTTCTATCTTTATAATGGGGTATATGATGGGTGTTAAGTGAGAGATAGGCTCTATGTTGCCTCCTTGATTGTGTTTGGTGTGTATGTGGTGAATTATGAATGTTGTTTGAATTGGTGGTTGAATTGTGATGGTTATTTGTGTTGTTGAATTCATTGTTTTGAGATGTTTCGATATAGGTTCGGTATTTGATTTCGAGAACGTTTTCTTGATTGAAAAATTATGTGGTCTGTCATTTTGAAAATTATATTGAATGCTTGTTTATTTGGCACCGGTTTGATCGCATTCGGAGTTGTGTAGCTCTAGATATAGGCTCCACAAGTTAGGGTAATATTCTGGAAGCATTCTGGACCTAGGTTCTGTGTTTTTAAAACTGGGAACTTTCTGTTTGTCCAAAAATTATGGGACTTATTTCGTTAGAAAATAGACTTAATTTTGGTCACTTTGGCACTGGTTTGGTTAAATTTGGAGTAGTGTAGCTCGATTTATGAGTGTACCAAGTCAGGTCAAATTTCTGGAATGAAACTGGGTATAGGTTCAGTGTTTTAGGTCGTGTGTCCTCAATTGAACTCCGTTTTGAACGATTCTTTGTTAGGGCTAAAGTTTTGTTCCATTTGGTCAAGTTTAAGTCAGTTTAGAGTGATTTGAAGTGGAAGGACAGAATCTGTCCAGTCTGGGAACCATTCGGATTGTTTCTAAAAACTGTACTAATTGGCTCAATGTTTTGAAACTCTAAAGATATATTCAGAAACTACACATCCGTAGCTTTCCAACGAGTGGTCTTTTGTAACTTTTCGATGTTGTTTTCTATTTTAAATAATTCGCCGAAGTAGGTGCACTGTTGTAGGAAACCCTGCACCCGTGATGTTGTTGTATATTGATGTTGTTTGTAAAATTATTGGTGCTTTCGGTGTTAGTGGTAATGCGATAACAGGTGATGTGTCTATTTTATTGACTAAGGTGATAGGTGATGGGTCTATGACTAGTTGTTGATGTTGGTGTTGTTGTGTCAATTAGATGGTCATGGTTGTTGATTGTCTCTGGTGCATTTTGGTGATTGAAGGCTTCGGCCTTAGAGCTATAGGTGATGATGATGATGATGATGATGATGATGCTCAATAAACTTGGTGATGATATAGGTGATGATGCCCTAGTTGGCTATTTTATGGTGATGAACGGTACCGCATGCATATACACGTTGGTGTGGGTTGCATCTCATTCATTTACTCATGTCATTGGTGATGTTCCTTGATAGTTGTATATTGATGTTGTTGTAATGTTGTGGATATAGCTGTTGTAACCCTAGCTTATTGTCTATCATACATGCTATTATATTGTTGGATATCTCACCCCTTCTGTTTGAATGTTACCCCTATGTTGGTAACGTGCAGGTGACCGCGTGTGAAGGCTTGTCTACCTTCGCCAGTCGAGTCGGTGTCGTCGCTCTGATACGTAGCACTCAGGGGGGGACAAACACTAGTCTTATTAGTTGCCTTTATTATTTGATCACTGGATTTTATTTTGTGATGTCATGATTATTATCTTGAAACCTTTATCTTATTCCGCTGCGTGGTGATAGAGTTACTGTCATGTAGACTAAACAGGTGTTTTTGAGGGTTCGTCCCATTTATGACATGCTATGTATCATGCTATTTTATTTGGTGAATTTTGCTATCGACTCGTGATGTTTTATTGGCGTAAATGTAGCATCCCTTGTGGGTGAAGCGAAAAATGTTTCTGAAACTCTGATTTTTGGTGTTAAATTTTCCGCTTAGAAAAAAGGGGTGTTACAAGAAGCGCGTGACTTGACTAAGGGAGGGTTCAAGTTGAAAAATCAGGACAATCCACAGCCTACCACCAAGTCTGATGATTGATACATCACCTAAAATTCAGGACCTGATTGATCGGCTCAATATGTTTCAGGTAGATTCCATGATTGAAGAGGAAATGTTCGACAATGATTGTGATGAAGATGAAATTGAAGAACTTCCTAAACTAAAGCGCTTGACTGAGAAGGCAAAGGCCTAGTTAGTCGGGCCTTCATATGTTGAACCTCCATTCAAAAGGAAAGTTCCCACCTTTGAAGCCAAATATCACTTTGTGGAAGTCAACCTAGGTACAGCCTAGGAACATCGAATGGCTAAGATAAGTGAACTCTTGAGTAAAGAGGAAAGGGATCAGATAGTCGATCTCATCAAAATACAAAAAGATTGTTTCGCATGGGATTACCATGAGATACCTGTCTTATCTAGAAAGACGGTAGAGCATAGGTTGACCATCAAGGACGGGTGCAAACCCCCCAAACAGCCACCCATGAGATTCAGTTCTAAGCTAATGCCTCAGATAAAATCTTACACTAGTAAAGTAAAGGAATACAACGCTAGTTAAATTGGATCTACAACGCTGGTTAAATTGGATCTACACTGGTTAAAGAGCGGTGTTGTTTCTTCGGGTGTAGTAAGTTGGACTTTTCACGTCGGTCTTTGAATAATGGACATAAAATGATTCTTTTTAATGGATAATGAACATATTTGCAGGGGGGTAACATATATTTACGCAGGGGGTAAATGGATAATGAACATATTTGCAGAGGGGTAACATATATATTTATACTTTATTTGTTAACAAAATCTAACAGCAGGGTGGTAACTAGAAATAATTTATATTTGCAAGGTCTTTTTTAAAAGTTTTATTTTTACAGGGGGTAAATGGATAATTGGTATACTTGCAGGGGTAACATATATTTAAGCCTATTTATTAACTTAGGTGGCATTTCACAATATAAAGTATCCAATCATAATCATAATCATAATCATAATTATATACGACCATGAGTTATACACGTAGACCATCCCTCACACCATGAGAGATTTGGATGTTGAATAGTCTCCATATTTCCAGCTACGATTTATACAGATACATACTTGATACTCCTCTCTCCCTATTCACTTTCTTTTTTTTTTCTTTGACCTTCAGCAACTGCAGCATGGATCTTCAGCAACTATCAACATAGCCTATTTAGAAACCTGTGTTCTCCCGGAAGTAATTCTTTTCCACTTCCCTGCACATAACAAAATTCATCATCAAATCATACTTTTGTGCACTAATATCAATTTATTCCTCAGGAAGCACTGTACGTTGTGATGGCGCATATCATCGGCATCATTTCAACAAGAGCGTAAATTTTAAAATTCCCTATCGTTAACCACTTTAAACAGTTTTGTTCCTTTCATTTATATTTCTAACAATAAATTTTTGTGATAGTGCCGGAATTGATCTCATTGTTCAAGACAGGGACAACAAATTTCGCCTTTTGGGTAGAGGCAGCCGGGCACTTTTATGAACAGCACCTTCGTATGTACGAAGTCGATCAACCGGTAAATACATGTCTTGAGTCTCAATGACTTTTAAAGATGCACCATTACATTTCTTTTGTGATCTAAAATTTCAGATTTTTTCTTATGTTAAAGATTTCTGATCGATATGCACTGAATGATATTTGGTTTCGCACTTGTATTTTTAAGCTTGATTGGACAAACCGTGTCACTATTGAAGGTCTAACTCAGAACTATGTTAACAAAATTTGTATGGTTAAAGAGATTTTTGATGAGTTAGTGTTGTACCATATGGATGATGAGGTAAATTCAGCCTTATCTATAACATCTACGCGTTAAACTAATAAAAAAAATTCAAGCCCCCATCTAACTGCTGATGTTTACCCAAAGGAGTCAACAAGATATCAACAGATAAAAAACCTTAAAATTGCGAGTGATTAAGAAAAAAAACGTCTTATTTACTGTAATAATAAGCCATAAACCAATACCACGTTTCATGTATCCAAAAAAAATCAACTCAATAACAACTGAATCCCCTCCCTTACCAAGTTAGAATTTCGGTCTTCTCCTCTCTCCTCAGATCAAAATATATTTTTCCTTGACCGGTCTCAAGTGCGTTATGGATCTTCCACGTTCGTTTTTTGACGATTTCTTGCACAAATACAAATATATCAACATTGTTTTAAAATGAACTAGTATGTATCATCCGTGCCAGCACGAGTATAGATTTTCTTTTAAAATAACATTTGAATTCATTGTTTGGGACTTAAAAATAAAATCAGTTGTACGCTTTCGTGTATTATGTGATATGATGCATCTGTATTTGTACACCGTCCTTTATAAAATCATTATGTTATATAATATATTTCTCCCGTATATTTTGCATATATAGATTAAAATATAATTATTTTAGTCAATTATATGCCTTGATTTTTGATTAAAATATGTATATTCCATAATCTCAAAAAATACCTTTGTGGGTATTTAGTATGTTCCGATAAATTCTATAAACGGGAGAAATTGAAGTAACGATTTAGGAGAAACAACTATTAAAAATGAGGACATTGGGTTATTATCTAAAAGCATAAAATAGTCATTGACTATCCAATGGGAGGGGGTGTCTGTTGACTATCTAAAAGTCTAGTATGGTTTCCTACCACGACTTAAGTTTCATGGGAAACGTATTGGCCTGGGGGAGGATTTGGGGATGTCGATACCCTTCCTTCCTCCGCCTCGAACCCATTTAACTAAACATTAATTATTAGTTTTTATTTTATTTTATGCATATTTAATATTTCATTTTGATACATATTTTTTTAATTTTTATTGATCTCTTTTCAATTTTAAATGCTTTTAATTTTACTTTACTATTGTATAATAATTTTTAGTCATTTCTAAAATTCTACACATAGAATTTCAAATCTTTGTTCTATGCATTTGGTAGTCATATAACTCATCTTGAGCACTATAGCCACAACACGTGACAAACAAAATTTTGAGAAACGACTCATGCCTTTCATAATTAAATCTTGATTGATTAGGAATTTCATAGGCACCTTGGTTTTAAGTATTGTTGTGATCTACAGGAAGAAGAACCAATTGTATTTATGAATTGTTAATGAAATAATACTTGCATCCTATCATTATTGTACATATTAAGTCTCGTTGTTCTCATCTATAATCTATAGTATCCTTTTTTTATAGTGTTCTTTTTTTATCCCCTATTGCATATCAAATTTAAGAAACACATTATTGAATATCATTAACTTAATCCAGATTAAAACAAATTCCATATAATTGTTCCATCAAAAAGTACATTATTTTTAAAGGCTTTAGCTCTGTAACATGCGATAGTTCATTCAATTACAATTATTCTTCTCATGCTGTAAACACGTACTTGACTTTCTCTTCTACATCTTTGTCTACATGTTTCCTACAATGTATTTTTGGGGCAAATCTCTTGATTGTGTATAATATGTCTGACAAATTGTGTTTTATAAATGGTACAATTAGATTGGCCTCAAGCTATGTGGTAGTATCTCATTATCTGTGGCAAACTAAGAGGGTTGACAAATTCAATTGTACAATTAGATTGTCCTCATTCTCTCAAAATAGGTCAATAGAAATATACAAATTTCACTCCTATACCCATATGTAACTGCTCATTAGTGTCATAAATAGTTTCTATGTAAGGGCCCATTTGTTACAGATTAAAAAATAAGTGTTTTATTGTTACATAATTTAAATATTAGTTTTTAGATATTTTTGAGAAAATAAGAAGTTATTTTATGTTTGCGTAACATACTGAAATCACTTATTTTAAATAAAAAAATCATTCTTAAAAAACTGATTTTCTTAAGAAGCTACTCAAAACAGCTTCTCATATGAAGTAGTTTTTAGATTATTTTCAGCTTTTCATTTTTTTAAGAATCTGTAACAAACAGACAACATGTCGTCATAAGTGATTATTTTTTTTAAGAAAGTGATTTCAAAAAATTTTAAAAAAAAAGTCATAACAAACGGGCTCTAATATTAGAGTTTTTAGACTTAGGCATTTAAAAACAAATTCAAATATGGTAAATCCTTATTTTATGCGAAGGAATTGATTAGTAAGTTTTGAAAATACATTAACCATAACCGTGGGATGATAATTGATTGTGGTATCGAACATCCTAACCATCTACACCAATGTTTTAAAACTCTGGCCAGTGATCGACTCGGTGAAGGTACCGGGTCACTGGGTCAAGGGTCGGACCGAAGGGTTGACAGTTAAATCGCATGACTCTTGATTAAAAAATTTATAAAAACTTAATATACAAAAATTAAGATCACGAAAAACTATACTTTAAATTATAAATTTCATAGATGTAAAACTTAATGTATTAATAAAAGTTGTACTTCAAAATATCTAATAAATTATACTTTAAACTACCAGGTCACTGTGTTTGTAATTTTCTATTTTTTTTAATCTGATTTTGATTTTTTTACTCAATCAAAGTGAGTTGCTAAAAAGTGTCACCATGGTAGGCTATCGCCGGAAATCGCATCTTCATGGCAGAGACCACAAAGGTATGTTTTTTGTTCTTTTATTATTTCTCGGTCAATCTTTTTCACTAATTGAATCTTGTTTTGTTGATATGTACAAATGACATTGTAAAAACCGTTGAGTTAGAGCCAACTAAAAACACCATGTCCCCTTTCTCTACATAAGCCTTTAATGTTTAGTGATATTGATGGCAAAGGAAAAGAAAATTAGTTTTTTTATCTACCCTTATCTGAAAAAGAGACTTTGGCTTTTTGGGTTGATTCATAAATCATGATCCAGGTGGATATGTTTCTATTTCTTAGGCATGTGAAATGATGTGGATAGCAAAGCAATACTAAGCAAGTGAATTGGCTCAATGCAGTAAGTACATTTTACCTATAGTATTCTGACTTATATTTGTCCTTTATTGAAGCATGTAATTTACTCAATCCTAATAAACCAATTTTTGAGTATAGTATTGTGTTTGTTAACTATCATTGGTTTTATTCTCCTTTCGTGAGTATAAATGATATGTTCTTACAAGTCATTATTATATATTATTGTTGAATGTTTTTTCCATTTCACTTCATATTATTCTTAATATAGCTCTCCTCTTGGTGCTAGGAATCATTTTCTTGCAATTGGATTGGCGTTCTGTGTGACAAGCACGGTCATAGAGTGACTAGCTTGAATCTTTCAGGCTTTGGATTCTCAGGTTTAAGTCCTTATATTGGTAACATGTCCTTTCTAAGGTCCCTCTAATTGCTTAATAATCAGCTCAATCAAATTGGCATGAAGAGGATTTGAGAGTTTTAAATATGAGTTCTAACAGATTAGAAGGATACTTCCTTTAAACTTGACCTACTTAATTTAGCTCCAAATTAAGCTGATTTGTCTTCAAATAAGATTGTTAGCAGAATTCCTAAACATATTAGCAGTTTGGAAAAACTGCAGATTTTGAAAATGGGAAGGAATAATCACTATGGTTAAATACCAGTAGCTTCTAGGAATTTCATCATCATTAATAAATTTGTACTTCAATATTTGTTATTACCTGTTGTGTGTTGTTGTTCTAACTACTCTAATCATTTGTTGGAGATCTGATTACTTATGTTTTATTGCATCCTCTCTTGGAATTGTAATTTTATTCTTTAAGCATGAATTTGCAAGGATGTGATCCATGTGCTAATGACTGAAAATAGATTTTGAGCATCAAGGAGCAAAAGATGGACTTCATCAACTTCAAGTTGTTGTTTGAAACAAAAACTTCATAATACGAGGAAGTAAAATATCTTCATGTACATAGGTGTGATGATGAATTACCTTGGTTTTATAATTGAGGTTTCACTTTTGGATCTGATTTTTATTTAAGGCTTATAAAAATATTTTGATAAAGAAGTCAAGGCTTTGTAGGCTAGCGTTGATAGAGAAACCAACAAAATGTTGAATGAGCAAAAGCAGTCAATGGTGAGATTTTAGCTTTGGGTGCCTACATGTTATACTTTTTTGCGTTGATGCATTACTTTGGCTTCATTTTCATTGCGTTTACAAGCCTTCGTAAATCATGTGTGGTATTCATTAACATTACTAACAAGTATTTTCATTTTTGGATGAAGATCAAAGAGTTAAATACATACATTGCTATAAAAAAGCGTAAGTGAAAATGTCATATTAGTAGTTGATCTTAGCCTTCATAGTAGTATTATGTGATTTCAATTTCTTTAAGATCTCTTGGTCTTGCATTGTGCTTTCTTCAATCCATATATCAACCCATACAATTTTGAAGGTTCCTCCATCTTTCCATGCCCTTCGAAGCAAAAAATTTCAACACCAATTGTTTTGTATCATTGTTGCTTACCTACTCTCCTTCTCAATGTTTGCCATCATTAAGATGTTCTCTCGAGATGTATAGAATTAGAAACTATTTGAATTTGTTGTGTCCAAATATGGTTCTTTCATCAATCCTTGGGTTATTGACGCTTTTGATTTTAATGGGCTTTTTGTTGTCTACAAGGTCTTCACACCATGTAAGAATCAATATGGAAAGCCAATGTCATACCATCATTTGGATTAAGAACATTTACATCAACCATGTGGGTCACTCTTAACTAATCTCCACATCCAAATTCAATCCTTTTTTCTTCTAATTAATTTTTGGGTTGTGTTTCTATGAGAATACTACTATCGATTCATTTTTTAGTAATTCTTAGAGATAAACTATCTTTGCAATTTATTATATATGAAGTCCGAAATTTGCTATTAGATCGGTTTCATTTGGAATTTCTTTGTAGAGGATTTATGCGTAGTGTTTATGAAAATTTGATGATATATGTGTTGTTGATTGTTGTGTCTTTTATAAATTGTTAGATTGATAGTTTATAGTTTTTTCCCATCACAAATGGAATTTGATTTTTACAAAAAACATTTTGCATTTTACGTCGGTATAGTCATCCCTGAATTTTTTACATTTTATGCGCTTTCTTACATATATGTTACTGGGTTCCTCTTGAACTTGTTGTACTATTTTCATTGATGTTGCTTTGAGTTGAATTAAAGATGTCAACTCTGTCAAATTTATATTGTTAGTTAAGCATATGGCTTGTGAGGATGCTGAGTTGATAAAGTAACACTCCCAAAGTTTGAAGTTCCTTCTTATTCTTTTTTTGTTGTACAGGAAAGTGAAGTTGAATTCTACAAAAAATTGATGTTACTAAATAAGGACATTTCCTCATTGCCCTTAGTTTTTCAAGGGGACGGTTCCAGTACCCTAAGAACAAATTCCTATAAGAGTTTCAAGGAAATTGAGTGTTAAATTACTTTCAGCTTAGGATGAAGTCTTTTATTTGAATTGAAGATGAGATCACACATTTTAAGTTAAAATAATATGTGTGGGATCACACAGCTTCTATTTGTTAATATCCCACACAATGCACGGGTTTTTTTGAAGCAACACACGATGCTTTTAAATATACAACTTCTATTTTTTTAATTCCTGAAAAAATTGTCAATTTTTAATTCTGAATGAATGTCAACTGTCTATAAAGACAGTGAATCATACTAGTACAGAATAGGCAAGTGTATAACAATAAAACAACTAGGAATATTGTGAGTATATATACTATTATATATTTGTTCACTTTTCTCACTAAGATAAATGCATAGTTTTGACTCAAAAGGATATCACAATATATAATTGTATATAAATTCACATTAATTATAATTATTAGGTTTACCATTAAACACTTGTCTACTAAATTAAAAAATGATTTTTAAGAAACTAAGGTCACTGTGTGTGAACCACGAAGTTTATCTTGATGATTTTTAAGAAACTAAGGGAATAACAATTACTTTCCTTTTAAACTATATGTCCTTAAGTTGTAATATATATTTATCTTGATGGTCATCTCACTTATGTTTGATTAGTCCCTATATATATTGCTAAATACAGTCATGAATGCATATCGATATAGAAATAAGCAAATTTGCAAAATTTCCATACATATGATGAACGCTGTTCAACCTTTCTCTCTTTCCGTTTAAAATTTGTGTCCTCAATAAAACCTCTTCAAGTTAATCAAAATCTTCCACCTTGAGAGTGAAGGACATAGAAATTGCAATGCCAAATCTGTGACATTATCTTCCCAAATTGCAACACCCAATCTCTCAGCATACTTTTCTTTCCCGGCGTGGGCTAAACCAAACTAGAAAAGCATCCTCATAGTAAGAAAAGTTTATTGTCTCAAGTGCCTCACTAATTTTTCAAGGGAATTGCAAACACGATAGTATTCAAAGTTAAAACACAAGACGAAAAGAAACAACATATATAGCTATTGTAATATTTACACATCCATAAATCATAAAACGTATATAGCTACTTCATGTATACAGATCCCTATAACAAAAGAACAAATAAAGTAAATCTCATAAAACAAATAAAAAAAGTGCAAAAATCAAAAAAGAAAGCGGTACAACAGAGACTGGGCATGGGCCATGGGGAGAAGAAGAACCTTCGTGGGGGCTATGAAATATTTGTTGTCTCCCTCATAAATCATAGGTGGATGAGAGAGAGACGAAGGTTCCACCGGAGAAAGAGTGAGCTCGAGCGAGCTCGAGAAGGACATGATGACGAAGAGAGAGAGCGCTAGAACGAGTGAAAGCGACAGTGACAAAGATAGAGAGCAGATTGGAGACACAGATAATAGGGTTTGAGTATTGTGGGAAAGAGAGTGAGATAATGGACTAAAGAAAGGAGTTTTGGCATTAATATCGGTGTAAAGCATGTTGGGTATTAGGAATCAACTAGCGTTGGAGTGAATTTTCTTAAAGGGTTAACATTGGGTATTAGGGAACAATCGGCGTGGAACTGTCATCGTTTATATGTTTTAAATTCACTGAAAGAATCCACACCGGGTATTAGATAACAACCATCGTGGAACTACTAGCATTTTAAACGTTCAAAATTTGTAACGTATCCACATTTAGTATTTACTAACATCTGGCATTGTATGTGATGCTTGTAACACACTAAAACGTAATGTTACATTTTGTTCACAAAAATTTCACTGTGTTTTTGTTTAACACTAGACATTTCATATAAGTAGTGTTAAATCATACAACATTATATATTTCACGTACTAGTGTAAGGCGGAAGGCTACTTAAAGTTGGTTCATCAGAACAACTAGATATGTGGAATCGTTGTCCAATATATTCCATGTGATTAAGAAGAATGGCCAAGTGAGGGTTTGTATTGATTATAGGAACCTGAACTTAACCACTCCAAAAGATGGGTATATAATGCCTATAACCGATATGCTAGTAGTTGGTGCAGCAAACCATGCTATTTTGACTTTCATAGATGAGTACTCTGGATACAACCAGATTTTTGTTGCTAAGGAAGTCACTCACATGACTACGTTCAGGTTCCCTGGGGCTCTAGGTATTCATGAATGGGTGGTCATTCCCTTCAAGTTGAGAAATGCAAGGGATACTTACCAAAGATCTACAAATGCTATCTTCCATGACTTAATTGGCAAATGCATTGTTGGGCCGACCTAAAGGGCCAAACTTCCTCACTCAAATAAGGGCGACGCGCCCCAAAGCTATCAAACAGTCGAGATGGTCAAGATATCGGCCATGATCTAGCTCTCCTAACTACCTTGCCACGTCGAATTCCCCATGCGCCTCGTGGGTAACCCACATCACACTGGCGAGGATCCGTATATATATATATATATATATATATATATATATATATATATATATATATATATATATATATATATATATATATATATATATATATATATATACAAATCATTTCTAGGGTACGCTTTATCACTTTTACCAGTTCACCATGCAAACCACTGTGCTAGAAGAACTCAAGCGGATTCCATCACTTCAAATCACTCTGGTACAATATAGTTTCTAATGTAATGATGATGATACTTACTACTACAATGATATCGGCAGCAGCGAAAGAATGGGGGTAGGCATTGCTTGGGTGGTTTTGGGCGCTAGTGAAATGAGATCTACTACGAGAGAGAGAGAGAGAGAGAGAGAGAGAGAGAGAGAGAGAGAGAGAGAGAGAGAGAGAGAGAGAGAGAGAGAGAGAGAGAGAGAGAGAGAGAGAGAGAGAGAGAGAGAGAGAGAGAGAGAGAGAGAGAGAGAGAGAGAGAGAGAGAGAGGAGTTGAACCGAAATCAATGTGAGAGACATCAGTGAGCGCGAGATTTGCGCATGACAGACGATAGAGGCGGCGAGTGGTGGTGGCCATCTGACTCGCTGCGAAAGTGGTGTCGTGCGACAATGGAGCAAAGATGGTGAGAGATAGATGAGGTTAGTGGTAATAGGAAGAGATACATCGAAGAGAAAAACTGTGAGATCGTGGCGGTGACGTTAAAGACATTTTAATAGATTGTGTTCTCTTTTTTATCTCTTCCTTTCTGTTTTAGTCCACTCTCAAATTCTTTAAATTTTCAAGTTTACACTAATGGAGAAGTCCACCCCCCTCCCCCTTCCTTCTCCCTATATCTTGTTGATTTTCTCTATATGATCCGTATCACTTTTTTGTTTCTAGCAGCTCTTTCTTTCTCTAGTTCTTTTTTTTTTTGGCAAGGATGACAATTGAGGATCAATATCACGAGTTCTACTAGACAATGTGACTTGCAAGTATTAGTCCAACAACAGACAAATGACCATGCATGTTTTTCAAGGATGAGTATTTGTTGTTTAAAATTTGATTACTTGATATTCTTCGAACACCTGATTATTTTCAACTAATACGAACCTTTGTACCAAATAATTTGTGTTGTGAGATCATATGATTATTTTCTTTGACTACCTACCTGCCTAGTACTTATTGCAAAGGTTTTGCGTATCTAAACTCATCGACATTACTTTAGCACTCAACTATGAAATTAATGCCCATGCTCTGTATAACCCTCCCTCTACTCACTAGACACCCCCAAAACCGGTTTAATTCCAAAATATCCTCACGTGAAAAGCATGTGGCTGACTACTCGGCGCACGGCTAATCGAACAGGTTCAACTGGACCTGCATCGAACAATGCAAAATAGACGGTTCGATTGGACCTCCATCAAATCCTACGTTTTGTACTGTTCGACTTTGTGAGGGTCGAACCGTCCTAATACTTGATGAAAGCTTGATTACTTTACGGACAAAGAACTGCTTTTTCCAAAAACTTGAATCAAACTACTTGAATCAAACTAAATCCCTCAATTAGATAAACAAAACATGATATTGTCTTAATACAATTGTATTATGCATAACGAAATCATGAAATTGACAAAGAAATACAAAGTATACATCAAAATCAATCTTTGCTCAAATCAACAGTTTGAGGAGCATGTGAATAGGGGTTTAAAACTTTATATTGTTGCAAAGGTCCTGTATATTGCCTGGGTCAGTCCTTTGCTATCTGTTTCCGATTATTTGTCCATGGCATAATTGTTCCTGGCATTGGGGAGCCTCTCTTCATAACCGGCGTAACAAAGTGGTTACCCGTGAACAATATGTGGAAGACTGGTGCAGTCATGATTGGTGCAATCAGAAATGGATAAATAGAAATGGGAAGAGCACGATACCAGGAAACAATCGTGGCCTTGTATTTATTTACAGCCAGATAAGCACATTCCGGAAAAGTCATCCAATTCTCATTTCCTTGTACTTCCCTGTGTTGTTTCTTCAAAGCCTTCATAATATGGTGGACTCTAGATATCCCTCCTTCAAACAACGTGGTGTACAAATTGATGTTTTTCTGTAACTCTTCAAACAATTCATTCCTCACGCTCCGAGAAATCGTCCTCACCCTTCCAAGTAGTCTAGCAAAGCAGCTTTGAAACCCGCGATTCACGAGTCACCTTGCACATTCACTATATCCTCAACAAAGCGATGCATCTCATTCGACATATAAACTATGAATGAATTGTATGCTTCTGATCGAATGATGGGAGGGGTTGGGTTTAGTGTTAGTCCCTGAATTTGAGTGAGTGTGAGGTAGGAACTTGTTGTTTGGTTTGGTTGCTCGACTTGTAAGGGAGTAGGATCAAACTTCTTTGGTAATGGCGGTGTAGGAACTCCACTTTTAGCCATTTTTGTATGTTTAGGAGGTCCACCTTTAGGTACCGGAAAGGTAGTTGGGGTGGAAATTGTACTCTGTCGTGGAGTTGATGATTTGACACCAGTGGAGTATGTTGTTTGTGTGATTGAGCAGCAGCGGAGGTGCTGTCTTGTTGTGAATCAAAATAATTATCAACATGTTCCCAAAATATGGGTCTCGCTTTGTTGAAAATTCATCGCTCTTGTTCCCCTTTTTCTTTCCCTTATCCTTCTTAGGTGCACCCTTTGTAGTGACTCGTTCATGAGGTGGACACATGGAAGTAGTGTCCGGGAATGCCAACTCACGTGCTTTTTGCTTTATCATTACTTTACCAACACGATCAGCGACATCAAACCTCTGTTGTATAGCCTCAAATCAATCTTCAAATTAAGCTCATCATTTGGGGATCCCGTCTCGTCTTCGTCATTGGAAACAACAAAAGTAAGCCTCTTCAAATGATTATGTATTATATCCAACGGAACGCGAGACAGGTTCCCCATGTAACTACAAAATATATGAATTTCAGATTACAAACATAATCATTATATGTTATATAAAACTAAAAGAGTAAGTTGAATAAATTACCTAGAAAGCTGACATGCGCACGGTAGACCGTGCGTCGTTCTTATCTCGCATCCACAATCGGAAGAGGTCATACCAAAGAACTGACGCTTAGACTCTTTGTTGAGATAATCCATTACACATGAAGAAACTAAGCCCTTAAGGTTGTCATAAATTTTGTTCCAATGATGATATTTGACTCTGCTTAGACTCAACTCAAAATGTCGCTTCAACTCACCATGTTGTGTCTTAAGCATCTCATTCACCGAATCCCAACACTTACACATATCGCTTCTACTGTCATGTAGAACATTCTTTAAAGCCGAGTGTGCCGACTCCACACGGTTGGTGGTGGTGTTGCCTAGGTGCATATGACGGTTTATCCACGCTTCTACAAATCTCTCTTTATGGGGGTCGGTCCACGTCTTCTTCACATACGAAACGAAGTTGTCAAAAGGTTGACACACCGCCTCAAATTTGCCCCAAGCCAACTCATAAGCTTCTTCCGTCTTCGCGTGGACAACTTTCTGAAAATATTCCATGACTTCATCAACTCGGTCCATCAGACGCTCTTCCTGTCCCTCAGCAACAACCATTGGATGGATCAACAACCTTGCCTTTGCCCTAACATTCTTCTTTATTTGAAATTGGCACAACAAGTTTGTGGAAGTCGGGAAAACAATGGTCATAGCATTCATAATAGTCGTGTCACAGTCGGTAAGTATCACCTTTGGCATATCTTCCGGTCTTCTAAACAACCCCTTCAGTTTTTCAAGTACCCAAACAAAATTACCATTCTTCTCCCAATTCACATAAGTGAATGCAACCGAGAAAGTATGCTTCGTTGATGTCACACCGACAATCTCAACCAACGGATACCTATATCGGTTGGTCTTGTATGTGGAATCGATCATCAAAGCAATTGGAAATGAATTCAATAGCTCCAATGAGTCGGGGTGTGCCCAAAAAATGTCCTTCGCAATGTCAGTCCCTTCATCAACTCTGTGCCAATAAACATACCTATCACGCTCCAGCAAATTCATCAACTGTTGTAGTTTAGTCCTACCCTGACGATTAGTTGTTCTTAACCTTGACCTACATTGTGAATTTGCTTCAGATTGAAGTGGTCGTCTTTAGGGTAAGTAGACCTCAGCTCGGCCAAGATTCGATTCGGAGCAATCAAGTTCTTTGTCATTCTTGAAACCACTTCCTTCTGCTCAGTTGTTAATTTATTATCATTTGGATGACCTTGAGGGTAAGTCTGTAATGCGTGGTTATGTATGCCACACATAACAGACAATATACATCCTCCAAGTTTTTTAATAAACTTTCCCTTCAGACGAAACTTGCAACAACATTTTCTACTCCCCGTAGGAACCTTGTCAGCATGCTTGTACTTCCCTGCCTTTTCACAAACCAGATCACAGAATATTTTCCCCGACCTCGCCTCGTTGTCTGATCGATTGATAGTAGCCATCCCAAGTGTACGGCAAACAGACCGAACATAATTCAACAAATCATCATGACTAGCAAAGACTTGATCAGTTTGGAATGAACTCGAATGATCAACAACAATTGAATTAGCTAGTGATAGGGATAGAGGGCCAGTTTCATCCATCTCCAAGCCTACAAAGTTTGGAAAAAATCACACAAACTAGTTAAAAACCAGAAATTCTGCAGATTCTGTGTATCAGGTAGGTTCGGATAACATAAATCGGATCCTGTTCGGCGCACGCTTGGCCGAACCAACTCAATGTAGAGACCCCTTATATTAGTCTGTTCGGTGCACGGCCGGTCGAACCATACGGTTCGGCGCACGCTTGAATGCGCGTGTTCGACCTCTGCAGGTCTGAACAGTGCGCGATTTAAAAAAAACCTTACCACAACTAGAATGCGCGAAAAAAAGCTAAAAATCGATAGATTGAGCTACATACTTTAATGTTGATACTAAATGGAAGTAGATTTCAGCTTGAGATGTTAGATTAGATTGAGGTAAGGGTGTGGAGTGTGAGTGAGTGATGAGAATGAGAGTAATGAGTATTTACAAGTTTAGGGGGTGTATAGGATGAGAGTGAGAGTTGAGTTTGGAATTTTCTATTTTTAGTGAGGGTATTTTGGACTTTTCATAGGATAAGGGGAGTTCTAGTGAATAGCTAGAGGGTTCTAAGAAGCATGGGTTGCCTCCTTTACCTAATTCTAATGAGCACACTATTATTTGTAGGATGAGATAGAATACAACAGTGGATTGATGTTTTTTTTTCTCACAACATGTTGTATAGCACGAGATGAGAAAAGGCAACCTACGCGGTATTGACCGAAGTTGGGTTATTCATTATTTTGAGTAAAAAAGAGGCTATTGCTTTTCCCACACCCCCTCTTACTCAAAACACACCCCACAAGGGTGTGAAAAGACCAAAAGGTCAGCCAAAACCTCTTTTTTTCACGAAATTTCACTGTCGAACACGGGACTTGAACGAGTTCGAATGACATCGTTTATCGTTCGAGTGTGTTAAATTTTGACTTCACACTCTCTTTGGCGTTTTTCACTGTTCGCATGGTCGCCATTTCGCGTGGCCTTGTTCGAACCCGTTCAACGACATTGTTCAAGTGTGTTAAATATTGACTTCACACCCTTTTGTGCGTAATTTCACACTGTTCAAAGCGAGGTCATTCGAGCGTGTTGAACAAGGTCATTCGAACAGTCTTTAAACACGTCCTCACAGCGTTTCACGCGAGATTATTTTTGGAATAAAATTTGTTAAGGGGTGTGGGAAAAGTAAACGCCAAAAAAGAACAATCTAAAGTTCTATAAAATTACAAATAATGTGGTATTCATTATTTTGACAATCACTGTATTAATAATAATGTCATTATTTCTTCATTTTAGCCCATTTGATTAATAATATCAATATCACTTATTGATATTCAAAAATGCAAAACATTCGAGTCAAGTTCAAAATCCCTCTGAAGTTTATGGCTGGAAAAAAAATCGCCACGCAGTCTTACTTATCAAATATCACATATGTAATGAGATCAATGAATCAAACTCTATCATTCAAACTGAAATTTATTTACAGTGATGATTGGCAAACTATCATCACCAAAAAGGGATAACTAAAAATTCCTTGAAAACTAGCCAATGGAAAAAATTCTATGCTTGACATAAAAGACAAATTTGAGAAACAAAATTTTCGCCACTTCTCAAAAACTTCTTCGAACGAGAAGAGGCTTGTTTCATGAAAGAACTCATTCGGCATCATCACTAACTCAAGACACCCTAAGGGTACGTTTGGAAGGGAGTTTTAGGAGGGGAAGAAGGGAGGGGAGGCTCTGTAGTTAATAGCGGTGGTTGCGGCCGCAATCGCGGCGTGGCGTGGCGTGGCGATGGTCCGGCGCGACGCTAACCACCGGAGCGTCGCCGTTCACTGTTGCGGTTGGTGCGGCGCTATTGCGGCGTTTCTGTGTTGCGTTTCGCGGGTTGTTTCGCAGGTTGGATCCGCTCCAGTAGCGGAGAAGATGAGACTTTAGGGTTTTTCAATGAAATTTACTTTTCTGCCCTTATTTTAAAAACTAAAAAGACGCGTATACCCTTAAATATTTTATGTTACTCTATTATCCATCAGTTTTTACTTTTAACCATCAGTTATTATTTTTTTCACCTACTATTTTTTTTTTTGACAAGAGAAGTTTAAAAGCCTTCTTCTTCACGCTTTGTCTACGTATTCGTAGAGGCGTTCTTCATTCTTCAAAAGCAGAGCTAGCGCTCTCTTTCTCTTCAACGCCTCTCACTCTCTTCAACGCCTCACATCATCTCACTCTCTTCAACGCCTCTCATCATCTCTCTCTCCTTCTCTTCATCTCTCTTCCTCTGTTTTTCGTTTTTCCTTCCTCTGTTTTTAAACAAAGCAGAAACCCGATATCGATATCTCTCTTCCTCTGTTTTTTCCTCTGTTTTTCAACAAACAGAACCTGTAATGGCATCATCTCAGTCTCAATAAGTGAACAACACAACCCCTAGTGGTTTGGTTAAACCCACAGGGGATAACATTGATGAAGCTTGGCAATGGAATAGTCTTAAAGACATCAACAATAAGAGGAGTGTTACATGTGATTTTTGTAACAAAACAACTAACGGCGGCATAACAAGAGCAAGGAATCACCAAATGGGATTGAGGGGTAATGTTGGTGCTTGCACAAAAATTCCTCAAGAAACAAAGTTGAAGCTTAAAGAAAACTATGAGAAGAAGAAGGCTGAAAATAATGCACACTTATTTGAGGTGAATGAGGATGATGATGAGCAATATGAGGTTCAAGAAATCCACAATATTCGAGCCGGAAAAGGAGCAGAAGTTGCTGCCCCTGCTGCCAAGAAAGGCAAATCTGTGAAAGGGCCTTTGGATTTGCTTTATTCTAGAGCTCCACCACCAGGGGCAACATCAAAGTCCAGGCAAACAAGCATTCACGATAAGGAAGCACGATCAAGGGTGGTTCAATACATTGCTAGGGACATTGTTTTAATGCCATCCTTTTGGAATGATGTGCTCTATAGTCTTAAGGCCATGGGACCTCTTGTGGAAGTGTTGAGGCTTGTTGATAATGAGAAAAAGCCTGCTATGGATAGGGCCAAGGAAACAATGATGAAATCTTTTAATGGTAATGAAGCCAAGTATAAAGATATATTTGCCATTGTTGATAAAAGATGGGAATGTCAGCTTCATCATCCTTTGCATGCAGCTGGCCATTATCTAAATCCTCAATTCTACTATGGTAATCCAAATGTTGATGGAAATGATGAAATTAATGAAGGGCTTCTTAAAGTCATTGAGAAACTAAGTGCTACTCCTGAAGAAGAGGATAAAGCTAATCGTGAGCTCGCATATTATAGGAGATCTGAAGGGCTCTTTAGCTTGAAGGGTGCTATAAGAAACAGAATCTCTA
The DNA here is from genome assembly GCA_020916435.1 of Oxytropis ochrocephala. Taxonomy (NCBI): domain Eukaryota; kingdom Viridiplantae; phylum Streptophyta; class Magnoliopsida; order Fabales; family Fabaceae; genus Oxytropis; species Oxytropis ochrocephala. The sequence continues at coordinate 55,757,234 of CM037088.1, forward strand.
TGGCTCCAGGTAAATGTTTAATTAGATTTATATAAGCTTGTGTTAGTAACTTTATAATAATCCTACTTGGTTATTCATCACAGCTGAGTGGTGGAGGACTTATGGGCATCATGTTCCAAGCTTGCAAAAAATTGCAATTAGAGTATTGAGCTTGACATGTAGTTCTTCCGGCTGTGAGCGTAATTGGAGCACTTTTGAGCAAGTAAGCAAATGTGATATGATTTTAATTTCTTTGAAAACATGGATTAGATTGGTATAGTGATTAACATTCCTTTTTTTTTTTTAAATTATAAAATAGATACATTCCAAGAAAAGAAGCAAGTTCCTCCATGACAAGTTGCAAGATTTGGTTTTTGTCAAGTATAACCAAACACTTAAGGAACGTTTTGATAGCAAGGACTTAATTGATCCTATTGTCTTAAAGGATATTGATATGTGCAATGAATGGTTGTGGGAGAATTGGTTGAAGATGAAGCAATTGGAGCCGAAGATGAGTTGGTCTTTTGAGGATGATACACTAACTTGGGGATGTTGCTAATGTGGCTGGGGTTGGTGAGCCGAGAAAGACTCACAAGGCGCCAACAAACAATGAGAAACCAAGCTGCCCCTATAGAGGAAGAAGAGGAGGATGTAGAACAAATTGCACATGATGATAATGAGGAGGAGCTTGAAGATGATGGTGATGAAGAAGAGCTTGAAGATGATGAGGAAACACTTAGTGATAGTGATAGTATTTAAATGTTTTAGATGTGTTATTTTGAGCCTAGGAGGCTAAGACTTATTGACTATTTTGTTAACTTGTTCTTGTTTATGTGCTATTTTGAGCCTCGGAGGCTAGAACTTGTTTACTATTTAGGTTTATGTGCTATTTTGAGCCTTGGAGGCTAGAACTTGTTTACTATATTTGGTTTATGTTAGGTCTAACTATTAGTAGCAATGACTTTGATGATTACTTATGAATATGTGTTCATTTTTTAGTATTCTTATGTTTTTTAGCCTTAATATGTGTATGGTATAAATCCGGTATATTGTTTGCCTAGACTTCGGCGTAGCGGTCATACCGCTACCCGCTACACCGCAATAGCCCTTTAGGGGTCGGCCGCTACGCTACGCTATTTGCTATTAACTACAGATGGGGAGAGCATATAATTCTATTCTAAATTAAAGAAGCTATATAATGTCTATAAACTTAATTTTTTAAAATCCAAAATATATATTAAAATCCAAAATATTATCTATCATATAAACTTATTATCTATCATATTATTCTTTTAAAATCCAAAATATATATTAAAATATAGACTAATATTTTCCAAGCCCTCCCCTCCCTTCCCCTCCAAAAACCTCCTCCCAAACATACCCTAAAAGTAGCATGTTATCAAATGACCTTCAAGTGGTCTTCTTGGTCTTCTTCTTTGAAACTTTTGCTGTAGCATCACACGATTCTCTTTTACGTCTGTTCTGATTTTCGTCACCACCTATGCTTCCTGAATTCTTACCCTGAAGTTCAAGAGTTCCCCTAACAAAAAAATGTAACCTCCACAAGGTAGACTCACTCTGCATAGAGAAACAATGTATTCATTAACATACTGATAATATCAATTTCTGAGAAATAGCTATAATTCAATCAAAGGAAAAACATTAATTTTTGAATAATGTGTCTTGACTAAATATATATGTAATGACCTGAGCGTCCATGTCGAGATCCACCTCCTCAGCAGTTGCTTGGAAGCTTGGATTAGTTTGGGCAACAATATCCAATGCTTTATGTAGATCTTCAGGAGACAGACTGGTGAGAGAAATTCCAAGCCTTCTCTTTTCTGCAGTTGGCATTTTTCTGCAACCAATGTTTTCCAATAAAGCTTTTATCAGAGTGACAGTATTTAAGAAAAGGAAAAATAAAAACAGCAATTGGAATGCTGATGAGGCAAAGGCAATGAGGAAATTAGGTATGATATGTGTAAGAAAAGGAATGTGAATATTATTGAATGAGTAAAGGACTCTAACCTAAATTACATAGTTACAACACTCTCATAGGTAGAAAAACGAGCTACTAGGCCTGCATCAAACCGGCTTGCATCGCCGGGCTTTATTGGGCCGGGAAAAGAGCTCAGAAAAAAAATATGGTCCTACAGCTACAGGGTCCTACAATAGCATACGTATCCGACAAGATGGATGCAAATATTTGAGCTTGAGAGAGAGTGTTGATTGTAATTATATTAGCATTCATTCCTGCTTTCTGTTGTTAGTCCTTCCTCTTATTAAATATTCATAGCTACTATAGATAGCCTAGGCTAAAAGATTTGATCTCAATTTGGGGATCATGGCACTATTTAGTATTTACTATTTGGCTATTTGAATATATATTAGTGAAATGTTCACATTTAAGTATAACATAATGTGTTTCCCGGAACCATCATAAAAAACATGCACACAAATGATTTATAAAAACAGATGAAAGTTAAGGCCAGACTATATATGACAAAGGTTTGTTTTGGGGGGTCTGTTTTCGGGAATCAGATGATGTAACAGCTAACCTGCATCTTTTAACAAGCATATCTCGTAGCTCTTCTAAATGTGCATCAACATCGTCCAGCTGAAAAAACCCAAAGCACTGTATCTTAACAACATTATGTTACTCAAATTCTCACATATTAGATGCATCTTTAATTAATAGGCTTGAAAATATCTATAGATTATTTACTCAAATTCTAAAGGAAATAAGGTTGTAAATCCTTGTAATACCTCATTGCTCAAGTCTCTCGCCATTTTTGCATGAGCTGCTTCTTGAGCAAATTGCATAGCTAATTGAGCTTCAGCTTCTTCCTCCTCTCGTCTTGTTTCCTACAATTTAATAACCCCAGATGCTGACAAGTATCAAGACATTGTTCTATGAAAAAAGAGAGTATCCACGAGCAGAATATTGCTCAATTAATAATCAAATTCCATCCAACAACAATTGATCTCATAAAACAACTCACGGGGATTAAATTACCTCTTCAGTAACTTTCGGCAGAAGTTGCAACCATTTCTCCTCAAACTTCGCCAGCAAAGTTTTTGCCATCACATGAACATCACTTCTTTCGTCATTATATTTCATGGCATTCTTGAATACCAACCTTACATCAGCACATATTTCACGAACATGTTTGTATCCAGTACCATCATTAGATTCCATTTGGTTCTTGATCGTAGTAAAATCCATGGGCTTGTCAATGATCTAGAGCATGCAAGAAATACAAAAGATCAATCAAAAGCATAAAAAGATAAGTGCATGGAAATTCATATTTTGGAAACACACATTATTGAATAAAAGATTTAATCACTTGAGGGCATGTTGGCTTACGCATAAAAAAAGGTGAAGGTGCTTCTATGATACAGTGTTTTTGTAGACCTTTTAATTAAATATGCATTTTATTGTCAAAAGCAACACAGACAAAGGGGCCCTTACTAGTGTTTCATTAATTCAGTACCACAAATATGCCCCAATTATTTCCAAAAACAACTTCAGCTTTTTTGCCATATTATTTACTTAGGAGTAAAGAATGAGTTCCGATACATGATAAAAATATAACTCGTAAAATGAAAAGAGAATGTAATGATGCCTTAACCGTTGGGTCAGTCCAAATGGGCCGGGAAAGTTTTTGCATTGAGGGGGGGTTTCTATTAGTTGTGGGAGTTAAAAGTATTTAACGGTAGTTAGATAGGGTTAGTTCTAACAAAACTTGGGAAAGATAGGCTAAAAAGAGAGGGAGGGGGGGGAAGACTACGATCATTCTACATAGTTGAGATTGGTTTTAGTGGAACAATTGGAGTACAACTAGAGTTGTCCAGCCTAATCCCTTACTTATAGCAAATCAAATGCACCTTAAGTTCTACTTATAAAACTTACACTTCTCTCATGTGATAAGCCGATTTTGTGAGATTGAGTTACGTCACAAACCCTCTAAAATTAGGGAACCCCATAATTAGAATAGTTAATTAGCCATGTAGTTAGTTGCAGTGTGAGAAATGATAGGATATAAATAAAGGGAAAGCAAGATTAGCGTTGGTTACTTTTGGTGGGAGAGAGGAAGTTATAGCGAGAGTACTAGGTCTCTCAAGTACTTGAAAGATAATGGTTTTCTATTTTCTATCCATAAACACTGCATTTTTCTATGTTCTGATATGGTACCAATCAAAAAGTGTCTCTAGCATCAGTAATGAAAATGTAACATTAGGAAACTAAGCATAAATGAACCATACCTGATAATAATCTTTTAAGCCAAGTCCCTCTACATCCACAGGTTGCATAAAAGGCCAAGCCCACTTGTGCTGCGTAATCTGACAAAAATACAATATTGGGGGATTAATTTGTAACTAGAAAAGAGAAAAAGACTTTCACTACCCTAACCTCATTTGTCATCTACCACTGCAATAACTTTCACCCAATTTCCCCAGGCTCAACTGCTTGAGTTTAAATATTATATGAAAAAAATAATTACAGCAGAATCCGGAAGGAAATGCAAGTAATCACACGTGAATATGATAATAAAATATTTTCTGTATATTGTTCTGAAAACGTCACCGATGAAAGTTGTTTTTTAAGAAATGATTTAAAATAGAGGGACAATAAAATGTATTTCTTCATTTTATTAGTAAAAAATATACACTAAAGTTAATAAGTAATTGAAGGTATCTTCATTTTGCATATGCATCACAGAATTCCAATGAAAGGGAAATTTCCCAACTCACCATTGTAAAACTAGAGGAGTGGGATCTTGAAAGTTGGTGTAATTTTCAAATACAAAAAAAAATTAAAAGCCTCAATCCTCCGACTATTTAAGTATCCCCAATCAAATTAACTGGAATCCTCGATAGATGTTTTATAATCTAAAATTTTGATAATACCTAGGGCAATACTCCAACCTGTCCTACTCCTATCACAAGTTTCTGATTTTTCCCTGTGGTTCATTCACTTTATGTATCATCTACAATTGTTATACTTGAGAGTCGAAAACCCCTTTCACACCTCTGACTAAGGGGCTTCCAGCTATCGTGATGTATCCCTCTTTTCCTTTTCCTTGGAGGAAGATACACACTGACCTCTATCACTGGATGAAATTTTGACCATTCAATTTGTGGCCTGTGAATGGAAGAGCCGTTCCTTCGATGAGACTGGTAGGGTTAGTACCAGTCTCAACTTTGGACGAAGTCTCAAAGTCTGTTAACATGGTAGGACCGTGAAGGATGTAATAGAAATAGAATAATTGTATTAGTTGTATATCAGTTAGTTGCAAAGTCAGTTTCAATATGAAACTGACTCTGTTAGGATTCTGTTGATTCTGTTAGTGTAGTGTGCTGTTATATCTGCACTCTATAAATACATTTGTAATCATCAATTCCAATGAATGAAATCATTCAATACTTCTCAAATTCTATAGTTCTTTAAACTCTACATGGTATCACGAGGCTGGCACCACCATCGTGGTTGATCCTCCTCCACGTTCTTCCGCTCTCCGCCCATCATGGCGTCCCCTCACGGTGGTTCTTCACCGGTAGTTTCATCAACAACAATAAACAACACAAATTCTGCTACTCCTCTATCAAGTTTCAATTACAAGATCACAACCAAACTCAATGAAAAGAATTATCTTGTTTGGTTACAACAGATAGAGCAGTTTACGTGCTCATCGCCTTCACAGAATCTTGCATCTCACCGGAGATTCCTCCTCAATTTCTTTACCGATGCGATGGAATCAATAACCAGAAAACCCGACTTACGTTCAATGGGAGCTGCAAGATCAACTCTTGCTATCGTGGCTTCAATCATCGTTATCCCGAAATTCTTCCCTCCGTAATTGGTTGCGGGTATACTTACCAACTCGGGACTCAATTCATCAAACGTTCGAGTCAAAAGCGACGGCGCACGTCGATTCGCCATGCCACGCACCGAAGCCAGACTACCAAGAAAGGGAATTCCTCCATTACTGAGTTTCTAGCCAAGATCAAACTCTTATCCGATTCGCTTTTATCAATCGGTGAGAGAGCGTTACAACTCGAGATCAACAGCGTGATCTTGGAAGGTTTACTCTTTGAATATGATGCGCGCACGACGGTTATTAACAGCAAGATTTCTTGGTTTGATTTGGAAGAGATTAAAGCTCTTCTTCTAGCGCAAGAGCAAAAGATTGCAAAGCAACAAATCAAGGAAGAAGTTGCTTCGCTCAATTTCACTCAATCGACCTCAATTTCTGATTCAATTGGGAACGCGAACCCTAATTCCCAAAATAATTCCCAAATCAATTTTACGAACCCTAATTCCAATTCCAATCCCAATTCAGGTCATCAACAGTGGACCCAGGCCGGTAATCGTGCGAATTGGAATTCCAGGGGCCGTGGAGGTCGCCGTGGTGGCCGCGGTGGTGGCCGGAGCAATGTTCAGTGCCAACTGTGCTACAAAATTGGGCATGATGCATCTCAGTGTTATCACAGGTTCAATGCTGCTGTTAATCCAAGTCTTCATCTTCAACAAACCAACCCGTATCAGTATATACGTCCTACAACTCAAAGTGTACCAGTTTGGTCTTCACAGAATGCTGCCATTGCTCCTCAGGCTAACATAACAAATCCTGTATTCCCTGCTGTCATGCCCTCTTATGTTGCTCCAATGGATACTGCTGCTACTCATCATGTAACAAATATGCCTGCACCTGCTGGAGCTCCACCTCCTCCATCTCATTTGGACCATGTCTATTTGGGCAATGGTCAAGGTTTGCGAGTTCACTCAATTAGCAATTACTCCTTTCCTTCACCTATACAACCTCACACACATCTACACCTAAACAATGTTCTTCATGTCCCTTCTCTTAACAAAAATCTGATTTCTGTTAGTAAATTAGCTTATGATAACAATGCATATGTTCAATTCCATCCTAATCATTATGTCATGAAATCTCAGGATTCTAATAAAGAGCTTCTCAAGGGTCCTCTTGCTGCTGATGGCCTATACCTCTACTGATTTCTTTGCTTTGTTTCCTCATTACTCTACTTACGATTGTACTTCTGTGGCTAGTGTTAATTCCACTCATTGTTAGTTCTTCTTTGTTTTTCAAATGGCATAAACGCCTTGGGCATCCTAGTTTACCTGTCCTGAATAATGTACTTACTCAATGTAATCTTTCTTCCTTCACCAGAAATGAATTAGATTTTTGTATTGATTGTTGCTTAGCCAAAGCTCATAAACTTCCTTCTTCTCCTTCAACTACTCATGTCATTCGAACCTTTAGAATTAATCTCATTGTGATTTATGGGGGCATTTGCTATGGAATCTTCAATGGGATATAAATACTATATATCCTTTGTTGATGCATACAAATGCAGACACTGATTTATTTTTGAAAAACAAATCGATACTACTATCCATTTTTCAACAATTCAAGTCTTTAGTGGAATTACAACTCAATAAACAAATTAAGGCCATTCAACTGATTTGGGGAGGTGAATTCGCCCCTTTAAGAACTTCTTGGTCGCCCATGGCATTGTCCATCGTATTATTGCACCACATACACATCACCAAAATGGTGTAATTGAAAGGAAACACAGCATGTTGTTGAAATGGGCCTTGCTCTCCTTTCACATTCTTCTCTTCCATATTCATTCGGGACCATGCTTTTCATCATCGCAGCTTTTTCTCATTAATAGACTACCATCTCTCAAAACTCGGTCCATTCCTTACCGATTACTATATCGAAACTCCCAATTATCTTCTTCTTGAACATTCGGTTGTGCTTGTTATCCTCTACTAAGACCTTACAATCATCACAAATTAGAGTTTAGGTCTTCAGAGTGTACTTTTCTAGGCTACTCTTCATCTCATAAGGCTTACAAATGTCTTGACAAGTTTGGTCGTCTCTTTATTTCCAAGGATGTAATATTCAATGCATTTCCTTTCAATCATAAGCTAAATTCTACTAACACAAATCACACACCCATCTTGTTTCAAATCACACATGCATCCCTGCGCATGTTATTTCAGCTAGCACTACCACTGATCCACCCTCCACTAATAACTCACCTTTAAATTTTCCTTACAACTCACCTGCCAGTCACACTATGCAAACCCCTAGCCCCGCCTCATCCACCCTTTCCTCCACCTTACCATCTACTACCTCCAGTACAATTGATCCTGATTCATCAGCCCCCTCCTCTCCATCTCCACCACCTAACACCAACCAACACTCTATGCTTACTAGATCCAAAACTGGTAGCCTTAAACCTCCTCTCTATCCCAATATCAACCTTACTACATCTGAACCAACCACTTTTCAACAAGCCCTTTCCTCTCCATGTTGGGCTAAGGCTATGAAAGATGAGTATGATGCATTGATTTCTAACAATACTTGGCAGCTCACAACATTACCTGCAGGTAAGACTCTTGTAGGTTGCAAGTGGATCTTCAGAATCAAGGAAAATCCGGATGGCAGCATTAACAAGTACAAGGCACGTCTTGTGGCAAAAGGCTTTACTCAAAAATATGGTCAAGACTACAAGGATACATTTGCCCCTGTTATAAAACCTGTTACGGTTCGCACTGTTCTGTCTCTTGCTCTCACATTTGGATGGGCTATTCAACAACTTGATGTGCACAATGCTTTCCTCAATGGAACTCTTCATGATGATGTTTATATGGCTCAACCCCCGGGCTTCTCCACTACTGACAAAGGAATTGTCTGCAAGCTGAACAAGGCTATCTACGGTTTAAAACAAGCACCACGGGCTTGGTATGAGAGTCTTACCAAGACTCTCATTACCTTTGGTTTTAAGCAATCACGGTGTGATCCTTCTCTTCTAATTTACAAACGTGGTGGCCAATCCATCCTTGTTTTGATCTATGTGGATGACATCCTTGTAACTGGATCTTCCTCTGCCTTAGTGAATTCTGTCATCACTAAGCTTAATGCTGCCTTCTCTTTAAAACACTTGGGTACTCTAGACTACTTTCTTGGGATTGAATGCAAACACTTAAAATCTGGTGCAATTACTTTATCCCAAGCTAAATACATTCGGGATATACTTCATAAAAGTGGCATGGATGATTGCAAAAGCATAATTTACTCCTCTTCCCACTAATCTCAAACTGTCAGACATGGGGTGATTTCTTTGAGGATCCTGTTCTTTATAGGAGTGTAGTTGGTGCACTTCAATATACTACAATAACTAGACCAGGAGCTTGGCTATCTTTGTTAACAAGGTGTGTCAATTCATGGCACAACCTCTTCATTCTCATTGGTCTGTTCAGAAGCGAATCTCGAGATACCTTAGAGGCACTCTCTTGATATCGGTCTTACCTTTGTTCCAGCCTCATCGCAGCTCGCCCTCTGTCAATCCGTGCCTTTCAGCGTGATGCTGATTGGGCATCGATATTGATGATAGGACGCTCTACCTCGGGTGCTTGTGTCTTTTTAGGTCCTAATTTAATATCTTGGTGGTCTAGGAAAGCAGACTTTGGTTGCCAAATCTTCTGCAGAAGGTGAGTGCACCGTAGCCTAGCATTGGTTGCTGCGCGAGAGGTGTTGTGGATTCAATCATTACTTCATGAACTTCAGGTTGCTTTACCCACACCCGTAATTTTCTACGTGACAACCAAAGTACAGATTGCTTTAACACACAATCTGTCCTACATTCTCGTACCAAGCATATGGAGTGGACATCTTTTTGTCCGTGAAAAAGTGTTGAATAAATCACGATTGTAGAATACATCCCCGCTCAAGCTCAGTTGCAGATGTCTTAACTAAGCCTCTGTCCAAGCAGCTGTTCTGCCACTTTCAGTGACAAGCTCAGAGTGTTTCACACCTCCGAGCTTGTGAAGAATGAAGGATGTAATAGAAATAGAATAATTGTATTAGTTGTATATCAGTTAGTTGCAAAGTCAGTTTCAATATGAAACTGACTCTGTTAGGATTCTGTTGATTCTGTTAGTGTAGTGTGCTGTTATATCTGCACTCTATAAATACATTTGTAATCATCAATTCCAATGAATGAAATCATTCAATACTTCTCAAATTCTATAGTTCTTTAAACTCTACAGACCGACGCGAGAAGACTATAGATGGTTCAGATTGTGCTCTGATACCATGCAAAAAAGTAAATATTGTTCACTAGATGAATATGAATGGTATAATGATGAGAATAAATCGTAGAAGGGTCAATCCTTTACATTAATTCTAGGCCTAAGAATCGGGAGGAAATATTGTCCTCGTAAATGCTATGACTAAAAAAGGAAGAAAACTATTACACCTCTCCTAACTCCAGTTGTACAAGTCAACTACTAGTTACAAATCAAAAGCAAATCAGGGTCGGATGATTCTGATTGGTTTCCATAATTATCTACACTTTGTATTATCATCTATTGAACGTATAAATAGAACAATGTACTTAATGATACCACATACGAACCAATAAACTAAAACCATATCTAAACAAATAGACAATTAACACGTAGGTAGACACAAATGACATTTTCCACAACCACAATACACCACCATAATCATTAACAATAAATGAAACATTTACCTGTCGTAATATTGTGCCAAAGTGGCGTATAAGATCTTGCATTCTTTTAGTTGCAGCTGCTTCTCGACGTGATGCCTCCTGCTGTTGCTTCTTAATGCTTGGAACATGTTTCTGTTTATCTCTATCCTTTGTTGTTGAGTTACCTTTTGGCATGTTTGCTTGCTTTTTATTCACGCTAGAGTAGAAATTATTTATATCATGCACCTTCTCCTCAAGCTGCAGGAAAAGAAGCATATTGGAGGAAACTTTTTGATGTGTAAAACTAAACAAGAGCAATCATAAACAGACACGCAAATGAATACCTTTGATTGTCAGTTAAGAATAAAATAATCCTAAAAGTTTCGTAAGAGCTAAGCGCACATAGAAAATATTTCATTTTTCAAATAGTAAAATCTCTAACATTTAAAACATAATTTTACGGGAGACATAACTACACACTCACACAACTATATGATAAAGGTAGAAACAAAATTTTATTTCTAAGGATCACTACAAAATATTTAACACAACAGAGAAATGAACCTAAATAAATAAGTGTCATTGCTTTATCCCATTTCTTGCCTGGCTCAGGCCAATTTTTTATTTAATGCTTTATTCCTATAAAAATTGCATATCTTATATCCCTGCAAAAACACTTGCAATCTTTAAATCCAATTGTTAAAAAAATAGAAGGAAAATAATAACTAATAAATGCAAATAATGCATTATTGACTTATTTTTGTTGCTACTTCTGTATCAAAAGTAGGAATAGAGAGATAAAAATATCAAATTTAATGAGAGAAAATGTTGACAAAAAATTAACATGATTCAGCTTTTGGCGTTTGCCCACAGCAAATAACCTAGTTGGACACTGGAAGAATATAATACAAAAAAATGGCTCAGCCTAGACCCTAAGTAAACCCAAAATACCTCCCACCCTAATTTTAAATTGGAAGTATTTGTCAATCACAGATCGCAGAAAATAGCAGAACGCCGAAGATCCGATATGTGAAATACTGATAGTGTTGCAGGTAAATAACAGAAGCACCGCATAGCGGTTGAAATATTAATTATACCAAAAAAAATGTTGCGACTAAATATATAATAAAAAAACTGCATAAAAATAAGAAGATTAGCATAATATTAACTCTAAAAAAAAAAGATAAGCACATAAGGCCAGAACAGAACTTGGAGGATGAGAAGAAATACTTGCAAAAACAAAATAGAGAGAGGAAAGACACAAAAAAAGGCGTAGATGCAAGAACTGGAGAGGAGAAGAATAAAGAAACCGAAAAAAGAAAAATTTCAACGCTGTTACCGTGAGATGAAGTCAAAGTCACCAGAGACTTTCCGGAGGTCAAAGGGAGAACTAAGTTGCGAGAGGGAAGACACAGACATAAAGTAGTGGATAAGTTTTAGGGTGAGGCATCAGCAGGAGGGATCCGGATCCTCAGCAGCGAGATTTTCTATAGCAACTCCTTAAGCATCTATCTCAACCATTGGATTAAATTAATGGCTGGAAGAAAAAATGGCAAAAAACGACCTATCCTCAATTTTTGCATGTGATGTAGTTGATAAACAGAGGAGGAGGGAGTACGGATGTGACCCAGTAGCCACCCACAACAGCGGCATTGGCGGCATAACTACGGAATGAGAATGGCGGACTGGAGGTTCTACCGGGTTCTAATGCACAACAGAGTATGGGTTTTGAAACACACAGAAAAGGGGATATTGGGAAAGAGGTAGTGGGCGTATGAAATGCAAATGGTTTCTTCACCTTTTCCTTTTGTTTTTATCTGGTTTCCATCTCACAGATTTTTTGAGTTGCAGCTTGAACCAGCATGGAGATGAGTGGAACTGTGGAAAGAGTGTTTTTGGGTAGAAAATGCGGAAAAAAATTGGGTTTGGCTGCTTTTTTTGTTTTTTCATCTATCAAAGATGTTGATTTGGTTCAAAGGTTGAGATGAATGCAGTAAAAAAAGCTGTAGAGGTATTCGCTGTCGAGAATCCAAACTCGAGCGGGAGCGGTTATATGTTTTGGGTGGATTTTAAATGAAAAAAAATCTGAAAATTTGATTTTCCGCTCTTCTAGCTATCGCCACCATCACCGCTACGATAATAGGGGCCGCAAGTTCCAAATAGCAAAACCTATATACAGTGGTGGATCTTCTTGGGAGCGGAAGGATGCCGTGGCATCCCCCAATATTTTAAAAATTTACTTTATATAAACATATATTTTATACTAAAAGTTAGGTTATATATAATTAAATGAACACGAATCATCAAAGTTGTTGAGCGGCGCAGTGGTTTCGATTGTTGTTAGCGACGTCCAAGACCGTGGTTCGATTCCGGTGGCTGGCATTTTTCATTTTTTGCAGTCATTTGTATATTTTTCTCAAAATTAAAACAAAAAACTGCTCCTAACAGAATTTGAATCGCGGGAAAAAACGTTAACATACTTAAAATATACCACTAAACCAAATCAAACAGTTTTCGATACATAGTGAAACATATTTCATATATTTGTTACTAATTTAAACCCTTCCAATTTTTTCCCGAGATCCACCGCTGTCTGTATAACGTATCGCTTTTCATTGCGATTTATGGAAATTCCGCTATGCAATATCTCCATAGTCTATATAAGACTATATGTTTACTCTTTATAGTCTATACACTACAGTGAAGTTAATCAAAAGAGTAAGCAAGGTAGTCAAACTCGAGATCGGCAGTGGTGGGTTTGAATACAGACCTCAGTGTGCTAATGCAGTGTCTACTCACAAACCACACTCTAATTGAAATGACCAAGTTAGTTCTATGCTAAGGTTCTTCTATGCATTGAATATTAATTGTCCATAAATCATGCATCAGAATCAGATGCATACTATTCTACTACTATCCATTTTCCAACTTATTATAAAGTTGAGGTTTACATCAAATGGCATCAAGTTTAATTTTTTTCTAAAGTTCATGGTGTATCAAACACATTCAATAAAATTCAAACCACATGAGTAGATATAATTTTGGATTGAAAAGAAATGTAGAAGCCAAAAGTAAATATCAATGAAATATTTCTGCAATTAAGTTGCGCTAATAATGATAATAATACTTGCCTTGTCAACATTGGAAAAAATCTCTTCAACACGATGCTTGAAACCCTCCATTTCACCAAAACCTGTGAAGTTGATAGATGGCATGTGATCGTTGAGCGGAGCCAATGCTTGAGCGATTTTCAGATTGGTCGTTGTGGTTGCCACTGCGGCAAGGTGTTCCGGCCAATCTTCGTTTTCTGTGATGGATGAATCAATGCGTTATATATATGAGGGCTTTGACGGCGAATGAGGTTGAAATGCAACAAGTTGGAAACCATAGTGTCGCAAAGGACATGCTTCTGAACAAGGACTTGGACCTAGATAAGGGGCCGAGCGAGGCACGGTGGGCCCAGAGCAAATTCTGAAGAAGGCCCATGCTTTGTACAAAACACCCCCCCCCCCCCCCCTCATACTCACTAGACACCCCCAAATTTGGTTTAATCCCAAAATGTCCTCACCTGAAAAGCATGTGATTGACAAAAATGGATTGTTCGGCGCACGGCTAAACGAACCAGTTCGACTGGACCTCCATCGAACAATGAAAAATAGAGAGTTCGATTGGACCTCCATCGAATTTTACGTTTTGTACTGTTCGATTGTATGAAAGGCGAACATGTTCAACTCTCGTGAGGCCGAAGCGTCACGATACTTAGCGAAGCTTGATCGATTTACGGACAACAACACAATGTAGCGCTTTTTTCCAAAAAACTTGTAATTTGACGTCTAAACTAACTACTTGAATCAAACTAAATCCCTCAATTAGATAAACAAAACATTATATTGTCTTATACATAAAGAAATCATTAAATTGACAAAGAAATACAAAAAAAAACATCAAAATCAATCTTTGCTCAAATCAACAATTTGAGGAGCATGTGAATAGGGGTTTAAAGCTTTATATTGTTGCAAAGGTCATGTACATTGCTTGGGTCAGTCCTTTGCTATCTCTTTCCGACAATTTGTCCATGGCGTAATTGTTCCTGGCATTGGGGAGCCTCTCTTCATAACTGGCGTAACAAAGTGGTTACTCGTGAACAATATGTGGAAGACCGACCTCGCCTCGTTGTCTGATCGATTGATAACTGTAACCATCCCAAGTGTACGGGAAACAGACCGAACATAATTCAACAAATCATCACGAGTAGCAAAGACTTGATCAGTTTGGAATGATCTCGAATGATCCACAACAATTGAATTAGCTAGTAATAGGAATAAGGGGCCAGTTTCAACCATCTTCAAACCTACAAAGTTTGGAAAAAAAATCACACAAACTAGTTAAAAACCAGAAATTCTGCAGATTCTGTGTATCAGGTAGGTTCAGATAACAGAAATCCAAACACATTCGGCCAGACGCTTGGTCGAACCAACTCAATCTGAGCCCCTTATTTTAGTATGTTTCGGCTGCGGCCAAGGCGAACCATATGGTCCGAACAGGTGTGCGCGATTCAAAAAAAACGTAAATCGACAAGAATGCACAAAATAAACCTACAAATAGATAGATTGAGCTACATACCTTAATGTTGATACTAAATGGAGGTAGATTTCAGCTTGAGATGTTAGATTAGATTGTGGTAAGGGTGTGGAGTGTGAGTGAGTGATGAGAGTGAGAGTAATGAGTGTTTAGAGGTTTAGGGGGTTTATGGGATGAGAGTGAGAGTTGAGTTTGGAATTTTCTTTATTTAGTGAGGGTATTTTAGTCTTTTCACAGGGCAAAGGGGGTGTCTAGTGCTAGGGGGTTCTAAGAAGCATGGGCCTTGAAGAAAGTCCTGTATAAGTGACGACTTGTAACTTGGAAGGAAATGAATCTAATAAAGAAGGGGTTTCCACCTTACACCCCACACCTTCTATCTTCATTTATTGTAATGGAAACCCCAAAGTATCCTTAATCCAAAGCTTCACCCAATCTTTCCCAACCCCACCCAAACTTCCCACCAACACCAACCCCACCCCATCCACCACCAAATGAAACCATCCAACCCCATCGAATTCATGGCTTCGCCGCAGTCCACTACCATATTGTCCCTGTTGCACCACTAAAGTCAATTTAAGTCACAAGAAAGGGGTTTTTGAATTGTGACCCTTTGTAAAATCAATTTGTGACCAACCAAATTACTTAAGAATATATATGTCATTGTTCTTAAGAAGGTATACACTTGATAACCTTCTAACTTCCCGTATCTTCTTAGAAGCTAGACTATGTAAGATGTTGACGCCCAAAGTCTGCTAAGTTGTTGGCTGATAACTCTATTTTATATAGAGTATTTCATATGTTTAAACTTAGTAAATTGCTCTCTTTCAAGTAAAGATTAGGAGTTTATATAGCATTTTATGTGATATATGATAACTTGAGTGATTGACATGGTTATAGTTGTTAATAGGCCATTTTGGATATATTGTGGTATGTTTGATGTTTTTGTTCAGTGTAGTCTACAGATCCTGCATCAATGCTCCTGCATTGATCCTGCGCTAAATCTGCACTACATGGTGAGTGAGCAGCTAGCTACTTGCACATCCACTTGCAATGATGACCTCCTGCTTGGTCCCTTAAAGCAAGACCACTTTATATTTCGGCGCCTACCATTCCCACATAGCCATAGAGATAGCTTTGAAGAGTCATCAACATAGGGACACATGTTCATACCTCATTGGACCTCCCTATACACTTGATCAAAGATCTCAACTTGGGGAACAACCTCTGAAAAACAACTACAGCTCAATTCTCTCAAGATTACTTCAACATGAAGGAAGGAAGCACCTCTCTTGAAGACTATAAAAGGACCTCACATCTTCATTTGGAAATATATCACAATCCATAAGTTAGATTCAATTTTCAATATACATAGTTAGTTTCTATTTTGTAAGAGGGAAAGGAAGGAATAGTTTATCCTCCTTACTTCGATTTCATAGTATTTGCATAGTGCTAAGGAGTAATGCTAGTGCATTGCAAGGAGAACTCATGCAAAGGGCTACAACTTGTGTAAACTCTATCTTGTTGTTTCTCTTTTGTGATTTCAATTATATAAACATGTTCTATTCAGTTTATATTTATCTTGCAATGTCTATTATTAGCTAAATCTCTCTTAGTTGGAATGTTCTAATCATTTAATGAGCTTTTAAGTAAGTATGATGCATGTATGTAATGTTTGCACTTTAGTTCTTGCTTGATAATATTTTCAACACTTATTTTGAGATTGATCACTTAGAATAAGTAAATTTGTAAGAGCGGACATGGCTTACAATTAAGAACTCAAGAACTAATATGGGTAAGTGTTTTACATAAAGGAAACATTGTGAAAACCATGCTAAGACCTAGACATAGGATAGTATAGTCCATAGGGTGAAACTGTGGGTACTTAAGATACAAGAGTGAACTTATTTAAGCATGCCTAGACATAGGAAGCTTGTAATGAAACTCTGAAGAAAGTGACTGAAAGGCACATAGCTAATGCAACAACATTCAATGCAACTGCATTACATACTGCATCAAACACTTAAAGGTAAATTACTTGATAAAGACATTCCAACTAACTTCTCTCATTTGCACTTGCACTTTTAGTTTTTACTAACTTGATTGTGATAACACCAACTCCACTTTAAATTGTTACCTTACACTTTATTACTTTGTATTGATTTTTAAAAGAGAGTTTTTCAATCTCTGTGGGTTCGATCTTTTATACTACTTGTTTTGGACTGTGTATACTTGCACATGCTTTTTTCCTCACACCATTGGCCGAGAGGAAAAAGGTTGTTGAGGCTAAAATGTGACCGAGAGCATGAAAGGTGACCCATAAAGATGAGAGGAAGGTCTCAGTGAAAATAAGACTTGATAAATGAGACGTCTTGATGGAGAAAGCTCAGAATAAGAGGTTTAAAGATGAATTAGAGGGCTTGGACATCGAGTGCATGGTAAGGGATGCCGAGTAGAGGAAACTAGGTTGAAGGTAGCTCGGTTAGAAGACAACTCATCTAAGGATATAATTGCCAAAGGGACAATATGTGGCATAGTCGAGGAAGATTTTGGTAGAGGCGAGGAAGCTTGCTTGGAGGTCAAGTATTCAATGCACATGGACAAGGTCAAGCGTTGGAGCAGTTAAATTCAACAATAGAAGAACATCATGGAAACAGGAGTGAAGAAGTTTTACCCCTCTAACTCGCGCTAATGAGGTCGTGGAGTGTGTCTCCGAGTTTCTAGGGCTTAGGCTTAATATGATATGTTGATCTTAGTTGATCCTGCAGTGAGCAGTTGTAGGCTCGTAGTAGTGGCTAACGAAGACTCATGTATATATAGGTAGATTGTACACTTTTAAAGACACATTCAATCAATCAATCTACAAGTATTTCCAAAGTCTTTACTTTTATCCTTTTGTCACATTTCCTTTATGTTTTGACGCTAGTAGATACTCCAAACTACACGTCCCTCTCACCTATTCTAATACTCTTTGGAGGAGTTAGGGAACCCATAGTTGAGGAACAAAGTTCATTCCTCGGCAAAATTTGTTGAAGAACATAGTAATCATTAGTTCAAACCTCCGGCTGATACCTCGAGTAGGTGTTAACACCTAAAAATAATTAAGTTGTGGACCGAGGGCCGAGTAAGAGGAAAAGGGAGAAACCAGGGCACCGAGGTGTACCACTAGACAGAATCATAAGGGAAATTACCAATGGATCGAACTCAGAAGATCCCGTCGGGGTAAGCTACAAAGAGAAACGCCCGAGGAGAGGGTGAGCCCGAGGGGCAATGAGCTGGGCCGAGGAAGAGTCAAGCCTCAGCCTATAGAGTGCCTCGGCCCCGATAGCTTGGATGCTCGAGTCCATTGGACTTCCCGAGTGGTATGAGGCAGCCGAGCGAGTAAGTGGCCGAGGTAAGGCTGTGGAGAAGTGACACGAAGAGTTTCACCCCACTAATCGTGCTAGTGGAGATAGTGGGTAGTGGCTCTGCTTCTTTAGGGCTCAGGAGCAAAGAGAAGCGCTGATCTTTAGTTGATCCAACGGTAGGCAAATGTTGGCTAGGGAAGTGGCTGATGAGGGCCAATGTATATATATAGGGTAGAATGTAATTGTACAGGACACATCAATCACTACAACCCAAATTTATTTCATTTTTATCTTATTTACCGCACTTTTACTTATGTTTATCTTTATGCATTAGCCAGTAGGATAATCCTATCCTCGCATCCCATCCACCCAACCTGACCCTTTCTAGAGGAGTCAGGATACATACAGTCGAGGAGCAGAGTTCCCTCCTCGGTGCAATTGCTTGAAGAAACAAGGAATCAAAGACTCGTCCAAACCTCTGGCCAATTCCACGGCTAGGACCTAAGAGTTTGACGACATCAAAAATTGGTACGCCCGGTGGGACAGACACGGGTGAACAAACGAACACGTTTGATTCGCCTGAACTGGATTATTGTTGGCGTATGCACTTACGCTCCGGCAGGAACCTAAGTATGGAGCCATCATCGGCCTCAAAAAGGCCAATGCTGCCAAAGCAAAGAACATGGAGCCAGTGGGTGCTTCGGGGACAACCCCCAGCAATTAACGCCAATTCGAATGCAAGTTCCCCCATGATTCTGAGGAGCCTGGATGATGACTACTTCGTTCATTCGACGGCAAATTGATATGGGAATACACAATATCATGTACTAAGTGTCCCACCAATTGGTTGACATAGTGAAACCTATGGTGCACAATGAAGTGCAACAGGCCAAGGAAGCGGATCAAAGGTGTGCTACGCAAGTTAGTAGCACGATGAACTTTGATTTCCCCAGCCAATCACAGGGAGGACCACCTTTCTTCGTGGGAGGCACGCATCAGACCATGCCATACCCCAACTCTGTTGGACCTTAGCAGGCATCCTCCTATAACACTGTAGGAGGCATGCAACAGTGTTCTCCAAGTGGGAGTGGGATCGGCGCTCAGCCGACGTTCTCTCATCAGGTAAATCCTACTCCTGTTACTAGACACGCGCACGTGCTCTGCACGGGGTGGTTACTTAAAAATTGATAATAATTGTGCAAATGGTGTTTTTTTTTTTACAAAACAATTAAACATTGTAATTGACAAAGGTTTTATTTACTAAAAACGTTTTATTTACTAAAATAGCCGTAATATATAAAGTTTTATTTTAATGACAGCACATGTCCTCTAGAAAATCTATGGTGTCTGAAAGATTAGGTTAGTGTGGAAAAATGCATTGTTTAAAAGGTACAAATAAAACTAATAGGAGAAATTTCCCTCACAAACCTGTTATCTCCAAGAGGCAGAAAACAATAATGTTATGTAGTCAAAATTTTCAGCCAAAAATAGACAAAAACCAACTTACAACACCAATTAACTAAGGAGCACGGGGGTCGACCCTGTGCTCCTGAGTTTGATTCTCCAATTGACAAGTTCGGTGTTGGCCAGTGCAAAATTTGTTTTCCAACACGATGGGATATTAGTCTTTCGAAAAAAAATTAATTACTCAATTATACGATGAAATTTAGTTTGGTAAAAAAATGATTAAATTTAGTCAACCCCATGCATCGCACGGGATATGAGGCTAGTGTGTGTGTGTGTGTGTGTGTATATATATATATATATATATATATATATATATATATAGAACCAGAATTTTTAGATGAAAATCCAAATAAAATTCTTTCTAAATTATTTCCACCTCAATTTCACTTTGTACCAACTGTTCCAAATAAAACCCAATTGTTTTATGAGTTTGTACTCATAGATACTGAGTCAGTCGCCATCAAACACTACAAAGAGGAGTAGGAATGTGATATTAAATTTGAATTAGAGATTATTTCTATAATTCATGCTATGCAGTTAATTATATGGCTCCATGATCAAATTGCTAGTACTCTAAATATTATGCTAAACCAGAAAACTGTGTTTAAATGTTTTATTTTGAGGTATAAAAGAAACTTTCTGATCTATCTTTGAAGAATAGTAGTAAGTCCCAAGGGATAGGGCCGTAAAGCTATAAACTAGATCTGAAAGAATCCTTAATGTCCTTGGCCAGAAATAATATTTTTGAGGTGGCTTTGGTTTGTCATTGAGTAACCATAAATTATTAATTCTATAGCATGAAATAGAATATAATCACTAGTTCAAGTTTAATATTTATATTTCTAATGAACCAAGTGAAGATACTTTCCTAACCAGAGTTTATACTAGAGAAGATTGCCAACAAGCTTTTTGGAAAGAAAATTTTTTAGTAGGACTCCCCAAATCTTTAGGAGATAAAGTAAAGGAGAAACTTCGTAGTCAAAATACTAATGGAAAGATCCCTTATCAGCAATTAAGTTATGAACAACTTATTGCTATTATCCAGAAGGTTGCCTTAAAGATATGTCAAGATGACAAGATCCAACAGCAACTAACCAAAGAAAAGGCCCAAAATTGTTGAGATTTAGGGACTTTTTGTGAGAAATTTGGTCTGTCTTGCGCTAAGAAGGCTAGATCCAAACCCAAACCAAAACCCCATTACAATTTACCAAAGCCTAAATTTTATAGGAAAAAACGTTTTAAAAAATCCAGACCACAAGCTACCACTCAACCCACTAAGAAAGCTTATGAGAATAATAATGGTCCTAAGAAGCCTATTATTTGCTACAAGTGTGGTAAACCTGGTCATATCAGTAGAAATAGTAGGATTATGGGGAAATTGAAAGCCCTAAACCTAGACCCAGAAATAGAAGATAAGATTAACAATTTGTTAATCCAGTCCTCAAAAGAAGGTTCTAATACTGAATCAGAATCTTTAGACCAATCTTCCGATGATTTAAATCAAATCCAGGATGATGACTTAACTGATTCCTCTAATCATATTAATGTTTTAACCCAAGAGCAAGATCTACTCTTTGAGGCTATAAATGCTATTCCTGACCCTCAAGAAAAGGAAAAGCAGCTAAGATCTACTCTTGAATCCAAACCTCCTAGGAGTCCTTTAGTAACTAATAGGTTCAATCTTAAAGATACTTTTAAGAGGTTAGAGAAAACCAGTATAAAACCTGTTACTATTCAAGATCTTCAATTTGAGATTAATAATCTTAAAATTGAGATTAAGGATTTAAGGCAGAAACAGATTAGTCAACAATTAGTTTTAGATCACTGGAATAATAATGGACCGGCAAATGATTCATCCTCTGAATCATCTACTTTTAAGAATGATGAAAAAACCGTGGATGATTTTCTTGGTATTATCAATTATGTTAGAATTCAAAAGTTCTACATAAACATTAAAATCATTATAGGAGAGTTTATCCTTGAAACTATTGCCCTTTTTGAAACAGGAGCTGATTCTAATTGTATTTTAGAAGGGTTAATTCCTACTAAATACTTTGAGAAAACTTCTGAACAACTTAGTGCTGCTTAAGTTAAAAATCAATTATAAATTATCCTCTACAATTATTGAAAATCAAAACCTCAAAATTGAGACATCCTTTTTACTGGTTAAAGATTTGAAAAACAAAGTTATTTTAGGAACTCCTTTTATAAGATCACTTTTTCCTTTTCAAATAACTGAGGATGGTATAATTGCCTAGCATTTGGGTCAACCTATCATGTTTAAGTTCTTAAAGAAACCTTTTATTAGAAACCTAAATCCTATTTCTTATAAGGAAAATCAAATTAATTTTCTTAAAGAAGAAATATCTTTTATGAATATTGAAAATCAATTGCAAAAACAGGATGTTCAAAGAAAGATTAAAAATCTTTTAGAACAGGTCCAAACTACTGTTTGTTCTGATTTACCAAATGCATTTTGGGAAAGAAAACAACATATAGTTGACGTCTTGAGTAGCCCGTCTGCTCCCTACTTCTCGTCTCGTTTACTTCCATCTCTCACCCTCTGCTTCCGAACCCCTCTTTATATATATATATATATATACACACTAGTATGATCACCCGTGCCAGCACGAGTATACGTTTCAAATGAACGCATCATCTTGATTCGTTGATCGGGTCCTTGTTAAATTTCTGGTTGTCCCCCCTCAGTCGTTTGATTTGACGCACACGCATTTCTGTTTTAAAACGGCGTTCATAAAGGAACTATGTTATATAATATGTTTATGAATTTCGAATAATTTAATAATATACTATTTTTTAGATAAATATTTAATCATATTAAAAATAATAAATTTTTTATAATGAAATTTGAAAGGAGTTTATTTATTTAAAATTTAGAAATTTACTTATCTAAAAGTTTATCTATAGAGTATTTAAAATTTAATCATAGTAAATAATAATCATTCCGCCGAAAAAAGTTTATCTAAAAGTATTTAAAATTTAGAGTATTTAAAGTTTAGCTAAAAGTTTTGTCATAGGAAATAATAATTTACTATTTATTTAAAATTTAGAAATTTACTATCTAGTCTTTAATTACAGTTTACTGTTGCATTTTTCGAAAAAAAAATATATATATATATATATATATATATATATATATATATATATATATATATATGGCCACACGATATCGGGTGATATTTAATGATTAGAAAATTGTACGGATGTTAAGTAAATTTTGCAGCTAGTTCGGCAACATATAACCATAAGTAATACAACCAAGAGAATAACATAAGCTTTTGAATGATCTTTATTAAATTGCTAGATATGTATACATTTAAATATTATCGAACACTTCACTATACACTACGTTCTTAGTGCAATGCATCAAATTCTTGTCATCGTCCATGATTAACAACTTTAGTCCTTTTTTTGCCTTAACACGTGAAAGGGCAACATATAACTGACCATGTGGGAAGAAAATCAGGGACACTGATTTTCATAGTGTTAAGAGTCCCACATCGGATGTGATATGGCCTGAAAAAGAGTTTATAAGTGGGTGGCATCCCTCACCTTACAAGCCGGTTTTGTGGGGTTGAGTTAGGCCTTAAACCACATTCTAAGATGGTATCAGAGCCAATCCAAGATCCGTTAGGCCACCCGCTATCGGGTCACTCGGGTCACGCCCGCTTGTCCATCCCGGGCGGGCGTGAGGGGTGTGTTAAGAGTCCCACATCGGATGTGATATGGCCTGAAAAAGAGTTTATAAGTGGGTGGCATCCCTCACCTTACAAGCCGCTTTTGTGGCGTTGAGTTAGGCCTTAAACCACGTTCTAAGAGATAATAATTATTGCAGTCAATACTGATTTAGTCAATATGAGTTATTATATCTTTTTCAAATAGACTTTATTCTTAATGCATTCCCTTAGATATTAGGATACTCAACAAATTATTGGCTAAACATCAATATTTATTTCAGAAAAGTTGTGAACACGCAATGCTGAATGAGTTTTATTACAGATATAAAATTCCGTAGAGTGATCGCTGTCATCTTAAATGGTTTCTAATCTTGTACAGCAAGTTTTGAAAATATTCAAAATGGTTGTATTGAATATGCAATAAGTCAAATTTGAACCTTTAAATCAAGTCTCATAACTCTAATTAAGTCCAACTTGCAATGTAAATTAATTTCCATCTAGTAAATGGCATTAAATTAGATCCCTACGTATCAGCATGGACTAACGTTCATGTCTTTGCAAGTCGCATTTGTGCGTCAGCTTTTGGTGATCAACGTTTAAAAAATTCTCACCTGTACGTGGGTGATATCTAATAACATTGAAATTCAAGCTGAGACACTACGATTGCAACTGAAATTGAAACTGAGACAATTATTTATCAATGAAGGCTATACAATCGCTATCGATAATGCGGAGTCACTATTACTGAAATTCAAACTGACCAAGATTGTTTGACAGAATCCTCAACCATATTTGGGCAATATCGAATACATGTGAAAGAAAAAGTTCAAGACGTCAACATGGATATCGCATAAATATCTATAACTATCAAAAATAGTTTATCACAACGATTCAAAAATACTGCAACAGTGAGAGAGCTCAACCAAGTATTGCTTCGTATAAGTATTATATGGTGGCCACAATGTGTCGTTTCTTTAGATTAGTGCGTAGATACGCTTTGTAAGACCTTGAGTTTCGGAGTCTGGTTTGTCGATATGTGGTACATGAGACGATTGATTCCCAGACCATGGTAACTGTGGGGTAGCAGCCCATTTTGATCGTTTATATGCAAAGTAGTCATGTATATAAAAGCCATATGACAAACAGTGAGCACAGGTATTCATAAATACTATCAATTTTTCGAGTTGCCGATATCATGTGTTAATAAGGTAAGGATGATTCTACCTCTTCATCCATATTGAGACTGGCGAAATCATCGACAATGTCTCCAACCATGTAGATCTGGTCTACGATACATCGATTAGGGAAGTGGCCGCTGATCTTGAATACACATATACGGAACCAGCGATCATTGAGTGCATACGGGTCCAGTATCTGCAAAAAGAACAAACTTTATGAAAAGACACACAACAAAGGGGGTAGGAACTCGAAAAGGTAAATTGAGAAAAGACTGAAAGCCTTGTAGTTACCGGTTCCTCAACCTCGTAAGTACGAAGGTGGTGTTCATAAAAGTCAAAGGCAGCGTCACCCCTTAGTGAGAAGAACACTCTACTAGTATGGTCTTCAACAATGCAGTCAATTCCTTCCCTACATGAAATCCGCATGGTTAGATAACTATTATTACATGCCTTTAAAAAATTTAAAAATATCAACGGGGAAGGTTCCAAGTTTACGCAGAGGTTGATAGGATTCGAATCAGATCATGAGCCACCACCGCGTACGGTGCTACATGGATGCAATTGTAATCAAAACGAATTCAGTGAACAAACCATTATCGAATCGAAAAAATCATGACAGTCACTGGAACTTATTTCTGAAGGAATCAAATATCAGTTGCAGGAAGTAGCAGTATGTATAGAAATATAGTATTTACAAAAAGTGCAGTTATGTATAGAAATATAGTATTTACAAAAACTCACTACGCCAGAATGGCTAAAAAAGAGCGCCACCATGAGCAGCGTTTTGCCTTAAAACGCCACCTATACCCAAACACGCTACCCCATACCCAGCGTTTTTTAGCAAACGCTGCGTATTTTGAACACGAGATAGCCACATATACCCAGCGCTTTTTAGCAAACGCTGCATATTTTAAAACGAAATAGCCACATACCCAGCGTTTTTTAGTAAACGCTGCGTATTTGAAAACGAAATAGCCACATACCCATCGTTTTTTAGCAAACGCTGCGTATTTGAAAACGAAATAGCCACATATTTAGCGTTTTTTAGAAACGCTGCGTATTAGTTTAATTTTTTTTTTGCCCGTTCGTGTTTAATTTCTCTCTCACCTCTCATCTCCCTCAGTTTCTGCATGCGCGCTTCTTCTCCCCTCTCAGCTCTCCCTCACGGTGTTGCGTTCTTCTCCCTCTCTCTCTCTCAGCAAAAAACCACAAACCCACACAAACCCACAAACCCGCGAGCTCTCCCTCACTCTCAGCGAGCTCCCACAACCCAGAAAACCCCCAAACCCACAAACCCCCAAACCCACAATAACCCCCAAACCCACAAACCCCCAAACCCACAATAACCCCCAAACCCACATTGCTTCTCTCGTGAATCCTCTCAATCCCTCACTCTCGTGAATCCTCTCCAGCAACCCATAGTCCTCATTGCTTGTCTTCATCTTCTCTCAAAGGTTAGTTCTCTATTTTGTTTTTGTTAGGTTGGAGATGAATGTAGTTTGATTGGAGAGGAATATGTTGAATGTGTGAAAAAAATATATTTGATAGGAGAGGAATATGTTGAATGTAGTTGTATGTGTAAAATTACTTGAATGTGTTTGATAGGAGAGAAATTAGGTGTCTCTTTTAATATGTTCATTTTCATCTACATTTTTGAAGTGTATACAATTTAAATTGAATTGCTTTGAATAGGAGTACTTATTCATGTGATGAATATCTATCAATTGCTATGAAAGATTGTTCGTTGTTTTTTTTTTTACAAATAAGAAAGATTGTTGTTGTTGTTGACTAAAAATTTTAAGTGTTTGTTGCTTGGTTTTGTTGAGATTTTGATTCTGAAAGGATAGATTTTTTTAAGCAAGTGTGTGTCATCTATATTAGTAAAATCAAATATGCCTAAATCGAATATGCGAATTGTTTGTTAGGTTTTGGGAGTTTTTTATCCGAACTTCGCGATCGTTGTTCGAGTTTGTCTGGTTCGAGAGTTCGTTCTAGTTCGAGTTCACAATTTGGTTGGAGATTTTGTCAATGTTGCTTCCACTTGTTCAGGTACTTTTTTTGTTCTTTTGTTTATTTTATATGAAGAATTAATGACTATATAGAAGACATCAAAGTCTTTGATTTGTTTAGTTGAAACTACTAGCTAGTTGATCAAATGTCTTAGCTTCAATAAAATTGTAAATTCTTTGTTTTTCATCTATATATAATAAGTTTAAGTTCTCTTATCAAGAATTTATTATAGATATTGGGACATTATGGATAGAAAGTGGATGTCCGCCAATAAATGCATCCCAAGGAATATAGAGATGGAGTGGATTATTTTGTGAAACTGTCTTTGTTAAGCGTTTAGGAGATCTAGTAATATGATATGTCCTCATTTACGTTGTTGCTATGTAAAATCGATTAATGCAGACGAGTTGACATGACATTTAAAGGGTAATGGAATTGATCAAACTTACACTTGTTGGACAATGCATGGTGAGGAAAGAGTTGAATCTTCGAATATGGGTAATAGTCTTGAGAGATGTGCACCGTTGACACCGAAATACCTACATTTGTTGGGGACGAATTTGAAGAGATGGCAAAGGCTTTTGAAGACGATCTTAATGACCGTCCTCAAATGTTTGAGAAGTTGATAACGGATGCGAGAGAGCCGCCGTTGTATGAGGTTATCTTGAATTCACAAAATTATTGGTTGTGATAAAGTTGTATAACTTGAAAACTTGCCACGGATGGGCGAATAAGAGCTTTCTTGAATTACTCACACTATTGAAAGAAATGTTGCGAAGGATAATGTGCTCCCTTCTCGGACGTATGATGCAAAACAAATGTTAGGGTCCATTGGCTTGAACTATGAGAAGATACACGCTTGTCCCAATGATTGCATTCTATTTCGGAATGAACATGAATTTTTAAAGTCGTGTCCTAAATGTAATGAATCGCGGTATAAAAGAAAGATTCTTCTCCAGAAAAGGTGTTGTGGTATTTTCCCATAATTCCTCGATTTAGGCGTATGTATCGTAGTTCGAGAAGATGCAAAACACTTGACATGGCATGAGGATGAAAGGATTAAAGATGGCATGTTATGACACCCGTGGATTCTCCGCAATGGAAAAAATTTGATATTGATTATCCCGATTTGGGTTGGATCCAAGAAACCTACGACTTGCATTGTCTGCCGATCGTTTTAACCCGCATACGGTTTTGAGTAGCTCCACAATTACATGACCCGTGATATTGGCGATTTATAACTTACCTCCATGGCTTTGCATGAAACGCAAATATATGATGTTGTCTTTGTTAATTTACGGGCCCAAGCAACCGGAAATGATATTGATGTATACTTGGCTCCTTTAATTGAAGACTTGAAGCTAATGTGGGAGAATGGAGTAGAGGTGTATGATGAGTTCGAGAAGAAAGTTTCAACTTGAGGGCTATGATTTTTGGCACAATTAATGACTTTCCAAAGATACGACAATCTATCTCAAGACAAGACGAAAGGTCGGTGTGCATGCCCTATATGTGAAGATAACACCGATTGGATATGGTTGGAACATGGTAGGAAGAATATCTACCCGGTCATCGAGATTTTTGCCATCTACTCATCAAGATCGATCGTTGAAAAAGGCATTCAATGGGAATATCGAAACCCGTAAAGCTCCCATGGCTTTTGACGGGTGAACAATCTGTTTGAAAAGGTGAAAGATTTGAACATTAAATTTGGGAAGCCTTTTGCAGAGAGGTTGCCAAACGGGGTGGAAGAAAAAGTCGATTTTCTTTGAGTTGCCATCTTTGGAAGTCATTATATGTAAGACACTTCATTGATGTGATGCATGTTGAAAAAATGTCTTTGAAAGTGTCATTGGTACCTTACTCAATATGCCAGGAAAGACTAAAGATACCATCAACTCGAGGTTGGACTTGGTTAGTATGGGGTTGAGACCTGAATTGGGTCCGATAAAGAAGGGTACACGTACATATCTACCTCCGGCAGCTCATACTCTATCTAGCTAAAAAGGAGAAGACCGTGTTTTGTAAGTTTCTTCATGGAGTAAAAGTTCCAGAGGGGTATTCTTCAAATGTTACAAACATTGTATCCATGAAAGACCTCAAGTTAAAGTCTTTAAAGTCCCATGATTGTCATGTTCTAATGGAGAATTTGCTCCCCATTGGTATACGATCCATTTTGCCTAAGAAAGTGTGCCATACGCTAACCAAACTTTGTTACTTCTTTAAGGCGATTTGTAGTAGAGTGATTGACCCTAGAAAGTTGCCATCATTGCAAAGAGAATTTACTGTCACTTTGTGTGAGCTTGAGATGTATTTCCCACCTTCATTTTTTGACATAATGATTCATCTAACAGTTCATTTGATTAGAGAGACACAATTGTGTGGCCCATGTTACATGAGATGGATGTATCCGTTTGTTTATACATAGATACGCCAAAATGCAAAATCTAAGAAAGTGTCTACTGGCAAGAAAATGTCTCCTTTGAAAAGTGTTGGCAAGGAAAAATCTATTGGCAAGAAAGTGTCTCGATCCACCCCTTCTACAAAAGTGTCTCAGTCCACCCCTTATGCAGAAGTTTCTCAGCCTGCCTCTCCTCCAAAAGTGACTGATCAGCCCTCCTCTTCTCGCCAAGTGACTCATCCCTCCCCTTCTCCAATTGTGTCTCAGCCCGCCTCTTCCTCTTCCATTAATGAAGCTTATAGGAATATTGGTCAGGCCGACACGTACGAGAAATACGTGATGAAGGAGACAGGCCTTATCATAATGTTTGATGAAGAAATTTTTGGATTTTGGTCCAGTAATAGTCGGACGTGAGGATTTCTGTGCTGTATGTGATTCAGATGAGGCAACCGGTGTTGTTATGAATATATATGTTAGGTACTATGTAATTTCTTATTTGACATTGTCGAATTTATTTTATTATATCATTAATTTTTGGATTTTGGTCCAGTAATAGTCGGACGTGAGGATTTCCGTGCTGTATGTGATTCGGATGAGGCAACCGGTGTTGTTATGAATATATATGTTAGGTACTATGTAATTTCTTATTTGACATTGTCGAATTTATTTTATTATATCATTAATTTATATATATATATATATATATATATATATATTTATATATCTAAATGTAGGTACTTGTACGAGGACATTGTGGTACTTGTGTCCGGAAAGTACAACCTTTCATCAAGTGAATCGCAACCTGCCAAATTATCAATCACTTGTGGAACAAAACCGGGTTGCTGTTCAAACTTATATCACTGAGCGCTTCAATGAAGCTCAAAATAGAAGTGATGATGCCTTACTTCTAGCACCGGTTAACTTAGGGTGAGAAATTTTACCCATTCTTATATAACATGCATTTTTTAAATAGTAGTCAATTACTTATTCGTAAATTTATTTTGTAGGAGACATTGGGTTTTGTTTGCAATTAATCCTAGCAAACAAACCGTGTATTACCTTGACTCCCTTCAAAATCATTACCAAAACCACATCGAGTTTGTCGAGCTTTTTAACAGGTGTGTTTATTTCGTTCATTCTGCATATTTCTTACTTTTACTTATATATGTATATATTCTTATTAATATAGTTATATGACATTCTATTCAGTTGTTTAAGCACATATTGGGGAGTGGATAGATTAACGGTCAAATGGTTACCAATAATTATAAGTTTGTAACTTATACATTACATTATTTTGTCAAAAAACTGTATTCAACTCAATTTAACAATTAACTAATCTTATGTTTTGTAGTGTCCTAGACAATTCAATAACATTGATTGTGGGTATTACGTCATGAAATATATGAAGGATATTATTACCCAAAAGAAAACGACTATCCCCCGTCAGGTATCTACTTAAAATATATTTTTATATGATTTCGATTTAATAGTGGTTCTTTCCAATATTTAACCATTTCAATTCTAATTTTATTTATTTATATAATTTCAGTATTTTCGCGATTGTCGAGTGCGGACATACTACTGTTGAGCGAAACTTGTCGAGCTTAGGGAGAATGGTGCGATTATGTCTCCCATTTTTTTAAAGTTTGATTTGGATACATATAAGTTAGCTAGCTAGTTTTTGGTTCATAATATTGTAACTTGATAGCTTGTTTTGGATACATATGAATTAGATAATGAAACTTCTTAGCTATTTTGTTTTGGTTCCTCTTATGTAATTTGTTTTCATTATATGTAATTTGGTTCCTCTTAGCAATTTTGTTTTGGTTCCTCTTATGTATTTGTTTTCATTATGTATTGGATTGGATTGGTATGACAGCGCAGTAACTTGTAAATATAAAAAGGAAAACACACAAAACGAAAAAAATAAAAATAAAAATTTAGGCAATATTCAGTAGCTTTTAATGAAGTCTTTGCGTTGGTAACGCAAATAGGCAATATTCAACGCTTTTAATGAAGTTGGCTGCGTGATTTAGTAACGCAAATAGGCAATATTCAGCGCTTTTAATGAAGCGTTGTGTATCTCGGGGCAATATTCAGCGCTTTTTAACAAACATTGCGTATCTGGGAAGACAATGGGGAAATATTCAGCGCTTTTTAACAAGCGCTGCGTATTTGGTAGGACGCTTGGGCAATATTTAATGCTTTTTAAAAAGCGCTGCGTATCTGGGAGGACGTGTTTGGCAATGGGTGGTGCTTTTAGGGAGCGCTGCCCATTGTTGGAGTGGAATCACCAGCGCCACGTTCAGCAGCGCTCAAAAGCGCTGCCCATGGATGAAAAAAAGCGCTGCCCATCTACTAGATCTGTTGTAGTGCCTGCAGTTTATCAATAATATAACTGATCCATCAAGGGTGAATATAGTCACAATAAAAATAAAATTCTAAACCACTAAGAAGCAGGAACTATAGTAATACTGTATTTACAAAAATAGGAGTAGCAGGAAGTATATTAATATAGTATGTACGAAAAACTTGTTACTAAAGGAATCAAATCAATAGATACATCAAGAGTGATTATAGTCAAAGTAAACATATACTTCTAAACCAATACATTTTTCTTAATATATTCACAATCAGAAAACACACACACATATATATATATATATATATATATATATATATATATATATATATATATATATATATATATATATATATATATATATATATATATATATATATATAGGGGATGTATAAGGTGAGAGGAGTGTTTATTATGAGAGATGAGAGGAGTAAACTGGACCCTATAACACAACATGGGTGGTTGTGATTAGAAAGTGGGTAGTTATCACGTTGACTTTTTGTTTTAATCTCAACCATTCTTGATTTGATCTATGGTCATGATTGGTTCCTCTCACCCTCTCATCATAAAAGTCCTCTCATAATATACGTTCCTATATATATATATATATATATATATATATATATATATAGATCAGATTGTGAGCATGTCTCACCCTTGATGGATATATATATATATATATATTGACAAATCAGAAAGACGTACATAGTTTAATAGAATACAAACATAGTTTCTGTCAAGCTATAAAATATATAGATCCATCCAGAGTGCAACTATATCTCATACATATAAGTAACGCATAATCAAGGGTGAAAACATTACCATTGCTTGGACGCCGGTCTTCAAATAGGCAATGTTAACGTATTCGTACTATTGGAAGAAGTCATCAAAGTATGCACTGTGGTGATCCATGACCGATGGCTGAAAAAATAAGTTAATATAAACATATAATGAGATCAGTGTGGGAGGAAAGAAGAACAAAATATCCATAGCATGATTATAGGAAAATAACGAAAACTTAAGAGAAGACCTTATAGGAGATGAGATTGAGTTCGAAAAAAAACAAAAAAGACAGATGCAATCCTAATCACACAAATTAAAGACAGAGACTAAATTAATCATAAGAAAGACATAGGCCATATTCAAGAAAAAGAACCGTAGAAGCTAAAGAGGTGGTATTCATATATAATAATTTAAAAGATATTTGGCATTTTAAATAAAAAGAAAACTGAGAAGCCATTTTTGGATACCTTGATTGCTTCAATCGCATATATATGATGGATGCAGTGGGTTTCTTAAGAAGACAACTGCTGATATTGTTATATTCATATACTCTTCACAATAAAAAATGACATAATGAGTCTTAATTGGTAATTAAGATGAGAATCGAAATTTTAAATGCCTGATTTAATAACATGAAATCCTATTTGACCCATGTTTAGCCGTTGGATCGGATATATTCTTACACTCTTCACATGAGAGCCTTACCGATCGACGGTTAAAAATCACTTGTAACCGTTTAAATTTTTTTGGACAGTTGCTAAAGTATTAATACGTGACTTAATAATAGTTATTTTGAGAGATAGTACTGCTGTTTTTTTGGACAAATTTGGTCCGTTAGATGTGGTAATGAGGCACAAACAGGGAATCCAAGGCGTCGATTAAAATTTCATTGTGAGGATGCCACATATTTTTGAAGAAGGTTGCGTGGCTTTTTATGATGCCGAGGTGGCTTTTTTGATTAGTGAGGTGGTAAGTCTATGTGTCAAACTCACAATTGTATAATATATATATATATATATATATATATATATATATATATATATATATATATATATATATGGATGTATTGAACAAAGAAGATATAGATTGGATGTTGAAAAGGCAAGAGGATAAGATTGAGAGTTCTTGTGCAAGAAATTCAACTCTCCAATGTCTCTATTAAGAAGAAACCAAATTATCATTTTCATAGAATAAAAAATGCCTTGCAAAATTAATAAAAAAGAACGTGACACTATTGAATGATTAAAGTGATTATAATAAAATGCATTCATTGAATTAACTCAAAGTGTACAGGAGTATTTATACAAGTAAGTGAGATAGTTAGTTTTGATGTAACTAACTAGTTTTGATCTAACTTAAAGTGTGATGATTGGCTCCGTAGAGGGGAGTTCCCTCATGACTTAAATGATACGAATTTGGCTCTTATTCCGAAGAAGGATAATCCAGTATCTATGGCTGACTGGTGTCCAATAGCTTTGTGCAATGTCATCTATAAGATCGTCTCTAAGGTACTTGCTAACCGTCTTAAACTTGTACTTTCTAAGTGTATATCGGTTGAACAATCTGCTTTTGTGGCTGGTCGGTCTATTCTTGATAATGCCATGATTGCTTTTGAAGTTATACATTATCTTAAGAATAAGAGTAGAGGTCGAGTAGGAGAGGTAGCTTTGAAAATTGATATGAGCAAGGCTTATGATAGAGTGGATTGGGGTTATTTGTATGTTGTGTTGAATAGGTTGGGCTTCAATGGTACTTGGATTAAATGGATGCGTATGTGCATTGAGTCTGTGTCTTTGTCTGTGATTGTTAATCAGGACCGTGCAGGGCCTATCACACCGGGTCGGGGACTCAGACAGGGAGACCCACTATCACCATACTTATTTATACTGTGTTTTGAAGGTTTGACAGCTCTCTTACATAAAGCTATAGCTTCTGGGGACATTCATGGCATCACTATATGCAGGGGTGCTCCCTCAGTTTCTCATCTTTTATTTGCAGATGATAGCTTCCTCTTCTTTAGAGCTACATTGGGTGAAGCTACGCGCATCCAATCCATTCTTGATATATATGAGAAGGCTTCGGGTCAGAAGGTGAACTTCCAAAAATCTGAAATCTTTTTAAGTCGAAATGTCTCACCACTTGATCGGGATGTAGTTGCTGCCCATCTGGGTGTTCAGGTGTGTTTGGGAACCGGTAAATATCTGGGACTCCCCTCGATGGTAGGAATGAGTAAGAAAGCTTTGTTTAAGTTTATAAAGGACCGGATTTGGAGTAAAATTAATTCTTAGAGCGGGAGAATGCTTTCTAAAGCGGGGAAGGAGGTAATGATTAAATCGGTTCTCCAATCAATCCCAACATATTTTATGAGTCTCTTCTTAATTTCATCTACGCTTGTTAGTGAGATTGAACGTATGCTTAATGGTTTCTGGTGGGGTGGAAATGGAGGTGTTTCAAAAGGGATCCGGTGGATGGCGTGGGACAAATTATGTGTAGCAAAGAAATTTGGTGGCATGGGTTTCAGGAATCTCAAAGCTTTCAATCTTTCACTATTGGGGAAACAAGCTTGGCGCCTTCAAACTCAACCGAACTTGTTGGTTTCTAAGCTTTATAAGGCTAAGTATTTTCCTAAGAGTGATTTCTTGCATGCTACTAAGAGGAGCAATGGGAGCTTTGTGTGGAATAGTTTATTTGCTTCCCAAGAGTTGTTGACTCGTGGAACTAGCTGGAGTATAGGAAGTGGTAATTCTATCCGGCTGTTTGAAGATTCTTGGACAAAAGAACCTATTCATATTCGGCCTAGAAGATCATCAACTTTTAATCCACTTCTTCGTGTTGACTATTTGATTGTTCAAGAAAGAAAGTGTTGGAATGAGACTTTAGTCTGGTTTTTGTTGGATGGTAGCTCAAGTGAGGCGGTGTTGGCAACTCCATTGTTTCATTGTGTTCATGATGATGAGGTTAGTTGGAGAGGAGAACGAAATGGTACCTATTCGGTTAGGAGTGCTTATCGGTTGGCTAGCCAAATTAGTCCTACTATTTCCAATTTTATGATTGATGGGAATTGGAATACTCTTTGGAAGTTACAAGTCCCACCAAAAGTAAAGAATTTTCTTTGGAGGTTGGGAAGAAATTGTCATCCAACGCGTGATGTTCTTCGCTCTTGTGGTTTGGATGTACCTCAATTGTGTCCATTTTGTGGTGATAACGAAGAAACGGGGCTGCATTTGTTTGCTGAATGTATCACAGCAGCAACTTGCTGGTTTGTGCATGGAATTGCAGTTGTTGCTGCTCGTGAAGCTTCTATCACGGATTCGGTGCTGCAGTGGATGTTTTCTGTCATGAAGCAGTTGCAGGGGGATGCTCGTAATGCCTGGGCAATGACCTTGTGGAGTATTTGGTCGAGTCGCAATAATCTTGTGTGGAAAAACTCCCGTGACTCTGCTGCAGCGATCGTACGGACTGGTTCTAGTTTGTTGACAGATTGGCTCGCGGCCAAATCTGTAACACCCCGAAAAATAAAATAATTTAATTAGTTTAATTAATTTGATTAGTGGAATTATTAATTTCAGTTGAAGTGTGAGATAATTAAATTAAAGGGAAATATCATGTTTTGTGTAGGAGTGAGATCGAGTAGTAGTGGGGGTGTAGCCGTGAGCCCAATGCGTGAAAGACCCACAGCTTAAACCCCAAGGGGATGCGAAACCCTTGCTCTCAATTCATTAGAGAGAAAAACGAAAATTTAGAGAGAGCAAGAGAGGAAGAGGTGCATGGCGCGGCACTAAGAGAGGGAGGGAGAAGAGGAATTTCGCAAGTTCTCAAGGCTTTGGTTTGGGTGTTGCTGTGGTTACTTGTGGTGTCTTCAAACATCTTCCACGGAGCATACGTTTAAGAGGTAAGGGTGAGCGTTTCGGTTTAACATGATTGAGTATATAGTGGGGTTTTGTGGGGTTTGTGGGAATTGATATTGTTGATGAAATTGATGACGTTTGATGAATTGATATGATTGATGAAATTGATGATGTGTGATGAATTGATATTGTTGATGAAATTGATGATGTTTGATGAATTGATATTGTTGATGAAATTGATGATGTTTGATGAATTCATATTGTTGAAGAGTTTTGATGAAATTGATGTATTGGAAGAATTTGGTGATTGATTGGTGAATAAAACGTGTTTTTGGTGTTGATGATCTGAATTTTCTGCACATTGCACTGCTGTTTCTGCCCAATCGCGCCTTAGTCGCGCCCTACCGCGCTCCAGCGTAAAGCGTAGCTGCGTTGTGGCTGTTGTTTTTAGCCGCCAATCGCGCCTCGATCGCGCCGGCTCGCGCTCCACGCGCGCGAGTCATCTTATTCTCACTGTTTTCTTGCTGTTTTCTCACTGTTTTTCGCAGTTTTTAAAGGCGATGTTTTCTCCACAAAATATGATGTTTCTTCCATTAAAAATATGATGTTTCTTCCATTAAAAATATGATGTTATACGAATGAAATGCTGCTGTGTGTCAAAAAATAAAGTGCTGTCACGTTTTTGAAAAAAATTGATATCTTGTGAACCGGGAACCCGATTGAGGTGTTCTAAAATGCGTTGGAAAGCTTATTCAGAGGCCTAACTGAATATTCTATTCTTAAGGCAGAGTAAACTGTTTTGTGTTGCCGTTTATACAAATAAAAATTCTGCTGTTTTGGGCGCGTAAAAGGTTGCGGTTTTGGCTGCTGTTTTTCTACTGTATTTGGAGTATAAATCCTACGGTGTTATGTTGTTTTGCCGTAGTTTAATTGGCATTTCAGGTGAGCTGTTTCCACAATTAAAATGTGATGTTTTCCAACCTTGTAAATGTGGTGTCATTTTCCCGACTTTAAAATATGCTTTCCTCCAAATTAAGATGTGATGTTTTATAAATTAAAACGGGATGTTTTTCTAGACTCCAAGCGTGTTGTTACCCAAATTTCAAGAGTGATATGTGTGATGATGATGTAACATGAATTATGATGACTTGTGACGAATATACTCTATGAGTATGATTATAATGATGCTGTAATGTGATTGCGATGAATTACGATGACTTGTGACGAATATACTCTATGAGTATAATTATGATGATGCTGGAATGTGATTGCGATGAATTACGACGAATACACTCTATAGGTGTTTTATGACGAATTGCACATGTGTCCATAGAGTCTCATAGCATGTGCATAATGTGACGAATAGGCTTCGGCCTCTCGCGACGAATAGGCTTAGGCCTCTTATTGATGACGGTGTGCCCCTAGTGGTTTATTGCGACGAGTATGGTACCAACATGCATATGCCCAGGTGTGGGTTGCATTTACATGCATATTCATGACTGTGACTTGTTGCCCAATTGTGGTTTGAGTTGGTGTTTGGCGCTGATGATATGGTGTTGATAATGAAGTTGTATGATTGTTGTCTTCATTACTCTACTATGTGCTTGATTATGTTTTGTTGAAATTCTCACCCCTTCTGCTTGGAATGTTGCTCTTTCGTGGCAACGCTGCTGGTAACCGCGAGTGAAGGTCTTGATGCCTTCTGAGTTAGCAATTGGGCTGTCTGTCGAGTCGCTCTCTGATATCGTGGCACCTAGGGGGCGTAGTTGAAGTTTATTAGTTATTAATTTACTGTTCAATGACTATGTTGAGAATATGAGATGTGTTTGAGAGGCTTAGTGAGTTATTATCTTATTCCGCTGTGACATGTTGAATTATGAGGATTAATTTTTATGACGGTGGTTTAGCTGCACAAACTTTAATGAGTGCAAATGATGAGTTTTTTTTGTTATGACGAGGTAGCATTTCTTTTCTACCAATTAAATTAATATTTTTGAAAAGGAAATTACTCTGATAACGACGTGTAATTTGAGGGGTAGAAAAGGGGTGTTACAAAATCTGTCATGCTTCGGCCTGTGCAACACACAAGATCGGGTCAGACTCTTGTGTAACAACAGTATATGGTCTAAGCCGCCAAAGCATTTTGTGAAATGCAATATAGATGCTGACTTTTGATATGAATGGGAGTAGAGTTGGCTTGTGATGTGCTTGAACGATCGAGGGGAATTTCTAGCTGCTAAATTACACTCCTTTACTCCGCTTTTAGAAGTCTATAAAGGAGAAGCGCTGGGTCTATTACTAGCTATTGATTGGGTCCGCGAATTGCAATACCGGAATGTAATTTTTGAAATGGATGCCAAGGTGGTGGTGGCTGACTTCAATAACGCCCCTACAATTGTTTCTGATTATGGTAGTATCTTACAATATTGTAGGGAGGCTTTTAATTTTTTTAATTCAAACTCTCATGTGAGTTTCTCTAGGAGAACGACAAACAAGGTTGCTCATACCTTAGCGGGGTGGCATTGTTCTCTAGTCCTTCTCATACTCTTTTTGATGTACCAGCATGCATTGTTGCAACCATTATGAATGAAATACACTAGATTTTTCCTGTCAAAAAAAACTAGTAACTGGTCTAATAACTGTTCTAACTTATCCTAACAGTATTACTAATAGAGTTGTATTTAACTAAACAAGCTAGAGATACTATTATGTTACAACAAGTTTGACTATTTGAGGAATACTCAGTTGACCATAGTATTCCTTATCACTCCCCCCTCAAACTGATGGAGAGAGAGCACCTTCAGTTTGCGCTTTAAGTCATGAAATTGAGGTGCAGGCAACGGTTTAGTCAAGGCATCAGCAAGTTGACTTGTAGCAGGAACATGAAGGATACTGAGATGTTTAGACAGAACACGCTCACGAACAAAGTGAATGTCAAGCTCCAGGTGCTTCGTTCTCGAATGCAGAGCTGGGTTATGAGCAATGGCAGCAGCACTTTGATTGTCGCATAACAACACAGGAGGATGATGGGAAACACGCAGTTCTCGTAACAAAGATTGTATCCAGAGTCAGTATAGGCACAGAGAGTGAGAGGGCCAGTAACTGTTGCAGGTTGTAACAGAAGGCCATGATCCACAGAACCACTGAGCGAATCAGCAAGATTGTGAATCAGGAATTGTTTCACCAGTAGCAGTAAGCGAATCAGCAAGATTGTGAATCTTGGTGATAAATTCAGATATCGATTTTGAACCCTTTTTGGTGTTCTTGAGTTCGTTTATGATTTGACGAACTTTAGCCTTCAAGTGAGCGAAGTAGTGTTGTTGGATTCGTTCCCATACTTCCCAAGAATGATGACAATTAAGAACGCGGGGTAGAACACCGTCGGAGAGAGTTGAGAGAAGCCAGGTGAACAAGGTTTGATCTTGAACAAGCCAAGCTTCGAATTCAGGGGAGGGAATGTCCGCTACACGATCGACTTTAGTGGCGTATTTCGCCGGAATGATTGGATTAACAAGGAGACGGTGCAATTTATGCATCTTCACAACTCCTTCAACTTGTTGGTTCCAAAGCAAAAAATTCTTATCATCCAGCTTGATTGAGAGCTTTGGACCAGTGGTAAATTGTTGAGACGACGCCGGCTTCGCTACACCGTTGAAAATTGACACGGTGGCGGTGGAATATTTGACGATTGGTTGCGTCGTAGCGGTGTCATCATCGTGGCCAGTGGGTGTAGACGATGCCATCGATGAAGCAAAATGATTCTTGAAGAATCAATTGATGAATGGTAAACGCAGCGAGAGAAAGGGGAAAAGAAAGAGCGTGAGGCTCAGGAAAGTTGCTGGGCGTGTGATACGAGACTAGTTTGTGTCACTAAAGACACCCTTTAGTGACTATCACTAAAGGGGTAGATTTGTAATCTACAAATCAATAAAAAGCTAGTTTTTACTTTTCAGCAATTTTCTTCTTCCCTACTTATTAGGCATTAATTAGGCAATTTATTAGGCAATTTATTAAGAATAAAACGTGTAGAATTAATGCACCCAAAAAAAAAGGTCTCAGATAAACCCATAAACCCAGAAACGAGAACACGATTCAAACCAAATACACAGAGCAAGAACACGATTCAAACCAAATACACAGAGCAAGAACACGATTCAACCCAGAAACCCAGATATCCATCCATCGCGAGATCGCTCAAAAAACGCAAGGAGAGAAAATGCGAAGCTGAAATTGACAACACGGTAGGGTTGAACGAAAAGGAAAAGCAAGGAGAAATTTTGCAGAAGAAACGAAGAAGAATCAGCGTTGAAAAGGAAGGGGAAAGTACGAAGAAGAAACGAGAACCAGTGTTGAACAGGAAAGCGAAACGGCAGGAAAGGAAAAGCAAGAATAAATCGAAGAAGAAAGGAGCAACGACGATGACGCTATCGAATAAAAAACGAAGAAGAACCTGCGAACGAAAAGTAGCGACGAACAGTGAAGAAGACGAGAAAGGAACGAAGAATAAATCAGGTTTTCGGATTTCCATCTACTACTAAACTATCCATTTATGTGTAACCTTTGTTCTGAATGCGCTAACCACAATAAGGATCCCGTTTGGTTAATCTGTATACCATTAACATTGATGTGTATGAGAGTTACAGAATGGCTGCTTGATTTACATGTAATCTGTTTTATCTTTATTGTTTCCTTTGAACTTGAACTGATATTCTTTTGCTGAATTTGAAATTGCTATATATAATTATGAGTTAGACAAACTAAGAATGTGTAGTATTTGGGATAGACAGTAGGATCCAAAGAACAATCATGGTTTTGGCTAGATAGTGAATAGCCAACCTTTATCCTTGTTATGGCTATATAGACCATAGCCAACATGGTTGTGGATAGGAATTGAATAGCCAATCCTTATCCTTGTTGTGGTTAGATATATAATAGACTAATTTTTTGCATAGTTTTGTTCATTTCAATTCCTTATTATTTGATGAAGTCATTTTTTATGAATTGCTCTGTGAAAGAAAGAACGAACTTGATCATATCTTTGGTGGGCAAAGTTTTTTTGAAATGCATTTTATGAATGTTTTATTCCTAATTACTTGTTTTATGAGTTGATTTATGTTGGCATAGTTTTGTTCTATGAATGTTTTGGGAAATCCCCAAAGGCCAAACTTTTCATCTCTGTGTATATATGCTGCCATATATTGGTAGCCAGGAATTTACCTATTTTGGTTAGACTTATATTATCCAACTTTAACCATGGTTATGGCTAGATTATGAATAGCCAACCTAGATCCTTGTTATGGCTAGATAGACTGCTTGATTTATGAGTTTTACACATAGTTTTACACATAGTTTTACACAATAAGGATCCCGTTTGGTTAATCAGTATACCATTAACATTGATGTGTATGAGAGTGACAGAATGGTCGCTTGATTTACATGTAACTGTTTTATCTTTATTGTTTCCTTTGAACTTGAACTGATATTCTTTTCTTTGAATTTGAAATTGCTATATATAATTATGAGTTAGACAAACTAAGAATGTGTAGTATTTTGGATAGCGGTGTAGATCACCCACAATCATGGTTTTGGCTAGATAGTGAATAGCCAACCTTTATCCTTGTCATGGCTATATAGACCATAGCCAACATGGTTATGGATAGTAATTGAATAGCCAATCCTTATCTTTGTTGTGGTTAGATATATAATAGACTAATTTTTGCATAGTTTTGTTCATTTCAATTCCTTATTATTTGATGAAATTTGTTTTATGAATTGCTCTGTGAAAGAAAGAACGAAGCAGTCATATCTTTGGTGGGCAAAGTTTTCTTTGAAATTTGTTTTATGAATGTTTTATTCCTAATATGCTTTGGATATTTGTAGAAGATTCAACATGCATTTGACTGAAATTTGAATTTGGACTAAACAAGCTGTAATTGCTAATCGCACATTTATTATTTCGTGATTTACATTTATGTCTTGCCATTTACTTGCTTTTTGTGAATTGTTTTTGGATCACTTGTAGTTCTTTTCTTGGGCATTTGATTTGTGATTGTAAGGTCCGAGGTGTTTTCTATAAAATGCTTTTTACAATTAAACTTGATTGGAGTAGGAAATCTGATTCTTGTTCAGTTGTATTTGATGACTGATCCACAAATATGAGCTAGTCACTATTGCAGAGTGGCGGTGATCATTCTTTAAGTTACTGGATGGTTTTCCTTTAAGTTAAGGACTTGAATGAAGTGGGTAATCATCTGTTGGGTAGATACTTTGACAATTTCCATTTCCCTGTATGAATCTAATAAGTATTTATGGATGAAGATTGGTTACGCATATGGATACAAACTTGATCCTATTATTATTATTTTTGCTTTCCCAATTCAATGATCTGATTGAGTTGCTAATTTGTGGATCTGAATAGTAGCACCTTGTGTTCCTGTATGTGAATGTTCATTATAGATTCTAGCTTAGTAAGTTTCTATTATGATTTTAGGTTCTTATATATATTGTAGTTTGTTTTACATGTTATTAGGTTCCGTTCACATTCAAATCGCTTTTGCATCTTCATCCTTGCGCCCACTCAAGATGTTTCTTCACTATTAAAAAGAAGATTAGTCAAGATAGTGAATAGCCAACTCTTATGCTTGTTATGGCTAGACCGTAGAATGACCAATATAGTTCATTGTTAAGGCTATAAAAAAAATATCCAACTCTTATACTTGTTATGTCAAGCCCTAAGCATAAGCACCGTTTTTCATTATTATTGGTATAAGCTAGTGTCTAATGCGTACTCTGTTTCATCTTACTTTCAGGGTCGATGGCTAGAGGAAAGAAAAACGAGCGTGGGAGTGGTGAGAAGGCTAATGCTCCAAGGTTTAGACACTCTTGTAAACCTAAGAAGGTATTCAATATGCTGAATGGAGTTGAAGGAACTCGGAAAGAATTGCTGTGATCCAACCGGTTTTGGATCCCTATTGCTTTTATGCAAGTGGATCAGGATTCCTGGGGAGTTTGTCAAATGGGTGTCTGAAAACTTTGAACCCGAACAAAGTCAGCTGCGTCTGAGCAAATATGAAGCACTACCAATAGTGTTGGAAGACGTGCAACGGGTTTATTGTCTTCCGAACGATGGGCTCCCCGTCAAACCGTTACAATGTAAGTGCAAGAAGGGTTCGATTGTGAAGTTGCGTAGAGAGCTTGGGCTAGAAACTGCAGTCCCAAATATTGATCGTGTTTAGAGAAAACCGGAGGCGGCTATATCAAGCGGAGGGAAGTAGTCTACTTGGTTTGTTT
Organism: Oxytropis ochrocephala; assembly: GCA_020916435.1. NCBI lineage: Eukaryota > Viridiplantae > Streptophyta > Magnoliopsida > Fabales > Fabaceae > Oxytropis > Oxytropis ochrocephala. The sequence continues at coordinate 55,800,711 of CM037088.1, forward strand.
TTTTAAAGGCGTAGGAAGTAGTCTACTTGGTTTGTTTTTTTAAACAAAACTGTGTATACATCTTTTTTGGTTTTTGACCATATTTCCACGGGATTAATATAATTGCACTTCCTTAATAGCTCAAAATAGATATCGACTCTATGCTCGTGACACATCTTGAACCTTTATATGATTTTGAATTAAATTGGTAAGTAATTGCCAGTGTCCCTGATTGTTGCTATAGATCTGTTTTGTAGAGTAAGTAACAACTATCTAACCAACTTCAACGCAGGATATGATTAACGCGTGTGTAACACCATTTCACTATGAGTACGGTTAGTAAGTAAATTCAGCATGCTTGCCTAGCCAACACCAACGCAAGTGGTGGTTATTCTCGCTAACCACCATTTCGTTGACCCTTAATAAGAATTAAGTTTTGTCTTTACTGGTTTATAAGCAGTGGCTCTGGAATTTAATCATTGGTAACCAACATTTCGTTGTGGCGTGGTTAGTTAATATAAAAAAAAGGTTTGGCAACAAATTACAAGCGCATTGTTAAATTGTGTACCAGTTATATTTAGAGGTAACGATAGCACTTGTTATAGACCTTTTATAGTTGCCTATAAACCATATATTGATGGACAACGATTACATATATATCAATGACATTAAGGCGAAAATGTTTACATATAGCTAAAAGTTGATAAACAAGAATGTAATAATCCTTCTCCTCAAGGTTCATCACAACCTAACTAAGATGTTAATAGAGACAACGATTCCGCAACCAATCTTTGAATTAAATATCAATGAAAATTATGTCAAAGAAGATTCTAATAACAAGCGAGATGGCGATAAAGTTGATAACGAAGAACGTTAAACACTTTTTCCTTGAGCTTTAAAAAAATATAACTAATATGAGACACTGTTATTCCACATGGTGACATAACACACCTAACTATCACGCGTCTTCTCCAGTTCCATCGCATGCTTTCGTTTTTGTTTCTTGATCAATTGTCTTTTCTCCGAATCAGACATCAACCTGACCTTGCTCTTACATGGGTTTTGGCGTAATTTTATCCTTGTAGCTGGGAAATCACTTTGTTCATATTCTACTGCCGTATCCAACAACCACAACATACGTAAGGAATCAGAAGAATAAGCAAACGTTTAATGGGACTTAAACAATTAAAAAAAATACAATTAGAGTGTACAAAAAGTACCGCAAAGATGAACATGATGCACGCTGAAGGTTCCGCCGCGTTTGTGCATCAAATGCATCAACCGCTCAGCCTCCTTAACTCCATCATTAACATGTCGTATAAAAATATTAAATGCAGCCTCGTTATAGCATATCCGTGAACCTGCTCCAGCAACTATATTACTAATGTATTGGTACCTCTCCCCATAATTTGTAAGAGACTTGGTTTGATGTAGCTGAGTGACATCACCACCAATAGACTTCTTATAATCCCTGCACCATCTTTTTTTAATATAACCAGGAGGGATACAATGAAAAAAAGGTTGGCGCAACGCACCATAGGCAGTCAAGACTCTCAGTGTGTGCCGACAGATTAATCCCCAGTTCTCCCAAAAACGACAGCTGCACTTAACATAACCTTTGCCCAAAACCAATTGAACAGATTCAGTTTCTACCAATTGTTCGTCCTCTGTGAACTGTTTATCCCATCTCTCGACATGTATGTCATATGTGGAGTCCGGTTTAAATGTCCGGCATATCTTTGCAATGTAAATATACAAGCAAAGAAAATAACACGGTCACAAAAATATATTATAATGACAAGGAAAAAAAATCCATTAAAGTAAAGGTGTATGTTTACCGAGATTGTGTATGCTCCGGAGGCGTCAAACTCCTTCTAGATTACTTCAAAAATGGAAGGAGTAAACAATTCAGCCGCGTGACACATCAATCGACTATTGGGGAACCTATTGTCAACGATGGTGTGCTGCATTTTAAAATCTCCAATACGCAACATCCGTAGGGTTAGGAGTGACCTCTGGCATACAAAGTAAAAATAATGAATAACCAACAGGAGAACACCAGACGTCTCCAATACGCAACATCCGTAGGGTTAGGAGTGACCTCTGGCATACAAAGTAAAAATAATGAATAACCAACAGGAGAATATAGCCAAAATAATAAAAAGAGTGTATAGAGAAGAGTCACCCAACCTGCAACCACAACATCACGGCTTTCGTCGTCACCACAACCCACGTTAGTATCTCCTTGCAAATTATCGTCGTTTATATCATCAGTAGCAACCACATCTATACCTGGAAGCGGTTTGAAAAGTTAACTGTTATAAGCATTTCCGACCAGAAACCGTGTAAACCCAACGATAGAAAAAAATTAATGACAACAAATAGATCCATCCGATAGGTAGAACAATCTTGGATACTGGACCTGGCAATACTGGACTGTAACTTAAACACTATTGTATAACTAATCCGATAATGAACTAACCACAACAACGCACACGGTGGCTAGTTCGTTAGTAGCCACGAAAATCCAGTCTTCTGGTTAGAAACACGCATGATACCAAAAAAATAGTAAACTATAATCACTAACTAAGATACAATTCAAAGGAAAAATGAGCACCTGTTCCAATGATGTCGGATTGCTCCTTATCGTGACCCTGATTCTCATGTGTTATATCATCGTCACATATGTTACTGAATTCTGCAACGACAAGTGTATACAAGCAACGGTTAATCATTATTTAGTGGAAATCTAATACAAAATAGCATGCGTATTTAATATGGAAAAAAAGCGCATGAGTCATGAGTATATAGTATCTTTTGGGCTTTCACTAAGTACACTAACCACAACGTAGCAATACTTGGCTAGATTGAAACTATCCATGGGTTTAAAGAGTACTCGTTAGTGACGCCTATTAAACAAGACTATAATAAATCCTAAAGATGAACTTGGAAAAATACAATCAACTGAAAGTTGAGCATCTTATCCAATAATCACAGATTTATTCTTTTGTGAAATAAACGATGCTCCATACTATAGAAAGCTATAATCACAGGTTATATTAACTAATATCCAGACAACACATAAATTGAACACCTGGAACAACGATGTCAATTTGCTGATGATCAGTATGCCTATTTTCAGGTATGTTACTAAATCCTGCATCGTCAAGATAATAAAAGCTAATAGTTAGTCATTGTGCATGGTCAAAGTGAAATACGAGAGTGAGGAGACTTACGAGCGAGTAACTGTGTAAAGCTAATGTTCGTCTGATCATGTTCATCACTGCCGGTTTGAGCCATTATCGTGTATCCCGTAAAACGCGAATCCATTATTAGTGTCTACCTCGTTGTTTATTTTAATATGTAGATGGATAAGAGTGTAAAATTCGCAAAGGAGAGAGGATTAAAAAAGAATTACGTTTAGAAGGAAGAAGGAAGAATGAGGAAGGATGAAAGAGGATTAACGAAAAAAATAAGTTTAGAAGGAAGAAGTTTAAAATTAAATTGGCTCATTATTATGTTTTATTAAAATACAATAGTTAAAGGAATTTGGCTTAATGGGAATTTTTTTTAAACAATTTTCCATTCAGATTGTTTTTCCACGATACCATCTTGTGAGAGAATAATGGCATAATTAATGGGACGGTTTCATCATCAATGCATTAAAGGGTATTCCGAAAACAATGGCTTAAATACTGTAACGGTGGGAATTGATTTTTATAAAAAATAAACTACTAAATATAATTAACAATCTGAAAGTACATATATAACCTTTTTAATATCACCCCTTGGATCTCAATGGAAAAATAAATGAGAGATCCAAAGGTTATAAACAATTTAGTGACCATCACTAAACACTTGGTTTAGTGATGTAATCCAAAGCCGTGTGATACCATATTGAATGATTAAAGTGATTATAAAATGCATTCATTGAATTAACTCAAAGTGTACAGGAGTATTTATACAAGTAAGTGAGATAGTTAGTTTTGATGTAACTAACTAGTAACTGGTATAATAACTGTTCTAACTTATCCTAACAGTATAACTAACAGAGTTGTATTTACAATAATGCTATTCCAACAAAAAAAAATTTGACAAATCTACAAATCACCAACTTACAACACCAATTACCCAAGTTTTTAAGCCAATTAACCAACCTACTTTTTCACAATTTTCGAGGCGTGGATTAAAAACTTGGGTAATTGACAGGTTGGTTAATTGGCTTAAAAACTTGGGTAATTGGGGTTGTAAGTTGGTGATTTGTAGATTTGTCAAATTTTTTTTTGTTGGAATAGCATTATTGTTGTATTTAACTAAACAAGCTAGAGGATTTACATAGTGAAAGACATTCCAACTACTCCCATTCTGAATTTTTACTTAGCATCTATCTTTACTTGCTTATTTACATTTATGTTATTCACAATACTTGTTGACAACTTGTTATTGTTATTTGTGTTACTCACTAGCTAAATTACTAATTTAAATATAGAAGTAAACTCAACAATCCTCGTGAGAAGGTTGGTTGATTTTAATTTTGAAGGGGTTTAAGATCTAAGTTTTACAACTTGAGTCTCTTAAACCGGTGTTGCGGGATTGATAAGATATACATCTCGATCAAACCCATTTTTATTATTTTTTATTGAAAATAGGTGTTAATTAAAAATAAAATAAAAAGAATTGATTAGACTAAGAAAATTTAAGTTTGAGAGAAAATGTTAATTCGTTGATTGGATTTTTAATTTTCGAAGGCTTTAGGACCAAGCTGTACAACTCGGATCTCTTAAACCATTGGTGCGGGATTGATAAGATGTATATGTCTATCAAACTCTAATTTATTATTTTTAACTGGTAAAATAATATCCCTAATTTTATTAAAATAAATAAATATGGGATCAGATCACATGGGGAGGGAGGGGGCGCTAGTTTTTTTTAAAAGAGTAGGGTCAAATCTCACATTGACTAAATGACACACCTAGTTTGTTAAAATGCAACAAAAAAAGAGATAAAATAAAATAAAATAAATTGAAAAAAAAGGACAAATGACAAAAGGTGAAACAGACTTGACGGGGATGGGCATGTGATGTCCCATAAAATTAAAGGAGGGAAAGATTTTTTTGTTGCCTTCTCCAATTTTTTGGCCAATTGACCTTTTTTTTTTCACTTTGATTTTTTTTTTCCTTTTTTTTACTGTTTTTTGTTACCAACTCATTGATGTGCAGTTTTTATCTTTATCGATGACTAATCTACACCTAAGGAAGTTTAGCGACCACAGATTTCTGGCTCAGTTTTGTCGGCGTGTGCAGTTATATCCTCCCAGCAGTGTTTTATCGAGGACTAATCTATTTTTTTTTTTTAATATTTTTATATTTTAAAGTGGGATGCTAAAAAGTGTGCTTTAGTGTACTTGATGTGGACAAAATTGTTTTGTAGCAAAACACTTAACGTTAAATGTTATACAGTGTGTTTTGGGTTACTTTAGGATTCAGAAATTTTTTTAACTACTCAAATACTTCGTTTGTCAATAATCTGTTTGATTGAAAAACAATTTCATAGGAAAATACATAAAGTGTGATTCTAGACAGTGTGTTTTGGGGTACTTTAGAATCTTGAAAAAAACATTACATGTCCAAATTGGTATTTTCTTCTTTATTTAGATAATTTCGCATCAAGAAGTATTAGAAACATAATTAAATTGATATTTACTTTTAAATCAATCTCTGCATGAGACCTACGTTCGTGTTTCACTTTTTAATTATGTTGTCTTCTTCTCTTTTTAATTATGAGTTAAGTTTTTATGTCTACATTTTTTTGGTATAAACTGAGTATCCTCTACGCGAAACTATAGACTAATCCCTCGAATTCCTATTACATGAAAATAACTTACACAAAATTCCTACTTAATCGTCGTAAAATATTGGATCGAAATTATGTATTGATTATTTTCTTATGCTTATTTTCTTTAGAGGTTTACTCTTTATTTGATTCATCTTTCATTTTAATATCAAAACTTTTGTAGTCTCAGTAACAAATGTCTGTACTTTTGAACTATTTTTAGGACGTTTGTTATTATTAACTTTTTATCCTACTTATCTCATATCTTGCTTTAGATTGTACGAATTTTATTTTCACCTCCCATATTTTCTCATTTTCTTGTGTATAAGATCTTCATGTCTTTAACAATTATAAACTTTTAATCCTCGAAAACTGCTACTCCTAGCTGCTTTTATTTCTCTGTGTTTCACTTTATCAACAACTAGCCAACCCGTCCATCGGACGGGTCGTGGGGCTAGTAAGTAATGATGTGATCCCATATTTCAGCAAATCCTGATCCACTATTTGCGCATATCCATTTTAAAAGAGAGAGAGAGCTCTATGAAGAGAGAGAAATAGAGAAGAAGAAAGAGAATGGGAGGAAGAAAGAAGGAGGTGGCGGCAACTAGAGGAGGGTGGAGCGCGGAGGACCGATCGCGTCCGGACGGTGGCGACGGCGGCACACGGTGGCTCCGTCTGCCGACGACGGTGGAAGATTCCTTTTTTTTTCGTTTCCTATTGTTGAAAATGTTTCTGCTTCTCCTCTCCTCTCAAATCATTTCTTTCTAATTCTTTGTTTTTGTTGCTCATTATCTCTTTTTTTTTTTTTTTTTGCATCTGAGCTTACACTTTTGTTTTTGGCAAAGACTCATGTTTATTCATATGGTAATAAAAAAAAAACGAATCTAAAAACAACGACCAACCTGACTTTCCAGTGGTAAAATGAAATTTGTTATTGTTGTTGGCAGAGGCTGATCTGCTTTCGCTTGTGGATGTTTCTACTTCTAATCGTTGCCTGCTTGTGACTCTGCTGCCACTTGCTTGAGAGATTTAATTTTTCTCAGAAACTTTGAAACAAAGAACACTAGTTTCAGGGATTAGGGTTCCAGTGTGAAACCCTAATCTTGTTTTTGGGTGATTTTCGAGATTACTTGTCCCCCCGGCGACTGTCACTGAGCCTATTTTTATACTAAAAAATTAGGGTTTTCCATTAATGTATTTGACTGGGCCTTAGACTGCTTTTGACTTTTTGGATCTCAAGGCACTCCAAATGCGACTTGGAGCGATTTGGAGCATCCTAATTTCTATTTTTTGTTATTTTCGGATTTTGTCATTTATTTATTTTGGATCGTTGTAAAAAAACATTGGAACACAATTAATTAAATGTACTTATTTTTTGTAATATTCTAAATGATATTTTTTATTTTATTTGGCTAAAAACGCAAAAACGAGCAAAAAAGTTGTATTTGAGAACTAAAACTCGAGAACACGCAAAAAACGAATATTTTTTGGAATTTTTAAAAAAAGTCAAAAATACCGGTAAAAATTGAGTGTTCACATGAACCTTGTTTATTGCACAAGAAATGCACCATTTGTGAAAAATGAGGTTAGGGGTGTGTTATCCTTTTTTTTTTAATTAGGTAAGGGCAATTTTTATTAATCAAAGTGGCACTAATGGCCATTTTACAACTATCCCCGAGGGGATTTGAACTCAATACCTTACCCCGAGTATACAAGGCTAAACTCTTACCACTAAGCTATCACTTATAGTGTAGGGGTATGTTACCCACAACCACAATATTAATACTTTGAAAACCATACTCTATATCTCGATTTTTTTCTCACCAAATGCGACGAACAAAGTGCTTAAGGGAAATAAACTTAGCAAACTAAATGAGAAGACAACAAAGGTTTACAATCAATAAGGCATCTAGACATGGATCTTGGCAGAAAGACAAAGAGGATTCTTCTTATGTTGAACAATTCCTGGTAGCATCTCAGTATCAATATCTTCCATTACCAACCCATGTGGCAATTCCCAATTAAAAGTGTAGAGAAGATTAGCAAGGAGAAGTTCCAACGACGCAATTCCCATAGGCAAACCTGGACATACTCTACGCCCTGATCCAAAGGGAATGAACTCAAAATCATTTCCCTGAAAATTTATAGAACTTTCTAAGAATCTCTCAGGATAAAACTCATTTGGGTCCTTCCAAACATTAGGGTCTCTATGAATAGCCCAAGCATTCACATGTACTATTGTTTTGGCTGGTATATGATAACCACCTATAGTGCAGCTTTCTCTTGATTCTCTTGGCACAAGCAATGGGGCTGGTAGATACAATCTTAATGTCTCTTTTATCACAGCCTTGAGATACGGGAAATTTTGAAGATCATCTTCATCTAAGAAATCTTTTTTACCACCTAAGTTTCTAACTTCTTCTTGAGCTTTTTTCATTACTCTTGGGTTTTTTATTAAGGCGGTCATAGCCCAAACGGAAGTGGATGCAGTAGTATCCGTTGCTCCTATAAGTAAGTCCTGTAAAACACATGCAAACACTTGGAACTTATAACAAATTAAAGCAAATTAAAATGAATATCTAAGGGGAAAAATGAATTAATAGATGATACCATGAGGACCCCTTTGATGTTATCAAAAGTAAGATCAATTGAAAAAGAACGTTGTTTCTTGAGTTGGAGCAAGACATCAACAATAACCTCTTCATAATCTCTTTGTTGTCTATTTGGGTCCTTGTGTTCATCAATCACCCCTTGGAAGAACTCATCCACCTCTTTGAAATTTTTATCAAGACGTGCATTCAAACCTGTGAGTTTATCAATCCAACCCATGAATGGAATATGATCCGAAACAGAGAAACCTGCCGCCACAGCTTGAGCCTCATTAAGCATTCCATGAAACTTACTCCTCTCAGTTCCTTCCTCCTCATACCTTCTACCAAAACCAATCCTACATATTATATTGGTTGATAAAGACAAAAATAAATCACTCAAATTTGTAACACTAGAAGAAGAAGCATGACTATTTATTTTTTTGATCAATTGTTTCACCTCAAACTTTCTTATAGAAGAAAAATCTGAGACTCGCTTTGAGCTAAAGATATACACAACACATATTTTTCTTAGTTCTCTCCAAAAGTGATTGTATGGTGAAAATATAACCTCGGAGCAATTATAGGACAGTTTCCGTATGCCACTTAAATTTGGTCGATTAGAAAAGTTAACATCATTGTCTTTGAGAACCTCTTTGGCAATTTCAGCTGAAGAAACAACAATAACTTTCCTTGAACCAAGTTGAAGTGAAAATAAGGGTCCATATATCTTTGAGAGTTGTGATAGTTGTTGGTAAAGAATAGAACTATCTAGCTGGTGAAGATTTCCTATTATGGGAAGACCTCTAGGACCAGGTGGGCAAGGTAATTTGGTGTTATTGGTGGTGGTTTTATGTCTCAGGAAGAAGAGACTTAGAGGAAGAATTAGGCATAGAACAAGTACAAGCACTGACAACATGATTGTGATCTATACCTATTAGGATCGAAAGTGGAGGAAAATGGTTTAATGTTAGATTTTGTGATCTTTCATTGATGTGCTCAAGAGTATATATAGACAATGATTTACTCTTGTTACTATGCAGCTAATAAACTTCTCACCAATCATTAATGTGGTTATTCCCAATTTAGTCCCTGACTATTCAAATTGTTCAATTTAGTTCTTGACTTTTTACAAATATCAATTTAACCCCAACATTTACAAATGTGTGTCAATTAAGTGATCTTTCAACTACTTTAGTAATATTGATTTGGTCATATTGATTTGGTGAAAAAAATAGTCATATTGATTTGTCCTGTTCTATAATTTCAAAGGTATATATATATATATATATATATATATATATATATATATATATATATATATATATATATATATATGATAATATAAGATAATATGCTAGTGGTAAAAAATATAAGATAGTCCACCAATGGCATTGTCATCCATCATCACAACATTTGAATGGTTCCCAGGCCCCAGCTAGCATGCATGCACTAGTTCCATCGAAGGTTACTTTGGGCATTACAACTTCCTCCTCATGCATGCACTAGTTCCATGACAAGTTTCCACTTAGGTGCTTCTCTAAAATGATTCATCACTTAGACTCATGTGTGTATGCGCGCCACCCAAAAACAAAAATAACACTTCATGCTAGCTTAGGATGAAAAGACGATGGGATCCTAGTATAAAAGCAAGGCATATTTTTTTTCTTCCATTCCATTCCATTTCCTCTGAACTCTTGGCCATAAACAATTAAGTTACTTAGCAGTAAGGAACGGTAATGATGAGGGTGGATGTTCATGACGTGATGGTTGGACGCTCGTAGCACCCATAAACTTATTTTTTCCAAAAATGACCTCGCGTGGGACGCTCGTGTAGCACGGTTTAAGTGGGCATTGATAGTGGGCCCATAATACTTTAATTTAGGCGTTTGCTTTTCCCACACCCCCTCCTACTCAAACACACTCCATAAGGGTGTGAAAAGAGCAAAAGGCCAGCCAAAACCTCTTTTTTTTCACGAAATTTCACCTGTTCGAACACGGGCCTTCGAACAGGTTCGAATGACATCGTTCGTGTGCGTTAAATCTTGACTTCACACCCTCTTGTGCGTTATTTCACCTGTTCGCATGGGAGTGAATGATGAAGGTGAGGAGGGGTGGGTTTTGGAGTGAAGAGAGGGGGAGGTTTGGGGTTTTAGAGGGAGTGTGTTGTGTTGTAGGAGAAGAAGAGGGAGAAGGGTAGAGGGGAGAATTCAATTGTAAGTGGGGTTAGTTTGGTAAATGTGTAGGGTGAGGGGGTGTGTTTTGAGTAGGAGGGGGAGTGGGAAAAGCAAAGTCCTAGTCCTATTGAGGAGATTTTGCAGCATAAAGATCAATGTGGGCCTGAACCATTAAAATCAACATATCAAAATAATGCATTCTCAGATTCAGTGCAAAGTGGGTCAAACAATCTGGGCCCAAATGAAGTTTCAATTAGAAGATCAAGCCCCTCAAGTGGAAGTAAAGGAAGCGGGAAAGCGTTCTCTTGTTTCAGTTCGGGTCCAGTCGTTATGAGTAAATACAGAGTCGCGTAAAGCACAACAATAGATTATCTATTGAAGGTGAAAGCTCAATTCACCTCAGACTCGAATTCGTCATCTTCGCTAGGGGATGGGGGAAAATCCTGTGATGGGTCTAGAAGCACACATTTTAGTGGTGGATCAGTTTTATGTGAAGCATCGGTTTGTGATTCAGATATACAGAGATGCAATAACCGGGTGTGGGAGAATTACCAAAGCAATGTGGCTAAAAAATTATGGATCATTGCAAAAAACAATTTAGGAGTAGTAGGAGCCGAAGATGATAGTGTGTACATTGGAATGGTTAAGAAGATGGAAGGTAGAGATCAAGGGGCTATGGCTAAGAGGGAGAATATCAACATTGCTCAATGAAGATTGTGTCCTTTAACATGAGAGGGTGGGGGGAGCAGCAAAGAGGCAACGACTATATGAGTTCTTGCGTAATGGTAATTTCGATTGTTGCTTCCTACAAGAAACAAAGCGCTCTTCCTTGTCTGAGCGCTCCATTAGGAGCATTTGGGGATCTGGTGATTGTGAATGGGTGGCAAAGGACTCGGATGACCTTCTTAGTCTTTGGAAAGGGGACCTATTGGAAGTCTCTTCTTCTTTCTCTAGTGATGGATATCTTGGTGTTGTCGCTAAACAAGAGGATCGTGTAGTATATTTGGTGAATATATATTCGTCGTGTAGCTTATCCGGAAAAAGGGCACCATGGAATGAACTAATTCAGCTGAAAGGTAATTGTGTGGATGGGGAATGGTTTTATTGGAGGTGATTTCAATGCAGTTGTTTCAAAAAAGGAGAGAAGAGGTATTTCTGCAACATTTAGCGCTTCGGAGAGAAGGGAATTTCGTCATTTATTGATGCCATGGAACTTGTTGAACCACGATTTTGGGGAAACAATTTTCATGGGTTGGACGGGATGGAGAAAGCACGAGCAGAATTGACAGGATGCTTGTTAGCGCTAATTTACTATCTGAATGGAGAATATCTGCTCACTAGATTGGTGATAGGGATAATTCAGATCACTGCCCGGTTTGGATTGTCTCGTCGGTAGCAAATTGGAGTCTCAAACCATTCAAATTGAACAACTGCTGGCTCGAGGATGATCAATTTTTGAATTTTGTTGAGGAGGTCTGGAATTCTTCTAGAGTTTGCGGTAATGGAGCTTTTGTTGCAAAGGAGAAATTGAAGCTCTTGAAGGGAGAGTTGAAGAAGTGGAATAAGGATATTTTTTGCATGCTTGATCTAAATATTGATAATATGGTTAAAGAAATTAATTGTATTGACGATGAGGCAGCAAATGGGGAAGTGATTGATGTTGTCAAGTTAAAAGCAATCGAATGGGGGGAGTTTGGCAAAGAAATCAAGAGTAAAAAAAGTCTTTTAGCTCAAAAATCTAGAGCTAAATGGATCGCTGAAGGGGATTCAAATACCAAGTACTTCCACATGTGTATCAAGAATAATATTTGGAGGAATCAGATTGTAAAAATCAAGAGGAATGAGGAGTGGCTGGAAGGTCCCGAGAGCATCAAGACGTGGGCTAGGGAATTCTTTGAGCAGAAATTTGTGGAAGAAAATTTTGATAGACCAGTTCTTGACGGCGTTCAATTTAAGAAGATATCAGAGGAGGATAATCACTATCTTCAGCCCCATTTTCGGTTGAAGAGGTCAAAGAGGCAATTTGGGATTGTGATGGAAATAAGAGCCCCGGACCGGATTACTCAATCTCAATTTCTTCAAAAACTGCTGGCATATTGTAGAGAAGGAAGTGATGGATTTCATTCACGGGTTCTTTTCCAATGCAACTCTTCCGAAGGCTATTAGTGCTTCTTTCTTAGCACTTATCCCAAAAAAGGCAAATGCACAAGAGCTTAATGAGTATAGGCCTATCAATCTTATTAATAGCTTGTATAAAATTTTATCTAAGTTGTTGGCAGGAAGATTGAAAAAGGTGCTAGGGAATGTTATCTCAGATTGCCAGAGTGCTTTTGTTCCAAGCAGGCAAATTTTAGAAGGCGTTGTTGTTGTCAATGGATGTGGTGAAAAGAGAGAAGAAGAAGTGTATGGCGTTGAAGGTTGATTTTGAAAAAACATATGATTCAGTGAATTGGGCGTTCCTTGATTATATGATGCTCAGACTTGGATTTAATCCCACATGGCGGAGATGGATGTGTGGATGTTACACTGCCAATTCGATATCAGTTCTTATTAATGGTAGCCCCACCTGTGAATTTACTGCAAGTCGTGGCATCAAACAGGGGGATCCTCTTGCTCCTTTCCTATTTCTTATTATTGCAGAGGGGTTGGCTAGGCTAGTCAGGAAGGCGGAAGAAGGTAATTTCTTTAAGGGATTTGAGGTTTCGGATGAGGTGTGTATTTCTCTAGTTCAATTTTCCGATGACACTATGATTTTTTGTAATGGGAATATGAAGAATTTATGGTGCTTGAAGGCGATTCTTCGGAGTTTTGAATTATGCTCCGGTTTGAAAATTAACTTTGTTAAGAGCAATGTGTGTGGCGTTAACTTGGAGGAGAGGGATCTTTGGTGTGCATCCTCGTTCTTAGCTTGTAATATTGGAAGTACCCCCTTTAAATTCCTTGGGATACCGGTGGGTGCTTGTGTGAGTTATAGAAGTTATGGTGAAAATCTCAAAGAACATGAAAAGTAAAATACACCCGTGGGGATGTATTATGTACCCACGTAGGTGTATAGAAGTTAAAGCAGTAGCTGTTATAGAAGATGTAGCAGTAGCTTAAATACTGACTTCAAGTCAGTATAAATTCCCAAATTGTAACAGCTACAATAGTGCACATAAGTGTGATCCATCTCTGTTTACATTCTGTGCCAAGAACTCTGTAGCCTATTTACTTGTGTCTGTTGATGATATACTCACAGGCAACTCTCCTTCTTTGCTGAAAATCACCACTCAGAAACTTCATCATAATTTTGCTCTCAAAGATCTAGGGGAATTGGATTATTTTCTGGGAATTGAGGTTCACAAACAATCTACAAGTTCTCTATTGCTCACTCAGTCAAAGTACATTCGAGACCTCCTCTTGAAGACTAATATACATGATGCTGCAACTATTTCCTCACCCATGGCTTCAAGTACAATATTATCAAAAACTGGTTCACCTCAATTCAAAGATCCCACTATGTACAGATCAGTGGTTGGTGCTCTACAATATGCTACTCTAACTAGACCTGCGATTAACTACTCTGTCAATAAAGTTTGCCAATTCATGGCCAATCCTTTGGAAAGTCATTGGGTTGCCGTTAAACGAATATTAAGGTATCTTAAGGGTGCTGTGAGCCATGGTCTTCTCCTCAGTCCTGCACACCGCAACATGCCATTCAATTTAACAGGATTCTGTGATGCGGATTGGGCTGCAGATCCTGATGACACAAGATCAACATCAGGTTCTGTAGTGTTTTATGGCCCAAATTTGGTATCTTGGTGGTCTAGGAAACAACCATTGGAGCATAATTCAAAACTTAGGCTGTATTCAGCAGGGAGTTTCTGAGGAAGTATTTTCTGGAGGATGTCAGAGGTAAGAAGGAGATTGAGTTCCTTGAGTTGAAACAGGGAAATATGTCTGTGACTGAGTATGCTGCTAAGTTCACAGAATTAGCAAAGTTCTACCCGCACTACACTGATGCCACTGCTGAGTTTTCCAAGTGCATCAAGTTTGAGAATGGGTTGAGACCCGAGATTAAAAAGGCAATTGGTTACCAGAAGATCCGTGTGTTCTCTGATTTGATTGATAGTTGCAGAATTTTTGAGGAAGACAGTAGTGCCCACTATAAGATTATGAAGGAGCAGAGGGGCAAATTTCAGAACCGTAGTAAGCCATATGAGGTTCCTGCTGGCAAGGGTAAACAGAGATCTGTTGATGGTAAGAGGACTAGTGGGGGAGATGCTCCTGCTAACATTGTGTGTTTTAAGTGTGGTAAACCTGGTCATAAGAGCAACGTATGCCAGTTGGGGGCGAAGTTGTGTTTCCGCTGTGGTAAGGAGGGTCATTTGGCGGCTAAGTGTGAGCGTAAGGATATTCTCTGTTTCAACTGTGGTGAAGGTGGGCACATTAGTTCTAAGTATCCGAAGCCAAAGAAGGAAAGATTCAGTGGGAAAGTGTTCGCTCTGGCAGGTGAAGAGTCTACTGGGGATGAAGCCAGATGTGGCACAGTTTGTGTATGCATGTTTGACTTGCCAGAAGTCAAAGGTTGAGCATCAGAAACCTACAGGGTTGATGCAACCGTTGGAGATTCCAGAGTGGAAATGGGACAACATTGCTATGGACTTTGTGACGGGGTTTCCTCATAATGCGAAGGGTATGATGCAATCTAGGTGATTGTTGATAGGTTAACAAAATCATCTCACTTTGTTCCTATTAACATCTCACTTTATATCCGAGAAGTTGTGAAGCTTCACGGAGTTCCTATGAGTACTGTTTCAGATAGAGATCCGAGGTTCACTTCAGATTTCTGGAAGAGTTTGCAAGAGAATTTGGGATCCAAATTGAGGTTGAGTTCGGTGTATCACCCTTAGACGGATGGTCATTCAGAGAGGACTATTCAGTCATTGGAGGATATGTTGAGAGATTGTGTTTTGGAACAAGGGGGTTCGTGGGATTCCTACCTTTCATTGATAGAGTTCACATACAAAAACAGTTACCATTCTAGTATTGGGATGTCACCTTTTGAAGCATTGTATGGCCGGAAGTGTAGAACCCCGTTGTGTTGGTATGAATCTGGGGAGAGTGTGGTGCTTGGACCTGAGATTGTTCGCGAGACAACTGAGAAGGTGAAGTTGATCCGTGAAAAGAAGAAAGCGTCGCAGAGTCGACAAAAGAGTTACCATGATAATCAGAGAAAGGATTTGGAGTTCCAAGCGGGTGAGCATGTATTTTTGAGAGTCACTCCGGTGACCGGTGTTGGTCGTGCTTTGAAGTCAAAGAAACTCACTCCTTGTTTCATTGGTCTGTATCAGATTTCAGAGAAAGTTGGGAATGTTGCCTATAGAGTGGCTTTACCGCCTAACCTTTCGAATTTGCATGACGTTTTTCATGTGTCGCAACTTCGGAAGTACATCTCAGATCCATCTCATGTGATTCACATGGACGATTGTAATCACAGTTAATGGGGGTACTCTTTTCTCCCTGGGTCTTATTCCCATTGGGTTTTAGCCCTTGGAGTTTTTAACGAGGCCCCCTGTAACGCCCAGATAATTTAATTAATTAGTTAATTAAATTATTTCGGTATTTTATGAGTATTGTCGTATTAAAATATTAATATAGTGTTTTATTTAAATGAAGGGAGTAGTGCCCGGTAATTACAGAGTGGTAGGAAGAGGCCCAAGAGCCCAAGCCCAATGACTTAGGCTCCTAGGCGCTAGGGTTAGAGGGGAGCGCCTCAATTGGGAGAAAAAGAAAAGAAAAGAAAGAAAGAAGAGAGTGCGAAGAGAGAAGAGGAATCGGCGATCAAGAGAGAGAAGAGGGAGAAGGAGTTTCATTGCTGTGGTTTCTTTGGTGTTTTCGTAGAAAGATCATCGTCTTTGGCAAAACCTAAGGTAAGGGTGGGTTCTTGCTCTATAATAGGGTTTATGATGGGGTTTATGTGGGAGTTAGGTCCTAGGTTGTGATTTGATTATGTTTGATGTGCTATTTGATGATTTTGATTGTATTTGTGATGATTATAATTGGTTTTGGTGATTGATCATGATGAGTTTTACTTGCTTATGGTTTCTGTGCGTTTCTGGACACTGTTTCGGTCTTTCTGAAACTGGTACAGTTTGGTTGATCCAAAAATTATGTGGCTGATGTTTTTTGAAAATAGACTTAAGGCCGGTCGTTTTGGCACTGTTTTCGTTCAATTTGGAGTTGTGTAGCTCAAGTTATGAGTCTCCAAAGTTAGGTCAAATTTCTGGAATCAAACTGTTAGTAGGTTCGGTTTTTACAGGTTTTGTGTTCTCAATTGAACTCCGTTTTAAATGATTCTTATTTCATTGAAAATTAGACTTAATTCTCTACGAAATAGGCACTGGTTTCACGAAATTTCATTAAGAAATGAGAAAGAAAATTTGGTTTCAAGTTGGGTAAAGAGTTCTGTCCGATTTTGGTACCTCAGTGTAGTGTTTTGAAAAACTGTACCAACTGGATACTTATTTTGAAAGACGAAAGTCATAGGTAGAAACTACACTCAGAGAGCTTTCCAATGAGTGGTCTTTTGATGAAATCCTATGTCGTTTGCTATTTTAATTAATTCGCCGAAGTAGGTGCACTGCTGTAGGAATTCAACACTTGTGCTGTGTTGCTGCCTGTGGCGCCTGTGTTGCGTTATGTGTCTAAAATTGTGTTGCATTTTGTGTCTAAAACTTTGTTGCGTTTTAGGTCTGAAACTGTGTTGCGACAGGGCGCCATGTTGCTGCCCTGTGTGCGCCCTGTGTGGCTCTGTTGCCACTGGGCGCGAGTTTTGTGCCTGTTTGGCGCCCTGTGTGGCTGTGTTGCCACTGGGCACCAGTTTGGGTCTTTGACCATTTTATTGTTGATGTTGTTGATGATGATAGATCTAATGACCAAATTATGATGATGATGATGATGATGATGATGATGATGATGGGTCTATGACCTTTTATTTGATGTTAGTGTTGATGTTGTTGTGTCACTTAGATGGCTATGAATGTTGATTGTCCATGGTGTCGCATGCATTACATGTGCATTATTCGAGTGATATAAGGCTTCAGCCTTCGAGCTATAGATGATGATGATGCTCAAAATCGATGATATGCCTGATTGGCAAATGTATTTGATGATGGTACCTCATGCATATGCCCGATGTGGGTTGCATTTCATACATATATTCATATCATTGTGATATTTCCTTGGTAGTTATATATATGGATGTGGTAGTTATATATGTATTGATGTGGTTGTGTAGTAGTTGATGTAGTTCTGTACTCTAGTATATTCACTATCATTTATGCTATTATATTGTTAGAGACTCACCCCTGCATTTGAATGTTACCCTATCTCCGGTAACGCGCGGGTAACCATATGTGAAGGCTTGACTTCCTTCATCTTTCGAGCCTGGCCGTCGCCTCGATACGTAGCACTCGGGAGAGGAAGCGAACACTAGTTATTAGTTGATTTTGCTATTGATTGTTGAACTGTTTTTTTATTGATGATGACTATGATCGTTTTTATTCCATTTGCGTGGTGATAGAGATTACCATTATGTAAACTAAACAGTGTTTTGAGGGTTCGTCCCATTTATGATGTGTTACGCATTATGTTTTGATTAATGGGCAAATTTATTACCGACTCTTGATGTTTATTGAAGTAAATGTAGCATCCCCTTGAGGGTGTCGTGAAAATGATTTTTAAAACTCTGATATTTTATTATAAATTTACCGGTTAGAAACGGGGTGTTACACCCACCGGACACACATTGTAAGGGTTGTGGCACCCCTTGTGCCTTCTTTAATTCCATTGCTTATACAAAAAAACAATTCCACACCATTTTCTTTTAACTTTTCAACCTCACAGACACCTAAAAGTCATTCTATTTATTTCATTAAAGATCTCTTGACCATTTACTAAGGATAGAATCGTTCACCGTATTTGTGTTCATAGCTTCATAGATGTATTAGTGCTTGAGTATGTGTAAATGTTAGCACAGAAATTATTATGTTTGTACTTTGTTTCAGGTGAGGGGAAGATACTGTATTCATTGGGACAATTAACTTAAAATTTTAGTTTAATATGTGTAGAGTGATCAAAGTTCTACTAGATGAGAAAGACTAAATGAGATTTAGGTCCTCAAAGACCGTTCAATAAAAAACAATGATATGGTTATTGAAAATGATTGTGTTTGTGTTTGTGTTCTTGCTTTTCATTGATTGTTCCTATCCTATAGATGACTAGCTGTTGAATTGTTTTTTTTCGGATTGGGCCTAACCTCACCAGATTTGGGCCAGGTCCAATCCAGCACTTGGAAACGGCCCAATTGCCACCGTTCTACGAGAAACACTCTTCAGCGGTCCAGATTGCAACGGTTGGATCCGACGCTCCATATATGGCACATCCGTCTATAAATAGAGGTGCACCCCTCCATTTTTAGGTACGTTCTCTTTTCTAGCATACCTCTCCACTTCTCTTGTTAATTTAGGAATCGGGTCCAATCTTCATTCGAGAACTAGGTACCGAACAATGCCGACCACCATGGGAGCATAATCACTTGCTTCCAAACTCATCCCTACGCATTCAATCTCGCATACTCATGGCTCACTGAGGAAGTCCACCTACCCGAGCTTAGTCTCAGGCACAGATTTCAAATGCTGCTGCTCCGCCCCAACTCACTGAAACAACGGAGGGCCACGTACAGACTCTTCCTTATGAGGAAGCACCGACGATTCAGGCCTCAAGTCGACTTCCCCCGGATGTTCCAATTCCGCCCTCTGACGCCATTCCACCTCAAATTCAGGCTGTCAGTCATCTCCTTGACGTGCTAGAATGCCGAAGTTGAGATAGCCGCAGTCGCAATCGCTTCTACTACCCTACCCATGGGCCAGTCTCAGCCAACCTCTCCTCAAATAGCCGCATCTAGAAGGCGCAGAACTCTACCTCGGCACGTGGAAACTTGTCACAAAGCTTCTCAAGTTCGGAGAGAGAAGCATTCCGAGAAACTTCCATCTCCTTCATCTCCACCAAGTTCTGATTCCCCCAGCAACACAAATAACTCTTCTTGTTACTCCTCCTCATCAAGAAGTCCATCCCCCACAAGAAGTGGCGCACAAGCAAAAAAAGTTAGACAAAAGGGACTGCCGATCTTGGCCTAGCCCCTTCATCCCAGAAATCGCCAGTTTCCGGATTCCAAAATCTCTGGAGAAACCTCCCCAGCTCAACATGTAGATACTTTTGACTCATGTAGACACTTTTGACTTCATGTTAGACTATCGTGATGCATCAGATAGCGTCCGATGTAAGTGGTGCGGTTGATATACACACATATATGTGCAAGTATACACAATCGTAACAAGTAATAAATTGAAAGTAGAGTATCGTTCCCACAGGGATTGGATTAATTTACAGGTTTAAATAGGTAGCTAACTAGTGAGGAGTAACCAAGAAACAATTAATGAGGAGTGCAAGAATGTAAACAAACAGAAAATAAACAAGCTAAAAAAGTTAGGATTGAAAATATGATGAGAGAGTAGTTGGAATGTTGCCCACTAAGTAAATCACTTTTAACAACATTATGTTATATATAATGCTCTTGCAATGGATGCTGGAACAATTGATACAGGTGCACTGAATACTGTTGCATTAGAAGTGTGTGCTTTTCAACAACGAACGTCAGGGCATTAACATTACTAAGGACATACAAACTAATGTAAATAACATGCTCATATTATTGAAAAACACAAAGGAAAAGAAATAGAGTAGAAGATACACAGTTAAGTTTCTTTTGCATAAATCAGTCCCGTAATGTTGGAGCATTGCTTCAATTTGCACGGTGCAGGTAAAGAAAGAAGTTGTCAAGTTCTTCCTCTTCCAACAAAACCAGCTCCAATATGATTTAAGTGAGTGAATTTTGGTCTATTTGTGAATGAGGTGATGAAGATTATTTTATAGATTTCAAGGGTGAGATTTCTTGAAGGTTGGGTTTGCTTGGAGAAGAAATTGATCTCTTTTGAATCCATTGGCCTCCAAAAGTAGATTTGACATTTGTTTTATTTAAGAAAAGAGGTCCTGTAGATAATTGACACGTGTCTCTAAAAGGTGGCTCCTTTGAGCGAGTATTCTTCATGGTTGGGTTTCTTTGGAGAAGAATTTGATCTCTTTTAAATCCATGTGCCTCCAAAGGTAGATTGGACATTTGCTTTATTAAAGAGGAGAGGTCTTATAGTGATTTGACAAGTGTCCTCAAAAGGTGGCTCTCTTGAGCTAGGTTTCTTCAAGGTTGGGTTTCCTAACGTTTGAGTAATTTCCACTCATAATGCTGGAGCATCAGCCTGCCACGAATGCTGATGCATTGAGTGCTGGGGCATTTTGATCGTCTAAGATCTCTTCAAGCATTATAGTCTGTTTCCAATGCGGGTGCACTGCTGAATTGCTATTACAGGGGCATAACATGCAAGTGCGTTGAACAAACACATCAAAATACAAAAATATATGCAAGATGCTGAATTATATGCATAACCCTACTTTAATATCTGAATGAGGTTATTTTATTTATATAACTATTTTTACTATTTATTATTACTTACAACTGAACAATTATTTTGATTTAGATGCGTGAATAACTCTATATAAAATAGAGTTATCACACCCGCAAACTTAAACCATTGTTTGTCCTCAAGTAATGACAAAACAAAACAAGGATTGCATAATTCATAAGAATAGATCAACTAATTTCTTTTTCAAAAGATGCACTTCAAGAACTTCATTTTTCAGGAACTTTTTTCTTTATGCCTTTGTTTTCAAAAAAACCAATGTTATTACTGCTCATTTATGTGAGTGTGTGCCCGCTGAGCCTAGATCAATTCCAAACCTACGTAAAAAAGTTTTCTTAGCCTTTGAAAGAATTTGTTCACGTTTGATCAAGCTAATGATTTTTCAAAAGATGGAATAAACTAACAACTTCCTTAAGTATTGGGGAGTTCTAAGTACAACAAAGGGTTTTGATTTGAGTATAATTCCTATTTATGGAATAAACTAACAACTTCCTTAAGTATTGATGGAATAACATAACAACTTCCTTAAGTATGACCAGGTTTACCATATAGTACTAATTCCTATTTTTTGTGGTTTCTCGATGCAAGGTGCATAGGGTGCAGAAGCATCGTATTTTCTGTAACGCAAGAGCATTGAATTCTCTTTGCATTGATAGTGCACATAGACTTTTAGCATATATTGCCCTCCTCACTGATCCCCTTTTTCATATGTTTTTTCTTTTATTTTTTCTTTTTCTTTTCTTTTTGTATTTTTTGTTTTTTTTTTCAAATGCATTTTTGGAACGGGTACAGTTTATGATTCAACCAAATATAGCTATTTTACAATAATTTGATATTTGTAGTATTCTTGATAAACCTATTGCATTGACTTCTCTAAACTCTCCATACTCAACCTTAATTTTCATTGAAGCACCCACAAACTTAATTCTTTACGCTATTCCAAATTTTTAGTAAAAACTTAGCAAATTGATCTTGGCTTACTAAAAATTTATTTTGCATCAGATTGTTTTCTAAGTAGCAAGGTGCTTTTCTAAAACTCATTTTTGATGTGTAGAAGCAATACTAAAATTTGTTATTTATAAAAAAAAATATGGCTTCTTTCTTTTTCCTTCTTTCATCATTAAAACTCAGTTTCAAAGAGGTGCATTTGTTTTTGTTTGTAAAAAGGCTTTCAGCTGTTCATGTTTCAAAACTATCAAACTTTTAATTAAAATTTACCTAATTTATCTAAAAAAACTGAATTCATATGCATATTTAAGACTACTTAAAACACATATACTAAAACACATACATACTATATTAAGAAACACATGCATAACATACTAAAACACTCATGCATAATAAGGTAACTTCTTACATACTAAAACACACATGCTAAAACACATACATACTATGTTAAGACACACATGAATAACATACTAAAACACACATGCATAACATACTTAAATCACACATGCATAATAAGTTAACTTCTCCCCCTAACTTAAAGTTGAGCAGGGCATCAGTGTTATTTAAAAGATAAAGGTTGGGAGGACGATTAGTTCACAAAATATATAGTGCAACATATAAGTATCCAAAAACATATTAAACATAGTTTTTAAAAACATTCAAATATAATTACTGTTTTGGTGGCCCACTCCTTAGCCTTGAACTGGTCTGCATTGTAGTATGCTTCATCTTCTGCTTCTTCTTTTTGGGCTCCCCAAGTTTGGATGCACCTGTGTAGGATGCGCCTGCGTCAGGTGCATCTTAAACAGTTGTATCAGCATCTGTTTTTGCAGTTGTCTCCTCATCAACAGTTTTGGCAACCTCAGCAGCAATTTTGACAACTCCTACAAAAATTTCCTTGTTTTTCCCATTTCTTCCCTATTCTTGGCAGCTAAGGTGTCCATGACCACCTTCAGTGTGGCCTCAGTATCTGCAAGGTTAATGGTTGCTGGTATAGCAGTTGGTTGCTGCTGGGATGCTAATACTAATGCTACAACATCCATCAGTTTTATTGAAATTAAAGACAATACAAATAAAGATAACATAAATAAAAATAACCCAAATAAAAACACATCAACTAACCATAACAAAAACAATAGAACACAATCACACACAAGAGGTATGAGTTACTGATTGGTGAACACAACACAATTATTTTTTGGCTCAGTTCATTTTTGTTGCAAGTAATGGATGCCGCAAAACCGGATCTTGCATCGTTCGGTACCTAGGTCTTGGAGCTGACCCTCGGCCTGGGGTACTTGAAGGGATTTCAGGAAAGTCTCCGTAGGGATTAGAGTGTGCTCGGAAGGTCACCAGTTGCGCCCGAGAGGAAGATTGTTGTCAGATACTCCCGAGATGAATTGTGAGCCCACGTCGAGTGGGGGGGTACTTGCAAGACACTCCGACGCTCAAGTCAATATGTGGCCGAGTTGGAGTAAAGGAGAGAGGGAGAGAGCTCTAGGAGAAGAATGTAGTAAATGAGCGGAACGTACAGTGGTAGAGGGGTGAACCTCTCTTTATATAGTAATCGGGCGTACTGTGTTCGTCGGATCTCGTGGATCAATCTGAGCCGTTGGTCTAGCGAGCCGAACTGATCTGGCGCTAGATTCTGGGAGGCTCTTGGGTCGTGCTTCTTCGAGGGAAAATGGGCCGGCCCATTGTCGCATGGGGCTTCTTAGCTCAGGTCAGAATAGTGGCCCCCAAGTCGGGGACGAGCTCCGTGCTCGGCCTCGGCTTGAATCATCCCTGTGCTTCGGGAGAGTCCTAATGGTGACACGTGTCAACTGGGAAATGGGGAGACAGTGACTTGATGTTTGGTCGCTTCGAGGCAACGCTTCATGATCTTGCCATTATGGTGCCGGGCAGGCGCTGTGAAAAGGGGTGACGCTTTGATTTTGCTGCTAGGCGAGAGTATATATAGGGTGTAGGAGTGATCTGCCCCTCATTTGCTATCTTGCACTATTTTTAGTGAGAGAAAGAGCCTTCAGAGAGTTCTAGAGCGAGAAATTCCGGCCACCTTCCAAGTTCAGCACCACCGCGCGACTTAGCACTTCTGTCGTTGAACTCCGACTTTTCTGCACAAGGTTAGTTCCGAGATACAATTTATTCTTACGTTCTTTTAAGTATTCGTACCTTTAGAGCTGTGTAATTAGTCGGGTCTGACTTCCATCGTTGGAAGTCGCCTTGTCATGCTAATAGATGTTAAATGGCCTACCCCGGTCTCAGGCTATCCGAGGCGGGTAGAAGAAGTAGTAGTGTAGTTGGTAGCTAAGAGTGATTTAGTGGCGCATCCCTGTTACAGATGGTCCAAACGAAGAGTGAAGAGAGGGCAAGTTACATCCCACCCAGGAATCAATCTTGAAGAAGAGCGCCGATGGACAGCCAATGCGCGCTCCCGAAGGGTTTCTCTCCTTGTTCAACTCAACGTACAACAATCTTTCGGCAAAGTCAAGCTTCTTGGTCCCTGCCATAGGTCGGGAAAGACAATCTTCGCCGAGTCTTGAGGATGATACTGAGGCGACGTCCCGTCTGAAGTGGCATATAGAGTCACAATAAGGGGGGTTGAATTGTGACCCTTTGAAAATTTATATCCTGCAACTTAGAAAATGTCCTCTCAAGTTGATACTTGGAGTTGAGATAGTTAGCATAAAACAATTTCACAAGACATTCTCTTCTTGAGTAGGTTCCACACATTAAAACTTCTCTTAAGCTGAGTAGGTTCCACACAATGAACCTTCTCAAGCTGAGTAGGTTCTATGCAGTGAACCTTCTCTAGCTGAGTAAGTTCAACGTATTTAAACTTCTATGGGCTGAGTAAGATTCACACTGAACTTTTTCTACCTGAGTAGGTTCCATGCAATGAACCTTCTCTTGTTGATAAGTTCAGTACATTATGTGTTGTGTGTTGTATTTATGCATTAAAACATTTTCCTGATCATATGAGATTTATTCTTTTGTTGAATATCTGAGGAACATATTATCAAACTCTATGTATGTTAAGAGTAAACTCTTTAAACTGTAGAAACTTATGAGGATGAAATCAGTATAGATTAAAGCTTTTCAGGATTAATAGATGCTTCAAAACAGAATATGAGTAATGCATAAATTATATGAGTAGCTTTTGTTTTAAGCATTAGATAATGTGAGGATAAATGGGTAGTGGATTGTGAGCATAATGTAAAGCATGCAGAGATAAGGGATGAGAAGATTACACATTGAAGATTATCCTAGTTCACCCATTAACGTCGGGTTACATCCAGTCCCCACCTCTAGTGAGATTTTTCCACTATTCTTCAATCAATACAAGTGGATAATCAGCAGGATAGATAGCATTAGTTGTCTAGAGGGCTGTAGTTTGTTAGTGGGAGGTTGTTTAGTTTTGGTCGGTAAGTTTCGAGGGCGAAACATTCTAAGTGGGGGAGAGTTGTAACGCCCCAAAAATTATTGGCTATGTATTTAATAGATTATTGGGGATTAGATTGTGGAAAAAATATTAGAAATAAAAATATGATGATTTATTAAATCAAAGGGGGGGTGGTGTTAACAATTAATTAAGTGATAGAAAAGGGGGCCCATGACCCAAAGGCCCATTAGGCGCATGAAGTGATGGGGTTTACCTAGGGTTGGCTCATTTTGGAGCAAAGGAAGAAAAAGAAAGAAACGTAAGAAGAGAGGAGAGAAGAGAGATCGCACCAGAGAGAAAAGAGAAAGAAGGAGATCGCACAAGAGAGAAGAGGAGAAGAAGAGCTGTTGCTGTGGTTACTTTGGTGCTTCGTAGTAGGATCATCATCTTCGGAAAACTTAAGGTAAGGGTGGGTCTTACCTTATAATAGGGTTTATAATGGGGTGTATGTGGGTTGTAGGATTTATATTGATCTTGTGATTTTATTGTTGTTTTTGATGTATGATTGAAATGTATGATGAATTGATGTTTTCTATGTGTTGTATGTGATTGATTGATGAGTGTATTTGGATGATTCTGAACAGTGATGTTGTAATTGTGAATTTTAAACCAATAGAAGAATCGATCGTTTTTCCTCCAACATGAGAGCTAGAAATCGATTTCTCACTTTGAAATGAGAGGTAGAAATCGATTTCCCACTTTGAAAAGAAGCTAGAAATCGATTCCCCACTTTGAAATGAGAGCTAGAAATCGATTTCCCACTTTGAAATGAGAGCTAGAAATCGATTTCCCACTTTGAAAAGAAGCTAGAAATCGATTTCCCACTTTGAAATGAGAGCTAGAAATCGATTCCCTTCTTAGAAATGAAGCAATGAATCGATTCCCTCCTTAGAAATGAAGCAATGAATCGATTCCCTCCTTTAGAAATGAAAGCAAGAATCGATTCCCTCTTTAAAAATGAAAGCTATGAATCGATTCCTCTTTTGAAAACAAGTAGCTATGAATCGATTCCTCTTTTGAAAGCCTTAGGTGTTGTTGTAGTCCTGATGGAGTTGTTTTAGTCCTTAGGTGTTGTTGTAGTCCTGATGGAGTTGTTTTAGTCCTTAGGTGATGTTGTAGTCCTGATGGAGTTGTGTTGGTCCTTTATGTGTTGTTTGAGTCCCTGAGTTCTGTGTTAGTCCCTTATGTGCTGTTTGAGTCCCTGAGTGCTGTGTTGGTCCTTTATGTGCTGTTTGAGTCCCTGAGTGCTGTGTTGGTCCTTTATGTGCCGTTTGAGTCCATGAGTGCTATGTTGGTCCTTTATGTGCTGTTTGAGTCCCTGGTGCCGCCTTTTTGGTCCTTATGTGCTAGTTTGGTCCTTTAGGTGTTGTTTTGGTCCCTAAGTGCTATTTTAGTCCTTAGGTGATGTTTTGGTCTTGGATGTGCCGTTTTGGTCCTTGTGTGTTGTTAAGGTCCTCTAGTGCTGTTTTGGTCCCCTAGTGGTGTTTAGTCCTTGGGACATATTTTCAAGTGACGAAGTTGATGATGTGTGAATAGATGATGATGTGAATGACGATGGGCCTAATGACCAAGACTAAAAATGACGATGATGTGAGAGAATGACGTTGATGATGAATTGTAGGCTGCGGTCTTGACGTTATAATTGGAATTGTAGGCTGCGGTCTTGACGTTATAATTGGAATTGTAGGCTGCTGTCTTGACGTTATAATTGGAATTGACTATGTGTGTGACTTGTTGTTGTGAGAATTTGTGATTGTTGTGTGTTCATTGAGTCACATGCATACATTCGGCTGCGGTCGCGACGATACATTGTGTAGGCTGCGGTCTTGACGTTTTATTTTTCGGCTGCGGTCGCGACGTGCCCAAGTGGCTATGAGAAGTGATGATGGTACCACATGCATGATTGCATTGCATTCATCCTCATGAACGATAAATGTTTTGCTAGTTGATATCTGATGTGGCTGTTGACAGCTGTATAACTATATGTGTGTGATGCTGTGATTGATAAAATTCTGTGATCAATATACTATTTATTATAAGCCTTATTATGTGGTTTGAGACTCACCCCTTATGTTGTTTATTACCACAGGTAACCATGAGTGAAGGCTCGTTTCCTTCACATTTTAGTCGATCGCTTCTCGATCACGTAGCACCTAGGGGATGGGCTTAGATTTCTATTAGTTTTGTTGGTTTCACTGTTGAACTACTTTATTTGAGAATAATGCATTATTGTGAGACTATGATTTGGTTTTTCTGAGATTTAACTTCATTCCGCTGCGAGATGTATTAGGTTCTATTATGTGAACTTTATTAATGAGTTTTGAGGATTCCATTCCCACTTGACAGATGTTACGTATCATTTTGATTTAATAGATGATTTGTTTTATTTTGTCGTTGTTTTAAATGAAGTAAGTGTAGCATCCCGTTTGGATGAAGAGAAAAATAAATTTTTAAACTCTGATATTTTAATTTAAATTGCCGGGTAGAAATGGGGTGTTACATTAGTGGTATCAGAGCAGTTCGGTCTGTCCGACCAAGTTGTCCGGTCGTAGAGTCTTTTAGTCCTAACTGTTGTTTATGTCAGAGTGCAGTCGGCCCTAACCTAGGACCATTTGTATTATCTGTTGTGTCTTCCGATGTGTGAACTCGAATAGAGTTGAATGTACCGCTTGTTTGATTCTTGAAAGTCGTGAAGCTAACTGGGCTTTAGTTGGTTAAATCTTCAAGGAATGTGATGTGTTATATGCATTCTTTGATTTGTAAGGGGGGAGATTATTTTACTCATGGGTATAACAATGGTTGTGGGTAGAGGGGTTGGCCTTACACCCCAAATTAAGCTCAATTTAGTACTTGAAATATTTCACATGAATTATATTGAGGTTGTCGTGTCTTGAAAATCATGTTGATTTTTGTTGTGAAATTTTGGTATTTTCTGTTGATTGTTTAAATTATGAGTTGATAGGGTCATTTAAAATCTTTTGTTGAGTGCCTTGAGATGACGAGATGAATGTTAATTTATTATTGGGTATTTTGTTATGTTGCCTTGAGATGTTAATAGTGATTTATATTTAAGATTATAGATTATGGATTTGCCAAAGGGGTAGAATAATTTTTGGTCTGCAAGAAAACAGCCCCGATATAGTGATGAGATTGAGAAATAATCCAAAGCAAGCTATGGTTAATAAGAAGGACCAGGGGAGGAGTTAGTACCATGTTTTCCCCAGTTTTGTAAATCGATGTAAAGGTTGTAGGAGTATATTAATCCTAGTTGGGATATGCTAGTATAGTAACATATAATAACAGGTGTAGTAAGTGTGAGTATAATGATTCTGTCAATACTTGGGCGATACCTAAACGGAGTAGGGTGTAGGGATTAAGGTTGAATAGTAGGAAGATACATTTTAGGAAGCCAGTTTGTTTGCGTTTGCAATTAATTGTAGTATTTTGTTATCTAGTGAGACCTTGTACAGTGGAACTTAGTTATTGAAGAGACTGTTTGAAATTGACCTTGGTCATTTAGTGTGAATGCGTAAGCTGAATTTTTGTTAGCTACAGAGCTGTAATGTTTGGTTTTTAAGATAGCGAGATTGGATTAAATAGAGCAAGGTAAATTTTATAGATATGTGAGTATACAGTTGACAAATAATAGGCAATGATTCCTCTTTAATTAGGAGAGACGTAGAGTGTAAGATTTTAATTTTAGTTTGAGTGTTTTAGCCTAAGACTTTGATTTGTAATGATTAAGTTCCATTAGGTATTTTGTATTTTATATGGCTGAAACTGGGCTGTTAGTTATATGAACATAACCATTTAAATTGGTTTCAACATGATTATTGATGATGTATGTATTTTTGTGATTGTGACTAAGTATATGACGGAGATAGGAAATATAGATTAATTATAGTTGTAAGTTTAGTTGAGACTAGTTAGAAAGGCTATGTGTTATTGAATTTTCAATTATATAGAGAGAGCAAAGTTAAGTTAGTAAAAATAGAGCGAGGCAAATTTTATATATGAGAGAAGGAAAATTAAATTGAAGTAGGACAAGATGAATTTTATAAATAGGAGAATGCAAATATCACATGAGTTGATAGATTATATGTTGTTATTCGTTTGTAATTTTGAGAGGTCTAGCGTTTAAGATGTTAATGTTATTTTGAACATATTAGGCCAAGACCTTGACTTCTAGTTGTTTATAGAGTAGATTGATTATTTGATATTTTAGTTATTTTAGAATTCGCGTTGTTAGTTTGAAAATATGGGCATTAGATTCTTTACAGTTGTGGGACTAACCAATTGTGTTGAGGGTCTGTTGTGCTTTATGTGTGTAAACTTATATTGAACTAGTTTTTATTATTAAGTGTTCACATTGTACCCCATATATTTATTTTAATTAATACCAAGTCTTGAAAATAATCCTTTGTTATAACATGTGTATATTTGTATGATGTGTGCGTTACAACCTGATTCCAAGGCTTGAGATGTGAGTTAGTACTAGCATGACATAGTTGAGAAAATTATTGTTTTGTCAAGTATTTTCCTTTAGCAAGTTGCCTTGCAGTTTAATAGACTTAAAGACCTGATGCGAATTTACGTTTTGAAATTTGTTCAAGGGAATATTTTACAAATTGACCACATAGACAAACCATCCAATTGTTTTCTTTTGTCACATGTAAAACTCTTGTATTTTGTAGCTAGTGTTGTTTGCCTTGATGCTTTCTAACCACAATATTCTTACTTTCGACTGTCTTCAATTTGTTTTTATAAATTTCATCTTCTTTTGCGTATAAAAAAGGAAGAGAAAAGAACTTGTGTTGTGTAAGTCACTTTTCTATGTTGTTTAAGTTGTGTGGGAGTTGTATTATGTGACTGTGTTTTGAAGAATCAAAATTTCAATGCTATATAGTGCACTTTTATATGAATCAATAATTAATATATGTGGATAGAATCCTACGTATGTAATCTTTGAAATTGTTCAAAATCATATTATTATAACAATATCCTCTGCGTTAATGTACTCCTTGGATTTGAGCGACTTATGTGTAACGTGGTTGTTGTGCTTGCGTGACTTCGCCTTCTTGGTATTTTATTTTTAGTAGTGAGTTTATAGTTGCTCCAAATTAAGCGGTTCTATGTCGGGTTGTGTGGATCGTTGCTTGGCTTGGATTTGGTACTATCGTATTTTCCTTGTTGTTGTTTATTAGCCCTGTTGAGTCCGGATGGGGATGGCGTAGTCATCTCTTGAGTTAAGTTTGTATGAATGAGTCCGGTTATTATTTCTTGAGTTACCCGGGTGAATAAGTAGGAGGGACGCCGCCTAATCACTCACCCATGGGTAATCAATGAAATGATAATCAGCAGGATAGATAGCATTAGTTGTGCAGAAATGTAGTTTGTTAGTGGGAGGTTGTTTAGTTTTGGTCGGTAAGTTTGAGGCTAAACATTCTAAGTGGGGAGAGTTGTAACGCCCCAAAAATTATTGGCTATGTATTTAATAGATTATTGGGGATTAGATTGTGGAAAAAATATTAGAAATAAAAATATGGTGTTTTATTAAATCAAAGGGGGTGGTGTTAACAATTAATTAAGTGATAGAAAAGGGGGCCCATGACCCAAAGGCCCATTAGGCGCATGAAGTGATGGGGTTTACCTAGGGTTGGCTCATTTTGGAGCAAAGGAAGAAAAAGAAAGAAACGTAAGAAGAGAGAGAGAGAGAGATCGCACTGCAGAGAAAAGAGAAAGAAGGAGATCGCACAAGAGAAGAGGAGAAGAAGAGTCAGCATTCTTTGGTTACTTTGGTGCTTCGTAGTAGGATCATCATCTTCGGAAAACTTAAGGTAAGGGTGGGTCTTACCTTATAATAGGGTTTATAATGGGGTGTATGTGGGTTGTAGGATTTATATTGATCTTGTGATTTTATTGTTGTTTTTGATGTATGATTGAAATGTATGATGAATTGATGTTTTCTATGTGTTGTATGTGATTGATTGATGAGTGTATTTGGATGATTCTGAACAGTGATGTTGTAATTGTGAATTTTAAACCAATAGAAGAATCGATCGTTTTTCCACTTTGAAATGAGAGCTAGAAATCGATTTCCCACTTTGAAAAGAAGCTAGAAATCGATTTCCCACTTTGAAATGAGAGCTAGAAATCGATTCCCTTCTTAGAAATGAAGCAATGAATCGATTCCCTCCTTAGAAATGAAGCAATGAATCGATTCCCTCCTTTAGAAATGAAAGCAAGAATCGATTCCCTCTTTAAAAATGAAAGCTATGAATCGATTCCTCTTTTGAAAACAAGTAGCTATGAATCGATTCCTCTTTTGAAAGCCTTAGGTGTTGTTGTAGTCCTGATGGAGTTGTTTTAGTCCTTAGGTGTTGTTGTAGTCCTGATGGAGTTGTTTTAGTCCTTAGGTGTTGTTGTAGTCCTGATGGAGCTGTGTTGGTCCTTGATGTGTTGTTTGAGTCCCTGAGTTCTGTGTTAGTCCCTTATGTGCTGTTTGAGTCCCTGAGTGTTGTGTTGGTCCTTTATGTGCTGTTTGAGTCCCTGAGTGCTGTGTTGGTCCTTTATGTGCCGTTTGAGTCCATGAGTCTTTGTGTTGGTCCTTTATGTCTTTGTTTGAGTCCCTGGTGCTGCCTTTTTGGTCCTTATGTGCTAGTTTGGTCCTTTAGGTGTTGTTTTGGTCCCTAAGTGCTATTTTAGTCCTTAGGTGATGTTTTGGTCTTGGATGTGCCGTTTTGGTCCTTGTGTGTTGTTAAGGTCCTCTAGTGCTGTTTTGGTCCCCTAGTGGTGTTTAGTCCTTGGGACATATTTTCAAGTGACGAAGTTGATGATGTGTGAATAGATGATGATGTGAATGACGATGGGCCTAATGACCAAGACTAAAAATGACGATGATGTGAGAGAATGACGTTGATTATGAATTGTAGGTTGCGGTCTTGACGTTATAATTGGAATTGTAGGCTACGGTCTTGACGTTATAATTGGAATTGTAGGCTGCGGTCTTGACGTTATAATTGGAATTGTAGGCTGCAGTCTTGACGTTATAATTGGAATTGATGATGTGTGTGACTTGTTGTTGTGAGAATTTGTGATTGTGGTGTGTTCATTGAGTCACATGCATACATTCGGCTGCGGTCGCGACGATACATTGTGTAGGCTGCGGTCTTGACGTTTTATTTTTCGGCTGCGGTCGCGACGTGCCCAAGTGGCTATGAGAAGTGATGATGGTACCACATGCATGATTGCATTGCATTCATCCTCATGAATGATAAATGTTTTGCTAGTTGATATCTGATGTGGCTGTTGACAGTTGTATAACTGTATGTGTGTGATGTAACGCCCCAAAAATAATTCAAGTATTTATTTAGTTAATTTAATTAAGTGGTATTTGGTGGGTTGTATTAAAATAATAAAAGGGTATTTAATTTAAATGAGGAGTGGTGTTTAGTAAGTAAGTGAGTGGTAATTTAATTAAGAGAAAGGAGTAGTGTTAGTGATTAATTAGGGGGCGAGAAGAGCCCAAGTCAAGTGAGCCCAATGACTTAAGCTAGGGTTAAGATCTTAGAAACTTGGAGAGAAAGAAAAGAAAAAGAAGAAAAGAAAGGAAGAGAGCGTGGGAGAGAAAGAAAAGAGGGCGCGGCTGAGAGAGAGAAAAGAGAAGAGGTGAATGAGGTGAGGTGACCTAGGTGAGTGAGGTGAGGTGAGGAGCCGAGGTGAATGAGGTGAGGTGCCGAGGTGAATGAGGTGAGGTGACCTAGGTGAGTGAGGTGAGGTGAGGTGTCGAGGTGAATGAGGTGATGTGCCGAGGGGAATGAGGTGAGGTGACCTAGGTGAGTGAGGTGAGGTGAGGAGCCGAGGTTAATGAGGTGAGGTGCCGAGGTGAATGAGGTGAGGTGACCTAGGTGAGTGAGGTGAGGTGAGGTGCCGAGGTGAATGGGGTGAGGTGCCGAGGTGTGTGAGAGTGTACCGAGGTGTGTTTTGTGTGTGCCGAGGTGTGTGAGTGGGAGCCGAGGTATGTGAGTGTGCGTGCCGAGGTGTTTGAGTTGGTGCCGAGTTGTTTGAGTGGGTGCCGAGGTGTGTGAGGGTGTGCCGAGGTGTGTGAGTGGATGCTTTGTGCTGTGTGTCTGTGTTTGAGTGTGGCGCGCCAATTATAGCGGTGCCCGTGAGCTGTATTGTGTGTCAGGTCGCCTTGTGCGCCTATGCGTGTTCTTGGTGGAAATTTTGGCGTGGTCCGCATGCCGCAGGTGTGCGGTGTTGTGTGTTGAGTACAGTGTAGCCTTGCTACGTGGTGTTGCCGTGCTGTGCACTATTCATGGTGCTACGTGTGTGCAGGTGTCTGTTTGAGGTCGATGACTTGTGCGGTGTATGCGACGTGGCACCGGTGTGATCTTCAGAACCGGTGGGAATTACGAGGTAGCTGTGATGCTACAACACGTGATATTTTTGTGAAGTGATTTTATAATGAGATATGATGTTATAGTATTTATTAACTAAATACTTTGAGTTTGTGTAGTTGGTGCATGAGTCATGAGTCACATTATCATATGCATTTATCGGTGGTATAGGCTCCGGCTTCTTTGTGAATATTTTTGGTGGTATAGGCTTCGGCCTCTTGCCCGTCGTGGCTTATTTTACGAGATCGGTACCGCATGCATATGCCCAGAGGGGTTGCATTGTTGCATGGTCCATATATATACGTAGTTATAACGTGTTTTGGGTGTTTCTACATGATGGAATTTGTGTCTTGTGCTGGGTTATAACGTGTTGATTTTCTTTGTTGTCGTGGGTTACCTATTGCTTATATATTGCTATCATGTACACATTATTTCTGTTAAGCTCACCCCTTCTGCTTGGAATGTTGCTCTTATGTGGCAACGCTGCAGGTGATCGTTAGTACTCGTGGAGGATTGCTAGGTGTAGTCTCCTTCTCGTTGGGTCTGTGTCAGCTCTGATATGTAGCACCGGGGAGGGATTTAGTTTTCGTTTTCCAAACTGTTACTGTTATTTTGGAGTTTTGGCTTAATGCCTATTTATTTTTGAAGTGTGACTTAATGTCTTATTTATGTTGGAGATGTTAAAATAATTTTGTGATTCCGCTGCCTAGAGATTAATTACTAATGTTTTTGAGGATTTAATTTAAATCAATTGGAGTTTTTATGTGGTGAAAAATGTGACACCCTCGTGGTGACTCTGATAATTGCGCTTTTATTTATAATTAATAAAGGGGGTGTTACATGTGATGCTGTGATTGATAAAATTCTGTGATCAATATACTACTTATTATAAGTCTTATTATGTGGTTTGAGAATAACCCCTTATGTTGTTTATTACCACAGGTAACCATGAGTGAAGGCTCGTTTCCTTCACATCCCGAGTCGGTCTGCTCTGATACGTAGCACCTAGGGGATGGGCTTAGATTTCTATTAGTTTTGTTGGTTTCACTGTTGAACTACTTTATTTGAGAATAATGCATTATTGTGAGACTATGATTTGGTTTTTCTGAGATTTAACTTCATTCCGCTGCGAGATGTATTAGGTTCTATTATGTGAACTTTATTAATGAGTTTTGAGGATTCCATTTGTAACACCCCCTTACTCTTAATACTTTAATTTATAAAATCAGAGTTCAAAAATCGTTTTTTCTTTTCAAAGATACATTCTCAAGGGAATGCTACGTTTCTCAAACATCGCTTTCACTTAGCCAATAATAGTTTTCATTAATAAAATATAATTGCGTGATACATAGCACGACTTAAATGGGGCGAACCCTCAAATTCTAATACATCAATCTATTACAGTTCAACACTAAACTTAAACAGCTAATAGACTACCCGGCTTCCCAGTTTGACGTCACAGAGCAAGACGCCACAACTAGGGTGAGGAAGAAAGGACCTTCACTCGGGATCACCGCGACATCACCCGCTTTTGTTGCGACGAGAGCAGCAACATAAAAATGCTAGGGTGAGTCTCTTTTCATAAATAATAAAATGTATGATAAACATTATGCTAGAGAAAACACCTAGAAACACCAGAACAACTCGGCTCACACAACAGCACATTCTAACTCAGGAATAATCAAGGACATCACCAAAATCATGTGGCCAACCACAACACCAAAATCAACAACGTAATTCACATGAGTTATGCATGCAATGCAATGCAACCCCCTCCAGGGTATAATGCATGAGGATCCATCTCTTTTAAGCCACTCAGGCATATCTGTCGCTAGTGATACTCAGACCGAAGTCTTTCGTATCGAGACCGAAGTCTATAACCGTCGCTAGTGATAATCAGACCGAAGTCTATCATATCGAGACCGAAGTCTATATCCGTCGCTGATGCATATGATTCATGAGACTCTATGAACAATGCATCACTCAAAACAAACCACTCTTTTGTGCAAACCGCACCGTCGCCTTACGTTGCCTAGTCCTCTTAGACAACCACCATAGCACCACGGCTATTTGCCCACTCACAGGGCACCTCAGCTCCTCAGGAAGTGACCCACTCCATCACTATGAAGGCCTCACAACGCCTAGGACTGAACCATCACATAGGGACTAAAATGGACTATGCCATTTCGTCCCCTTAAACGACTCTTGACGTTAAACGTTACTCACGGTGGCGCCTAACAGCTCTACGCTAATATGCGTCACAAACAGGTCACCTCGGCACTCTCAGTCACCTCGGCACCTTTACTCTTCTCGGTATGCTCACTCGTCACCTCGGCACGCTAAGCTGATGTAGTATCGCTACCCATTACGTCACCGATACTCAACTCGGTGGCACCTCACTTGGCATTCCACTCGTAAAGGTCTCCACCTCGTCCTGGAACCTCTCGCCTAGGATCGCTTCTAGGATTCTCGACTACACCTTCACCTCATCTCGTCCCACGTAACGCCTATTGTCCTCGACTATACCTTCGCCTCATCTCATCTTACCTTACGCCTACTGTCCTCGACTAGACACCACGCGTCACTTCGTCCCAGCTCACGCCTAGACTTAACGTATCATTGCGTAACTCTACGCTCGACTCCCGTCTCATCCGAGCTCACACCATCTCGTCACTATACTCGTTTACGCCTCTCGCCTAAGTCCACACCCTATCTCGGCACTCTCGCACCTCGGTATAACATGTTACAAGTCGACTCCTTCACCTCGGCTATCTTACGCAGACTTGCCTACGCCCTACGTCTTGACCCAAACACCTCGGCATAACCATGTTATACCTCGGCAACTACTTGGCGACACTCGGCACTGGGTTCTAATCACACCCACGCACCTTCGTCCATCAAGTACAGCTCAACTTGTCCTCTTCAAGCCTAGGAACTACGCTTTAACACTTACGCTTTGGCACACATACGCCTTAAATGAACTATACTTAGACCACCACACTTCGCCCCAAATGGACTACACATAGACCACTACACTTCGCTAGCACCGGCGCAATACCTCACCTCAACACAGGTGCACCACCTCGACTGATACAAGTCTACACCTACGCTTAGTCTTAGACACACATACCCTTCGTCACCTAAGCTTCATCACGTTTACATGGATCGACCATCTTAATCTCGGACAACTCAATCTCGGACATGACCGATATTAATCAATCTCGTCCCCTACCTACTATCTAGGATCGACATCTTAAGAATTCCACAAGGCTACGTCACCCACTCTAGCTCACTGGGACTGAGAGTTTCTCAGCTCCCATTCCACTCCCTGGTCTCTCGTATGACCAAAACCACAACAACTCAACACAACTCCACTGAAGAGAACTAACACACGACGTCAAACACATCAAACACACAAAACATACAAGGCGATTTCGGAATCATTCCTAGAGTCTACTCACACATAACGCACATCATATAATCTATTATAGATGAAAGAGAGAGTCCCCTAACCTTAATAACTTGAGAAGATGAGAACCCTTCACTCTCCAATAACCACAAACAACAAGCTCTCCTCTCCTCTCCTAGCTTGAACTCTCCACGCTTGATTCTCTTCTTCTTCTTTTCTAATCACTATTCCACCTACCAGCTAGCTCTTCTCCCTCAGTTTGAGCTTCCCACGCCAAGCTTCTTCTTCTTCTCTCTAAAGAAGATCTCACCTACCACTTCTCTCTCTTACTTCCCTTTGACTTTTCTAAGATTTTTGTTGGAAATGGAATGTCTCCTTTCCTTCGACACTCCCTTTAAGGCATGTAAATGGGCTAAATTCATGGGTCATGGGCCTAACTCTCATGGGCCTCTACTCACACTCCCTCCATCACTTGCACTACTCCCTCTTTTAATTAAATTACCACTCCCCATTTACTAACTACCACTCCTCATTTAAATCAAATACCTCCTAAATACCCTAAAACTCCAATTAATCCTTTGACTTAACCAATGTTGTAAGCCTTAAAGAACCCACTAAATAAATAATTGAATTACTTTGGGGTGTTACAACTCTCCCCCACTTAGAACATTTTTGTCCTCGAAAATTTAGCTAATATAAACTTAGTTATGCTCTATCTAGTTCATACCCGAGGTTACATCTGACCCTACTCAATGACAACAAGCATAATTCACAGCAAGGTCCCTGTCGAATTGACAAGAGACACAAAAAGCACACCAAGTAATACAAGACTCAAAGTTCACAGCATTTCGACCTTAATAAGACAAGGAATAGCATCGGTATTGACAATAAATTTTAACAGATTACCCTTAACGAAACGCTTACGTTTCGTCACGTCTAAACGACGACACTTAAACTCCAATACCTCCACATCTCAACCCATACACCTCGGTTCATCTTAGGGACAGCACCTTATCACTATTTAACTCGGCTACTACTCCTTGGTCACTCGTAACGACATCACCTCGCCACAACCCATCTCGGCTACTACCTCAGTTACTCTAGGAAACCACATTTTCTTCGTCATTAACCTCTCCCATTTCACCTTTGGTTGCTGGCTACAACTGACACCACTCTTCTACGTACAGCGCCCTTGCGCCTAGGGTTTTCTCAAACACCTTTTGGATCCTCAAAATCCCACCTAATTTATCCAAACACCCTTACCCTACCATTAGGAAACCACACTATAGCAATTACTTAATGTATAAATGTTCATCTCTTACATTAATCTATATCCAAGCTACAAATAATATCCTCCTCATCCCTTCATCCTATTTCTCATACTGAATTTTAATCCTTTAATCATCCAAAGTTACACTTAGGTATCTATACTTCATCACATACTTACAGTTCTATGACCATCTACTCTCCTCGGCACATAGCCACGACACCTTGCCTCAGTACTAAAACAGCATTTGGCGCCTGACAAAGGTGGGGCTCCGCCAGATGCAACCTGCAAGCGGCTTAGGCGCGGCATGGCGCCCGCTCTGCGCCAAGACTTCCCCTAGCACTGCGCACGGCTACCCAACTCGGCACCCAGTACAAAGTGCGCGCAACACGCCACTAAAACAAAACGCAAGGGGCATGCCATACTCGGCGCCCATTGCCTTACACGCCACGAGACACACACCACACTGAGCACACACTCACTCCTCTTCACCTCACCTCGGTATCCTCTTACCTACATCTCGACGACATTAACTGCCCATACATACACTTCACATCAATACATCCATAACTCTACAACACTAGATTCGACATGCTTAAACTACACATACTGACAGTTCAACTCACTTATAGTTCAACATCCTTAATACCTCTTAACCTCGACAGTACATACCTTGACCCGCATACACTTCACTTAGATAACTACAAGTCGACTGTACGCTTAAACTCAGACACCCTTACACTATGTCAGTCACTATCTCTATGACTACACACAACTCACTGAGCTCATCGCCACCAACAGTGGTGGACTTCAACGCCACTTAAATCAACGGCACTACGGCCAAACTAAAACTCACCAACACTTAGGGACCCACGTGTCACCTAAGGACCAAACGACTTCACCATTCTATAGCTTAGACGTACTCGACTCAAACCAATCACCAGTCCAACAATGCCTTGAAGGCTACCCAAACTTCACGAGCACAACACCAAATAGACCGAAGTCTTCTCACTACAGAGAATGCCTAGAAGGCAACCCCAAACACCACGAGTACAACACAGAAAAATGAGGTCATAGACCCAACACTCAGCGTCAGTCCCCTTTGGAACCTCACCACCTAAACACATCATCACTCACAGCTCTAAAGCTGACTTCGTACCTCGGACACAACCCCATGGTTATCGTCCAACCCTCCACTTAATACTCTCACAATCGCAGTTCTCACGCTATCTCAACGCCCTCACACTAAACGTAGTGGACTAAACAGTCACTACGAGGACTACAACGTCACCTAGGACTAAAACGGACTATCCTATTTCAACCACTTAAGCTTTCTCAACACCCAACAAAGACTCCCGATTCGCTGGCGGCGCCTTGCTGCGTGCGTGGCCGAACGGAACCTCGACACCATCCTCGGCACCTCGGCATACGCATCACTCACCTCGGTACACAGGCACTAGGCCTCCTTTCTGCACCATAATCATCTCGGTATCTATACTTATACCACAACTACCTTACTTATTTCACCTTAGTCTTAACACAACTGGGTTACACTACTTCGATTCACCCTCAGTTCACCACCTCGGCTACGCCTCCACTTAGGCGCGCACTACACTTTCAATGGCGCCCTTGCGCCTGACCTCGGTTTCCTAGTTACTTCACTTAGGCAACCTATCCTTCCTCACTTCTCTGCCACTCGCCTCAGTTCACTGAGGAACAAACCAATCTTCATCCACCTCGGCAACCACGAGTCGACTCTCATATGGGGTCTAAGCCACACCTACACCTCATCGTCATTTACCTCGGTTTCTACCTTGCTTTGCCTCGGCTATACTCACAACACCTCGGCGCACCTCATTGCACCTCGGCAATACTAGCTTAGACGTCCATGCACTACACCGCCTCAACTACACATAGGCTTATTCACAACTCACTTCATCATCTACACTTAGTCACTTCACACCTAACCACACAATTTCACCTTGATTTACTACTCTTAGGCACAATACGCCTAAGCATTCACCTCGTCTCGGCCACTACACTTAGGCACACTACACCTAAGCACTCACCTTGGCTCGGCTTATACAACACAATACATCGGTTCTCTACTCTGCGACAAGTTAAGCTTCACTACACTTACTATTCAACGCACCTAAACCTCAGTACACTAAGTACTAGGACATCAATATATTACATCTTAAAAACTAAGTCAAAAGACTACTACTCTACATCAGCCCCCCAGTGTTACACTACCATACTTTTAAGAACAATTTTTCTACCTTAGGCTTTCCAGAAACAATATCTCTAAACTTTTCCCAAAAAGGCATGCTCTATTTTCTTTGCATGAACTTCAAACACAAAGTGTCAATCCTTATTTTGACATCTCCCTACTATCAACCCTCAAATCAAACTCAAACATCCATAAGGCACCTATTTATCTAAAAATTAATAGTCAATCAAACTTGCACACACCACTCAATCAATCAAGTTGAAATTAGTACATATTCACAATTTATAATAATCACGAGTTATTGTCACCTCTTTAATTGGGAATGAGTTATCGGGGTGATCAGTCCCTCCTACTCACGCATCCAATTTAGTTAAGGTCACAAAACTACGTCTTTTCAAAATTTACACCTTTCACATTGAAGGACTTTTAACGCAGTCCAGAGTACGAAGGCGTTGCACGACTCCTACTCCTTTGACGTCGTTAAAACCCATCTAATCACACATACCTCACTAATACAAACAACAGTCACAAACAACTAAAAGAAATGCTACAATCAACAGCTGTAAACAACCAAACAAAATCTACAACAAAGTCTCTGTTGGAGATCGACAAGGGATCTCTGAGACACTACGACTGGACAAACTTGGCCGGACAGACCGAACTTTTGCTCTGATACCAACATGTAACACCCCCTTACTCTTAATACTTTAATTTATAAAATCAGAGTTCAAAAATCGTTTTTTCTTTTCAAAGATACATTCTCAAGGGAATGCTACGTTTCTCAAACATCGCTTTCACTTAGCCAATAATAGTTTTCATTAATAAAATATAATTGCGTGATACATAGCACGACTTAAATGGGGCGAACCCTCAAATTCGAATACATCAATCTATTACAGTTCAACACTAAACTTAAAAGCGCCTAATAGACTACCCGGCTTCCCGGTTTGACGCCACAGAGCAAGACGCCACAACTAGGGTGAGGAAGAAAGGACCTTCACTCAGGATCACCCGCACATCGTCCTGTTTGTCGCCACGAGAGCAGCAACATAAAAATGCTAGGGTGAGTCTCTTTTCATAAATAATAAAATGTATGATAAACATTATGCTAGAGAAAACACCTAGAAACACCCGAACAACTCTGGGCCACACAACAAAGACACTCTAACTCGGGAATAATCAAGGACATCACCAAAATCATGTGGCCAACCACAACACCAAAATCAACAACGTAATTCACATTAGTTATGCATGCAATGCAATGCAACCCCCTCCAGGGTATAATGCATGAGGATCCATCTCTTTTAAGCCACTCGGGCATATCCGTCGCTAGTGATACTCGGATCAAGTCTTTCGATCGAGACCAGAAGTCTATAACCGCGCTAGTGATAATCGGGTAAAGTATATCATATCGAGACCGAAGTCTATATCAAATCGCCGATGCATATGATTCATGAGACTACATGAACAATGCATCACTCAAAACAAACCACTCTTTTGTGCAAACCGCACCGTCGCCTTACGTTGCCTAGTCCTCTTAGACAACCACCATAGCACCACGACTATTTGCCCACTCACAGGGCACCTCAGCTCCTCAGGCAGTGACCCACTCCATCACTATGAAGGCCTCACAACGCCTAGGACTGAACCATCACATAGGGACTAAATCGACTATGCCATTTCGTCCCCTTAAACGACTCTTGACGTTAAAGCGTTACTCGCGGTGGCGCTATGACTCACGCTAATATGCGTCACTAATAGGTCACCTCGGCACTCTCAGTCACCTCGGCACCTTTACTCTTCTCGGTATGCTCACTCGTCACCTCGGCACGCTAAGCTGATGTAGTATCGCTACCCATTACGTCACCGATACTCAACTCGGTGGCACCTCACTTGGCATTCCACTCGTAAAGGTCTCCACCTCGTCCTGGAACCTCTCGCCTAGGATCGCTTCTAGGATTCTCGACTACACCTTCACCTCATCTCGTCCCACGTAACGCCTATTGTCCTCGACTATACCTTCGCCTCATCTCATCTTACCTTACGCCTACTGTCCTCGACTAGACACCACGCGTCACTTCGTCCCAGCTCAAGCCTAGACTTAACGTATCATTGCGTAACTCTACGCTCGACTCCCGTCTCATCCGAGCTCACACCATCTCGTCACTATACTCGTTTACGCCTCTCGCCTAAGTCCACACCCTATCTCTCGGCACTCGCACCTCGGTATAACATGTTACAAGTCGACTCCTTCACCTCGGCTATCTTACGCAGACTTGCCTACGCCCTACGTCTTGACCCAAACACCTCGGCATAACCATGTTATACCTCGGCAACTACTTGACGACACTCGCACTGGGTTCTAATCACACCTACGCACCTTCGTCCATCAAGTACAGCTCAACTTGTCCTCTTCAAGCCTAGGAACTACGCTTTAACACTTACGCTTTGGCACACATACGCCTTAAATGAACTATACTTAGACCACCACACTTCGCCCCAAATGGACTACACATAGACCACTACACTTCGCTAGCACCAGCGCAATACCTCACCTCAACACAGGTGCACCACCTCGACTGATACAAGTCTACATCTACGCTTAGTCTTAGACACACATACCCTTCGTCACCTAAGCTTCATCACGTTTACATGGATCGACCAT
Source organism: Oxytropis ochrocephala (assembly GCA_020916435.1). NCBI lineage: Eukaryota > Viridiplantae > Streptophyta > Magnoliopsida > Fabales > Fabaceae > Oxytropis > Oxytropis ochrocephala. Next base: position 55,844,224 of record CM037088.1, read on the forward strand.
CTTAATCTCGGACAACTCAATCTCGGACATGACCGATATTAATCAATCTCGTCCCCTACCTACTATCTAGGATCGACATCTTAAGAATTCCACAAGGCTACGTCACCCACTCTAGCTCACTGGGACTGAGAGTTTCTCAGCTCCCATTCCACTCCCTGGTCTCTCGTATGACCAAAACCACAACAACTCAACACAACTCCACTGAAGAGAACTAACACACGACGTCAAACACATCAAACACACAAAACATACAAGGCAGTTCGGAATCATTCCTAGAGTCTACTCACACATAACGCACATCATATAATCTATTATAGATGAAAGAGAGAGTCCCCTAACCTTAATAACTTGAGAAGATGAGAACCCTTCACTCTCCAATAACCACAGCAACAAGCTCTCCTCTCCTCTCCTAGCTTGAACTCTCCACGCCCAAATTCTCTTCTTCTTCTTTCTAATCACTATTCCACCTACCAGCTAGCTCTTCTCCCTCGGATTTGAGCTTCCCACGCCAAGCTTCTTCTTCTTCTCTCTAAAGAAGATCTCACCTACCACTTCTCTCTCTTACTTCCCTTTGACTTTTCTAAGATTTTTGTTGGAAATGGAATGTCTCCCTTTCCTTCGACACTCCCCTTTAAGGCATGTAAATGGGCTAAATTCATGGGTCATGGGCCTAACTCTCATGGGCCTCTACTCACACTCCCTCCATCACTTGCACTACTCCCTCTTTTAATTAAATTACCACTCCCCATTTACTAACTACCACTCCTCATTTAAATCAAATACCTTCTAAATACCCTAAAACTCCAATTAATCCTTTGACTTAATCAATGTTGTAAGCCTTAAAGAACCCACTAAATAAATAATTGAATTACTTTGGGGTGTTACACCATTCCCACTTGACAGATGTTACGTATCATTTTGATTTAATAGATGATTTGTTTTATTTTGTCGTTGTTTTAAATGAAGTAAGTGTAGCATCCCGTTTGGATGAAGAGAAAAATAAATTTTTAAACTCTGATATTTTAATTTAAATTGCCGGGTAGAAATGGGGTGTTACAGAATACACATTTGATGCGCATTGGATCAATGATTCAGATATGAACTTGTTTCCCAGAAACAGAAGCTTGAATTCTTTTAACCTTCTTTGAAACCTTCTTCAACAAACAACCTTCTTTAAAATATTTTAGAATAGGTCAACCTTCTTTTGACTTCAATCAAACTTTCTGTTGACTATTGGTCAACCTTCTGTTGACTTTCGGTCAACCGTCTGTAGTTCGGTCAAACCTTATGTTGACTTAATTTAACCTTCTCATAAAGTAACCTTCTCAAGGCTTTTCTACTTTTATAATATACCAATATTTTAGACCATGGTAGAGCCTTGGTAGAGCCTTAGTTTGCTAATTCTTGACTTGGTTAAACCTTCTTTTGTCTTGGTCAAACCTTCTCAAATGATTATTCTTCAAACAAATGAACTTTGATGCTCCTAGGAAGAATCATTGATTACCTCTTCTTCATTTAATACCTTTTCTTGAGTTGGTCAAATGTTCTGTTGACTTAGGCAAACTTTCTCAAATGATTATTCCTCAACCAAATAAACTTTGATGCTCCTAGGAAGAATCATTGATTACCTCTTCTTCAGTTCATCAATGAGAATGATTGTTCTTTGGTTGTTGAAGTTGCCTAGATAGAGTAGGTTGCTTGTTTAATTGAACCTTCTTATCGTTGAACCTTCTTCAACTGTTTTAACCTTCTTTAACTGTTGAACCTTCTCAAACGTGAACCTTCTTATGTTTATTTCTACCCTTGACTTCTTGCATGTTTTAGTCATTCTCTTTGATATGCTTCTAGATAATCTTTTGAACATTTGAGTAAGAGAGCATTGGTAGAATATAAACCAATTAATGACTATGAGAATCTTCTATGCAAAGACTTGTAGACTCTTTTGATCAATCTAGTCATTAGGTTCTTAGGACTCCTCTTGATAGGAATTCAGTTAGACGATTTGAAGTTTCTCTTGATTGTCTAATCACTACGCCAAATTTGTCAAAAAAGAGCGCCCCTATAAGCAGCGCTTTAAGTAAAAACGCCACGGATGGGCAAAACAGCTAACCCATACCCAGCGCTTTTTAAAAAAATACTGCCCATCGCCTTTAAACGCACTAGCCATACCCAGCGCTTTTTAAAAAACGCTGGGTATGGTTTCACGCGTTCTCCCAATACCCAGCGCTTTTTAAAAAATGCTAGGTATGGCTTCACGCGTTCTCCCAATACCCAGCGCTTTTTAAAAAATGCTGGGTATTGGGTCACGCGTTCTCCCAATACCCAGCGCTTCTTAAAAAACGCTAAGTATAGCTACACCCTCGCTCACATATCACTTTCTTACCTCTCTTCTCTCTCAAACCCTCACACAACCACTTCTTCATCGCAAACTGAAGCTCTTCCCTCAACCTCTGCCTCCTCCCTCAACCTCCGCCTCCTCCCTCAACCTCTGCCTCTTCCCTCAACTCGCTACTCAGATAAGTAGCGATTTTGCAGCAAACGCTGCCTATAGCTTGAATCCTTTCATCTTCCATGTTAATTTGTTTCTTTTTTTTTTCTACTCTCTCTCCCTCTCACATCGTTAACGAAGGTCTTCTTTTCTTTTTCTCTCTTCAGCCGCTCGATCCATATACACTCACCGTTGGCGCTAATCGACGCTCACCATTGACGTTGCTCTACACTCACCAGTCTGCTCTCTCTTCTCTGGTCGCGGTCGCTCTGATCTCTCTCTCTTTTCTCAGATTGCTTTCAAGCTTCATCTAAAAGTTAAACTCTGATCTTCCACGATTTTTCTTAATTTTTTCATTTTCAATTTCTATACAGAGCTTCTAGAGATCTCTAATCTTACTAATCTGAAATTTTGCGGCTGAGTTTCGTTGAAAATTTTGCTTCGTACCCTAACTATTTTTTTGTGTGACTTGAGAGACTCCTATTTTTTTCTTCCACTGATTTGAACCCTAATGACCTGTTCATCAATACTCTGGCAGGATCAATTTTGAGCTTCAATGGAGGCTAATGTCACCGAGTTCAAGAATTACATTTCTATCTCTAAAAACCCTAGATTTCTCTCTACAGGAACCATTTTCTAGGGCCTATAACCTACCATATTAGGCGCAATTTCTGTTACTGGACTACTTGATTTTTCTAAAGTTGATTGGATTAAAAGTTGGAATTCTTATAATGTGCACTTTACTTTGATTGTTGTCACAAATACACTGTAATTGTTTACAATGTGTTCAAGTTTTTTTTCTTTTTCATTAATCTTTGAATCTAAATAGCTTGCTTTGACTGTGTTATTTGAATGTTCAGTTGTTATGAAAATAAAATAGTTTTAAACTTTGAACTGTTTCATATATGTTCATTCAGGTATATGTTCAGGAAGGACCTTTTGCAAATTAAGGGTATTCAGGTATAAGCAATTGAATCCATTGCTTATACTCCCAGGAAGGACATTTTGCAAATTAAGGGTATCAGGTATATGTTCATTCATTCATCTTCACCTTCACTTTTGTTTGTGTAATTCTTCAAGTATTGTCCATTATACTACTGTTAAGGGTGTGTTGTTTGTTTTGGTGACAACTTCTAAGCTGGTGCCTAACTGCCTATGGGTTTACTAATGCCATTGATCTCCAAGCTCAGTGAGAAGCAATTATTCAGATAACCACTAGATCAAGAGAGCTTGAGTGCTTGACAAAGTATTGGAAGGTCAGACTCACAACCATAAATACCTCCTTTTATGTGTGGATTTGAAACATCATGTCATTCATGTGTTTCATTGTTTAGTGCTTAAGTTCAAACTTCATGTGTATGCTTCTACCTGGTGGAATTGAGACAAGTTCTATCATTGAGTTGTATGGTGAATACTATAATATATTGTATGATAGTATGTTATTGTCCTTATGATAACTTTATTATTGTGCTTGTAGGTGTCGTGTGAGCCCAACATATCATACATATGCTCACGGTACATTTTCAGACAATATTTGCAATTTAATATACTACTATATACGTAGACTATAATTCTTGGTGAATAATCATTTATTTGAAATAATTATCTCGTGGCTTGTTCTTCTTTAGTATTCAATAAGTCTTGCTAGAAATAACATGGATTGAAGTTATTGCATAAGTTCTATGACTTGTTGTTAAGGCGGCCTCGGGCATGTCCGGGGTCGTCCCAAATTTGTAAGTACATCAGGCGCCAACCCATTTTTCTGGCCTTTAATTTCATTCATTTCGGTTATATTTGAATGTTTGAAACATAAGCATGTATGTTTAGTTTTGTACCTGCGATCCGATGCCGAGGTGAGGCGCGTTGCCACTCGAGGCACTAGAGTGAATAGTTAGGCCATAGAGGTCATTCAGAAGAGATGCGCACAAGTGTGTGAACTTGGCAAAGATGAGAGCCGAGGAAGCCAGAGAGAGGGCCGAGATGGCTAGCAGATGAGCGCCGAGTCGGCAGGCTCTTTGCGTTCGTAAGATAGGAAGACCGTTGTGGGTCACCTTCTTCTTCTTTTTACCGATGCTGACTGTGATTGATCGGCCTTGGTACCAGAGCTGTTGGGCTGCCTGACCTTCACTTTACTCCTACCGAGGCCGCTGTGGGCTTATCGGCCTTCTTACTGAGGTCGTGAGAGACACTCGGCCTTTTTACTGGTGTCGCGTGAGACGTCTGACCTTCTTACCGGTGTGTTGTAACACCCCCTTATCTAATCAATTCGATCTACTAAGTTAAAATCAGAGTTTCAAAATTCCACTCAAAGGAGGGCTACATTTGATGATTTAAAAGGAAAACAAAATTCATTTAAGTCAAACAGTTGCACAGTATATTACTAAACATGTAATCATGCGCATCACATCGGCTAAAGGGTCTAAGCCCACAACATAATGCACCTCGGCCATTAATACAACAAGTCATAATACTTAGTAAAAGTTACAACAAAATATGATAGTTTTAGTTTAAAAGACTATCTATCAGAATATACACAAGATCGGCATAAAAGCAAAAAATAATCTACTCGGCCCCAACCCAGTGTTACACGACCAGAGCAGACACAACCGACTTGAGCTAGGCACAACCAATCACTCATGAGTACCTGCAAGTTGCCACGAGAGCAGGCAACATAAAGCAGCTAGGGTGAGTCTCTTAACACAAGTAATATAATGTGAAGAAAGCTTAAGGATTTAGAGATAGCACTAAAGCACCTCGGTTCAGCTAATACAGCCACTCACCGATAGTTCAAGTAATCACAACAAGTATCAATCAGCTCAAAACACATTAAATTATAAAATGTATGCATGTATGCAACCCAACCACAGGGCCTTATGCAATGAGGTACCTCCACCGTCGTTATTCAGCCTATTGGCTCTCCGTCGTTAACTCCGTCGTTATTTGATATGGAGACCGAAGTCCCTATCATATAACAGCCAGGGTCCATGGCCACCCGCGCTATTACTCACGATCATTTTCTACCCCCTTTTGTAGAATTTTTTTGCCTTCCATGGGATTCGAACCTTGTACATGGGGCTCAATACAAAGTTCCACTCTTTCCCCACTACCAATTGAGCCGCGGTTCAATTGGTAGTGAAAGAGTGGAACTTTGTATTTGAGCCCCATGTACAAGGTTCGAATCCCACGATAGGCAAAAATTCTACAAGGGGGAAAGAAAAGATCGTGAGGTAATAGCTGCTGGGTGGCCGCAGTGGTGACTGGGCGTTACACCTACCACATCCGAGGTCGAGACCTCCTCCGTCGTTATATGCACATGAACATGTGACTTCATGACAAATGCAATCACACACCAATCAATCATAACGCATGTGAATGCTAACACCGTAGTTCACCGTCGTTACTCCGTCGCTCACACTGACGTCTACACCATCTAGACATCATCAAAGTGCTAAGGTCGACTCTACTACACCGGTAGAATCACCCTAGGACCTACAACCGACCTCTCAGTCACCTCGGCACTCCATGGTGGACTAATTGTCACACCGAGGACCGCAACGACACTTAGGGACCAAAATGTCACCTAAGGACCAAAATGGACTTAATCGCTCCCATACTTGGCACACTTGGTGCTAAGTTAGCACTCACAGTGGCGTCCCACAATGTGCTAGGCAACATTGGCGCCTAACATCACCTCGGCACACTATGTGTGTACCTCGGCTAACTACTCAACATCACCTCGGCACACTATGTGTGTACCTCGGCTAACTACACTCAAACCCTCAATTCGGTAGCGCGCTCACAGTTACGCACTCCCTTACACTAAAATCATCTAAGTCATGGAATTTTACTTCTCAGTATTCCCTGGTTCAGCTTACCTACACTTAGGCACTTGGGCGTTTCACCTTGGTGACGCTACCTCGGCCTGAAGACCTCAGTTTACTCCCTCTACACCTCGGTAACCATAAGGCGAAACACCTATACTTCGGTTTATGCATCCTTACCCCTCGTTAATGGTGTTTGGACACATACTCTACCTCAAACTCACCAACAGACTCTCAACACTAAGACACTCTAGGCGTTGACGACCCTCAACTCGGTTTCCCTCACTCTAAGCTGAAGGGGAATTCGGTTTACGCGCGTAATAAAGGCGCTTAACTCCCATTTCACTTCTTTTACTTTGTTTCTTCACTTAAACCCAACATGCAACCTATTTCTAGCTCACCACACTCATGCACACTCGGATACTCACTCCATCGTCTCCGATCCTCTCCCTAACTCTACATGCAAGCTCATTTTCTTCACACTACACCGATTCACACTTTGATACCTCACCATGCAATGCTTCCTTCGTAACATACAGAACAGAGAGAGTGTTACACTCCTCTCTCTTTCCAACGATCCACCATCATACCTCACCACAAATCACAGCAAGGAGCAAAAACACAGCAAACATGTCATGAACAACACATAAAACACACATGCAAGGTGATCAGCACCACTCACACCGAAATACTATCAAAACACAAAACATTACAAGGATTAAAAGAGCCCCCTAACCTTAACAACTTGAGAAAGATGAGAACCCTTCACTCTCCAATAACCACAGCAACAAGCTCTCCTCTCCTAGCTTGAACTCTCCACGCCAGATTCTCTTCCTTCTCTCTTCGGTTCTCTTCCTTCTCTCTAAGTCTCACTTCTCTCTCTTTCTAAATTTGGCAACTTAACTACTTTTGGGAACAATGGAAAATGGTCCCCTTCGAAGGCAACCATTTAACATGTCCTAAGGGACTTAAATGGGCCTTGGCCTTATTAGGCCGTGGGCTTCTACTACACATACCCTCTCCTAACTTAGACACTTTCCTAAAATGCAACACATGCTTAACCTTTACTTAATGAATTACTTGACTTAAAAGTAAAATGTTGCAAACCCTTAATAACTCAACTAAGTTAATTAATTGAATTATTTTGGGGTGTTACATGTGTCATACCCCAATTTTGTCCGGCTTAGGTCAAAACCCTAATTTTCCACAAAAAATAAATAAATTGAAGAGTGAAGAGCATTCCACAGCTTTTAAAATCATTTTTAGGGACGAAACGCATTTTCGAGCAAAATTAGGGTTTTTGGAGCAAAAAGGGTATTTTGGTCATTTCCAAAATTAAGCAATTTCTCACCAAAAATCATTGTTCAATATCAGAAGAATGCATTCGGATCAAAATGAATTGGGTTATATATTTTATGCGCATGCATGCATGATTTTGGCATAAAATTCAAATTTTGAACAAAAGGGGCAAAAAGGGGATTTCCTTCAAAATTGCAAGGTGAGGTCTCATATCAATTTTGGGAATGGTGATATCATAGAAGTTTGGGCCCAATCATTGATTCCTAGGATATGACCCAAAATGGGTGGAATTTATGGAATTATCATGAAAAGAATAATCAAAAATGGTAAAAATAAGGAAGTGTCCTCAATAAGACAAAATGCAAAACTTGGGCACTACTCTACCCCTCTTGGTAATTTCGACCCACCCTTTAGTTTAGCTCACCTTTGCATTTTTGCAAACTTCCCTCTTATAGAACACCCCATTCCTATTCTACCCTTTACCCTAATTTTACTTCACACCATATATAAGCCTCCACTCCCAAAATAAAGGGGAAAGCTTCATTTGCACATTTTCCTTCTTCTCTCTAGCCCTTTAAAGAATCAAGCTCAAAACCCTAATTTTACTTCACACCATATATATGCCTCCGAAACCTCCTCTCCCTTCTCTCTACATTTCTTCATCAAATTTCATCTCCCAAACAAAATCAAAACCCATCCTTCACCTAATCTAAAATTCCAACCATCAATTCCTCTCAAATTCAAGCAAGGATTCAAGATCAAGGGCTACTTTGAAGAATCAAGCTCAAGATTGAAGACTCGAGGGTAGATTAAAGTGTTTTAAAGTTCATTCATCTTGTTTTTTGCTTGTTTAGCTTGGAGTTGAGGTATATTCCTAAAACTTTGCATCATCTTCAAACTTTTAGCATCAAAAATGTAGATCATAGGTTAATTTCGCATTATCCATCATCATCTTTGCATTTTAATTATTTGATGTTGAATTGATTGTTGTGGTTGGATGAGAGGTGTGTTTCAAGCATTTTGACAAACACTTAGGGAGGTTTGGGTGTTTGAAATGCATCTCTCACTTGGAATAAATTGTGTGCTTGTGCATATGTTTTGTTTGCTTGCATTTTCATGAATAAAATTGTTGTTTATGGCTATTTTCATTTCGCATGTTAGGAAGAAATTAGGGTTTATATGATTTTGTTGCACTTCCTTTGCTTCATCATGTGAATCCTTGCAAAAAATTGGTCTATGTTGTTTGGCTTGCTCTATGTTTCGCATATGATCAAATAAATTGGTTTGATGATGATTTTTTGTTTGTTTTGATAGTTGAATCATGCAAAGAAATGTCTCTATACCTTGATTGTGTCATTTGCTTGCTTGATTTTGTGAGTTTGATGAATAAATTTGTTGTTTGGCTATGTGTTGTGTAACGCCCCAAAAATAATTCAAGTATTTATTTAATTAAGTGGTATATTGGTTGGTTATATTAAAATAATGATAGGGTATTTGATTTAAATGAGGAGTGGTGGTTAGTAAAAAGTGAGTGGTAATTTAATTAAAAGAGGGAGTAGTGCAAGTAATGGAGGAGGTGTGAATAGAGGCCCATGATAGTTAGGCCCATATCCATGATATAAGTTAGGTGTCGATGGTGAGAGAGTTCATTTCACCCAAAATCAAAGAAAAGTCAAAGAATAAACTGAGAAGAGAAGAGAGAGAGAGGTGCGACAGCTCTAGGGAGAAGAAGAAGAGAAGAGTTGGCGTGGAGTGTAACACCCTAAATGATTTAATTAAGTAATTGATTAAATTATTTAAAGTGTTGCACTATTTTAATTATATTAAGTTATAATATAGTATTTTACAATATAGTATTTTATTTAATTGAAGGGAGTGGTATTGGAAATACCGGGACTGCAAGTATAGGCCCAAGAGCCCAAGCCCAATGACTTAGGCTCCTGGGAGTGATGCATTTCGCATCATTGTGCAAGGAAAAGAAAAAGAAAGAAAATTGCGAAGAGAGAACAGAGAAAGGAGAGGAGAATGGCGCACAAACCCTAGAAGGAAGAGAGAAGAGCATCGCACCAAGCAAGAAGGAAAGGAAGGAGCTCTTGTTGCTGTGGTTTTGGTGGTGTCTCAGTAAAGAAGGTTTTCTACGGTTTAATTTGAGGTAAGAGGAGTCTCACTCTATAATAGAGAGGATAATGGGTTGTATGTAGATCATAGGCTATTAATTGATGTTATTTGATTATTGTATGATGGTTTGAATCATTGAATTTGATGAATTGCATGACAAAATCGATTTAGGGCTTAATGTTAGGGTTTAGAGTGTGTTGATTCGGTTTTGATTGATGATTGGGTGTTTAAATATGAAATTGATGTTGTTTACATGATTATAATACGTATTTGAATGATATATGATGATTGGAATTGAGAAGATTTGAGAATTTGGGATTTTTGGGGACCCTAGGTGTATAGGGCGCCAATTTCCTAGAGAAAAATGGCGCCTATGGTACTGTAGCAGTGAGTGTGTGCATGTGTGATCTTTGCGTGGCGCCAAGTTCTTTGTGAAAATGGCGCCTGTGCAATTGTTCATGTGCTTGTGGTTGTGTGTTGTGCAGGAATGTCCCTGCCAGGGCGCCACATTGCTGGGGAAATGGCGCCTAGGTTACTGTTTGGGTGTCTCAGGTGCGAGTTGTCCTTTCTGGCGCCAAAGTTATCGGGAAAATGGCACCAAAGGCAATCGCTTGTTGTGTGGTGTGTGCGTGTGTGCGATGTGGGCGCCAATGCTTCGGCGGCGCCCGAATGGCGCCGTGTCACCATTGCGTCTTGTGTGTCCGTGTGTCAGGTGCGGGCGCCAAAGTGGCCGCCAATGCGCCTAGGTGTGTTGTGCCAAGTGCGTGGCGCCAAATGGTTGCACCTTGTGGCGCCGTGGTGGCGCCAGGTGGGTGTGTGCGTGGGTGTCTAAGTGTTGGGCGCCATTTTGGCTGCCCATGGCGCTAGGGTGCGCGCGAGAATGTGTGCTAAGTGTGTGGGTGCATGTGGCGCAAAGACAGGCGCCAAATGGCCGCCTCCATTGCGCGCTGTGTTCCGCCGCTGTGTCTAGGCGGGCGCCAAAAGTGCGCTCTGGCGCTAAGTCTGGCGATGCTCGAGATCGTGTCTCGATTTGTGTCTTAGTTTGTGTCTAAGACCGCATGCCGCTTGGGGCGCCGATTCTTTGTGAAAATGGCGCCCAGTGGGTCGTGTTGCCACGAGGCGCCAAGTTCCGAAGTTTTTGGCGCTAGTGTTGTGTTGTTGCCTGGGGCGCCGATTTGTGGGGAAAATGGCGCCTAGTGCTTCCTTGTGTCTAAGTGTGTGCTGTTTTGGTCCCTAGGTGCCAGTTTGGTCCTAAGGGTGTGGTTTTGGTCCCTAGGTGTTGTTTTGGTCCCTAGGTGCCAGTTTGGTCCAAAAGGTGTTAGTTTGGTCCCTAAGTGTTGATTTGGTCCTAAAGGGTGTTTTAGGTCCCTGAGTGAGGTTAGTCCTCTAGTTATGATTAGTCCTTGGGACATGATTGTGTTGAGCTAGTGAATGAGGTGATTGATGATGCCATGGGGGCATGAGCCATGGGGGCCAAAGCCATGGGGGCTATAAATGAGATTGATAATGAGGTGAGGAATAATGTATAAATTGTGATATTGTAAAGTGTGTTTGTGATATGTTCATGGAGTCTCATGCATACATTCGGCTGCGGTCGCGACGTTTATATATTGATGATGAGGCCATGGGGGCCAGAGTCACGGGGGCTCAAATTATTGATGATACTGCCATGGGGGCAAATGGTACCACATGCATGACTACATTGCATACATTTTCATAAACGCATAAGTGTTATTGGTTGATAAGTAATATGACTAGTTGTGCTGTTTAACTGTGCCTGTTTGATGCTGTGATTGTATATATTGCTTATTATCACCTTTATTATATAGTTCGAGACTCACCCTTTCTGTTGTTGTTTACCACAGGTAGCCATGAGTGAAGGTTTATCCCCTTCACTTCCCAGAAGTCGATGCGCTTCTCGATACGTAGCACCTAGGGGATGGGCTTAGGACTATGACTGTTTATTTTGTTGGCTGTTGAACTATGTATTTCTGCTTTATATTATTGATGAGACTGATGTTGGTCTCTTGAGACTATGTTTTCATTTCCGCTGCGAGTTGTATGAGTATTCCATTGCATGGACTAGAACAATATATTTATGAGAATCCTAATTTCACGTGTTTTCTGGTGTTACGTATTAAACTGTTATCGAGAGTTGAATTGGTTGTTTGTAGTGATGTGTAGCATCCCATTTGAAAAATAAATTTTTATACTCTGATACATTAGTGGGTACAGAGCAAAAGTTCGGTCTGTCCGGCCAAGTGTGTCTGTCTGTCATATTGTGTATGACAATTAGGTGTCCTTGAATTAGTTCTGAATGGTTGTTTATGCTGCAGTGCTAGGTTGATATGGCTCGAAGGGTTGATGCTGCTCTTGATGAGGCTTTGCAAGCCATAACGCAGGTTATGGGGACTCAGCAGAATACTGAGACTCGTAGTCTGGCTACATTCCAGAGGGAGAACCCTCCTACCTTCAAGGGGAGGTACAACCCAGATGGTGCGCTGGCTTGGTTGAAGGAGTTTGAGAGAATCTTCTAGGTAATAAGCTGCAATGATGAGCAGAAAGTCAGGTATGGTACGCACACTTTAGCTGAGGAGGCTGATGACTGGTGGTTGGAGACTAGTGAGAGGCTAGGGGCTGCACATGAGGAGGTTACTTGGGCTGTGTTCAGAAGGGAATTCCTGAGAAAGTATTTTCCGGAGGATGTCAGGGGGAAGAAAAAGCTGGAGTTTCTTGGTAGGCGGGTAGTACGATCATCACAGTATATGCCGCTAAGTTCACCGAATCAAGCTAAGTTCTATCCACATTATTCGAGGTCGTGGTTCGAATTCTCAAAGTGCATAAAATTTGAGAATGGGTCGAGAGTCGATATCAAGCGTGCTATTGGGTATCGTAAGATCAGTGTTTTCCGATTTGGTTGATCGCTGCGCAGATCTATGAGGATGACAAAGAATGCCCGCTCTAGAGTCATGAGAGACCGGAGGGTAAATTTGCAAGCAGGGTAAGCCATATGAGGTGTCCGCTAATAGAGGTAAACAGAGGTATCTTTGGTGGTAGCGGGTATCTTTGGTGGTAGTAGGTCCGCTTTGAGGGCAAGAAGCCAAGTGGGGGAGATGCTCCTACTGATATTGTGTGTTTCAAGTGTGGCAAGCCGGGTCACAAGAGTTTTGATTGCAAGGCTAGGGGAAAGATATGCTTCCGTTGTGGTAAGGATGGTCACATGGCATCTGATTGTGATCGCAAGGAAGCAGTATGTTTCAATTGTGGAGAAGCTGGTCATTTTAGCTCCAAGTGTACTAAGCCAAAGAAAGAGAGGTCCACTGGGAGAGTTTTTGCATTGGCAGGTTCAGAGGAGGCAAATGAAATCAGAGGTATTTGCTTTATTTAGGTACACCTGTAGTTGCTATTGTTGACACGGGTGCTACACACTCTTTTATTTCTTTGCTTGTCTTTGAAAAATTGAATTTAGTATTATCTACTATGAAGAGGGGATGGTTATCGACACACCTAAGCTGGGGTTCTGTAACTACTTCTCTATTGTGTGCTAAGTGTCCTCTCGTCGGTCTTCTGCAGAGATTTTTACAGTTGATCTTGTCTGTTTGCCTTTGGGTGGGTTGGATGTTATTCAGGTATGGGTGGTTAGTAGATAACCATGTGCACATCAAGCTATTTCAACAAGTTCGTGAGTTTCCTTCCTCAGAAGAGGAAGAGAGTGCTTTTGTTGTCTGCCGGTCAATTGCGTGAGGTAATGAAACAGGGTGGTCATCTGTTTGCTTTGATGGCGTCTATGTCTGCTGAGAACTAAGCTGTAGTTGATGGGTTGCAGGTGGTGTGTGAGTTTTCTGAGGTGTTCCCTGATGAGATTCCTAGTGTGCCACCTGAGAGGGAGGTAGAGTTTGGGATTGAGCTTATTCCTGGTACTAGGCCTGTGTCTATGGCACCGTACCGGATGTCAGCTTCTGAGTTATCTGAACTGAAGAAACAGCTAGAAGAGCTTCTTGAGAAGAAATTTGTGAGGCCTAGTGTGTCACCATGTGTAACACCCTAAATGATTTAATTAAGCAATTGATTAAATTATTTAAAGTGTTACACTGTTTTAAATTATAATAGAATATAAAATAGTGTTTATAATTCAGTAATTTATTTTAATTGAAGGGGATGGTGGAAGAAATGGAGAAGGGGTGTAAAAAGGGCCCAAGGTGCGCTTGGCCCAATGTACATATATCCAAAATTAGAATTTTCTCTCATTTGTGCAAAAGAGAAAGAAAACGAAAGAAAGGGAGAAGAGAAAGAAAGAACTCGGCGCAAAACCCTAGGGGAAGAGGAGGAGAAGAAGAATTCGTGACTTGAAGGCTTGGATTGTTGCAGTGGTTTTGTTCGTGACTCCATAACGGTCCTTTTCTACGGTGAATTTAAGGTAAGGGGAGTCTCACTCTATAATAGAGGAGATAATGCGTTTTATATAGATCATAGGCTTGGAATTGTGTCAATTGATTGATTGTTTGGGAATTGAGTCATTGAATTGAATATAATTGCATGTGGAATCGATTTTAGGGCTTGAAATTGGGGTTTTATGTTTTTGATTGGGTTTTGATGCATGATTGAGTGCTATGATGTGCAATTGAATGCGTTGATGTTGTTATATAATGTGTTTGTGTAGTATATGATGATTAGAATTGAAAGGGTTTGTGAATTGGGAGTTTTTGGGTCATGGGGCGCCAAGGTGCTAGGGATTTGGCGCCACGTATCGCTCATTCGCGTCTGAAATTATTTGAGTCCGAGTTGTTTTTACGCCGAGGCGCCACATTGCCGGAAAATGGCGCCCAGGCACCGCTATTCATGTCTTTGGGATGTGTTCTTTGTGCAGTGTGTTCGCCAGGCGCCAAGTTCTTTGGAAAATGGCGCCCGCATAATCGCCATTTGCGTGTTGGTGTGTGTGTGTCAGCGATGTGGGCGCCAAATGCTGCCCGGGTGCCTGAATGGCGCTGTGTCACCATGCTTGATGGTGTGTGTGTGTGTTCTTTGTCTCTGGCGCCAGAATGTGGGTGTTTTGGCGCCCGGGGAGTGAAACTTTGTGTTTTAAGCATATTTTCCCGTACAAATTTTGTATTCACCGCCCAAATCCAATTTTAAGTGTTTTGGCTCGAGTGGTTTTCTAGTTACAGGTCTTATTTTGAAAATGTCCCGGCGGGTGTGGTTTTGTGTGTGTAAAGGGGGTGGGTTGAGTGAAACTCACATTTCGGGGCATATCTTACCGTGCCATATTTTGCATTCACCGCCCAAAAACATTTTTAAACCTTTTAGCTCGAGTGGTTTTTCTGTTTGCAAGTGTTGTGTGTGCTGAGTCAAATAGGGCGCTAAATTGTCTTTGCCAGGCGCTAAGTAGTGCTCGTGTGCGAGGCGTGGTTCGAATTGTGTTCGAGTTGTGTCTCAGCACCGTGCCGCCTGTGGGGCGCCAGTTGCTAGGAAAGTGGCGCCGATGCATCGTTGTGTTGCCACGAGCGCCAATTGTTAGAAAGTGGCGCCGATGGGTGTGTTGCCGCGGGCGCCCATTCTTTGAGTTCTGGCGCCAGACAGCCGCGCTTAGTGCCGTGTTGCACCGGGCGCGAGAATGTGGGGAAAATGGCGCTAGTCTACGCCAAATGCCCGAGTGTGTCTTTGTTTTGGTCCCTAGGTGACAGTTTGGTCCCTAGATGATTGTTTTGGTCCTAAATGGGGGTTTAGGTCCTTGAGTGAGGTTGAGTCCTGTAACGCCCAAAATAATTTAATTATTTAATTAATTAAGTTATTTAAGGCTTGCAACCTTTAATTAAATTAATTATAAAGTTGAAGTTTATTTTATCTAAAAAGAGTCTAATTTATTTTAAGTGGGAATACTAAGTTGGAATTACTTTTATTTCAGGAGGTGGAATAAATTAAATGTAGGAGTGGGAATAAGGCCCAAGGGCCATTATTGGGCCCAATAGTAGTCATAAAGGGTAGGGGTCCTAAGATAGAGTAACCAAAACCCTCATTTTGAAAGAAAGAAGAAAAATAGAAGTAGAGAGGGAGAGTAGAGAGGCGACGGCGAAGCACTTGGAGGGGAGAAGGAGGAAGCTTTTCTTTGATTCTTGGTGGTAAGTCACATTCTTGGTCTTAATCTTCATCATTTCTCTTCCTTGTTCCATTCCTAAGAGTTCCTAAGCTCATTTCTACCATTTTGAAATTTCCATGGATACCCAAAGGAGGGGGAAACTCACGTTTTCAGCTTGGAGAGGAGAAAGGAGGAAACTTTTCTCAAGTTTTGTGTTGGTAAGTGAAGGCTTTGGTCCTAAACACCCTTATTTTCATTCCATGTTCCATTTCCATGAGTTCCTTAAGCTCATCCTTGTTATTTTTGAATTCCATTTCCACCCAAGAGAGAGGGAGCATTCGGCCTAGCTGTACATTGGAGGAGGCTTGCTTCATTGAGTGACTTTGGTGCTTGCTTTGAGGGTTTTTAGCTCACCCAAGGTTAGGGGATTCTCCATTACATCCTTTATAACTTGTAGGATGTGTGCTATAGTTGGAATAGCTCTAGAAATGATGTGTTGTGTGACTTTGTGTTGCTTACATGTTGATTTATGTTTGAAATGTTTGTTTTGGTCATAACATGTTGATTGTTGTTGTGGGAGCATGAGTTGTGATTTATGCTTGGTATATGTTTGATGAATTGGTTATATGAGAATGAGCATGTAAATATGATGATTTGGTATTAATAATTCAATGGCTATGTTGGTGTGGTTATGTGAGAAATGGTTTGTTTGGAAGAATTTAGGTTTTGAAGTGTGTTGGGTGTAGGTCTTGGAAGGGGGGCGCCAAATGCCTAGCATTTTGGCGCCTGGTTGCTGATGTTCTGCGTGTGCGTGTGTGTTGGTGAAGGGAGGGCGTGTAACACCCCCCTTCTACATAAACTACTATTTGAAAATCAGAGTGCGATAAAAACTTTTAGAGTGAACACTTGAGGGTGTCACATTTAAACCAAAACGCCTTTTCAAAACTCCAAAAAGAATAATTGAAATAAAACTCCAAACGCAGGATACATAGCACTAAGTAATATCTGGGGAAATTATTACAACCGTGGCAAAGAAAAGCAACATTAACACATAGTTCAAAGATATAACAAATAATGGATAAACGCCCCCGGTGCTACGATCGTGAGCGACTCGACCATACTAGACGAAGGATCTCTAGTCACCTTGATTCATCACACTGCAGCGTTGCCACATAAGAGCAACATTCCAAGCAGTAATGGGTGAGTCTCATTGCATAGGTAATAATAAATAAAGCGAGAAACACGGAGAAACAGGCACACCATAACACAACACATTTAGATACATTATTAAAGTATTTACACCAAAGTCAGTTACACTAACTACAACCACACCGTAAAGCAATTACACTGTAATCACCACACCGTAATATGTATGCAATGTATGCAATGCAACCCAAAACTCCACTGAGCACGTGCATGTGGATCCATCACAAAAATTGCCTTGTGGGCACTCACCAAACACCAAAATATTTTAAGAGGCCAAGCCTATTCACCAAAATGCATATGATTATGCGACGCCATGACTATGCACCAAAAACACCAATACACCAATATAAAACAATAACATACTCACCTATAATTACATGTATGTTCACCAAATCACCAAGGAGAGTCATAGACCTCTCATCACCAATATACTCACCATTTAGTTTATAACACCATAATTAATTAGTACACCTATAAGGATTAAAGAACACCAAAAGACTAAGTCATCTAGGGACTAAAGTCGACGCCTTGGGACTAAACCCACACCTAGGGACCAGTTTAACACCTCTAGGACTAGTTTAACACTTAGAGACTAAATTGACACCTCGGGGACCAACTGACGCCTAAGGACTAAATTGACACCATAAGGACCATTTTGACACTTAGGGACTACTCTAACACCCTAATAATTAATTTAGCACCTAGGGACTATTTTGACACCATAATAATTAATTTAACACCTAGGGACTAATTTGAACCCACACTTAGACAATATTCAGCACACTTGACAAGATTACTTAAATAATATTCAGCAAAGCACTAGACAACACTTAGACAAATTCTGCAGCATTAGACAGCACTTAAACAAATTCTGCAGCACTAGACAACACTTAAACAAATTCTGCAGCACTTAGACAAATTCTGCAGCACTTAGACAGCACTTAAATAATGTTCAACAGCACTAGACAACACTTAAACAAATTCTGCAGCACTTAGACAAATTCTGCAGCACTTAGACAGCACTTAAATAATGTTCAACAGCACTAGACAACACTTAAACAAATTCTGCAGCACTTAGACAAATTCTGCAGCACTTAGACAGCACTTAAACAAATTCTGCAGCACTAGACAACACTTAAACAAATTCTGCAGCACTTAGACAAATTCTGCAGCACTTAGACAGCACTTAAACAAATTCTGCAGCACTTGCTATAAGGCATAAGGCCTCCTCATGACACACGCAGCGTACATCCGGCAACACCAAGCACCACACCTTCAAAACATTGTTCACTCAAGCAATTTGACCACACCTAACAATCACTATGTTCTCTCCTATTTAATTTCATTGAACTACCACAATAAACACCTTAATACCCATTCAACATAAACCAACACTTCAATTTCAACATAAAACAATATCTTCATTCAAGCACCCATCCAAACACCTAGTGTGTACATAATTCCTCCTATTTATTTTATGTTACATTGACAATTAGCCACTCCAATACCATTGACATACAACAAGTAATTCAAGATTCAACAAGAAATATCTTTACATGTACAACAACACCGTAACATCATGAAAATCAATCATATACTCGCAAACCATTTATATACATCACAAATCAGTCACCTAATTACTCCTAACCCCTAATCTCTATGATTTCAAGGTTTATATATTATTAACCATGATTAGAGAGCCCCCATACAATTTTCATACACCAATTAATTCAATAATCACCAAGAACATATATATACATGTATAATCACCCATATACTAACGAAAGTCAAGCATATAATCACATAATCACACATATACATTACAATTTATCCACCTAAATTACTCCTAACCTCAAATCCCTATGTTTCAAGGTTTATAAATTATTAAGTATGCTAGAGAAACCCCATACCTTGTTAAAACTTGAAGAAGAAGACCACCCTAAGCAATTCTCCCCAAAACACCAACACTCCAAGCCTTGATTCCTCTCCAAGCTTCACGAAATTCCTCTCTTCTTTTCACCCTAGCCGCGCCTCTCACTCTCACTCTTCTCTCCTTTCTAATTTTGCAATTTGGCTTCTAATGAGGGTTTCTCCTAAAACCCTAGTGTTTTTACTAATTGGGTTTGGGCCACTTAACTCCATTGGGCCCTAATTGCACCTCCTAACTACTTTCCCACGTCCTCCCTACTTAATTAAATATTCTCTATTAATTTACCACACTTCACCCTTAATTAAATTAATTACCTTATTATTATGTTAATATTGCCAACTACAATATCATTTAATTAAATAACTTAAATAATTTTTTTTTTTTTTTTTTTTTTTTTTTGGGGCGTTACAACTCTCCCCACTTAGGCATTTTCGTCCTCGAAAATTTAAATACTATAGACACTACACAACTCAATCATCACCACACAACAATAGATTTTAGAGAACACTCTTAACGAATTACATACCTCTAAATACGACCGTCACTCCTCTGTAGACTCGAACCAGGCTAAGACAAACACCCCTCCACTGGACCTCTCCTTCTTCGGCTTGGGACACTTGGTGCTAATGTGTCCCATCTCTCCACACCAGTATGTGAGACCACATCCGGCTTCTCGCACTTCGCAGCCTACATGACCTTCCTTCCCGCACTTAAAGCACTTGTTGGACATGCACTCCGGACTCTTATGTCGGCTTTCCACACACTGTGGCACACAATACCCGCAGCAGACTTCTCCCCACTTGACTTCTTGCCCGAACTCTCCTCTCCCTTACCCTTACCTCCCGAAACCTCATAGGGCTTCGCACGGAACCGAGAATTCCTCTTTTCCTTCACACTGACCTTGTGGCGCAGAACTATCCTCTTCAAAAATCCTACACTTATCAACTAATCTAGCAAAATCTCTAATCTCACGATACCCAATCGCCTTCTTGATATCGGGAGTGAGTCCACTCTCAAACTTAACACACTTTGAGAACTCCGAATCAAGCATCATTAGCATAGTAGGGGATGCACTTGGCCAACTCCTCAAATTTGGCGGCATACTCACCACCGTCTTGTTTCCTTGCTTTAGCTCCGAGAAATTCCACTTCCTTCTTAGCCCGCACATCCTCCGGGTAGTACTTTCTCTTGAACTCTCTAGTGAAAACTTCCCAAGTAACTCCTTCACCGGCATTTTCTAACCTTCGCGACATTCCCAACCACCAATCATCCGCCTCCTCGCCTAGCATATGCGTACTCAAACCTTATCTTACGTGCAAAGCGCACAATCCATAACCCGAAAAATTCTCTCGATCTCCTTCAACCATGCCAAAGCTCCATCAGGATCATACCGACCTTTGAAAGTGGGCGGACTCTCCTTTGGGCGTGGCCAACTTACGGCCTTTGGCCTCCTCTCCACCATTCCATTTGGTTCCCCATCGCTCGAGCAATAGCTTGCAACGCTTCAAAGAAGAGCAAAGATCATCCCTCCGAGTCATCTCAACCTAACACCGCAACATTAACATCATTTGAGCCAGGACTAACACTACTTAGTTGTCATATACGCTATGACTTTATGACACACTTGGCCGGACAGGCCGAACTTATGCTCACGATACCACTATGTAACACCCCCTTCTACATAAACTACTATTTGAAAATCGAGTGCGATAAAACTTTTAGAGTGAACACTTGAGGGTGTCACATTTAAACCAAAACGCCTTTTCAAAACTCCAAAAAGAATAATTGAAATAAAACTCCAAACGCAGGATACATAGCACTAAGTAATATCCTGGGGAAATTATTACAACCGTGGCAAAGAAAAGCAACATTAACACATAGTTCAAAGATATAACAAATAATGAGATAAACGCCCCCGGTGCTACGATCGAGCGACTCGACCATACTAGACGAAGGATCTCTAGTCACCTTCGATCGCCATCACACCGCAGCGTTGCCACATAAGAGCAACATTCCAAGCGGTAATGGGTGAGTCTCATTGCATAGGTAATAATAAATAAAGCGAGAAACACGGAGAAACAGCACACCATAACACAACACATTTAGATACATTATTAAAGTATTTACACCAAAGTCGATTACACTAACTACGATCACACCGAAAGCAATTACACGGAAGCAGTCCACACCGTAATATGTATGCAATGTATGCAATGCAACCCAAAACTCCACTGGGCACGTGCATGTGGATCCATCACCAAAAATTGCCTTGTGGGCACTCACCAAACACCAAAATATTTTAAGAGGCCGAAGCCTATTCACCAAAATGCATATGATTATGCGACGCCATGACTATGCACCAAAAACACCAATACACCAATATAAAACAATAACATACTCACCTATAATTACATGTATGTTCACCAAATCACCAAGGAGAGTCATAGACCTCTCATCACCAATATACTCACCATTTAGTTTATAACACCATAATTAATTAGTACACCTATAAGGATTAAAGAACACCAAAAGACTAAGTCATCTAGGGACTAAAGTCGGCGCTTAGGGACTAAACCCACACCTAGGGACCAGTTTAACACCTCTAGGACTAGTTTAACACTTAGAGACTAAATTGACACCTCGGGGACCAATCTGACGCCTAAGGACTAAATTGACACCATAAGGACCATTTTGACACTTAGGGACTACTCTAACACCCTAATAATTAATTTAGCACCTAGGGACTATTTTGACACCATAATAATTAATTTAACACCTAGGGACTAATTTGAACCCACACTTAGACAATATTCAGCACACTTGACAGTACTTAAATAATATTCAGCAGCACTAGACAACACTTAGACAAATTCTGCAGCATTAGACAGCACTTAAACAAATTCTGCAGCACTAGACAACACTTAAACAAATTCTGCAGCACTTAGACAAATTCTGCAGCACTTAGACAGCACTTAAATAATGTTCAACAGCACTAGACAACACTTAAACAAATTCTGCAGCACTTAGACAAATTCTGCAGCACTTAGACAGCACTTAAATAATGTTCAACAGCACTAGACAACACTTAAACAAATTCTGCAGCACTTAGACAAATTCTGCAGCACTTAGACAGCACTTAAACAAATTCTGCAGCACTAGACAACACTTAAACAAATTCTGCAGCACTTAGACAAATTCTGCAGCACTTAGACAGCACTTAAACAAATTCTGCAGCACTTGCTATAAGGCATAAGGCCTCCTCATGACACACGCGTACATCCGGCAACACCAAGCACCACACCTTCAAAACATTGTTCACTCAAGCAATTTGACCACACCTAACAATCACTATGTTCTCTCCTATTTAATTTCATTGAACTACCACAATAAACACCTTAATACCCATTCAACATAAACCAACACTTCAATTTCAACATAAAACAATATCTTCATTCAAGCACCCATCCAAACACCTAGTGTGTACATAATTCCTCCTATTTATTTTATGTTACATTGACAATTAGCCACTCCAATACCATTGACATACAACAAGTAATTCAAGATTCAACAAGAAATATCTTTACATGTACAACAACACCGTAACATCATGAAAATCAATCATATACTACTTAAACCATTTATATACATCACAAATCAGTCACCTAATTACTCCTAACCCCTAATCTCTATGATTTCAAGGTTTATATATTATTAACCATGATTAGAGAGCCCCCATACAATTTTCATACACCAATTAATTCAATAATCACCAAGAACATATATATACATGTATAATCACCCATATACTAACGAAAGTCAAGCATATAAATTACTCCTAACCTCAAATCCCTATGTTTCAAGGTTTATAAATTATTAAGTATGCTAGAGAAACCCCATACCTTGTTAAAACTTGAAGAAGAAGACCACCCTAAGCAATTCTCCCCAAAACACCAACACTCCAAGCCTTGATTCCTCTCCAAGCTTCACGAAATTCCTCTCTTCTTTTCACCCTAGCCGCGCGCCTCTCACTCTCACTCTTCTCTCCTTTCTAATTTTGCAATTTGGCTTCTAATGAGGGTTTCTCCTAAAACCCTAGTGTTTTTACTAATTGGGTTTGGGCCACTTAACTCCATTGGGCCCTAATTGCACCTCCTAACTACTTTCCCACGTCCTCCCTACTTAATTAAATATTCTCTATTAATTTACCACACTTCACCCTTAATTAAATTAATTACCTTATTATTATGTTAATATTGCCAACTACAATATCATTTAATTAAATAACTTAAATAATCACTTTTTTTTTTTTTTTTTTTTTTTTGGGCGGCATAGGCGCCAATTCTTTGGGCAATCTGCGCGGTGGTGTTGTGTTGTGCCTGACATAGGGTGCAAAGCGCCAAATCACCAGTAATCTGGCGCCTGGTGTGGTGTTTATGTGCTGAGTTGTGTGTTGTGCAGGGAGGGGCGCCATTTGCTAGGCAAAGTGGCGCCCAGTGTTCTGTTTGTGGGTTTTGTGTCTCGGTTGGGTGGTTTTGGCAGGTGGGGGCGCCAATTCCCTAGGAATCTGGCGCCCATGACTAAGTTTGGCGCGCCCTGTGGCTGTGCTTGTGACTGGGTTGTGTGGGGCGCCAAATGCCTAGCATTCTGGCGCCAGGTGCGTGTTGTGTGTGTCATGTGCGCGACGGGGTGAGCGTTGCAGGGGGGGGCGCCAGTTTGCTAGAAACTTGGCGCCCTGTGCTAGTGTGTGAGTGTGGTTGTGGTGTTTGGGTATGGGGCGCCATTTTGGCTGCCCCTTAGTGTCTAGGTACCCAAAATATGTCTAAGTGATGGTTTAGTCCCTAAGAATTAATTTAATCCTTGGTGTGACAAATTGGTCCCTAAGAATTAAATTAATCCTTGGCGTGACAAAATAATCCCTTAGCGTCTAATTAGTCCCAACGTGTCAAATAAATTCCTAAGTCCCTAAATTAATTCTTGGCGTGTCAAAATGGTCCACAAGTGAGGAGAATGTCCCTATGGGGTGGTTTTGGTCCTTAGGTGAGAGTTAATTAATAATTGATGAATTGGTGACCAACAATTGATGAGGTGATGGTAAACAATTGGTGAGGTGATGGTAAACAATTGGTGAGGTGATGGTAAACAATTGATGAGGTGGTGTTTGACAATTGATGAGGTGGTAGTTAATAATTGATGCGGTGTGCTTAGTGTGGTGTGATGCATTGTCATAATGTCACATGAATCATATGCATGGCTTCGGCCAAACAGTTGATGAGGGGCTTCGGCCAACAGGTGATGAAATACCCGACGGGGTGGTGATGGAATACCTGACGGGGTGGTGAGGTGAATATGGATCCACATGCATATTGCATACATGCATACGATCATGCATTCCTTGGACTCTCATTAATGCTTAATTAATCCTTGTTGCAACTTGCTGATGTCCTAATTGAATGGTAAATGTTAAATTGTTATGGATTGTTGTTACTAGATGCTTTCCGAATATGATGCTTATCTTACTTGTTATGATTTATGTAAAGAGACTCACCCTAGCATTTCTTGTTGCCTGCTCTCGTGGCGACAAACAGGTGATTCCGAGTGAAGTGCCATGCCTCTTGGGTTTATTTGAGTCAGCTCTGATAGTAACACCGGGGACGGGATCTTAGTATTATTTTATTATGGTTATGTATTAAACTGATTTTGAACTATGTATTGAGTATGTGAACTCAGTTTCATTTTCCGCTGTGCTGCAAACTATTTGATGGATTACTGTAAACGCTAAACAGGTTGTTTTGAGGGTTTTAACCCACGTGACTATGATATGCACTTTATGCGTTTGATGCGTTTGGATTTTAAAGGTGTTTGATGATATTTTATTCAATGTACCACCCTCAATTGAGGTGCGTGGACAAGTTTTTTTGAAACTCTGATTTTATTAGTTTAATTAGCTTATAACAGAAGGGGGTGTTACATTAGTGGTATCAGAGCAGTTCGGTCTGTCCGGCCAAGTATGTCTGTCATAGTGTCTATGACAATTAGGTAGTATTACCTTGTTTCTTATGATTGTTGATGTTGCAGTAATAGGTTGAATGGCTCGAAGAATTGATCCTGCACTTGCTGAGGCTCTCCAGGCCATTGCCCAGGCTATGGGGGAGCAGAGAGGTAGTAGGGAAGACGTCGAGGACCGCAAGTTAGCCACTTTTCAGCGAGAGAACCCGCCTACCTTCAAGGGTAGGTATGACCCGGACGGAGCTTTGACCTGGCTAAGAGAGAATGAGCGTATTTTCCGTGTGATGGCATGCACTCCAGCGCAGAAGGTGAGATTTGGGACTCACATGCTGAAGGAAGAAGCAGACGATTGGTGGTTGAGGAAGAAACAAAGACTAGAAGCTGCTGAGGAGGAAATCACTTGGGAGGTCTTCAAGGAAGAGTTCACTAGAAAGTACTATCCGGAGGATGTGAGGGCTAAAAAGGAGGTGGAATTTCTTGAACTGAAGCAGGGCAACAAATCAGTGGCTGAGTATGCAGCCAAATTTGAAGAGCTAGTCAAGTTTTGTCCCTACTATGAAAACGACTGCAATTCTGAGTTCTCCAAGTGTGTGAAGTTTGAAAATGGGCTGCATCCCGACATTAAGAAGGCTATTGGATACCAGGAAATTCGAGACTTTGCCAAGCTAGTGGATAAGTGTAGAATTTTTGAAGAAGACAGTGCTGCTGCATACAAGATGGTGAAAGAGAAAAAAAATGCTCAATTCCGAGGGAAACCATATGATGTGAGTGGAGGCAAGGGGAAATGGAAGGCAGGTGAGGGTAAGAGTTCAAGTGGGGGAGGGGGAGCTGCTGGTATTGTGTGTTACAATTGCAAGAAGCCTGGCCACAAGAGCAGTGAGTGCACAGAGGTCCGCTGTTACAAGTGTGGGCGGAGGGGCCACAAGTCTAATGAATGTAAAGAGAAAGAAGCTGTTTGTTTCAATTGTCGTGAAGCGGGGCATATGAGCAATAAATGTCCTAAACCCAAGAAGGAGGCGGCTAGAGGAAAGGTGTTCGCGTTGGCGGGATCCGAGGGGGACAACGAGATAAGAGGTACTTGTTTTATTAATGGTACTCCTTTGACTGCTATAGTAGATACTGGTGCTACACATTCTTTCATTGCTGCTTTGTGTGCTGAAAAACTGGGTCTTATTTTGTCTACTATGAGGAGGGACATGGTTATTGACACTCCAGCTAAGGGTTCAGTAACTACTTCCCTAATGTGTGCTAGATGTCCTCTGTCAGTTTTTGGCAGAGAGTTTCTTGTTGATCTTATTTGCTTGCCTTTAGGAGGTTTGGACATCATTTTAGGTATGGACTGGTTAGTTGATAACCATGTGCATATTAATTGTGCTAATAGATCCGTGAGCTTTCCTTCTACTAAGGGAGAAGAGTCTGCATTGTTGCATTCTGGTCAGTTGCATAAGGCCATGAAGGGAGAAGCTAAGTTGTTTACCTTGATGGCATCATTGTCTGTGGAGAGCCAAGCCAAGATCGAAGAGTTGCCTATTGTTCGTGAATTTTCCGAAGTGTTTCCAGATGAAATTCCTGATGTGCCACCTGAAAGAGAAGTTGAGTTTAGTATTGATCTAGTGCCCGGTACCAGACCCGTGTCTATGGCACCTTACAGAATGTCCGCATCTGAATTGTCTGAGTTGAAGAGTCAACTAGAAGATTTGCTTGAGAAGAGGTTCATAAGGCCTAGTGTGTCACCTTGGGGAGCGCCAGTGCTTTTGGTGAAGAAGAAAGATGGGAGTATGAGACTTTGTGTGGATTACAGACAGTTGAATAAAGTGACTATTAAGAACAAATATCCACTTCCTAGGATCGATGACTTGATGGATCAGCTGGTGGGAGCTTGTGTATTTAGCAAAATTGACTTGAGATCGGGTTATCATCAGATTAAGGTGAGAGATGAGGATGTCCCCAAGACAGCGTTTCGAACGAGGTATGGGCATTACGAGTACTCCGTGATGCCGTTTGGGGTTACTAATGCACCGGGAGTGTTCATGGAATACATGAACCGTATTTTCCACAACTACTTGGATCGGTTTGTGGTGGTCTTTATAGATGATATTCTGGTGTACTCTAAGTCCGAGGAGGATCATGCAGAGCACTTGAGATTGGTGCTAGAGGTGCTGAGAGAGAAGAAGTTGTATGCTAAATTGTCAAAGTGTGATTTTTGGTTGAAGGAGGTGAGCTTTCTAGGTCATATTATTTCTGGTGATGGGATTGCAGTAGACCCATCTAAAGTTGATGCAGTGATGCAGTGGGAGGCTCCTAAGTCAGTTACTGAAATTAGAAGTTTCCTTGGATTGGCGGGATATTATAGAAGGTTTATTGAGGGGTTTTCTAAGTTGGCACTTCCGCTAACTCAGTTAACTTGTAAGGGAAAAGCTTTTGTGTGGGATTCTAAATGTGAAGAGAGTTTCCAAGAATTGAAGAGGAGGTTGACAACTTCACCCGTGTTGACATTGCCTAAGTCTGGAGAACCTTTTGTAGTATATTGCGATGCGTCTAAGATGGGGCTAGGAGGTGTTTTGATGCAAAATGGTAAAGTTGTGGCCTATGCCTCAAGACAGTTGAGAATTCATGAAAAGAATTATCCTACACACGATTTGGAGCTTGCAGCGATTGTTTTTGCCTTGAAGATTTGGAGGCACTATTTATATGGTTCTAAGTTTGAGGTGTTCAGTGATCATAAGGGATTGCAGTACTTGTTTGACCAGAAAGAATTGAATATGAGGCAAAGGAGATGGTTGGAATTATTGAAGGATTATGATTTTAGTTTGAACTATCATCCGGGGAAAGCAAATGTGGTGGCTGACGCTTTGAGTAGGAAGTCCTTGCATGTATCCGCAATGATGGTGAAGGAACTTGAATTAATTGAACAGTTTCGGGATTTGAGTTTAGTCTGTGAGGTGACCCCTAAGAGTGTGAGATTGGGTGTGTTGAAGATTCACAATGACTTTTTGAATGTGATTCGGGAAGCTCAAAAGAGGGACATTAAGCTAGTTGAGATTGCAGTTGGGATTGACCATTCCCAGAGTGAAGATTATGTGATAGATGCTCAAGATGTGCTAAGGTACCGTGGGAGGATTTGTGTTCCTAGTGATGACGAGATTAAGAAGGCAATTCTAGAAGAGGGTCATCGTAGTAAGTTGAGTATTCACCCGGGAGCTACGAAAATGTATCAAGATTTGAAGAAGTTCATTTTGGTGGCTTTGGTATGAAGCGTGATGTGGCTCAGTTTGTGTATGCTTGCCTGACATGTCAGAAATCGAAGATAGAGCATCAAAAGCCAGCGGGGTTGATGCAACCTTTGGATGTTCCAGAATGGAAGTGGGATAGTATCTCTATGGATTTTGTGACTGGTTTGCCGACTACACAGAGAGGATTTGATACTATATGGGTGGTTGTTGATAGGTTGACGAAATCTGCTCACTTTCTACCGATTAATATTACCGATCCAGTTCCGAAGTTAGCAGACATCTATGTTAAGACAATTGTGAAGCTGCATGGTGTACCTTTGAGTATCGTGTCTGATAGGGATCCTAGATTTACTTCCGAGTTTTGGAGAAGTTTGCAAGAGGCTTTGGGTTCCAAATTGAGGTTGAGTTCAAAGATATCATCCCAGCATGGATGGGCGCAGAGAGAGGACAATTCAATCACTTGAGGATTTGTTGAGAGCATGTGTTCTTTAGCAGGGAGGTTCATGGGATTCTCATTTGCCGTTGATTGAATTCACTTACAATAACAGTTTTCATTCGAGTATCGGGATGGCGCCTTTTGAGGCATTGTACGGGAGGAGGTGTAGGACTCCATTGTGTTGGTACGAAACTGGAGAAAGTGTGGTGCTAGGTCATGAGTTGGTGCGTGAGACCACAGAGAAAGTGAAGATGATTAGAGAGAAAATGAAGGCCTCACAGAGTAGACAGAAGAGTTACCATGATAAGAGAAGGAAGGATCTAGAGTTTCAGGCTGGTGACCATGTATTTCTGAGAGTTACTCCAACGACAGGTGTAGGTCGTGCGTTGAAGTCTAAGAAGTTAACTCCGCGTTTTATTGGACCATATCAGATTTCAGAGAGAGTTGGGAAAGTTGCTTATCGGGTGGCCTTGCCACCTAATCTTGCTAACTGCATGATGTGTTCCATGTATCTCGGGCATGAAGTATGTGCGGACCCATCTCATGTAGTGCAGATGGACGATGTGGAGGTGAGAGAGAACCTTACGGTGGAGACAATGCCAGTTAGAATTGAGGATCGTGAGGTGAAGGTCTTAAGAGGTAAAGAGATCAAGTTGGTGAAGGTAGTTTGGTTAGGAGTGTGGCGGCGAGCATGACTTGGGAGTTGGAAAGCAAGATGAAAGAGGCTTATCCGAGTTGTTCGATTCTGTAATTTCGAGGACGACGAAATTCTTTAAGTGGGGGAGAGTTGTAGCGCGCCCAAAATAATTTAATTATTTAATTAATTAAGTTATTTAAGGCTTGCAACCTTTAATTAAATTAATTATAAAGTTGAAGTTTATTTTATCTAAAAAGAGTCTAATTTATTTTAAGTGGGAATACTAAGTTGGAATTACTTTTATTTCAGGAGGTGGAATAAATTAAATGTAGGAGTGGGAATAAGGCCCAAGGGCCATTATTGGGCCCAATAGTAGTCATAAAGGGTAGGGGTCCTAAGATAGAGTAACCAAAACCCTCATTTTGAAAGAAAGAAGAAAAATAGAAGTAGAGAGGAGAGTAGAGAGAGCGGCGGCGAAGCACTTGGAGGGGAGAAGGAGGAAGCTTTTCTTTGATTCTTGGTGGTAAGTCACATTCTTGGTCTTAATCTTCATCATTTCTCTTCCTTGTTCCATTCCTAAGAGTTCCTAAGCTCATTTCTACCATTTTGAAATTTCCATGGATACCCAAAGGAGGGGGAAACTCACGTTTTCAGCTTGGAGAGGAGAAAGGAGGAAACTTTTCTCAAGTTTTGTGTTGGTAAGTGAAGGCTTTGGTCCTAAACACCCTTATTTTCATTCCATGTTCCATTTCCATGAGTTCCTTAAGCTCATCCTTGTTATTTTTGAATTCCATTTCCACCCAAGAGAGAGGGAGCATTCGGCCTAGCTGTACATTGGAGGAGGCTTGCTTCATTGAGTGACTTTGGTGCTTGCTTTGAGGGTTTTTAGCTCACCCAAGGTTAGGGGATTCTCCATTACATCCTTTATAACTTGTAGGATGTGTGCTATAGTTGGAATAGCTCTAGAAATGATGTGTTGTGTGACTTTGTGTTGCTTACATGTTGATTTATGTTTGAAATGTTTGTTTTGGTCATAACATGTTGATTGTTGTTGTGGGAGCATGAGTTGTGATTTATGCTTGGTATATGTTTGATGAATTGGTTATATGAGAATGAGCATGTAAATATGATGATTTGGTATTAATAATTCAATGGCTATGTTGGTGTGGTTATGTGAGAAATGGTTTGTTTGGAAGAATTTAGGTTTTGAAGTGTGTTGGGTGTAGGTCTTGGAAGGGGGGCGCCAAATGCCTAGCATTTTGGCGCCTGGTTGCTGATGTTCTGCGTGTGCGTGTGTGTTGGTGAAGGAGGCGCCAATTCTTTGGGCAACCGGCGCCAGGGTGTTGTGTTGTGCCTGACATAGGGTGCAAAGCGCCAAATCACCGATGTCCGCGCTGGTGTGGTGTTTATGTCTTTGAGTTGTGTGTTGTGCGGGAGGCGCCATTTGCTAGGCAAAGTGGCGCCCAAAGGTGTTCTGTTTGTGGGTTTTGTGTCTCGGTTGGGTGGTTTTGGCGGTGGGGCGCCAATTCCTAGGAATCTGGCGCCCATGACTAAGTTTGGCGCGCCTGTGGTCGCATGCTTGTGGACCCAGGTTGTGTGGGGCGCCAAATGCCTAGCATTCTCAGCGCCCAGTGCGTGTTGTGTGTGTCATGTGCGCGACGGGGTGAGCGTTGCGGGCGCCGGTTGCTAGAAACTTGGCGCCTGTGCTAGTGTGTGAGTGTGGTTGTGGTGTTTGGGTATGGGCGCCATTTTGGCTGCCGCAGTGTCTAGGTACCCAAAATATGTCTAAGTGATGGTTTAGTCCCTAAGAATTAATTTAATCCTTGGTGTGACAAATTGGTCCCTAAGAATTAAATTAATCCTTGGCGTGACAAAATAATCCCTTAGCGTCTAATTAGTCCCAACGTGTCAAATAAATTCCTAAGTCCCTAAATTAATTCTTGGCGTGTCAAAATGGTCCACAAGTGAGGAGAATGTCCCTATGGGGTGGTTTTGGTCCTTAGGTGAGAGTTAATTAATAATTGATGAATTGGTGACCAACAATTGATGAGGTGATGGTAAACAATTGGTGAGGTGATGGTAAACAATTGGTGAGGTGATGGTAAACAATTGATGAGGTGGTGTTTGACAATTGATGAGGTGGTAGTTAATAATTGATGCGGTGTGCTTAGTGTGGTGTGATGCATTGTCATAATGTCACATGAATCATATGCATGGGCCCGGCCAAAGCAGATTGATGAGGGCTTCGCCAACAGGTGATGAAATACCCGACGGGGTGGTGATGGAATACCTGACGGGGTGGTGAGGTGAATATGGATCCACATGCATATTGCATACATGCATACGATCATGCATTCCTTGGACTCTCATTAATGCTTAATTAATCCTTGTTGCAACTTGCTGCGATGTCCTAATTGAATGGTAAATGTTAAATTGTTATGGATTGTTGTTACTAGATGCTTTTCGAATATGATGCTTATCTTACTTGTTATGATTTATGTAAAGAGACTCACCCTAGCATTTCTTGTTGCCTGCTCTCGTGGCGACAAACAGGTGATTCCGAGTGAAGTGCCATGCCTCTTGGGTTTATTTGAGTCAGCTCTGATAGTAACACCGGGGACGGGATCTTAGTATTATTTTATTATGGTTATGTATTAAACTGATTTTGAACTATGTATTGAGTATGTGAACTCAGTTTCATTTTCCGCTGTGCTGCAAACTATTTGATGGATTACTGTAAACGCTAAACAGGTTGTTTTGAGGGTTTTAACCCACGTGACTATGATATGCACTTTATGCGTTTGATGCGTTTGGATTTTAAAGGTGTTTGATGATATTTTATTCAATGTACCACCCTCAATTGAGTGCGTGGACAAGTTTTTTGAAACTACGATTTTATTAGTTTAATTAGCTTATAACGAAGGGGTGTTACATTAGTGGTATCGGAAGCGATTCGATGCCGTCCGGCCAAGTATGTCTGTCATAGTGTCTATGACAATTAGGTAGTATTACCTTGTTTCTTATGATTGTTGATGTTGCAGTAATAGGTTGAATGGCTCGAAGAATTGATCCTGCACTTGCTGAGGCTCTCCAGGCAATTGAGTGCTATGATGTGCAATTGAATGCGTTGATGTTGTTATATAATGTGTTTGTGTAGTATATGATGATTAGAATTGAAAGGGTTTGTGAATTGGGAGTTTTTGGGTCATGGGCGCAAGGTGCTGGGATTTGGCGCCACGTATCGTTCACGTGCGAGAAATTATTTGAGTCCCGAGTTGAGCCGCCGGGCGCCACATTCTTTGGGAAAATGGCGCCACAGGCACTTTATTCATGTCTTTGGGATGTGTTGTTGTGCAGTGTGTTTCGCCGGGCGCCAAGTTCTTTGGGAAAATGGCGCCGCATAATCGCTTTGCGTGTTGGTGTGTGTGTGTCGATGATGATGGCGCCAAATCTTTGCCCGGGGTGCCAGAATGGCGCTGTGTCACTGTGCTTGATGGTGTGTGTGTGTGTGTTCTTTGTCAGGCGCGAGAATGTGGGTGTTTTGGCGCCGGGAGTGAAACTTTGTGTTTTAAGCATATTTTCCGTGCAAATTTTGTATTCACTGGCCAAATCCAATTTTAAGTGTTTTGGCTCGAATGGTTTTCTAATTCTGAGTCTTATTTTGAAAATGTCCGTGGTGTGGTTTTGTGTGTGTAAAGGGGTGGGTTGAGTGAAACTCACATTTGGGGCATATTTTACAGTGCCATATTTTGCATTCACTGCCCAAAAACATTTTTAAACCTTTTTAGCTCAGTGGTTTTCTGTTTGCAAGTGTTGTGTGTCTTGAGTCAAATAGGGCGCCAAATTGTCTTTGCCAGGCGCCTAAGTGTGCTCCGTGTGCGAGGCGTATGCGGAATTGTGTTCGAGTTGTGTCTAGCACCTTTGTCTTTGCCGAGCGGGCCAGTTGACTAGGAGAAAGTGGCGCCGATGGTGTGTTGCCACGCGGGGCGCCGATTGTTAGAAAGTGGCGCCCGATGGTTGTGTTGTTGCCTGTGGCGCCAGATTCTTGAGTTTCTGGCGCCTAGTCTTTGTGTTGCACGAGGGCGCGAGAATGTGGGGAAAATGGCGCCTAGTCTTTGCCAAATGCCCGAGTGTGTCTTTATTTTGGTCCCTAGGTGTGATTTGGTCCCTAGATGATTGTTTTGGTCCTAAATGGGGTTTAGGTCCTTGAGTGAGGTTGAGTCCTCTAGGTGAGATTAGTCCTTGGGACTTAATTGTATTGAGAGTGGATAATGAGATAAGCGAGAATGCCATGGGGGCATGGTAGGAGGGCCAAGCCATGGGGCTATAAAATGAGATTAATCACGAGGTAAGAATTAGTGCGTGCATTGAGATGTTTGAGAATGTGGTTGTGTTGTTACATGGAGTCTCATGCATACATTAAGGCTGCTTGATCGTAGAGCTTATAAAATGATTGTGAAGCTGAGAGGCGTGGGAGGGCGAGTCATGAGGACTCCATTAACAATGAGAATGTCGGAGGCAAATATTGAGAACAGGAGGGCAAATGGTACCACATGCATAACTACATTCGCATACATTCTCATGAGTGCATGAATATTATTGAGTGATGATTGGTGTGTTGATTATGCTATGAAGCGTGATTGTATATATTGCCTATTATCCCTTTTATTATATAGTTCGAGACTCACCCTTTACGTTGTTGTTTACCACTGGTAGTCATGAGTGGTCTGCTCTGATACGTAGCACCTAGGGGATGGGTTATGAACTATAGTTGTTCTGTTTTGCTCCTTGTTGAGCCTTACATGTATTGTTTTTGAGATCGCTTTGAATTATTACATTTGGGATTATGAGTATTTTCCATTGCATTATGTGAAACTATATTCCACGAGTTTATTTAATGGTGTTACGTATTTGAAGCGCTATTGTGAATTTGAGATGATTGTTGAATGATTTTTAAAGAGATATGTGTAGCATCCCATTGGATGATTTTAATTGAGAAATGAATTTTTACACTCTGATTTTTATTATAAACTCTTTGGGTAGAAATGGGGTGTTACATTAGTGGTATCGAGCAAAAGTTCGGTCTGTCCGCCAAGTGTGTCTGTTTGTCATATTGTGCATGACAATTAGGTGTCTTAAATTAGTTACGAGTGGTTGTTTATCTTTGTAGTGCTAGGTTGATATGGCCGGGAGGATGGGCCACTTTGCCGAGGCCTTGCAGAGCTATAAGCAGGCCGTGGGTACCCAACAGAATCGCCGAGACCGTAGTCCGCTACTTTTAAAGAGAGGACCTCCTACCTTCAAGGGGAGGTACAATCCGGATGGTGCAGCTTGTTTGGTGAAGGAGATCGAGAGGATCTTCCGAGTAATTGGGTGTAATGATGAACAAAAAGTCGGGTATGGTACTCATACCCTATCTCGAAAGGCGATGACCGGTGGTTGGAGACCCGGTGAGAGATTAGGGGCTGCCCACGAGGAGGTTACTTGAGGTCGTATTCGGGAGGAGTTCCTAAGAAAGTATTTTAGGAGGGCGTCGGAGGACGAGAAAGAGATAGAGTTTCTTGGTGGGCAGGGTAGTAGTATGTGATCGCAGAGTATCTTTGCTAGGTTTCTTGACCTTGCTAAGTTCTACCCACACTACTACGAGGTGGGTGAATTCTCAAAGTGCATAAAATTTGAGAATGGTTTGAGAGTCGATATCAGCGGTGTAGGGTATCGAGAAGATCAGTGTTCACGATCCGGTTGGATCGGCCGCAGAATCTATGAGGGTGATAGTGCAATGCCCGTGCTAGACTTATGAGAGATCGAGAAGAGTAAGTTTCAGAGCGAGGGTAAACCATATGAGACATCTGTGGTAAGGGTAAACAAAGGTATCTTTGGTCATGGTAGGTAGGTATGCCGGTGGTAGCGAGTTTCTTTGAGGCAAGAAGCCCGGTGGGGAGATGCCTCATCGGATATTGTGTGTTTCAAGTGTGACAAGCCCAGTCCACAAGAGTTTTGATTGTAAGATGGAGGTGAAGAGGTGCTTTAAGTGTGGGAAGAATGGTCACATGGCATCCGAGTGTGATCGCAAGGAATTCGTGTGTGTTTCAAGCGTGGTTAAGTGGTCACCTTAGCTTCAAGTGCACCAAGCCTAAGAAGGAAAGATCCATTGGGAGAGTGTTTGCATTGGCGGAGTTGAGAGGGACCTAATGATATCAGAGGTACATGTTTCATCTTTGGTACACACTTTAGTTGCTATTGTTGACACGGGTGCTACGCACTCTTTTATTGCTCTGTTTGTCTTTGAGAAATTGAATTTAGTGTTGTCTACTATGGAGAGAGGATGGTTATCGACACTCACGGCTAAGGGTCCCGGTAACTACTTCTCTAATGTGTGCTAGGTGTCCTCTGTCGGTCTTGGCAGAGATTTTTCAGTTGATCGATTTGTTTGCCTTTGGGTGGGTTGGATGTGATTTAGGTATGGGTGGTTAGTAGATAACCATGTACACATCAAGCCCCCATTCTAGTAAGTCTGTTAGTTTTCTTCTTCACGAAGAGGAAGAGTGCGCCTTCTTTGTCTCACGAGCAATTGCGCGGGGTAATGAAAGAGGGTGGTCATTTGTTTGCTTTGATGGCGTCTATGTGCTTTGAGAACCAAGCCGTGGTTGATGGGTTGCGGTGGTGTGTGAGTTCCACGAGGTGTTCCTGGATGAGATTCCTAGTGTGCCCCCGCAGAGGAAGTTGAGTTCGGGATTGAGCTTGTGCGGTACTAGGCACCGTGTACATGGCATCGTCTGGGATGTCGGCTTCGAGTTTATGCAATTGAAGAAGCGATTAGAGGAGCTTCTTGAGAAGAAATTTGTGAGGCCTAGCGTGTCACCATGGGGAGCTCGATTCTGTTGGTAAAGAAGAAGGATGGGAGTATGCGTGCGTGCGTAGACTACTGCATGGTTGAATAAAGTAACTATCAAGAATAAGTATCCTCTCCGAGGATAGATGATCCGATGGATCGGTGGTGGGTGCTAAAGTGTTTAGCAAGATTGACTTGAGGTCGGGTATCACCAGATTAAGGTGAAGGATGAGGACATCGAGAAAACAACGTTCGTAAGCAGTACGGGCATTATGAGTACTCGTAATGTCGTTTGGTGTCACAAATGCACCGGGGTGTTTATGGAGTACATGAACCAAGAATCTTCCATAGCTATCTGGATCGGTTTGTGGTTGTCTTCATTGATGATATTCGGTGTACTCAAAATCGAGGAAGAGCATGCGAGCACTTGAGATTGGTGCTAGAGGTCTTGAAAGAGAGGAAGTTGTATGCCAAGTTGTCAAAGTGTGAATTTCGCGGCGTGAGGTGAGCTTCTCGGGTCACATTATTTACGGTGATGGTATAGGCGTGGATCCGGCCAAGGTTGATGCGGTTGTTACGATGGGAGAGCCCAAAGTCCGTGGATCGAGATCGGGAGTTTCTTGGGGTTGGTGGTTACTACGGGAGGTTTATTGAAGGGTTCTCTAAGTTAGCCCTTCCGTTGACTCAATTGACTGTAAGGAAGAGCCTTTGTGTGGGATGCGAAGTGTGAAGAGAGCTTCCAAGAGTTGAAGAGAAGGTTGACCACGTCTCGGTGTTAGTCTTCGCTTGTGCTTGGAGCGACCTTTTGTTGTATCTTGTGGCGCTTCCAAGATGGGTTTGGGAGGTGTATTGATGCGAGGATGGGAAGGTAGTTGCGTATGCGTCCGACATGATTGAGGACACATGAGAAGAACTATCCTACTCATGATTTAGAGTTGGTCGCTATTGTTTTTGTCTTTGAAGATTTGGAGGCACTATCTCTATGGTACCGCATTTGAGGTGTTCGGTGATCACAAGAGTCCGAAGTACTTGTTTGACCGTATGAGTGAATATGAGGCGCAGGCGTTGGCTAGAAGATTTGAAAGATTATGATTTCGGCTTGAACTATCACCCAGCAAAGCTAATGTCGTGGCCGATGCTTTAAGTCGGAAAACCTTACATGTGTTAGCTATGATGGTGAGGAATTGGAGTTGATTGAGCAATTAGTGATTTGAGTCTGGTTTGCAGTGACACCCCAGTGTCGAGTTGGGTATCTTGAGGATTGGGAATGACTTCTTGGTTAGTATCGAGAGACCCGAGAAGTTGGATGTGAAAGCTGGTTGACTTGTTGGTAGTGGTGATCAGTGTGGATGGGGATTACGTGGTTGGATTCGGGGTGTGTTGAGATTCGGGACGTAATTTGTGTTCCCGATGATCTTTGAGTTGAAGAAAATGATACTTGAAGAGAGCCATAGGAGCAAGTTGAGCATTCATCCGGTGCTACTAAGATGTATCATGATCTAAAGAAAGCATTTTGGTGGCACGGTATGAAGAGAGATGTTGCGCGATTTTGTATGCGCGTGTTTGACTTGCCGAGGAGTCAAAGAATGAGCATCAGAAGCCTGCGGGGCTGATGGAACCTCTAGAGATTCCGGAATGGAAGTGGGACAGCATCTCCATAGAGTTTGTGTGGGGTTGCCAAACAACGTGAGAGGTTTGACACTATTTGGGTGATTGTGGATAGGCTAACCAAGTCGCCCATTTTATTCCTATCAACATCACCTATCCTGTGACAAAGTTGGCTAGTATTTATGTTCAGGTGATTGTGAAGCTTCATGGGGTTCCGAAGAGTATTGTGTCGGATAGAGACCCGAGGTTTACATGTGAGTTTTGGGGAAGCTTGCAAGAGGCATTGGGGTCTAGGCTGAGGTTGAGTTCAACATCACCCTCGGATCGATGGTCGGGAGCAGAGAGGACCATCCAGTCTCTGGAGGATCTCCTGAGAGCTTGTGTGCTTGAGCAGGGAGGTGCGTGGGATACACATCTCCCACTGATTGAGTTTACTTATAATAACAGCTATCATTCGAGTATAGGGATGGCTCCTTTTGAGGCAATTGTATGGCGGAGGTGCAGGACTCCTTTGTGTTGGCATGAGTCCGGGGAGAGTGTTGTTCTTGGACCAGAGTTGGTTAGGGAGACTACGGAGAAGGTGAAAATGATCGGGGAGAAAATGAGAGAGTCTCGTAGCGTGGAGAAAAGTTACCATGATAGGAGGAGAAAGGACTTGGAGTTTCAGTGGTGAGCATGTGTTCTTGAGGGTCACGCCTATGATGGTGGTGTGGGGCGTGCTCAAGGCAAAGCAAAGAAGTTGACTCAAGGTTTATTGGACCGCACTCAAATCAACGAGAGAGGTTGGAAAGGTTGCTTATAGGGTGGCTTTGCCACCTAATCTTCGAACTTGCACGATGTCTTCCACGTGTCACGCCTTGGAGTATATTCCGCACCGTCTCATGTGATTCACATGGATGATGTGGAGTGCGTGAGAACCTCACGGTGGAGACTATGCCGGTGAGGATTGATGATAGAGAAGTGAAGGTGTTGAGAGGAAGGACATTGCCTTAGTCAAGGTAGTGTGGTTGGGAGCTCTTGGTGAGAATATGACTTGGGAGATTTGGAGAGCAAGATGAGGAGTCGATCCTGAGTGTTTGAACCAGTATGAATTTCGAGGACGAAATTTCCTAAGTGGGGAGAGTTGTAACACCTAAATGATTTAATTAAGCAATTGATTAAATTATTTAAAGTGTTACATTATTTTAAATTATAATAGAATATAAAATAGTGTTTATAATTCAATAATTTATTTTAATTGAAGGGGATGGTGGAAGAAATGGAGAAGGGTGTAAAAAGGGCCCAAGGTGCGCTTGGCCCAATGTACATATATCCAAAATTAGAATTTTCTCTCATTTGTGCAAAAGAGAAAGAAAATGAAAGAAAGTGGAGAAGAGAAAGAAAGAACTCGGCGCAAAAAACCTAGGAGAAGAGGAGGAGAAGAAGAATTCGTGACTTGAAGGCTTGGATTGTTGCGGTGGTTTTGTTCGTGACTCCATAACTGGTCCTTTTCTACGGTGAATTTAAGGTAAGGGAGTCTCACTCTATAATAGAGGAGATAATGCGTTTTATATAGATCATAGGCTTGGAATTGTGTCAATTGATTGATTGTTTGGGAATTGAGTCATTGAATTGAATATAATTGCATGTGGAATCGATTTTAGGGCTTGAAATTGGGGTTTTATGTTTTGATTGGGTTTTGATGCATGATTGAGTGCTATGATGTGCAATTGAATGCGTTGATGTTGTTATATAATGTGTTTGTGTAGTATATGATGATTAGAATTGAAAGGGTTTGTGAATTGGGAGTTTTTGGGTCATGGGCGCGCAAGGTGCTAGGGATTTGGCGCACGTATGTACTATTCACGTCGCGAGGAAATTATTCGAGTCCGAGTTGTTTACGCCGGGCGCCACATTCTTTGGAAAATGGCGCTCGCAGGCCGTTCATGTCTTTGGGATGTGTTCTTTGTGCAGTGTGTTCGCCAGGCGCCAAGTTCTTTGGGAAAATGGCGCCACCCACATACGCTGTTTGCGTGTTAGGTGTGTGTGTGTCGATGGACAGGGCGCCAAATGCTTCCCAGGGTGCCCAGAATGGCGCTGTGTCACCGTAGCTTGATGGTGTGTGTGTGTGTTCTTTGTCTGGCGCGAGAATGTGGGTGTTTTGGCGCGGGAGTGAAACTTTGTGTTTTAAGCATATTTTCCCGTACAAATTTTGTATTCACCGCCAAATCCAATTTTAAGTGTTTCGCTCGAATGGTTTTCTAGTTCTGAGTCTTATTTTGAAAATGTCCCGTGGGTGTGGTTTTGTGTGTGTAAAGGGGTGGGTTGAGTGAAACTCACATTTCGGGCATATTTTACCGTGCCATATTTTGCATTCACCGCCTAAAAACATTTTTAAACCTTTTAGCTCGAGTGGTTTTCTGTTTGCAAGTGTTGTGTGTCTTTGAGTCAAATAGGGGCGCTAAATTGTCTTTGCCAGGCGCCTAAGCGGTGCTCGTGTTCGAGGATATGTCTCGAATTGTGTCTGAGTTGTCTAGCACCTGCCGCTTTGCCGGGCGCGCGCAGATTGCTAGGAAAGTGGCGCCAGTGGTTGTGTTGCCCTGTGGGGCGCCAGACAGTTAGAAAGTGGCGCCCGATGGGCGTGTTGCTGTGGGGCGCCATTCTTGAATTCTGGCGCTAGTCTTTGTGTTGCACGAGGCGCGCGAATGTGGGGAAAATGGCGCCTAGTGCTGCCAAATGCCTGAGTGTGTGCTGTTTTGGTCCCTAGGTGACAGTTTGGTCCCTAGATGATTGTTTTGGTCCTAAATGGGGGTTTAGGTCCTTGAGTGAGGTTGAGTCCTCTAGGTGAGATTAGTCCTTGGGACTTAATTGTATTGAGAGTGGATAATGAGATAACTGAGAATGCCATGGGGGCATGAGCCGGAGGGCCAAGCCATGGGGGCTATAAAATGAGATTAATACTGAGGTAAGAATTAGTGCGTGCATTGAGATGTTTGAGAATGTGGTTGTGTTGTTACATGGAGTCTCATGCATACATTCGGCTGCGGTCGTAGAGCTTATAAAATGATTGTGAAGCCTGAGGGCGGCCGGAGGGCCAGAGTCATGAGGACTCCATTAACAATGAGAATGCCGGAGGGCAAATATTGAGAACGCCGGAGGGCAAATGGTACCACATGCATAACTACATTCGCATACATTCTCATGAGTGCATGAATATTATTGAGTGATGATTGGTGTGTTGATTATGCTATGAACTGTGATTGTATATATTGCCTATTATCCCTTTTATTATATAGTTCGAGACTCACCCTTTCTGTTGTTGTTTACCACAGGTAGTCATGAGTGAGGGCTTTCTACCTTCACTATTCCCCGAGTCGATCCCGCTCGATCACGTAGCACCTAGGGGATGGGTTATGAACTATAGTTGTTCTGTTTTGCTCCTTGTTGAGCCTTACATGTATTGTTTTTGAGACTGCTGAATTATTCTGTTGGGATTATGAGTATTTTCCGCTGCATTATGTGAAACTATATTCCCACGAGTTTATTTAATGGTGTTACGTATTTGAACTGCTATTGTGAGCTGAGATGATTGTTGAATGATTTTTAAAGAGATATGTGTAGCATCCCATTGGATGATTTTAATTGAGAAATGAATTTTTACACTCTGATTTTTATTATAAACTACCGGGTAGAAATGGGGTGTTACACCATGGGGAGCTCCAGTTCTGCTAGTGAAGAAGAAGGATGGGAGTATGTGTCTGTGTGTGGATTATAGGCAACTGAACAAGGTGACTATTAAAAATAAGTATCCTCTTCCGAGGATTGATGATCTGATGGACCAGCTGGTGGGTGCTAAGGTTTTTTGCAAGATTGATTTGAGGTCAGGTTATCATCAGATTAAAGTGAAAGATGAAGACATCCAGAAGACAGCGTTTAGAACGAGGTATGGAAACTATGAGTACTCTGTAATGCCGTTTGGTGTCACTAATGCACCAGGGGTGTTTATGGAGTACATGAACCGTATTTTCCATAGCTACTTGGATCGGTTTGTGGTGGTCTTTATAGATGATAGAGGTGTGAAAGAGAAGAAGCTGTATGCTAAATTGTTAAAGTGTGAGTTCTGGCTGAAAGAGGTAAGCTTCTTGGGTCACATTATTTCTGGTGATGGTATAGCTGTGGACCCACCCAAGGTTGATGCAGTGTTGCAGTGGGAGAGCCCAAAGTCTGTGACTGAGATCAGGAGTTTCTTGGGGTTGGCTGGTTACTACAGGAGGTTTATTGAGGGGTTCTCTAAGCTAGCCCTTCCGTTGACCCAATTGACCTGTAAGGGAAGAGCTTTTGTGTGGGATGCTAAGTGTGAAGAGAGCTTCCAAGAGTTGAAGAGGAGGTTGACAACATCTCCAGTGTTAGTGTTGCCTGTGCCGGATCAACCTTTTGTGGTATATTGTGATGCTTCCAAGATGGGTTTGGGAGGTGTACTGATGCAGGATGGGAAGGTAGTGGCTTATGCGTCCAGACAGTTGAGGACACATGAGAAGAACTATCCTACTCACGATTTAGAGCTGGCTGCTATTGTGTTTGTGCTGAAGATTTGGAAGCACTATTTGTATGGTACCAGATTTGAAGTGTTCAGTGATCACAAGAGTTTGAGGTATTTGTTTGATCAGAAGGAGTTGAATATGAGACAGAGGCGTTGGCTAGAGCTGCTGAAGGATTATGATTTCGGCTTCAACTATCATCCCGGCAAAGCTAACGTCGTGGCTGATGCTTTAAGTCGGAAAACTTTGCATATGTCAGCAATGATGGTGAAGGAATTGGAGTTGATTGAGCAATTCCGTGATTTGAGCCTGGGTTGTGAGGTAACACCGCAGAGTGTTAGACTGGGTATGCTGAGGATTGGGAATGACTTCTTGGTTAGTATCAGAGACGCTCAGAAGTTGGATGTGAAGCTAGTAGATTTGTTGGTTGCGGTTGATCAGGCCGTGGATGGTGACTTCAGATTGGATTCCCAGGGTGTGTTGAGATTCAGGGACAGAATTTGTGTTCCTGATGACGCTGAGTTGAAGAAAATGATACTTGA
Source organism: Oxytropis ochrocephala (assembly GCA_020916435.1). NCBI lineage: Eukaryota > Viridiplantae > Streptophyta > Magnoliopsida > Fabales > Fabaceae > Oxytropis > Oxytropis ochrocephala. The sequence goes on from CM037088.1 coordinate 55,886,970, forward strand.
GGAGAGCCATAGGAGCAAGCTAAGTATTCATCCAGGTGCTACAAAAATGTACCATGACTTGAAAAAGTTGTTTTGGTGGCCTGGTATGAAGAAGGATGTTGCGCATTTATGCTTGTTTGACTTGCCAGAAGTCAAAGATTGAGCACTAGAAGCCTGCAGGGTTGATGCAACCTTTAGAGATTCTGGAATGGAAGTGGGACATCATTTCCATGGACTTTGTGACTGGGTTGCCAAACACTGTGAGGGGATTTGACTCTATTTGGGTGATTGTGGATAGGTTAACCAAGTCTGCTCATTTTATTCCTATCAACATCACCTATCCTGTGCCTAGGTTGGCTAAGATATACATTCAGGTGATCGTGAAGCTGCACGGGGTTCCGAAGAGTATTGTGTCGGATAGAGACCCAAGGTTTACGTCTGAGTTTTGGGGGAGCTTGCAGGAGGCATTGGGGTCCAGATTGAGGTTGAGTTCAGCTTATCATCCTCAAACTGATGGACAGAACAGGAGAACCATCCAGTCCTTGGAGGATCTTCTGAGAGCTTGTGTGCTAGAGCAGGGAGGTGCGTGGGATACACATCTTCCACTAATTGAGTTCACTTACAACAACAGCTACCATTCGAGTATAGGGATGGCTCCTTTTGAGGCACTGTATGGGAGGAGGTGTAGGACTCCTTTGTGTTGTTATGAGTCCGGGGAGAGTGTTGTTCTTGGACCGGAATTGGTTAGGGAGACTACAGAGAAGGTAAAGATGATCAGGGAGAAAATGAAAGAGTCTCAGAGCAGGCAGAAAAGTTACCATGATAGGAGGAGAAAGGACTTAGAATTTCAGGCTGGTGAGCATGTTTTCTTGAGGGTCACTTTATGGTGGTGTTGGGCGTGCCGAAGGCAAAGAAGTTGACTCCTAGATTCATTGGACCGCACTCAAATCACCGAGAGGTGGGAAAGGTTGCTTATAGGGTGGCTCTGCCACCTAATCTTCGAACTTGCACGATGTATTCCACGTGTTACTGACTTGAAGTATATTCCAGACCCGTCTCATGTGATTCACATGGATGATGTGGAGGTACGTGAGAACCTCACTTTGTGGAGACTATGCCGGTGAGGATTGATGATAGAGAGGTGAAGGTGTTGAGAGGGAAGGACATTGCCTTAGTCAAGGTAGTGTGGTTGGGAGCCTTTGGTGAGAGCATGACTTGGGAGCCGGAGGCGGGGATGCGGGAGTCTTATCCGAGCTTTTGACTGTGTATGAATTTCGAGGACGAAATTTCCTAAGTGGGGGAGAGTTGTAACACCCTAAATGATTTAATTAAGTAATTGATTAAATTAGTTAAAGTGTTGCACTATTTTAATTATATTAAGTTATAATATAGTATTTTACAATATAGTATTTTATTTAATTGAAGGGAGTGATATTGGAAATACCGGGACTGCAAGTATAGGCCCAAGAGCCCAAGCCCAATGACTTAGGCTCCTGGGAGTGATGCATTTCGCATCATTGTGCAAGGAAAAGAAAAAGAAAGAAAATTGCGAAGAGAGAAGAGAGAAAGGAGAGGAGAACGGCGCACAAACCCTAGAAGGAAGAGAGAAGAGCATCACACCAAGCAAGAAGGAAAGGAAGGAGCTCTTGTTGCTGTGGTTTTGGTGGTGTCTCAGTAAAGAAGGTTTTCTACGGTTTAATTTGAGGTAAGGGGAGTCTCACTCTATAATAGAGAAGATAATGGGTTGTATGTAGATCATAGGCTCTTAATTGATGTTATTTGATTATTGTATGATGGTTTGAATCATTGAATTTGATGAATTGCATGACAAAATCGATTTAGGGCTTAATGTTAGGGTTTAGAGTGTGTTGATTCGGTTTTGATTGATGATTGGGTGTTTAAATATGAAATTGATGTTGTTTACATGATTATAATACGTATTTGAATGATATATGATGATTGGAATTGAGAAGATTTGAGAATTTGGGATTTTTTGGGACCCTAGGTGTATAGGGCGCCAATTTCCTAGAGAAATGGCGCCTATGGTACTGTAGCAGTGAGTGTGTGCATGTGTGATGCTGCCAGGGCGCCAAGTTAATGTGAAAATGGCGCCCTGTGCACTGTTCATGTGCAGGGTTGTGTGTTGTGCGGCAGAATGTCACGCTGTGGCGCCACATTCTTTGGGAAATGGCGCTGGGGTTCTTGTTTGGGTGTGCAATGCGAGTTGTCACCTTGCTGGGCGCCAAATTCTTTGGGAAAATGGCGCCCAGTGCACTGTTTGTGTGGCTGTGTGCGTGTGTGTGCGATGTGGGCGCCAAATCTGCGCCTGTGGCGCCCAGAATGGCGCTGTGTCACCTGTTTGCGTCTTTGTGTGTCTTTGTGTCCCAGTGCGGGCGCCAAAGTGGCCGCCAATGCGCTGGGTGTGTTGTGCCAAGTGCGGGCGCCAAATGGGCGCCTGTGGCGCTGTGGTGGCGCCAGGTGGGTGTGTGCGTGGGTGTCTAAGTGCTGGGGGCCATTTTGGCTGCCCATGGCGCCTAGTGTGGCGCCTGAATGTGTGCTAAGAGTGTCTAGGTGCATGTGGCGCAAAGACAGAGCGCCAAATGGCTGCCTGTTGCGCTCGTGTTGCTTTACTGTGTCAGGCAGGTGCCAAAGTCTTGCCAGGCGCCAGAGTGCGCTGCGTGCTCGAGATCGTGTCTCGGCTTGTGTCTTAGTTTGTGTTCAAGACCTGCTTGCGCCTGTGGGGCGCCAGATTCTTGTGAAAATGGCGCCCGGTGGGTGTTGCCATAGGGCGCCAAGTTCTTTGAGTTTTTGGCGCCTAGTCTTTGTGTTACCTGGGGCGGCACTAGGGGAAAATGGCGCCTAGTCTTTGCCTTGTGTCTAAGTGTGTCTTTATTTTGGTCCCTAGGTGCCGGTTTGGTACTAAGGGTGTGGTTTTGGTCCCTAGGTGTTGTTTTGGTCCCTAGGTGCCAGTTTGGTCCAAAAGGTGTTAGTTTGGTCCCTAAGTGTTGATTTGGTCCTAAAGGGTGTTTTAGGTCCCTGAGTGAGGTTAGTCCTCTAGTTATGATTAGTCCTTGGGACATGATTGTGTTGAGCTAGTGAATGAGGTGATTGATGATGCCATGGGGGCATGAGCCATGGGGGCCAGAGCCATGGGGGCTATAAATGAGATTGATAATGAGGTGAGGAATAATGTATAAATTGTGATATTGTAAAGTGTGTTTGTGATATGTTCATGGAGTCTCATGCATACATTCGGCTGCGGTCCCGACGTTTATATATTGATGATGAGGCCATGGGGGCCAGAGTCATGGGGGCTCAAATTGTTGATGATACTGCCATGGGGGCAAATGGTACCACATGCATGACTACATTGAATACATTCTCATAAATGCATAAGTGTTATTGGTTGATAAGTAATATGACTAGTTGTGCTGTTTAACTGTGCATGTTTGATGCTGTGATTGTATATATTGCTTATTATCACCTTTATTATATAGTTCGAGACTCACCCTTTCTGTTGTTGTTTACCACAGGTAGCCATGAGTGAAGGTTTATCCCCTTCACTTCCCCGAGTCGGTCTGCTCTGATACGTAGTGTAACACCCCAATTCTACCCGGTGATTTAAATCAAAAATCAGAGTATATAAAAATTTATTTCTCAATTGGAATGCTACACTTATCTCTTAAAAACACTTAAACAGGCAATTCAACTCATAAATATAATCAAATACGTAACATCGTAAGAATACGTGGAATAACGTCTCATATCACGTAGCGGGAAATAAAACTACATCTCAAAAATAGTACTCATCAGTCTCAAACGGTACACAATACATATAAGAGCTCAACAGTGAGCAAAACAAATCAAACTAGAGTCTATAACCCATCCCCTAGGTGCTACGTATCAGAGCAGACCGACTCGGGGAATAGTGAAGGTAGAAAGTCCTCACTCATGGCTACCTGTGGTAAACAACAACAGAAAGGGTGAGTCTCGAACTATATAATAGAAACTATAATAAGCAGTATATCAGATTTACAGAAGTCAATCAATCACAATCATCACAATCCGTTCAATATCATTTATGAGCATGGATGTAATGCAATGCAACGATGCATGTGGTACCATTCTCACAAGACCGCAGCCTCATCATTAATCATTATACTCCACGACCGCAGCCGAAATAAAACACCAGATCACAGCCTTTACAATATATCGTCGCGACCGCAGCCGAATGTATGCATGTGACTCATGAACACACACATCATCACAATCATTTATACACCAAGACCGCAGCCCACTACTCATCACTCTCTCATCAATAAATTGAGTCCCCATGACTCGGCCCCCATGGCCTGGCCCCCATGGCCCATCATCAATCACCTCTGTCACTAACTCAACACAATCAAGTCCCGAGGACTAATCACAACTGGAGGACTAAACCTCCCACAGGGACCTAAAACACCCTTTAGGACCAAAACAGTCACCTAGGGACCAAACTGTCACCTAGGGACCAAAACAACACACACTTAGGCACAAGGCAAAGCACTAGGTGCCATTTCCCCCACATTCTGGCGCCACCCTGTGCAACACAGCACTAGGCGCCAGAAACACAGCAATTTGGCGCCCCCTGTGGCAACACAACACCATGGCGCCACTTTTCTATGTCTGGCGCCCCCTGGCAAAGACACGATCCTAGACACAAACTAAGACACAACCGAGACACGGTCTCAGACACGAGCGCCGCTTAGGCGCCTGTGCGTAAAGACTTGTTTGGCGCCCCAGACTTGACACAAGACACCCAAAGACATGCAACAAGAAAACTACTCGAGCCAAAATGTTTAAAATTGAATTTGGGCAGTTGAATACAAAGATGGCACGGTAAAATATGCTCGTAACCCTAAGTTTCACTCTCAGACCACCCCATAGCGCACACATATGGCGCCACAAAGAATACCCACCGAACATCCCTCAAATGACACATGTTAAATAAAACCACTCGAGCCAAAATGTTTAAAATTGAGTTTGGGCAGGTAAATACAAAAGATGGCACGGTAAAATATGCCCAGAACCCTAAGTTTCACTCAGACCACCCCATATGTGCACATGAACAGTGCACAGGGCGCCATATTCTTAGCAAACTGGCGCCCAGACAGCAAACACACACTCATAGCACGCAAAGCGGTTACCTTTCGGGCGCCATTTCTCAAAGAACTTGGCGCGAGCAAAGAACACCTGCATTACGCAGACACAATTCCAAAGACGTGAACGAACCCCAGCGCCATTTTTCCGGCAATATGGCGCCCTGATAGTGAACACACACTCACAAAGACGCAAGCAGATTGCTGCTGGCGCCATTTCCCCAGCAACTTGGCGCCCAGGCAGCAACACCCTGCACACAGACACAATTCCAGCACGTGAACAGTAACCCAGGCGCCATTTTCCCAGCAATATGGCGCCACGAGCGATGACGTTCTGCACAACACACAACACAACCCATGAACAAGATACGTGGCGCCATTTTTCAAAGAATGTGGCGCCCACAGCGATGACACTCTTACACCTATGCATTGCTACGATTACTGTGGCGCCAAATCCCTAGCACATTGGCGCCCCATGCATCAAAAACCCCAAATTCTCAAGTTCTATCAATTCAAATCATCATATATCACTCAAATGCAATTTATAATCATGCCAACACATTCAATTTCATATCATAACACTCAATCATGCATCAACACCAAATCAAGAACATAAAACCCCCAAATTAAAGCCCTAAATCGATTTTCATACTCAAATCAATTCAATCCATCAAAATCAAACATACAATTAGCAAATTCAATCTCAATTAACAACACTAGAGACTCTATAATCGACCTACACCCTATTATACTCTCTATTATAGAGTGAGACTCCCCTTACCTTATTTTGACCGTAGAAATTCCTTTTCCTTGAGTCACGTGCAAAAACCACAGCAACAAGTGAGCTCTCCTCTTCCCTTTCTCCCTTGCGATCAAGGTCTTTCCCTTCTCCTCTCTTGGTGCGCCGTTCTCTCTTCTCTCTTCTCCCTTTCTTTCGTTTTTTCTTTCTTTTCTCCCTTTGGTGCGAAATGCACTAACCCTAGAGCCTAAGTCATTGGGCTTGGGCTCTGGGCCCATAATGCAATGAAACTCTGGTATTTCTAATACCACTCCCTTCTATTTAAAAATAAAATACTAGATATAAAACACTATATTATATTTAATATAATTAAAATAGTGCAACACTTAAACAATTTAATCAATTACTTAATTAAATTATTTAGGGTGTTACAACTCTCCCCCACTTAAGAAATTTCGTCCTCGAAATTCGTACCTGAGTCAAATAACCCTGGATAAGACTCCCGCATCCCTTTCTTGACTCCCAAGTCATGCTCTCACCGGCTCCCAACCACACTACCTTGACTAAGGCAATGTCCTTCCCTCTCAACACCTTCACCTCTCTATCATCAATCCTCACTGGCATAGTCTCCACAGTGAGGTTCTCACGCACCTCTACATCATCCATGTGAATCACATGAGACGGGTCTGGAATATACTTCCGAAGCTGTGACACGTGGAAAACATCGTGCAAGTTCGAAAGATTGGGTAGCAAGGCCACCCTATAAGCAACCTTTCCAACCCTCTCAGTGATTTGGTACGGTCCAATAAATCTCGGAGTTAACTTCTTTGCTTTCAGGGCACGCCCAACACCAGTCATAGGCGTGACCCTCAAGAACACATGCTCACCAGCCTGAAATTCCAAGTCCTTTCTCCTCCTATCATGATAACCCTTCTGCCGACTCTGGGACTCTTTCATTTTCTCTCTGATCATCTTTACCTTCTCCGTAGTCTCCCTAACCAATTACGGTCCAAGAACAACACTCTCATCGGACTCATGCCAACACAAAGGAGTCCTACACCTCCGCCCATACAGTGCCTCAAAAGGAGCCATCCCTATACTCGAATGGTAGCTGTTATTATAAGTGAACTCAATCAGTGGGAGATGTGTATCCCACGCACCTCCCTGCTCTAGCACACAAGCTCTCAAAAGGTCCTCCAAGGACTGGATGGTTCTCTCTGTCTGTCCATCAGTCTGAGGATGATAAGCTGAACTCAGTTTCAATCTAGACCCCAATGCCTCCTGCAAGCTCCTCCAGAATTCAGATGTAAACCTCGGGTCTCTATCCGATACAATACTCTTCGGAACCCCATGTAGCTTTACAATCACCTGAATATAAATATTAGCCAACTTTGGCACAGGATAGGTGATGTTGATAGGAATAAAGTGTGCAAACTTAGTCAACCTATCCACAATCACCCAAATAGTGTCAAACCCCCTCACAGTTTTTGGCAATCCAGTCACGAAGTCCATGGAAATGCTGTCCCACTTCCATTCCGGAATCTCTAAAAGTTGCATCAGTCCCGCAGGCTTCTGGTGCTCAACCTTTGACTTCTGGCAAGTCAAACAAGCATAAACAAATTGCGCAACATCCCTCTTCATACCAGGCCACCAAAACAGTTTCTTCAGATCATGACACATTTTCGTAGCACCTGGATGAATACTTAGCTTGCTCCTATGGCTCTCTTCAAGTATCATTTTCTTCAACTCAGCATCATCAGGAACACAGATTCTGTCCCTAAATCTCAACACACCCTGGGAATCCATCCTGTAATCCCCATCCACAGCTTGGTCACCAGCTACCAATAAGTCAACCAGCTTCACATCCAACTTCTGGGCATCTCTGACTCTCACCAAAAAATCATTCCCAATCCTCAGCATACCCAATCTGACACTCTGGGGTGTCACTTCACAAACTAGACTCAGATCACGGAATTGCTCAATTAACTCCAATTCCCTCACCATCATAGCTGACATATGTAAAGTTTTCCGACTTAAAGCATCAGCCACGACATTAGCTTTGCGGGATGATAGTTCAAGCCGAAATCATAGTCCTTCGCGAAATTTCTAACCAACGCGCTGTGCCTCATATTCGACTCCTTCGGTCAAACAAGTATCTCGGACTCTTGTGATCACCGAACACCTCGAATGCACGGTACCATAGAGATAGTGCCTCCAAATCTTCAAAGACAAAAACAATAGCAAACTAACTCCAAATCATGAGTCGGATAGTTCTTCTCATGTGTCCTCAGCTATGCGGACGCATAAGCAACTACCTTCCCATCCTACATCAATACACCTCCCAAACCCATCTTGGAAGCATCACAAGTACACAACAAAAAGTTGATCCGGCACACGCAATACTAATACTGGAGATGTTGTCAACCTTGTCTTCAACTCTTGGAAACTCTCTTCACATTTTGCATCCCACACAAAAGCTCTTCCCTTACAGGTCAATTGAGTCAACGGAAGGGCTAGCTTAGAGAACCCCTCAATAAACCTCCTGTAGTAACCAAACAAACCCAAGAAACTCCGATCTCGATCCACGGACTTTGGGCTCTCCCACTGCAACATTGCATCAACCTTAGCTGGGTCCACAGCTATACCATCACCAGAGATAATGTGACCCAAGAAGCTCACCTTTTTCAGCCAGAACTCACATTTTGACAACTTTGCATACAGCTTCTTCTCTTTCAACACCTCTAGCACCAATCTCAAGTGCTCTGCATGCTCCTCCTCAGAATTGGAGTACACCAGAATATCATCAATGAAAACAACCACAAACCGATCCAAGTAACTATGGAAGATTCGGTTCATGTACTCCATAAACACCCCTGGTGCATTAGTGACACCAAACGGCATTACAGAGTACTCATTGTGCCCATACCTCGTTCTGAACGCTGTCTTCTGGATATTGTAACACCCCCTTATATTCTACTAAATAATTAATATTTAAAAATCAGGTTTTCAAAAATCTTTACTCAAGAGAGTGCTACACTTATTCACAGAAAACTACACAAGCATTTATGGCGCAAAACACTAACATAAGCATGATATATAACACCTCGGCCTCAGTGACGAGTTCACAAAAAATCACATGTTTAAAGTTTACACCACAGCGGAATTTAAACAGGTTCATAACAGTACAAATATTACAGTTCAAAGACTAATACACAACCTACACTTCTACTCGGCCCCCCAGTGTTACATATCAGAGCAACTGACGCCAACTACCAAAAGAGTAAGGAAAGACCTCTACTCAGGGGTACCTGCAAGTTGCCACATAAGAGCAACATAAAAAGCAGTAGGGTGAGTCTCGTTTCATAAATAATAATCAGTAAGATAAGTATTATCATAGAGAAATCACTAAATCAACTCGGTTCAGTGAACACTCACACAGACTCACGCCATACCACTTCAACTCACCTTCAATAAACACATCAACAAGCGTATGAGTATATGCATGAAATGCAACCCAAACTCCACGAGTAATATGCATGTGGATCCATAAGACCGAAGTCTTCTGCTCATCAATAAGACCGAAGTCTTCTGCTCATCAAATAGACCGAAGTCCAACCCAAACTCCACGGGTAATATGCATATGGTTTATGCGACATAATGAACCAGGCATCCTAACACACCAAGCCAATTTTAATGTGCACAATGCTTACTTACCAACGATGCCTCAAAGGCACATCACCAGACCGCAGCCTTTACACCAATATATCAGGTCATAGACCCATCACCAAGACCGCAGCCTTTTCGTCACAATCACCAAGTCCCTACTAGGAAACCTCACCACTCAATACCCACCGGTATAGCCCTAAGGCTCGCGTCAACACCTCAATTTTAACGTTTTACCACTGGCCGCACCATATCGGCATCAAACAGCAACTCGACACCAAACAACAACTCGGCACCAAGTGATGAACTCGAACATCACCACAAGGACTAAAACTGTCACCTAGGGACCAAACAGACTACCTCATGTCAAACCCTTAGGCGTTATTAACACCAAACAACACTCCCGATTGCGCTGGCGGCGCCTTGCAGAATCGTGGGCTCTCGCAAAGAAGAGCGACAACTCGACTCGCACCCCCCTCAACTCGGCACACAGGCACTAAGCCTCCTCTCTGTACCATAAATCATCTCGGCATCTACACTTATACCATAACTACCATACTTACCATTCAACATACCCAGACCTCGGTACACTCACCTCGACAGTTCCATACCACGACATGCTTACATTTCGACAACTACTCTTAGTCTTACATACTTTACACTTCGACATGCTTACTATAACTCGGCTCGCTCACACCTCGGTAGCTTTACACTACAACACAACGTCTGCTCTTCCGCAATTGCACTCGGTTATATACTTAACACTACACTTTGACCCCTCCACCTCGGCACATCTATGCTACATCTCGGCAACCATAATTCGACACCCTCAATGGGACTTAACCATTTTTACGGATCATCACCTATATTGTACTCCTCACTTCGCCCTTTATCGAGCCTACAACTTACGCTGTGACACTTACGTTATTTACTCGTTATCCTACACGGCAAGCCAACTCGGTTCATCTGTGTGCTCATACGCCTAACCTCCTCTCCCCTCCATTAGTTACTTCTCACTAAGATTCACTTAAAACACACTCTTCACTCCCAGAATACTTGCTGGTTGGCGACAACGTCACCAACACCCATCGACCGAGAGTTCCTCGTGTAGCATTTACCAGTCCACATCTACAGCCACCACCACCCAGCGCTATTACCTCAAGATCTTTTCTACCCCCCTTGTAGAATTTTTGCCTTCCGTGGGAATCGAACCTTGTACATGGGGCTCAAATACAAGTTCAATCTACTTCCCACTACCAATTGAGCTACTCTCTACAAGGGGGGTAGAAAAGATCTTGAGGTAATAGCTACTGGGTGGCGGCTGTGAGGACTGGCTGTTACATCTCTCACTCCCATTTCCCTCCACTTGATCCTCACACTATGAACGCACCAAAATCATCATCAAAGGGAAAACAAAACACAACATCAACACACATAAGTCATGCAGAAACAGCTCAAGATCATTTTAGACTTAACTCACACATAATACATATCATAAGGACTATTATGAACAAAAAGAGAGCCCCCTAACCTCAAATTGTTGAAGAATCAGCACTCTCTTCACTCAAACTCTCCGATCAATCAACGATCGCCTCTTCCTCCGTGGATTCCTAGTTTCCTTCTACGTCAAGTTCTCCTCTTTCTCTCTAGAATCACTATTCCACCTAACTTTTCTTGAGATATGTTGCATGAGTGAGTTCAATCCTACGGCTCCTTTCTCTTTATTACATGCAAAAATGGGCTTCAATATAGCAAATGGGCCTCTAATGGATCATGGACCTCTCATCCCACCTTCTCCATTACTTAAACACTTCCTAAACACAAATACAATTCTAGCATTAATTACTTGATTCAAGTGAATTGTTGTAAACCTTAAATAACCCAATTAAATAATTAATTGAACTATTTTGGGGTGTTACAACTCTCCCCCACTTAGAACATTTCGTCCTCGAAATCTTACCTGAATCAAATAACTCTGGATATGATTCTTGCATCTTACTCTCTAGCTCCCAAGTTGCACTCTCGCCGGCAGCCCCCAGCCAAACCACCTTTACCAACTTAATCTCCTTCCCTCAAAGAGTATTCACCTCTCGGTCTTCAATTCTAATTGGCCTTGTTTCCACGGTGAGGTTGTCTCTCACTTGCACGTCATCTACTTGAATTACATGAGACGGGTCTGGCACATACTTCCTCAGCTGAGATACGTTGAACACGTCGTGCAAATTAGACAAATTGGGTGGCAAAGCAACTCTCCAGAAGCCACCCCCAACTCTCCAAGATTTGATACGGTCCAATGAAACGAGGGACAATTTCTTCGACTTCAAGGCTCTCCCAACACCAGTCACTGGGTTTACTCTCAGAAACACATGATCTCCAGCTTGAAACTCTAAGTTTTTCCTCCTATTATCATGGTAGCTCTTCTGCCTACTCTGTGAGGCCTTCATCTTCTCTTGAATTAGCTTCACCTTCTCGGTGGTCTCTCTAACTATCTCGGGTCCGAGTACCACATTTTCTCTCGACTCACTCCAACACAACGGAGTCCTACACCTCCTCCCATATAACGCCTCAAAGGGTGCCATCCCAATACTAGAATGGAAACTGTTGTTGTACGTAAACTCAACCAACGGCAGATAAGAGTCCTACGCTCCTCCTTGCTCGAGAACACATGCTCTCAGCAAGTCCTCTAACGACTGGATGGTCCTCTCGGACCGCCATCACCCGTGGGTGATATGCCGAGCTCAGCGCAATTTCGTACTCCAACGCGTCTTGCAAACTTCCCCGCACTGAAGTAAACTCGGGTCTCATGCGAAATAATACTTCGAGGAACCCCGTAGCTTTACGATCACTTGGATGTATATCTCTCGCCAACCTTGACATCGGATAGGTGAGGTTGATGGGAATGAAATGAGCGGACTTCGTCAATCTATCCACCACTACCCGGATAGTATCAAACCTCCCATCTGCATTTCGTGAAACCAGTTACAAAATCCATCGCATCATTGCCCCACTTCCACTCTGGAATCTTCAATGGTTGCAACAACCTGGCGGCTTTCGATGTTCTACCTTGGACTTCGACAAATCGTCGGACAAGCGCACACAAACCGGGCTACATCACTCTTCATACCTTGCCACCAAAACAACCCCTTCAAGTCTTGATACATCTTGGTCGCTACCGGGTGAATACTCAGCTTACTCCTATGACACTCTTCCATGATTGCTCTCTTGATCTTCTCGCCATCAGGGACACAAATCCGAGTTCTATACCTTAGCAATCCTTGCGCATCCAACTCAAAATCTTCGTTCTCAGCTCGGCCAATACCGCCGCCACGCCTACAAGCTTGACGTCCAGCTTCTGCGCCTCTTTGATGTCACTCAGAAATTCATTTGTGATTTTCAGCATTCCCAACTTAATGCTTTGAGGAGTTAGCTCACACACTAAGCTTAGGTCTCTGAATTGCTCAATTAACTCTAGCTCTTTTACCATCATTCTTTGATGCATGCAACGATTTCCTACTTAGCGTCACCACCACATTTGCCTTCCGGGGTGATAGTTCAACCCAAAATCATAGTCCTTGATGGCTCCAACCATCTCCTCCGCCTCATGTTTGGCTCCTTCTCGATCAAACAGAGACATCGCAAACTCTTATGGTCACTAAACACTTCGAACCTTGAGCCATATAGATAATGCCTCCATATCTTCAATGCAAACACCACGGCAGCAAGCTCCAAATCGTGCGTAGGATAGTTCTTCTCATGAACTCTCAATTGTCTTGAAGCGTAAGCAACTACCTTACCCTCTTGCATCAACACACAACCCAAACCCATCTTCGACGCATCACAATATACCACAAAAGGCTCACTTGGATTAGGCAACGTCAAGACAGGAGAAGTTGTCAGTCTCCTCTTCAATTCTTGGAAATTCTCTTCGCACTGCTCGTCCCACACAAAGGCCTTCCCTTTACACGCCAACCGAAAGTTAATTGCAGCGCCAACTTGGAAAATCCTTCAATAAACCTTCTGTAATACCCTGCCAATCCCAGAAAACTCCTCACCTCGGTGGCCGACTTGGGCGCTTCCCATTGCAACACAACTTCAACCTTGGAAGGATCAACTGCAATACCCTCACTGGTAATTACATGACCTAGGAAATTCAACGCCTTAGCGAATTCACACTTGGACCACTTCGGCGACTGCCTTCCTATCTCGCAAAACCTCCAACACCAACTTGTGTGCTCGGCATGCTCTTCCTCCGACTTGGAGTATACCAAAATATCGTCAATAAACACCACTACAAACCGATCCAAATATTCACTAAAGATGCGATTCATGTACTCCATGAATACTCCAGGAGCATTTGTAACACCAAATGGCATCACAGCATACTCGTAGTGTCCATACCGAGTTCTAAATGCTGTCTTAGGAATGTCCTCGTCCTTCACCTTGATCTGATGGTACCCTGACCTCAGGTCAATCTTCGAAAATACTTGCGCACCCACCAATTGGTCCATCAAATCATCAATTCTTGGGAATGGGTACTTGTTCTTAATTGTCACTTTATTCAACTGTCTATAATCCATGCATAGCCTCATACTTCCGTCTTTCTTCTTCACTAATAACACAGGTGCGCCCCAAGGCGACACACTTGGCCTTATGAACCTCTTCTCCAGCAACTCCTCTAATTGTTTCTTCAGCTCGGACAACTCGGCTGCCGACATCCTATATGGTGCCATAGACACCGGCCTAGTTCCTGGTACCAACTCGATGCTGAACTCGACCTCTCTCTCAGGTGGAACCTCAGGAATCTCCTCAGGAAACACTTCAGAAAACTCTCGCACCACTGGCACTTCACCAATCTTAGCTTGACTCTCTACTGATAATGACGCCCACAACGTAAACAGCGTAGCTCCCTCCTTCACTTCCTTGCGCAACTGCCCAGCAGGCAACATAATTGATTCTTCCACCTCGGAAGAAGGGAAACTTACCGACCTACTAGCGCAATTGATATGAACATGGTTATCCACTAACCAATCCATACCGAGGATGACATCCATTCCTTCTAAAGGCAAACAAATTAAATCAACTAGGAAGTCTCTGCCGAACACTGACAGAGGACACTTCGCACAAACGAGAGAGGTAGTCACTGATCCCTTTGCTGGAGTATCAATAACCATCTCCCTCGCCAATGTAGATAAAACTAAATCCAGTCTCTTAACACACATAGCAGAAATGAAAGAATGCGTGGCACCAGTGTCCACAATTGCAATCACAGAGATGCCATTAATGAAACACGTACCTTTAATCTCGTTGACCACCTCGGATCCTGCCAACGCAAACACCTTTCCCACACCTTTCTCCTTCTTAGGCTTGGAGCACTTGGAACTGATATGCCCCACCTCTCCACAGTTGAAACAAATGATGTCCTTCTTCTCACAGTTAACAGCTTGATGACCTTCCTTACCACATTTAAAACACTTGTTAACCATGCACTCAAAACTCTTGTGGCCGGCCTTGCCACACTTGTAGCACACAACATTCGCAGGGGCATCTCCCCCACTTGGCCTCTTGCCTACGCCGGCTTTCCACTTGCCTTTACCCTTACCACTTGAAACCTCATAAGGCTTAGCACGATATTGAGAATTCTGCTTCTCCCTTCCAGCTTTATAGGTGGTAGTCGCGGCCACCTTGTCTTCCTCGAAGATTCTGCAGCTATTCACCAGCTGAGAAAACACCCTTATCTGTTGATACCCAATGGCCTGCTTGATGTCGGGCCTTAAACCATTCTCAAACTTAATACACTTGGAGAACTCAGTAGTAGCTCCAGTGTAATGGGGGTAGAACTTAACCAACTCGGTAAACTTTGCTGCATACTCGGCCACTGTCTTATTCCCCTGCTTCAGCTCTAAAAATTCCATTTCTTTCTTTCCCTTAACATCTTCAGGAATATACTTCATCAGGAACTCCCTCTTAAAAATATCCCAGGTGATTTCTTCTTCAACAATCTCTAACCTTTGAAGATTTTCAAGCCACCAATCATCTGCCTCCTCGGCTAGCATGTGAGTACCAAACCTCACCTTTTGCGCAGATTTAACACTCCATCACTCGAAAGATCCTTTCTATTTCCTTTAACTAAAGCCATAGCTCGCTTCGGGATCATACCTCCCTTTGAAAGTAGGAGGATTCTCCTGCAAACGTAGCCAACCTCCTCGCTCAAAGATCCTCTACGTCACGATTTGATTCCCTATAGTGACCGCCATCTCTTCCAAAGCAGCAGTTAAAGCAACATCATGTCTTCCAGCTCTTCCAGCCATTACACTAAACATATAAACAAAAATCTACTTAGAACGAGCCATAAGACTGAAACTTTGGGAACTCAAGACTAACACTTGGTCGGACAAGACCAGGACTTTTGCTCTCGATACCACTATTGTAACACCCCTTATATTCTACTAAATAATTAATATTTAAAAATCAGGTTTTCAAAAATCTTTACTCAAGAGAGTGCTACACTTATTCACAGAAAACTACACAAGCATTTATGGCGCAAAACACTAACATAAGCATGATATATAACACCTCGGCCTCGTGTGGCGAGTTCACAAAAAATCACATGTTTAAAGTTTACACCACAATGAATTTAAACAGTTCATAACAAGACAAATATTACGGTTCAAAGACTAATACACACCTACACTACACTCGGCCCCAAAGTGTTACATATCGAGCAAGCGACGCCAACTACCAAAAAAAGAGTAAGGAAAGACCTCTACTCGTGGTACTGCAAGTTGCCACATAAGAGCAACATAAAAAGCAAAAGAGGGTGAGTCTCGTTTCATAAATAATAATCATTAAGATAAGTATTATCATAGAGAAATCACTAAATCAACTCGGTTCAGTGAACACTCACACAGACTCATGCCATACCACTTCAACTCACCTTCAATAAACACATCAATAAGCGTGATGAGTATATGCATGAAATGCAACCCAAACTCCACGGGTAATATGCATGTGGATCCATAAGACCAAGTCTTTCGCTCATCAATAAGACCAAGTCTTCGCTTCATCAAATAGACCGAAGTCCAACCCAAACTCCACGGGTAATATGCATATGGTTTATGCGACATAATGAACCAGGCATCCTAACACACCAAGCCAATTTTAATGTGCACAATGCTTACTTACCAACGATGCCTCAAAGGCACATCACCAGACCGCAGCCTTTACACCAATATATCGGTCATAGACCCATCACCAAGACCGCAGCCTTTTCGTCACAATCACCAAGTCCCTACTAGGAAACCTCACCACTCAATACCCACCGGTATAGCCCTAAGGCTCGCGTCAACACCTCAATTTTAACGTTTTACCACTGGCCGCACCATATCGGCATCAAACAAAGAACTTCAAGACTAAACAAAGAACTCGGACCAAACAAAGAACTCGGCACCAAGTGATGAACTCGAACATCACCACAAGGACTAAAACTGTCACCTAGGGACCAATCTATCACCTAGGGACCAAACGGACTACCTCATGTCAAACCCTTAGGCGTTATTAACACCAAACAACACTCCCGGGCTGCGCTGGCGCGCGCCTTGCAAGAATCGTGGCTTCACAGCAAAGAACTCGGCACTCGCACCCCTCAACTCGGCACACAAGCACTAAGCCTCCTCTCTGTACCATAAATCATCTCGGCATCTACACTTATACCATAACTACCATACTTACCATTCAACATACCTGCACCTCGGTACACTCACCTCTATGCGAGTTCCATACCACGACATGCTTACATTTCGACAACTACTCTTAGTCTTACATACTTTACACTTCGACATGCTTACTATAACTCGGCTCGCTCACACCTCGGTAGCTTTACACTACAACACAACGCGTCCGCTTCTTCCGCAATTGCACTCGGTTATATAGTTAACACTACACTTTGACCCCTCCACCTCGCCACAGCTATGCTACATCTCGGCAACCATAATTCAACACCCTCAATGGGACTTAACCATTTTTACGGATCATCACCTATACTGTACTCCTCACTTCGCCCTTTATCGAGCCTACAACTTACGCTGTGACACTTACGTTATTTACTCGTTATCCTACACGGCAAGCCAACTCGGTTCATCTGCGTGCTCATACGCCTAACCTCCTCTCCCCTCCATTAGTTACTTCTCACTAAGATTCACTTAAAACACACTCTTCACTCCCAGAATACTTGTTGGTTGGCGACAACGTCACCAACACCCATTGGGACTGAGGTTCCCTCAGCTCCCATTTCCCTCCACTTGATCCTCACACTATGAACGCACCAAAATCATCATCAAAGGGAAAACAAAACACAACATCAACACACATAAGTCATGCAGAAACAACTCAAGATCATTTTAGACTTAACTCACACATAATACATATCATAAGGACTATTATGAACAAAAAGAGAGCCCCCTAACCTCAAATTGTTGAAGAATCAGCACTCTCTTCACTCAAACTCTCCGATCAATCAACGATCGCCTCTTCCTCCGTGGATTCCTAGCTTCCTTCTACGTCAAGTTCTCCTCCTTCTCTCTAGAATCACTATTCCACCTAACTTTTCTTGAGATATGTTGCATGAGTGAGTTCAATCCTACGGTTCCTTTCTCTTTATTACATGCAAAAATGGGCTTCAATTTAGCAAATGGGCCTCTAATGGATCATGGACCTCTCATCCCACCTTCTCCATTACTTAAACACTTCCTAAACACAAATACAATTCTAGCATTAATTACTTGATTCAAGTGAATTGTTGTAAACCTTAAATAACCCAATTAAATAATTAATTGAACTATTTTGGGGTGTTACAGATATCCTCATCTCTTACCTTAATCTGGTGATACCCTGACCTCAAGTCAATTTTGCTAAAAACCTTAGCACCCGCCAGCTGATCCATCAGATCATCAATCCTCGGAAGAGGATACTTATTCTTGATAGTTACCTTGTTCAGTTGCCTGTAATCCACACACAGACGCATACTCCCATCCTTCTTCTTAACCAACAAAACCGGAGCTCCCCATGGTGACACACTAGGCCTCACAAACTTTTTCTCAAGTAACTCTTCCAACTGCTTCTTCAGCTCGGACAACTCGTAAGTCGACATCCCAGACGGCACATAGACACAAGCCTAGTACCAGGCACAAGCTCAATTCCAAACTCAACCTCCCTCTCTGGTGGCACACTAGGAATCTCATCAGGGAACACCTTAGGGAACTCACACACTACCTGCAACCCATCAACTACAGCTTGGTTCTCAGCAGACATAGACGCCATCAAAGCAAATAGCTGGCCACCCTCTTTCATTACCCCACGTAATTGCTCAGCAGACAACAAAACCGACTCTTCCTCTTCTGGAGGAAGGAAACTAACAGACTTGTTGAAACAGTTGATGTGTACATGGTTATCAACTAACCAGTCCATACCTAGAATCACATCTAACCCACCCAAAGGCAAACAGATAAGATCAACCAGAAAATCTCTGTCGAAGACTGACAGAGGACACCTAGCACACATTAGAGAAGTAGTTACCGAACCCTTAGCTGAAGTGTCGATAACCATCCCCCTCTCCATAGTAGACAATACTATATTCAACTTCTCAGCACAAACAGAGGCAATAAAGGAGTGCGTAGCACCCGTGTCAACAATAGCAACTAAAGGTGTACCATAAATAAAGCAAGTACCTCTAATCTCATTGGGTCCCTCTGAACCTGCTAGTGCAATTACTCTCCCAGTGGACCTCTCCTTCTTTGGTTTAGTGCACTTGGAGTTAAAATGACCTGCTTCACCACAGTTGAAACACACAGCTTCCTTACGATCACACTCGAATGCCATGTGGCCATCCTTCCCACACTTGAAACATACTCTTACCCCAGCCTTGCACTCAAAACTCTTGTGACCCGGCTTGCCACACTTGAAGCACACAATATCAGCAGGAGCATCTCCCCCACTTGTCTTCTTGCCCTCAGCAGACCTCTTACCCTCAGCAAACCTACTACCACCAGCATACCTATTATTACCAAAGATACCTCTATTTACCCTGTCGCCAGGCGCCTCATATGGTTTACCCCCTGCTCAAACTTGCCCTTACGGTCTCTCATGACTCTAGCACGGGCATTCTTTGTCATCCTCATAGATCTCCGCAGCGATCAACCGGATCAAAGATACACTCGATCTTACGATGCCCTATAGCCTGCTTGATATTAGCTCTCAACCCATTCTCAAATTTTATGCACTTTGAGAATTCAGACCCAGCCTCAGAGTAGTGTGGATAGAACTTAGCCAGATCAGCAAACTTAGCAGCATACTCTGTGACAGTCATACTACCCTGCCTCAGCTCAAGAAACTCCATCTCTTTCTTCCCTCTAACATCCTCCGGAAAGTATTTCCTCAGGAATTCCCTCTTGAACACAACCCAAGTAACCTCCTCATGGGCAGCCCCTAACCTCTCACTGGTCTCCAACCACCGCCATCGCCTCCTCGGATAGAGTATGAGTACCATAATACGACTTTCTCGCTCATCATTGCGACTAATCACCGGAAGATCCTCTCAATCTCCTTCACCAAGCGATTGCACCATCCGGGTTGTACCTCCCCTTGAAGGTAGGGGAGGTTCTCCTCTCTGAATGTAGCCGGACTACGGTCTCAAGATTCTGGCTTGGGTGCCCTTAGCTCGCGCTTTATAGCCCGCAAGGCCTCAAAGAAGAGCAACATCAATTCTCCTGGCCATATCAACCTAGCACTGCAGCATAAACAACCATTCAGAACTAATTTAAGACACCTAGTTGTCATACACAATATGACAGATAGACACACTTGGCCGGACAGACCGAACTTTTGCTCTGATACCACTAATGTAACACCCCAATTCTACCCGGTGATTTAAATCAAAAATCAGAGTATATAAAAATTTATTTCTCAATTGGAATGCTACACTTATCTCTTAAAAACACTTAAACAGGCAATTCAACTCATAAATATAATCAAATACGTAACACCGTAAGAATACGTGGAATAACGTCTCATATCACGCAGCGGGAAATAAAACTACATCTCAAAAATAGTACTCATCAGTCTCAAACGGTACACAATACATATAAGAGCTCAACAGTGAGCAAAACAAATCAAACTAGAGTCTATAACCCATCCCCTAGGTGCTACGATCGAGCGAGCACCGACTCGGGAATAATGAAGGTAGAAAGCCCTCACTCATGGCTACCTGTGGTAAACAACAACAGAAAGGGTGAGTCTCGAACTATATAATAGAAACTATAATAAGCAGTATATCAGATTTACAGAAGTCAATCAATCACAATCATCACAATCCGTTCAATATCATTTATGAGCATGGATGTAATGCAATGCAACGATACATGTGGTACCATTCTCACCGCATCGCAAACCTCATCATTAATCATTATACTCCACGACCGCGCAAAGAAATAAAACACTGCATCGCAGCCTTTACAATATATATCGTCGCGATCGCGGTAGAATGTATGCATGTGACTCATGAACACACACATCATCAAAATCATTTATACACCAAGACCGCAGCCCACTACTCATCATTCTCATCAATAAATTGAGTCCCCATGACTCTGGGCCCCCATGGCCCATCATCAATCACCTCTGTCACTAACTCAACACAATCAAGTCCCGAGGACTAATCACAACTGGAGGACTAAACCTCCCACAGGACCTAAAACACCCCTTTAGGACTAAAGCAGATCACCTAGGGACCAAAGCGTCACCTAGGGACCAAAACAACACACACTTAGGCACAAGGCAAAGACTAGGCGCCATTTCCCCACATTCTGGCGCCACCTTGTGCAACACAAAGACTAGGCGCGTAAACACGGCAATTTGGCGCCCGTGGCAGCACACAACCACGGGCGCAACTTTTCTAGCAACTGGCGCGCTGGGCAAAGACAAATCCTAGACACAAACTAAGACACAAATCGAGACACGTCTCGAACATTGCGCGCCGCCTAGCGCCTGGCAAGACTTGTTTGGCGCGCCAGACTTGACACAAGACACCCAACACATGCAACAAGAAAACTACTCGAGCCAAAATGTTTAAAATTGAATTTGGGCAGGTGAATACAAAAGATGGCACGGTAAAATATGCCCAGAACCCTAAGTTTCACTCAGACCACCCCATATGTGCACATGAACAGTGCCCAGGGCGCCATATTCTTAGCAAACTGGCGCCCAGACAGCAAACACACACTCACAGCACGCAAAGAGTGCACTGGGCGCCATTTCCTCAAAGAACTTGGCGCCTGTGCAAGAACACCTCGCACACAGACACAATTCCAGCACGTGAACAGTAACCCAGGCGCCATTTTCCCAGCAATATGGCGCCCTGACAGTGACGTTCCTGCACAACACACAACACAACCCATGAACAGTACACAGGGCGCCATTTTCTCAGCAATGTGGCGCCCTGGCAGTGACACTCTTACACCTATGCACTGCTACAGTACACAGGGCGCCAAATCCCTAACACATTGGCGCCCCATGCATCAAAAACCCCAAATTCTCAAGTTCTATCAATTCAAATCATCATATATCACTCAAATGCAATTTATAATCATGCCAACACATTCAATTTCATATCATAACACTCAATCATGCATCAACACCAAATCAAGAACATAAAACCCCTAAATTAAAGCCCTAAATCGATTTTCATTCTCAAATCAATTCAATCCATCAAAAATCAAACATACAATTAGCAAATTCAATCTCAATTAACAACACTAGAGACTCTATAATCGACCTACACCCTATTATACTCTCTATTATAGAGTGAGACTCCCCTTACCTTATTTTGACCGTAGAAATTCCTTTTCCTTGAGTCACGTGCAAAAACCACAGCAACAAGTGAGCTCTCCTCTTCCATTTCTCCCTTGCGATCAAGCTCTTTCCCTTCTCCTCTCTTGGTGCGCCGTTCTCTCTTCTCTATTCTCCCTTTCTTTCGTTTTTTCTTTCTTTTCTCCCTTTGGTGCGAAATGCACTAACCCTAGGAGCCTAAGTTATTGGGCTTGGGCTCCTGGGCCCATAACAGCAGCTCTGGTATTTCTAATACCACTCCCTTCTATTTAAAAATAAAATACTAGATATAAAACACTATATTATATTTAATATA
Source organism: Oxytropis ochrocephala (assembly GCA_020916435.1). NCBI lineage: Eukaryota > Viridiplantae > Streptophyta > Magnoliopsida > Fabales > Fabaceae > Oxytropis > Oxytropis ochrocephala. The sequence goes on from CM037088.1 coordinate 55,909,681, forward strand.
ATTAAATTAGTGCAACACTTAAACAATTTAATCAATTACTTAATTAAATTATTTAGGGTGTTACACGTAGCACCTAGGGGATGTGCTTAGGACTATGACTATTTATTTTGTTGGCTGTTGAACTATGTATTTCTGCTTTATATTATTGATGAGACTGCTGTTGGTCTCTTGAGACTATGTTTTCATTTCCGCTGCGAGTTGTATGAGTATTCCATTGCATGAACTAGAACAATATATTTATGAGAATCTTAATTTCACGTGTTTTCTAGTGTTACGTATTAAACATTTATCGAGAGTTGAATTGGTTGTTTGTAGTGATGTGTAGCATCCCATTTGAAAAATAAATTTTTATATTGTGATTTTTATTATAATTTGCCGGGTAGAAATGGGGTGTTACATGGAGAGTTCAAGGGAGAGGAGATGGATTGTTGGTGATGGTTGGTGATTCTTGGTGGAGAGAGTGCTAGTTTTTTCAATAAGGTAAGGGGGCTCTCTTTCACCTATAATAGAGTATATGATGAGTGTTATGTGTGGGATAGACTCTAGGATGATTGTTGAGTTGTTTGTATTGTTGGTTGTGTGATTGATGTTGTGGTTGAGTCAATTTGGTGAAATTGTGATGTGTGTATGTGTTGTTGATGATTGGTCATATGTAAGACCTAGAAAAGAAAATGGGTTTGAGGAACCCTAGGCGCAAGGGCGCCATTTTTGGTGTTGTCACCTTAGTGGTTATTTTGATGTGTGTTGGACAATATTCGAATGAATATGTGTTGTAGTAATTGTGGGTTAAGTTTGATCAAAGTATGAGAATCAAAGAAAAGAGGGAAGATGAGGGTTAAGTGCATTGTAGCTTGTGAAGGTCGAAGGTGTGTGCGTCGAAGGATAGTGAGTTGAAGTAAGGGTGTGCCCAGAAGCATAAGTGTGTCAGTGTAAGGGTGTGTGTCGTAGTATATGTGAGTCGAAGTATGTGTGTGCCGAGAAGAGTAGGTGTGTTGAAGTGAGTATGAGTGTGTCGTAGTATGTATGTGCTGAAGTGTAGAAGTACCGAAGTGTAGTACCGAGGTGAGTAATGGTTAAGTGAGGAAATGTGGCAAGGTGATTGATGGTCAAGTGAAGTAGTGTAACCGAGGTAGTGTAGTACCGAGGTGAGTAATGGTTAAAGTGAAGGAGTGTAAGTGAAGTAGTGTAACCGAGGTAGTGTAGTACCGAGGTGAGTAATGGTTAAGTGAGGAAATGTGGCAAGGTGATTGATGGCCAAGTGAAGTAGTGTAACCGAGGTAGTGTAGTACCGAGGTGAGTAATGGTTAAGTGAGGAAGTGTGGCAAGGTAAGTGATGGTTAAGTGAGGAAGTGTAACCGAGGTAGTGTAACCGAGGTAGAGTAACCGAGGTAAGTGATGGTGAAGGGAGGGAGTGTAATCGAATCTAGTATTGTCGGGGTATGGATGTATTGAAGTGAAGAATAGGGATGTATTGACGTTTGGTCCTTAGGTGACGTCTTGGTCCCTATGTTACAGTGAGGTTGACGTTAGCCATAGAGCTATTTAATTTGGTGTCGATGTGTCCGGTAAGATTGACGTTAGCCATAGAGCTATTGATTGAGGTTTGATGTTAGCCATAGAGCTAGTGACGATGTGTTGATGTAAGCCATAGAGCTAGTGACGATGTGTTGATGTAAGCCATAGAGCTAGTGACGATGTGTTGATGTTAGCCATAGAGCTAGTGATGAGGTGTTGGTGAATAAAATGACGGTGTAGCGACGGATATTGGGGGCTTAGGCTTGCATATCACCAGCGACGGATATGGGCTTCGGCCATTGTATCAACACGATGGATATGGGCTTCGGCCATTGTATCAAAAGGACGGTGTTAATTCATACATGATGTGATTGTTTGTGGTTGATGCATTGTTCATGGAGTCACATGCCTCATATGCATCCAAGGGACGGACATAGGCTTCGGCGTCGATATTGTAGACTTCGGTCTTCATATCATTAGCGACGGTAGGCTTCGGCCGGTGATAATGACGGTAGGCTTCGGCCAGTGACGGTACCATTAAGCCGGTGATGGTACTCATGCATTATACCCTTGGTGTTGGGTTGCATTCATGCATACACTCATGCAATTGGTGATGTCTTTTGATGATTATGAGTTGATGTGTTATAACATGATGATGTGTATTTGTCTAGTGAGTAGGGATGTTTCTAGTTGTCTTTCTCTAACATAATGTCTATCATACATTTTATTATATGTGTTAGAGACTCACTCTTCTGCTTTCTATGTTGCTTCTTATGTCGGCAACGTGCAGGTGATTCCGAGTGAAGGTCTTCCTTCCTCAGTCTGGTTGTGGAGTCTTGCTCTGATGCGTAGCACTGTGGGGGGACGAGTAGTTATAGTGTCTTGTTATTGTTTAGTTAGGTTTAAATATATTGGTGATGTAGGACTGGTTTAAGAAACCGATGTTTCGAGGGTTCGCCCCATTTAAGTTGTGCTATGTATCACGCAATTATATTTATTTGTGAAAAGTATTGTTGACTAAATTGAATGATGTTTTGGTGAATGTAGCATTTCCTTGAGGATGTATCCTTTTTAAAAGAAAACGATTTTTGAACTCTGATTTTAAATTAAATTATTGATGAGAAAAAGGGGGTGTTACATGTTGGCTTCGCAAATCATGAGAAATAACTAGGGTTTTGTTGTTTCTTGGCTATTTGGCTTGCAATTGTGCTTAAAAAATGTTTTCTCAAGTTGTTTTGATGGAATCTTGCTTGCAAGTAATTGTTATGTTGATGATTGGCAAGATGACTCACACTTGTGGCTTTGTGCACATACTTGATAGTGTTGAGGATTGCCTAAAAATGATTCAATTTGTTTTAGGCTTACAATGTTGAATTTATTTGTTTTCAATGTTGATGATGAGTGACATGATTCTCACTTGTGCCTAGGGCACTTTGATTGATTTAAGTGAGAAGATTGCTCTATGTGATTCAACTTGGTTTTAGTGTTTACTTACTTGCTCTTGTATTCTAGTTTTATTATTGTCCATTGTTGATGATAAATCATATGATTCCCACTTATGCCTAGTGCATCATGTTTTAAGTGGTGAAGATGATTTTAGTTGATTCAACCTTCCCCTTTTAATTTCTTAGTGAATAACAAATGAGATGGTATGTTTAGGGTTTAGGGTTCGTGAGGTATTGCAAAGGATAGGCTTACCTTAGCCTTGATGCAATTCCTCTTTGTTCATATTATTAAGAAATCGTTGCTCACATGTCATTAGTTTAATTAAGATCATTCTATGCCTATGATCAATTGTTTACTTGTTTTTGATGCTACTTAAATTGTCTTGATTTAATTGTGTGACATTCTCTCCATGTGTATGACCTCTTAATGAAGACGTAAGCCTACTTGCTTGTTGTAGCATAGAGTCATTAGGGTAAATGCACTCCTCCTCACACACACGCATTTGTTTTGAGAAATTCACCTTGCATCCTTGACAATTGAATCTTCGATTGTATCGGCATGTTTAGTCTTAGTTGATGTTTGACATATGCATGATTACGTGATTATTGAATGTGTTTGAATTTTGTAACCAATCATTGATAATAACTTCACCCTTTTCCCAAAAATCTTTCAAACTTTTTTATAATTAATGCAAGTTATTAGTGACTATCACCCAAAGCCTTGGCTTGTTTGATTGTCATGAACGCCGTCAAGAGTTATTAGTAATGATCACTCAAAGCCTTTGCTTGCTTGGTCATTATGAAAGCTCTTCCCCTTTCCAAAACCCTTTCAAAAACATTTTCATCTTCAAATTAGAACTACGTCGCTTTGATTCCCATTTGGGATACGTAGGAGTGAGCCACGTTCTCGTCAAGCGCAACAAATAAAAATCGTTTTCGCAACCATAAACATTAGCATTTTTCATAACAAAAAAGAATCATTTTTAAACCCATTGTTGCTAGTGGCTAATCAGAACCTTTGTTCGTCTAGCCATTGGTGGCAATGTCTTTTTCCAAAGAACAAATAAGAAACGAGTCGCTACTAACGGTCAATCAGAACCTTTGTTCGTCTGACTAGTGGCGGTGACTCCCATTTTTCAAGAGTACTTAGCGGTGATTACCCATAACCTTTGTTAGTTTAATCATTCGCTGAATACTCGTCCTATTTCGAAAACTCACTAAAAAGATAAAAAACAAAAACCTTTTCATGACAACCAAGAAATACGTAGCTTTGAATTCTCCATCGCACCAGGAGATACGTAGGAGCGAGAGGCTAACTCTCGTCAAGCGCCAAAAATAAAAATTTTCATTAATTTTTCCCATTCATCTTCAAACAAGAAATAAATAGGCAAATCTAGGTATTTTTCAATTCAAACGTTAAAACCACACATTTAGTTAGAGGTTCCCTTTCGGTAGAAAGGACGTGTGCGGTGCTAGTACCTTCCTCACACGTAATCGACCCCCGAACCTATATCTCTAGTTTTCAAAAGACCATCTGCCTTGTTCAAAAGACATTTTTTCAATGTTTTGGTCTTAAAATTAAAATATTGGTGGCTGCTTCAAAAATTTTCCACGTTGTACATTGAGAAACCCAAACCGGATTTTTCGGGGTGCAACAGCTGGCGACTTCACTGGGGACCTTTTTTTTAAAGACAAGGGTCAAGCCTAACTAATTAAAATGTGTGGTTTAATGTACTGTTGATTTGACTAATACCTTGTTTGCCTTCCTTCTTTTTTTTCCTTTCTTTGTTATCATTGATTGCAGACATATGCATTTGTCTTCTTCTATGTTTGTTCCCTATCTCCTCTTCTACTCCTTTTCTTTTATTGCTTATGCCCATGCATTCTTCCAATCCCCATGATCCCTTCTTCTTTTCTCCATTTCTTCAAAGGTAAGCTCATGCATCATATTCCCCTCATCTTGTATGTCCGCTCTTCTTCGCTCCCTTTCTTCGGTAAGTTCACGCACCTTTCCCCCTATTCTATCATGTCCCCTCTTCTTGGCTCCTCTTCTTAAGGTAAGCAATATCCTTGTTTGTAGATATCCTAGGTATGGAACCCTAGGGTAGACAACATGTTATTGCTTGCTATTGTCTGGACTGTTCTAGTTTTCATTTCAGGTGGGTAGTGCTAGGGAAAATGCCCTTGACACACACTACACTTATACCTTGTGATTACATGTTTTGAGTGGGACCATAACCCAGGTCTGTGAGAGTATCTTAGGAGAGTGGATTCGAGTAGTGAGAGCCCATCAGGACCTTTTGTCCGTCTGGCTACTTGCGAAAGTTTCAACCAGAGTTGCGCTCTTTCATGATGCCTAACACCTAGCAGTTTGCTGCATTTGTGGGGAGTTTTGTGAAAGGGACTGTGGCTCTGGTGGCCTTGTGAGGGAGTGAATAGAGCTACATGGGAGGATTACCCTTTAAATTGCCCTAGATCGTAGGTCTCACCTCTTTTTAAGACACAAGGGGCATACCAAATTGTGTGTTGCATTGTAATCTAGGCACGTCTTCAAAAAAGAAAAGGAGATTTTCCAAAAAAAAAAAAAGAGAAAATAGAGAAAGAGCTGTCGTTGTAGCATTTCTTTTGCCGGTTCGTACGAGGCGGCATGTGGCCCACTCTTTTCAAAAAAGAGAGAAAGAGATGCCGTTGTAGCCTTTCTCTTACTAGGTTATATGAAGCCACGTACGGCCCGCATGTTCCAAAAAAAAAACTTGAATAAGGACTTTTCTCTAAGTTACATAGGCATAAAACATCATCATCATTTGCATACATCCTTGCATTAGATAAAACAAAAATTTTTAAAAAAAAGGGCAAAAAGCAAAACTTTCAAAAAAATCATCATAGTCTTTTCTTTTACTGGGCTATTTGAGGTGATGTTCCCAAAATTTCAGTCACCAAACTCGAAAAAAATGTTTTCATCTAATTTTTCACATGCATGTCAAGTCGCATTATCGCCATCATTTTCATATAAAGACATCATTTGCATTGCATAAAACAAAAACTTGATAAAATTCATACATGCATTTTTCTCTATCTCATTAAGGTTTGTCAGGAGTGCATTCTCCGCACGTGTGCGTTTCCATTCACTAAGGCTTTTTCCCCTAATTTTCTCGAAAGATCCAAAAAATCGTGTCTTATTAGGGGCGCGTCTCATGCATTATTGTTTTCCTTTTTCACATATCATGAAAAAATAATACATTAACCTCTCATTTTGCATGCAATTCCATAAAAAAATCATGTCTTTCCATGCATTTTTTTAAAAAAAAATCATTGTGAGTATCATGCATTTCATTGCACAAAAAAAATGAAAACACGAAAGCATCTCATTCATCATCATGAACAAAAATCATTATCAAATTTATTCAAAATGTAGCATTCATGCATCATTTCATTAACCTCATCACTTTAGTTCAAATACATCATTCCTCCATACATGCATCTTTCAAAAAAGGAAGGGGCATTGGCATTTCATACTTTGCCTTGCCTCTAAAAAAATCATCATTTAGAAGAAAAAAAACATCATTCCTGCATCTTTCATCATTCAAAAGAAAAGGGGGCATCGGCATTTCATATCTTGTCTTGCCTCTATAAAAATCATTTTGAAAAGAAACATCATTCTTGCATCATTCATCATCCAAAAATGCATTGGCATTTCATATTTCGTCTTGCATATATAAAAAGAAAACATCAAGAGAAAAAACTTTTAGAATAATCACATTTTTCAAGTGAACATGCTTTCATGCATTTCATTTTCATCATGTATACATCATAATGTTTTCATCCATGCATTGCATACAACAAAAATGTTGTGATGAGAGACGAGATGTTCTTGCAAAGTAATCTTTCTTTGTTGGAAAAGTTTACCCTCACTCATTTGCAAACTCAAGGTGTTCCAAGGCCCTCAGTTTTTCACATCAATAGCTCATTTGTATTTCCGTAAAAAAAAAGCATTGCATCTCATCCATTCCATGATAAAAGACTGAAACAGTTCATCAAAAAAAAGTTTTTATAACATGTTTTAACCAATGTTAACTCTCTGTGAAGCGTTCTTCTAGTAAGTATGCATGCCACGTGCAGTTTCTCTTGTTTGAGTCAGTCAATTTCCTTCATTCATCATCATTCTCCATCCAAGTCTAATCCCGCCCCGTCCACCCATAAAGCGCATATTCTCTCCCATCAGTGCATACTTGACTTTTTGGTTCGTTCTCGCTAACACTTTAAGTCCTCCATGTTGGGGCAATTCTGTGATCATTAATTTTCCTTGTCAGTATCATATTCCTTTAGTGCAAGTCTTTCTAAAAAATATATAATAAATTAAAAGATAAAATAAGCTCGCTAGGTTGAAAACCCGCAAAGGGCGGCCTAGGCGAAAAAAAGCGCCCGGTGGATTGAAAACTCGCAAAGAGCGGTCCAGGCAAAAATTAGGGCAAAAAAAAGGGGGGGGGGGGGAAGAAAAGAGCAAACACATGAAGATAGATAAATTATTGTCTTAAAGTTAAGTCTTACAGAAATAAGCAATCGGGATTTGAAATGAAATGTGGTCATCTCTCCATACCCTCAAAAACCTAAAATCCCAGAAAGTCCATTTCCCACCCCTCTTAAGCCAAAGATTCAAAATCACAAAAATACCCTTTGTTACCCATCTTAAGCCGAGAAAAGCCCAAGATATCCCCATCACCCTAGACGAGGGTTAATTCCACATCAAAGATGGTGTATCATTTTCACCCAAGTCAAAAGGAAAGGAAATTCACAAAAGGAGGGGAATAACAAAGTTTCAAAGGAGAATCCCAAAACAAAGAAAGGAAGACAAAGGGATTATAAATTAAGAGTCAATACATTTTGCCATGAAGCATAAGAGCTCCCCTTCAGAAAGGCTCTCAAATTCAATGGGTTCAATGAGCTCCCCTTCAGAAAGGCCCTCAAATTCAACGGGTTCAATCATTTCCCCTTCCAAAAAGGCCCTCAAATTCAATGGGTTCAATCATTTCCCCTTTCAAAAAAAAATAAAAAAATGCCCTAAATTCATTGGGTTTAACCATCTTTTCTTTCATAAAACCTTCAAACACCTCATCAAACCTAATAACCATTTCCTTCATAAACCATTGACCATCAGCCAACACCGAATAAGACCCATCCTCCCCATCAACCCCAAACACTTCATTAAGCTCAATCATCTCCTTCTCCACATCACAACCCTAAAAAGTTCATTCCGATCAATGACTAATTGCTTTCGTTTTCTCAAGTTTTAATCTTAGGACAAATAAGTTTATCTATTTACGACGTGTTTGCTCAAAAAGAAAAAACAAACAAGCAGAAAAAAGAAAGCTACTCAAAAAGAAAAAACAAACAATCAAAAAAGAAAGTTGGTAAAAAAGGAGAAGGACTTGCACCCCAAGATGCATTCATGTTGCATTAAAACAAGGTCTAGTGGTCACCAAGTGGAGTCTCTCCTCATACTAAAAAGTCAAAACTTTCATTGCATTTGAGTTTTTCTTAAAAAGAACCAAAAGTGTGTACTAGGGGGCATTCCCTTCACCTCTCACTCCACTCAACTTTGGGGAGGTTTGTTCATTGCCCACCCCATTCATATATTACCCTCAATTCATAACCATCACCATAACTCTGTCGCCTTTCACAACCTCACTCAAAGAAACCATTTGAAATGTCATTCGAAAGTGGGGCAAGTGCGTTCCCATTCCTTCACCTCATTCATTCCTATAAAACCTCACCGGGGCAATCTCTCAACTCACTATCCTAAACAAGGCCTTGTCAATCTAATTGGGGAAGCTTTGTCCTTGTTATGACTGGGGCAACATCAAACTTTATGGGTTGAGACAAAATCTCTTTTGCTCCACCCTTCATTTCAAAAGTCGAAGCATTCACAATTCATCATCTTCTACACCCCTAGTTGTTGTCACTACTAGACAGGGGCAAGCTATTCACTCATCAAAGACTTGAATTGGGGAAATCTTGTATCTCTTGATCCCTCACGAGCTTCGGCAATAACCATGTCTGTCATTCCTTCACTTGCCATAAATGTCCATGCCCTAAACCAATTCCAAGTTGACTGACTCATTCATTCACCTTTGCACTCCTATGCATGCTTACTAGACAATGCTTCAAAAAGAGAGAACACAAGTTGTTTACGTGATATCTAAATTCAGTCATCATGGAAAGAAAGAGAAAACAAGTGAGGTTGTTTGTAAATAAAAACCTTGAGACCACCGGAGTTTGAATCAAATTCAATTTTTCAACAGAATGGTCAATAGTCATCTCAATTCCTTGCATCCAAAGTCTCGCATCTAATCATCACAAAAATGTTTACCTCATGCATCTAGGCATTTCAATCTATTCATTATGGCATATGCATTAAAGCATTACATTTGCATCTTCACATTTTGTGCATTCATCACATAGCAAAAGGAAAAAACGGTCCACGTCAGTTGCACCATATTAATACTTGCATTTCATAGAGGAAAATAGTAAAGAAGAAAAAGCAGAAATCTTTTCATTGCATTGGCATCATATTAATGTTAGCATTTCCATAAAAGAAAAAGAACAAAAATCATTGCATCAAACAGAAGTTAGAACAGGAGCATTCCATTCATCAAAGCATCAATCACCGCATACACTTGCATTCAAACATCAAAGCATTATGTTGATATTTGAATTTCATTAACTACAAAAAAGAAGCAAATACAAAAGAACAAAAGCATTCCATAATATTCAAGACATCAATCATGGCATATGTTTGCATTACATGTGTCATTCATTGCATTGCTAAGCAAAATGCGGACGAACACAAGATGTTAATCCTCATGCCTAGTTCCAAGAATCAGCACTTCAAGTGTCAGTCTTCAATCTAATTCTCAAGTCAGTCATCCTGGACTTGTCAGTCTCAAAATCTCATTCCCAGTCGCTCCTTCAGTTCGAAGTTCGAATGCTCTTTCAGTTTAGAGTTCAGTCGCTCCTTCAGTTCGGAGTTCAAATCCCCTCGGGTCCCAAGTTGTTCATTAAAAGCACACCAAGTGTTCATTTACCGTTTTCTCAGCACGCCAAGTGTTCATTTACCGTTTTCCCATCAGCACGCCAAGTGTTCATTTACTATTTTCGCATCAGCACGCCAAGTGTTCATTTACTGCTTTCTTTCTAGCAAACCAAGCATTCATCATCATTGCATTAGACATCAAATCAATTTTCAAAGTACAAAATCATTTTCAATAAATAGGAGACTAAGTCGAATGTACATTCGAAATAGTCATCATGTTAGGACACTTGAATTGATCACCCAAGAATCCTGAGGTCCCTATGCAAAAAAAAAAACAAACAAACAAAAACATTCGGTGTCGTCTACATCTCATAGAAGAAAAGAAAGCTAAAACATTCCATGTCATTCATCATTTCATGTTATTCATCATTTTATTTCACATAATAGCAATATTCACATTTCATAGAAAAGAGGCAAAGAAGAAAAAGTTTTCCATTGCATGTCATCTCCCATTTCATCAAAACACAAGAGCATTACATATCATCAAACACCAAAATTTTGCATTCGCATACCTGCACTTCATAAAAAGAGCAAAACAAAAGAAGAGAAGAAAAGCCTAAAGAGCAAAAGAGCAACAACTAGCGAAAGAAGAGAAAGAAGAGAAGCTAGAAGAAAGAGAAAAAGAGCAAAACAGAAAAAGAAACTCATGCATTGCATTCATCAGATATAGACAAAACAGAAAAAGCATCACACCAAAATCACGCCCTTGCATAACATGCCTTTGCATAACATGCATCCACACTCCATGCACCATTCCTCGCATCGGTGACGTATGCGGTACAATCCGATCGGTCGCAAAGATTGGCCATTTCAATCAATCAATCAACGAGATTCGTGAATCCCTTCAGACCCAAGCGCCCTTCAAAAGCGAGACTTCACCTCGTATTAGAGCTGCGGGTAAGTCCTTCGACCCCATTGGGTCCAGTCGAAAAGGATAGCTGTGTTGGCCTAAGACATGGCGCAATCCTAGGGAAGTATCGAGATCTAGGGAAGACCACCATGCCCGAGGGCGAACTCGGATTGTACGCGATTCGTTAAAAGGCTTTAGGCAGCCTCCAGTGTCGGCTTACTTTGAGCCGATACCTTCTTTACTGTTTTCTTTATTACTTTCTTTATTGCTTTATTTCCTGCCTTTGCTGCCCGAGGGCTAGCACCAATTTATTTACTGCTTTTGCTGCCCGAGGGCTAGCACCAATTTATTTCCTGCTCTTGCTGCCTGAGGGCTAGCACCAATTGATTTCCCGCTTTTGATGCCCGAGGGCTGGCACCAATCCATTTCCTGCTTTTGTTGGCTTACTAAGGACTGGCGCTTCATCCCTTGCATTCATCTCGGGCTAACACCCATTTATCCAAAAAGAAACAAAAGAAAAAAGGCGCAGTAAATGAACTAGTTGAGTCAACCAAATGTCGAAACATTTCAGTATATTGCGTGAAGTATTGAGTCAGGATCCACTCAATGTTTCACGCAAGTTATTCAGAGTAACGACAATGGGTGGAATTTATGGAATTATCATGAAAAGAATAATCAAAAATGGTAAAAATAAGGAAGTGTCCTCAATAAGACAAAATGCAAAACTTGGGCACTAATCTACCCCTCTTGGTAATTTCGACCCACCCTTTAGTTTAGCTCACCTTTGCATTTTTGCAAACTTCCCTCTTATATAAGCCTCCACTCCCAAAATAAAGGGGAAAGCTTCATTTGCACATTTTCCTTCTTCTCTCTAGCCCTTTGGCCGAAACCTCCTTTCCCTTCTCTCTACATTTCTTCATCAAATTTCATCTCCCAAACAAAATCAAAACCCATCCTTCACCTAATCTAAAATTTCAACCATCAATTCCTCTCAAACTCAAGCAAGGATTCAAGAATAAGGGCTACTTTGAAGAATCAAGCTCAAGATTGAAGACTAGAGGGTAGATTGAAGTGTTTTAAAGTTCATTCATCTTGTTTCTTGCTTGTTTAGCTTGGAGTTGAGGTATATTCCTAAAACTTTGCATCATCTTCAAACTTTTAGCATCAAAAATGTAGATCATAGGTTAATTTCGCATTATTGATAACTCATATTTATATGAGTTATTTATGCCTTTATCCATGTAAATCATGTAAGTTCTCAAGTAATATTAGTATCTTATTTCTCTAATTATTATAGTTGTAGGAAAAGAAGGGTTATAAACTGTTTTGTATTAATTTGGCACATCTGGTGCCCTTTTGAGCAATTTAATGTGTTTTGTGAGTACTGCAGTGTTAAGCGCTATAGCGTCTAACGCTATAGCGGCAAGAGGGCAGGTCGGCTAAGTCTTTGAGGCAAAAGTACATTTTTGGCGCAAAGCTCTTCACTCCAAATCTCGCTTACTGTGCCCACTGTGCAGCTGACACAGCCGGGTTTTATTGGATACTAAAGGACACATGGCATTGTGTGAGTGGGAGGCTAGCGTTAGTTGGTGAGATGGCTATATCACCTTTTTCACTAACTTTGGAAACTACAACTACTCCTTCTTCTCTCCAACAACAGACATTCGAAGAAATAGAGAGAGTTTAGAGAGAGAACTTGTGGGAGATTTTTCTCCATTGTTAAACACTTTGAAGCTTTTGTTTTTATTGTAATTTTTAGTTTATTATTCTCTTCGGTGTTAACTCGACGTTATAGTGTCATCTCAGTGAATGAGTTGGAAGCTTCGGTGTGTATCTTTTGCCATCATTTCTTCTCACTTTGTTCTAGGTAATATGAGTGTTCTATCTTGTATTTTCTTGATGATGCTCAACATGAGCTAAACACCTTGAGTTGAATTGCTTTAATCTTTGTAATGAACCATTAGTATTGTATTTATAATGTTGCATGCTTTTGTTGAGATAAAATCCTTTTTGATATATGGTTTTAATGATAACAAACCTTATGAACTAAAGCTTAAGTATTCTGAATGGTGCTCTACTAATGGGTGTCTTGAGTTTGTTGAAAAGAACAGGTTTCTTTCAAGTGGACATGCTAGAAGCAAATTAGATCAATCCATTGCATGCCATTCTCAACAAATTGAAGAATCAGAGTAGCCCAACAAAGTTACAAGAATAGTAATGCAAGCTTCATGAAGACATATTATCTTTACTATTACAATGTGTGGGACTAGGAAATTCACAAAGAGAAAAGAGAAGACATTAGGCAATCAAAGTAAATGCAAATCATCTAAGTGAATTCCTATCAAGAGAGTCCTAATAACCTAATGACTAGATGGATCAAAGGTTTCTACAAGTCTCTACAAAGGAGATTCTCATAGTCATTAATCAGGTTATATTCTACCAATGCTCTCTTACTCAAAGGTTCAAAAGCTTATCAAGAAGCATATCAAAGAGCAAGACTAAAACATGCAAAAAGTCAAGGGTAGAAATAAACATAAGAAGGTTCACATATGAGAAGGTTCAATAGTTAAAGAAGGTTAAAATAGTTGGAGAAGGTTCAAAGATAAGAAGGTTCAAATAAACAAGCAACCTACTCTAGGAAACTTCAACAACTAAAGAACAATCTCTCTCATTGATGAACTGAAGAAGAGGTACTCAATGATTCTTCCTAAAAGCATCAAAGATTATTGGGTTGCGGAATAATCATTTGAGAAAGTTTGCTTAAGTCAACAGAACATTTGACCAAGTCAAGAAAAGGTATTAAATGAAGAAGAGGTAAATCAATGATTCTTCCTAGGAGCATCAAAGTTCATTCAAGTAAGGAATAATCATTTGAGAAGGCTTGACCAAGTCAAATAAGAAGGTTTTACCAAGCCAATACTTTTCATAGAAGATAAATAATTGAGAGTGTTAAAACTCTAGAAGGTTCAGACTACAGAAGGTTTGACCATGGCAAAAGAAGGTTAAACCAAGCCAAAGACTTAGCAAACTAAGGCTCTACCATGGTCTACAATATTGGTATATTTTAAAGGTAGAAAAGCCTTGAGAAGGTTAACTCATGAGAAGCTTAAAAAATAAAGTCAACAGAAGGTTTGACCTTTCTACAGAAGATTGACTGAAAGTCAAACAGAAGGTTGACTAAAAGTCAACACAAGGTTGACCAATAGTCAACAGAAAGGTTGATTGAAGTCAACAGAAGGTTGACCTATTCCATAAAGAGGTACAGAAGGTTGTTTTGGTAAAGAAGGTTAAAAGAAGGTTGAAAGAAATCAAGCACATTTTTAGAAATCATATCAAAATTATCCCAAACACATTAACTCTTCTTGAATGATCTTAAGGTGAATTAAATGAAGATTCCAAGTCATAAAATGTGCTGAAAGTTTGAATATAAAAGGAGGTGATGAATGATTATTCATATGGCACATTTGAGGTGTTTATTCATGCTAGGAAGCTCGGAAGGTTGATTCAAATTAATTCCAGTCATCCAGCGGATATAATCAAGCATGGTTGTAGAGTAGACTACTAGAGGAGTACAATGTCAGAAGAAGAAGGTTGAATGTGTCAGTTAAAGCATAAAGACAGACTTCAGAAGGTATAAATGCTGTCAACTTTTGTACCTTACTTAAAGTCACTCCTATGGACCAAAGGATACTCCAAAAAGTTCCATTCAAGTTTCTAACGGCTCTATTCAACTCCACTCAAATTTCTACTTGACTATATTCAGTCTCCATGGCTATTTAAAGGCTGGAATTCAAAAGTTCAAGGTATGAGTTTGGGTTGGAACCTCTCATCTTTCAAGCTTCTCAAAGAAACATCCAACCTTCTCATCCCACACTCCAAGCTTCTAATGTAAAATTCTGGGATTATTTTAGTGAGTGTGTGTTAGATTGATGAGCATCATTGTATACACTTTGTGTAATTTATTCTCAAGCTCTTAAACATCCCAAAACCCTTATTGTAAACATTATCTTGTAAATATCTCACCAAACTACCTAGAAAGAAAGGTGAGTGTTAATGAGAAAATACAACATGTGTAGTGTTCTATCAGGTGAGTGTTGATTAGAAACTACAATGTGTGTGTTGTTCTATTAAGATACCTAGGATAGGTGAGTGTTGGTGGTGATTATACTTGATAAGGTGATTCTTAGGTAACTAGTGGAGAGTTTCTAAGAGAGTGGAAACAGCTAGGCGTAGCTGTGTAAGAGTGCACTAGGCTGTTGTGTGTGATCAAAGCTAGTGGTGGTGAAGTCTTTTGTGTGTTGATCTAAAGAAAGTGTAATGACTATTTGGAAAATAGTGGAAATACTCACGTGAACGTGGGGAGAGGAGTAGCCAGGTTTGGGTGAACCTCTAACATGCTATAACATATTCACCATTGTCCAAACTATGAGGAGGTTGATTTATTCAACCTTCTGAAAACGGTTTTTAACTAAGAACTTATAATCTATGATTTTATCTCAAAGTTAAAACCAACATATCTCTTACAAGCTATTATTCATGACTATCCCTCATCATTAAGAAGTTGGTATCTTATATTGATTATCTATTATTACTAACCTTCTTCATTGAGTAGTTAGTGTTTTTTATTGATCATCTATTGTTACTAACCTACTCATGTATTTTATGCATAAATCATATACTGTTTTAAAAACATTTATAGAAGCTTCAATCTGAAATGATTTCATTCTCATAAGCTTCTCTACATTAAAGAGTTTATCCTTCACATATATATGTCTTGGTAATATGTTCCTCAAGTTATCAAACACTGAATTACCATGTTCAACAAAAGGATAAAATTCATTTGATGAACAAAATGTTTCTATGCATAAATACAACACAAGACTCATTATGAATTGAACTTACTTAACTAGAGAAGGTTCAATACATGGAACCTACTCAAGAAGAGTATGTCTTGTGAAATTGTTTTAAGCTAACTATCTTATCTCCAAGTATCAACTTGAGAGGACATTTTCTAAGTTGCAGGATATAAATTTCAAAGGGTCACATTTCAACCCCCCCTTCTTGTGACTCTATATGCCACTTCAGCTTTGCGTTTCAATCTTTGTGTTATACTTCTTTCAAACTTGTTTCAGGGTTGGCCACTTAAAATGGGTACATCCGTGGGTTCAGACATGGTCCATGGATAGACTTCAAAGATTGATATGAATGAAAGTTTATTTAAAGACATTTAAATAGATTTTGCTCCCTCTAGACATAGAAATGCGATAGTTCATAGAGCAAAGGCTGTGGGGTCTTTATTATACAGGGGTGAACTTATTTAGAACCTAGACATAGGCATCTTGTAATGAAACCCTGGCGTGAGTGACTAAAAAGCACAAAAACATTTGCAACAGCGCTTGACGCTATAGCGTGTGCCGTTATAGCGCTGTACTAATTGGGAAATTACTTAGTAAAGAGCAATCCAACTTATTTCTCTCATATCTTACAACCAATCTTTTACTGTTTTCTTTAAGCAATCACTTTTTACTGATAACCTGTGAATACAAACATTTGCTACTTGTTCCACTAAGTGCTAGTATAGCTTAAACTCTAAAATTAACATCAATGCCTGTGGAGAACGATCTTTACTTACTACTATATTACTTGTTGCGATTGTGTACACTTGGACAACTCCTTTTCACACAACAAGTTTTTGGCGCCGTTGCCGGGGATTGCATTTAATTTTTATTGTTTAAGAATTCTTGCAATCTTAGTGAGGTTTTACTTTGTTATTTGTTTCTGGTGTGATAACAGGAAACACTATAGCGTATGCCCAGAACAGAACCACTTGAATTTGAGTTTGATCCTGAACTTGAGAGAAGATTCAGAAGGTTGAGACAACAACAGAGGTTACAACAACTCAGGCCAATTATGTCTGAGCATAACACTGCAACTATAGGTAGAGGTACTCTTGGGGGAAGAACTCCTACTCACTTTGGAGGCAGAACTCCAAGAGGAGGAAGGACTCCGAGAGATGGAAGGCAAGGTCATTTTACTTTCACTGAACCAGATGAGGAATATTGGTATAGAGAGAGGTTTCTGAACCAAGGACCTGATCAAATGATAAATGATAGAGACAGACCAATGAGAGATTATGCTGCATTTGATCCAACCTCTATGGAAACAAGCATCACCAGACCTGCTGTAACTGCAACTCATTTTGAGTTCAAACCAATGATGTTCCAAATGCTACAAACTAATGGACAGTTTGGAGGTTCTACTCAAGAGGATCCCTTTGTACATTTGAGAAATTTCTTGGAAGTGTGTAGTAACTTCATCATACCTGGTGTGAGTGAGGATGCCTTTAGACTCAAACTCTTTCCTTATTCTTTAAAGGACAGAGCCAAAGCTTGGTTGAATTATTCTTTGGAGTCTAATTCCATCACCACTTGGGAGGAAATGACAAAGAAATTTTTAGAAAAATATTTCCCTCCCAACAAGAATGCCAGGATGAGGAATGACATCACATCTTTCAAGCAAAAGGATGGTGAAACACTGCATGAAGCATGGGAAAGGTGGAAAGAACTACTGAGGAAATGTCCACATCATGGAATACCTATAGTGATTCAAATGGAGACTTTCTACAATGCGTTGGAAGCAACAACAAGGTCTATGTTAGATGCCTCATCTGGAGGTGTGATTTTAAACTCCTCCTACAATGAAGCTTGTGATCTGATAGAGCGTATTGCCATAAACAGCTCTTCATGGCCTACTGAAAGATTAAACCCTGTCAAAAAGGTAGCAGAAGTTCATGAAGTGAGTGAAGTTTCCGCTCTCTCAGCTCAAGTGGCAACTCTCACAAATATGATCAAGGGTTTGAGATCGAAACGCTTATATAGCGTCGACGCTATAACGCCCAAGGAATCAAGCTGTGGTCTTTGTTGAACAAGCTCCCCCTGGAGAAATTAGTTGTGTATATTGTGGGGGAGGACACCTTTATGAAGAATGCACTACAAATCCTGCTTCTGTGAATTATGTGGGGTACAACAAGGGAAACAACCCCTATTCTAACACCTACAACCCTGGTTGGAAGAACCATCCCAATTTCAGATGGGGGGGAGGTAATACTGCTAACACAAGTACTAATGCTCCAGCTATCCCCCAGTTTTCCACCAGCAAGAGAGTCCTGAGACAAAATGCTCCTGCTATGGACAACTCCATGGAATCTTTGCTGAGGTCTTTTATTAGTGATTGTAAGACAACTATGCAGACCATGAAGCATCTATAAAGACTTTGGAGAACCAAGTTGGGCAAATTGCTTCTGCTCTTACTCAAAGGCCAAGTGGTGGACTTCCTTCCACTATTGAAACCTCAACATCTCATGCACCAGGCAAAGAACATGTGAAGGCAATAACGCTGAGAAGTGGTAGGGATGTGACTGAGGCACCCATAAGTGCAGGGTCAGGTGTTTCTGAAAAAAAAAGAATCCTACTGACGCTATAGCGGTTGATGAAACACCCGAACCTAAGCTTGTGCCTGAATATTCTGCTCCACCTTATCCTCAAAGGCTTAAGAAGGCACATGAAGACAAGCAGTTCAACAAGTTCTTGGAGGTCCTGAAGCAACTGCACATAAATGTTCCTTTGGTGGAGGCATTACAGAAAATGCCTAACTATGCTAAATTTATGAAGGATGTTCTCACAAAAAAGAGAAGGCTTGGAGAGTTTGAAACTGTGGCTATGACTGGAGAGTGTAGCATGTTGATGCAAAATAAGCATCCAAGAAAATTAAAGGATCCTGCTAGCTTCACTATAACCTGCTCCATTGGAGATTTTTATTCAGGCCGAGCCTTATGTGACTTAGGAGCAAGTATCAACTTGATGCCTAAGTCTATTTACAAACAATTGGGTATAGGAACTGCCAGACCTACCTCTGTATCCCTTCAACTTGCTGACAGGACTCTTGCCTAGCCTGAGGGGATACTAGAAGATGTTTTAATAAAAGTTGACAAATTTGTTTTTCCTGTGGATTTTGTTATTTTGTATTTTGATGCAGATAAGGAGGTACCTATCATCTTAGGAGACCATTTTCGCTACTGAGGGAAGACACTTATTGATGTCCGGAAGGAGAGCTAACAATGAGGGTTAATGACCAAGAAGTCAAGATTAATGTTCTGAATGCCTTAAAGCTCCCTGAAGACAACACTGAAGAATGCTCTTTTGTTGTTTCTCTTGACCAAGTGGTTCAAAAACATTTTCAAAAGACCAATGACCACTTGGGAAAGGTTCTGAAAAACAATGAGGAGCTTGAATTTATTGAAGAAGGAGCAACTCAAGAAGAAGAGTTGATTGTGAAGGAGGTTTGGGCTAGAAGATATGAGTCACTTGAACAAGAAAACTCAAACCTCAAGAAATGTGTTCCTTCCATTATTCAACCACCAATCTTGCAGCTCAAGGAGTTACCTAAGCACCTGAAATATGTTTATTTGGGGGAAAATGAGTCTCTTCCTGTAATCATCTCCTCTAGTCTCACCATAGATCAAGAGACTGAACTCATTGCAACCCTAAAGAGACATAAGAAGGCTATTGGGTGGCAAATGGCTGATATCCATGGGATGAGTCCAACTATCTGCATGCATAGAATTGTTTTGGAGGAGAACTCTAAACACAGCATTGAAGGGCAGAAGGCTAAACCCTATAATGAAGGAAGTGGTGAAGAAGGAAATTCTCAAGTGGCTAGATGCAGGCATTGTTTATCCTATCTCTAATAGTGCATGAGTGTCACCTGTGCAATGTGTACCAAAGAAAGGTGGTGTAACAGTGACCACCAATGACAAGAATGAGTTGATTCCTACAAGGACAGTAACTGGGTGGAGGATATGCATGGACTACAGGAAGCTGAACAAGTCTACAAAGAAAGATCACTTCCCTCTCCCCTTCATTGATCAAATGTTGGATAGGCTTGCAGGTAAGGAATACTATTGGTTTCTAGATGGCTACTCTGGTTACAATCAAATAGCAATAGTTCCTGAGGATCAACACAAGACTACATTCACATGACCATATGGTACATTTGCATTTAGAAGAATGCCATTTGGTCTGTGTAATGCTCCTGCAACCTTCCAGAGATGTATGATGTCTATCTTTTCTGCTTTCATTGAAAAGTCTATGGAATTCTTTATGGATGACTTCTCTGTGTTTGGAGAGAGTTTCCAACTGTGCCTGACTAACTTAGAAGAAATCTTGGTGAGGTGTGAAGAGACAAACCTTGTCCTAAATTGGGAAAAGTGCCACTTCATGGTGCAGGAGGGTATTGTCTTGGGACACAGAATTGGGGATATCTTGTGTTGCAGGTTATGTTTTGATGATGAAGTAATATAAGACAAAGTGACAAATGGAATTCCAAGACACAACCAGCTCAAGAAGTAAGTCTGTGTCAAGGGTAGTCCCTCGGGTCGTGTCTTAGGAATGAATGTAAACCGCTTTTGAGGATCAGCTCAAATCACACCACACACTAGCACTCACCATGAACCAAACATTTGTTTTCAATTGATAAAAGCATTTTAAATAGGTTAGGCACTTGTTTTTAAAGAAATAGATTAATGGCTTAATGTCTTACAAGAAATTGTTTTTGAACTAAAGAATATTCTTGTTTTGGTATTTTAAAGCTAGAAATCGATTGTTCACTTGTTTCCACAAGCAAGCAATCGATTGTTCACTTGTTTCCACAAGCAAGCAATCGATTGATCACTCACTTCCACAAGCAAGCAATCGATTGATCACTTGTTTCCACAAGCAAGCAATCGATTGATCACTTACTTCCACAAGCAAGGAATCGATTATTCACTTACTTTGAAGCACACAATCGATTCATGGCTTATTGGTTTTAAAAGAAGAATCGATTCATGGCTTCTTATCTTAAAGAAAACAATCGATTCCTTACCTACTTGTTTAAAGCACAAAATCGATTCTTACCTTGTTTTTAAAGCTCATAATCGATTTCCAATAATAGTTATATAAGCCACTAATCGATTATCCACTTATCCATAAACTATTCCAACGGTCATATTTTTACAATCTCTATAAATAGAGACTTAGGGCTTCACGCGCTTGAAACAACCTACATTTCTCAAAAAGCATCGCATACCACCGCACATCTCACTTTCCATCTTTTTGAGCTGATCTCTCTCAAGGGTTAGGTTGGTGTCTTCAAGTTGTTGTATTCACCTTCTTAGAGGTATTACTATCTTTTCTTGTAATTTGATTTTACTGTAATTGGGTTTTACTAGAGAGTGGGGTATCTCTCTAGGGTTTTTGATTGTAACAAGGGTGGGGTATCTCTTGTATCAATTGTTTGAGGGCTCTTGCACAAAGGTGGGGGATCCTAAGTGTGAAGAGCGCCTGAGTTTTGTAAGGGTTTGAAAGCACCCGCTTTAAGCTTTGATTTGATAGTGAAAATCTCACAAAGGGTTTTGTGAGGACTGGAGTAGGCCACTAGGAGGTGGCTGAACCAGTATAAATCTCTTGTGTTCTTTACTGTTTTTATTTCTAATTCGTTCTTTCTATTAACCTGCGCGAAAAACAATCTAAGTCGGTTAAAGGGGAACGTTTTCTAAAAATCTCAATTCACCCCCCCTCTTGAGACTGAAGCCACTTGGTAACAAGTGGTATCAGAGCTAGACTCTTGTTTAAAGGGCCTAGCAGCTTCAAGAGAAATGGCTTCAGGTTGGTCTACGCAAGAGGGTGCATCTCTTACCCGTCCTCCGGGATTCAACGGGAAAGATTATGCATATTGGAAAGAAAGAATGAGAATATTCATTGAAGGGGTTGATATCGATGTTTGGGATCTTTGTGGAAAATGGACCCTATGTCCCCACACACTTGGTAAGCAGTATTACATTTGTCAAAGAAAGAGTGAATGGTGATGATGATAAGAAAAAGGTTCAACACAATCTCTAAGGCCAAAAACATTATTACTTCGCATTAAGCTCTCGATGAGTTCTTTAGGGTGTCAAATTGCAAAGCGCTCAAGAAATGTGGGACACTCTTCAAGTCACTCATGAAGGTACTAGTGAGGTAAAAAGGGCAAGAACAAACACTCTTATCCGAGAATATGAATTATTCGAGAATGAACCCGGGAGAAACCATACAAGAAATGCAAAAGAGGTTCACTCACATAGTGAATCAATTGGGTTCTTTAGGAAAATCATTTCTATTTGAAGACTTGATCAACAAAGTGCTAAGGTGTTTGAATAGAGAATGGCAACCAGAAGGTAATTGCTATATTTGAATCAAGGAATTTAGCTACCATGACACTCGCCACTCTTTTTGGCAAACTACAAGAGCACGAACTAGAGCTCACTCAAATGGGCGAGCATGAAGAAAAAGATAAGAAAAAGAAAAGCTTGGCTTTAAAGGCCTCCAGTTCAAATCAACTTGATGAGCGGTGATGACTCGGAAAATGAAGATGATGAAGATGATGAGAACATGGCTCTTATGGTTAGAAAATTCAAAAGTTCATGAGAAAGAAAAGTTTCCCTAAGAAGAGCTTTTCTCCAAAGAAATTCTCAAGCAAGGAAAACTCAACTCCTCCAACTTGCTACGAGTGTGGCAAACCAGGGCATATTAAGATGGAGTGTCCAAGCTTGCAAAAGAAGACATCAAAATTTGAGAAAAGGGGATTCAAAGAAAACAAAAGTAGAAAAGCCTACATAGCATGGGAAGACAATGACATGGATTCATCGAATGATTCGAGAAAGTGAAGAAGCTCAAGTCGCTCTCATGGCCGACCATGAAAGTGAAAGTGAAAACGAAAATGAGGTAGATTCTAACTCTCGAAACTTCACTTAATGCATATGATGAATTACATGAAGCATTTCTTGAATTGCATAAAGATTCTTTGAAACTAGCTAAAGCATTAACTCAATCTAAGAAAACAATTGATCATCTTCAAAAACAAGTTATCACTTTGACTAAGGAAAGATTAGAACTTAGAAACGAAAATTATAGTCTTGGTTGTTTGAAAGCTAATTATGTATGTGACAAATGTCTTTGAATATGAAAAGAAAATTCATGAGCTTGAATGGACAATAGGAAAAATGTCTAGTATACAACATGTGCATCCTAGGTATTCAAGAAACAATTTCATGAAAAGGCATGTGCATCACACACCTAAGTACACTACTAGTCCATATATTAAATGTTATTATTGTGCTAAACCAGGACATACTGCATCTGTTTGCATGGCTAGAGGTAGACAAGTTGTGAAAAAGGTATGGGTTCCCAAAAGAACCCTACCAAATGCTAACCCACAAGGACCCAAGGAGATTTGGGTACCTAAAACCTTGTTTTGAACCCATTTGGGTATGCTTCAAGGCACGGGGTCGGATTGGTACCTTGACAATGGATGCTCAAAGCACATGATTTGGAGATATAACAAAGTTCTTAACTCTCACCCCCAGATCAAGCGGTCATGTGACTTATGGTGATAACAATAGAGGAAGAATCCTCGGTGAAGGTAAAGTTGGTAAAGATTTATCTACTGCTATTGAAAATGTGCTTTATGTTGAAGGTCTTAAACATAGCTTACTAAGCATTAGTCAATTATGTGATAAAGGAAACAGGTAATATTTGATTCGAGGATCATGCATCATTGAGGATAAAAAGAGCAAACAAGTTAGAATGATAGGAAACAGAGTAGAAAATATATACATGATTAATCTTGATGAAGTTTCTTCTCACAATGCATGTTGTCTCATTAGTAAGAAGAAAAAACTTGGCTATGGCATCGTAGGGCAGCTCATATTCATATGGATCATCTTAACAAATTAGTCGCTAAGGAACTAGTTAATGGTCTTCCTAAAATCAAGTTTGAAAAGGATAAATTATGTGATGCATGCCAAAAAGGAAAACAGGTCAAAGTATCTTTTAAATCAAAAAATGTTGTGTCTACTAACAAACCATTGCAGCTTTTACACATGGATTTATTTGGTCCCTCACGGACAAAAAGCTTTGGTGGAAATTACTATGCACTCGTCATAGTAGATGACTATTCAAGGTACACTTGGACACTATTTATTGCAAACAAAAGTGATGCATTTGGAGCTTTTAAGAAACTTGCTCGTAGCGTACAAAATGAGAAAGAGCTGAAAATTGTCTCCATCCGAACCGATCACGGTGGAGAATTTGAGAATGAAAGGTTCGAAAATTTCTGTGAAGAACTTGGTATTGATCATAACTTCTCAGCACCTCGAACTCCTCAACAAAATGGAGTCGTTGAGAGGAAAAATAGATCCTTGGAAGAGCTTGCCAGAACAATGTTGAATGACCATGACATCCCAAAATACTTTTGGGCTGAAGCTGTAAGTACTGCTTGTTATGTTATGAATAGAGTTTTAATTAGGCCGATCTTAAAGAAAACTCCTTATGAGCTTTACAAAGGAGAAAACCAAATATTGCACACTTACACACTTTTGGATGCAAATGTTTTGTCTTAAACAATGGAAAGGATAACTTAGGAAAATTCGATGCTAAAGTCGATGAAGGAATTTTTCTTGGTTACTCTTTATCTAGTAAAGCCTTTAGAATTTTCAATAAAAGAAATAAAGTAATTGAGGAATCTGACATGTTACATTTGAAGAAACTAACCCCAAAAGGTTGGGAAAGGTTATTGATGATGTTCTGCAGATGAGCTTGAGGTATTACAACTAGGTGATGAGAAGAAAAATGAAAATAAAGAGAAGGAAACTGAATCCACTTCTCAACAAAGAATGAAGAAGAATCAAGCGTTGAGTTACCAAAGGAATGGAGAATCCCAAAGCACCACTCGCTTGAAAATATCATCGGTGATGTATCAAAAGGGGTAACTACTCGAAACTCTCTTAGAAATGCATGTAATCATATAGCCTTTGTATCTCAAATTGAACCTAGAAATCTAGATGAAGCTATAGTAGATGAACATTGGACTATTGCAATGCAAGAAGAGTTAAATCAGTTTGAAAGAAGTGAAGTATGGGATCTTGTCCCTAGGCCTGATAATCATCAAATAATAGGCACAAAATGGGTGTTTAGAAACAAACTAGACGAGTCGGGCATAATTGTTAGGAACAAAGCTAGACTAGTAGCTAAAGGTTATAATCAAGAAGAGGGAATAGACTATGATGAAACATATGCACCCGTAGCTAGATGGTATCAAGAAGAGGGAATAGAGGCTATTCGCATGCTCCTTGCATTTGCATCAATTATGAATTTTAAACTATATCAAATGGATGTCAAAAGTGCATTTTTGAATGGCTTTATTCAAGAAGAAGTGTATGTTGAACAACCACCTGGCTTTGAAAATTATGAAAAACCAGATCATGTTTTTAAACTCAAAAAGGCTCTTTATGGTCTGAAGCAAGCTCCAAGAGCTTGGTATGAAAGATTGAGCAAATTCCTACTCAATCACGATTTTCAAAGAGGGAAAGTTGACACTACACTATTTATAAAGAAGTCAAAAGATGACAACTTACTTGTACAAATCTATGTGGATGATATTATATTCGATGCTACTAATGAATTGCTTTGCAAAGAATTTTCTAGTATTATGCAGAATGAGTTTGAAATGTCAATGATGGGAGAACTTAACTTCTTTCTTGGGCTTCAAATAAAACAAACCAAGAACGGCATCTTCATTTCTCAAACAAAATATTGCAAAGAACTGCTCAAGAGATTTGAAATGGATAAGGCAAAAGAAATGACCACTCCAATGAGCACCTCATGCTACTTAGACAAGGATGAAGAAGGTAAACCGGTAGAATTAAGCAAATATCGAGGTATGATTGGCTCACTTCTCTATTTAACTGCTAGTAGACCGGATATCATGTTTAGTGTTTGCATGTGTGCTAGATATCAAGCAAACCCAAAAGAGTCACATCTAGTAGCAATCAAGAGAATCATGAGATATCTCGTAGGAACACAAAATGTGGGTCTATGGTACCCCAAGGGTGCCACATGTAGCCTTGTCGGATACTCCGACTCTGATTTTGCAGGTTGTAAATTAGATAGGAAAAGCACTAGTGGAACATGTCACATCTTAGTTCATTGTGCTTCCATATTTCCATGTTTTTTTAAAAAAGAACTTTCCTTTACTTATTTGAACTAGTAGTATCATTATATTCTAGCTATTTTATGTAGTTGGATGCATTATGATTTCTATCTTATGGTATAACAACATCATGTCTTTTATTGCAATGGTCATTATTTTTCTAAGCTGTGCTCTTTCGACTCGCAAACTACGTCTCACGCTTACCCTTTTGATCATGACAAAAAGGGGGAGAAATATAGGATTGTCACTTTGCATTTAGATAGGGGGAGCATCAAGTAAGGGGGAGTCTAGATACATATCTTTAATATTAGAACATTGTTTTTTGCTTGATGAACTAACCTCCCACCTAAGATGAATTAAAATTTTGTCATCATCAAAAAGGGGGAGAATGTGGATATCTTGTGTTGCAGGTTATGTTTTGATGATGAAGTAATATAAGACAAAGTGACAAATGGAATTCCAAGACACAACCAGCTCAAGAAGTAAGTCTGTGTCAAGGGTAGTCCCTCGGGTCGTGTCTTAGGAATGAATGTAAACCGCTTTTGAGGATCAGCTCAAATCACACCACACACTAGCACTCACCATGAACCAAACATTTGTTTTCAATTGATAAAAGCATTTTAAATAGGTTAGTCACTTGTTTTTAAAGAAATAGATTAATGGCTTAATGTCTTACAAGAAATTGTTTTTGAACTAAAGAATATTCTTGTTTTGGTATTTTAAAGCTAGAAATCGATTGTTCACTTGTTTCCACAAGCAAGCAATCGATTGTTCACTTGTTTCCACAAGCAAGCAATCGATTGATCACTTGTTTCCACAAGCAAGCAATCGATTGATCACTTACTTCCACAAGCAAGGAATCGATTATTCACTTACTTTGAAGCACACAATCGATTCATGGCTTATTGGTTTTAAAAGAAGAATCGATTCATGGCTTCTTATCTTAAAGAAAACAATCGATTCCTTACCTACTTGTTTAAAGCACAAAATCGATTCTTACCTTGTTTTTAAAGCTCATAATCGATTTCCAATAATAGTTATATAAGCCACTAATCGATTATCCACTTATCCATAAACTATTCCAACGGTCATATTTTTACAATCTCTATAAATAGAGACTTAGGGCTTCACGCTTCAGAAACAACCTACATTTCTCAAAAAGCATCGCATACCACTGCACATCTCACTTTCCATCTTTTTGAGCTGATCTCTCTCAAGGGTTAGGTTGGTGTCTTCAAGTTGTTGTATTCACCTTCTTAGAGGTATTACTATCTTTTCTTGTAATTTGATTTTACTGTAATTGGGTTTTACTAGAGAGTGGGGTATCTCTCTAGGGTTTTTGATTGTAACAAGGGTGGGGTATCTCTTGTATCAATTGTTTGAGGGCTCTTGCACAAAGGTGGGGGATCCTAAGTGTGAAGAGCGCCTGAGTTTTGTAAGGGTTTGAAAGCACCCGCTTTAAGCTTTGATTTGATAGTGAAAAATCTCACAAAGGGTTTTGTGAGGACTGGAGTAGGCCACTAGGAGGTGGCTGAACCAGTATAAATCTCTTGTGTTCTTTACTGTTTTTATTTCTAATTCGTTCTTTCTATTAACCTGCGCGAAAAACAATCTAAGTCAGTTAAAAGGGGAACGTTTTCTAAAAATCTCAATTCACCCCCCCCTCTTGAGACTGAAGCCACTTGGTAACAAGAATTTCAAAAAAAGGACTGGAGGTTGATAAAGCAAAGATTGAAGTCATTGAAAAATTACCTCCTCCCACAAGTGTCAAAGGTATCAGAAGTTTTTCAGGACATGTTGGCTTTACGGGAGGTTCATTAAAGATTTTTCAAAATTTCCAAACCTCTGTGTCAGTTACTTCAGCATGATACCACTTTCAACTTTGATGAGGCATGCATTGAAGCCTTCCAGAAACTAAAGAAAGCTCTGATTACTGCACCTATCATTGTTACCCCTGATTGGAGTAAACCATTTGAGCTCATGTGTGTTGCAAGTGACTATCTTTGTTGGAGTATGCTAGGTCAAAGGTATGATAAAATCTTTCATTCCATATATTATGCAAGCAAAACACTTGTTGAAGCACAATTAAATTACACAGTCACTGAAAAAGAGCTATTAGCTGTGGTTTTTGCCTTTGACAAATTTAGATCATACTTGGTGGGCACAAAAGTTATTGTTTTTACTGATCATTCAGCCATCAAGTATTTGATCTCAAAAAAAGATGCAAAACCAAGGCTAATTAGATGGGTTCTCCTCCTCCAAGAATTTGACTTGGAAATTCGTGATAAAAAGGGGGTGGAGAACCAAGTTGCTGACCATTTGTCTAGAATTGAAGGAGAAAATGCAGGTGAAACATTTGGTGAAATCAAGGAGATCTTTCCTGATGAAAAGTTGTTAGCAGTAACTGTGCAAGCATGTAACGCTATAGTGGTTGCCGCTATAACGCAAGACGCTATAGCGGTTGATGCTACTGCACCTTGGTTTGCTGACATTGTGAACAACTTGGTTAGCAGAATTGTGCCTGCAGATTTGAATTACCAGCAGAGGAAAAGGTTCTTCCATTCAGTGAAGGAATATTATTGGGATGAACCATACCTCTATAAAAAATGTCAAGATCAATTGTTAAGAAGGTGCCTAGCAGAAGAGGAATAACCTCAAGTGCTAGAGCACTGTCATGCTTCCCCTTGTGGTGGACACCTTGGAGGAACTAGAACAGCTGCTAAGGGGCTGCAATGCGGATACTATTGGCCTACTTTGTTCAAGGATGCTCAAGAAATGGTGAAGAGGTGTGAAAAGTGCGAAAGGACTGGGAATATCTCCAACATGAAGTGACTAATTTGCACATGAAAGGGGGGGATTGAATTGTGCTATCTTTTTCGTTTTTAATTCCTGCAACCTTCTGTATGGTTTCTCAAGATAACTTGGATATCATAAGGTTGAATGTTAGTTGCACAAACAACAAGCAAATGTGACAGTAGTGAAAGATAATTAACTTTGATGATTTTAGATGTCTTTTCTTTTCACAAATAGTATAGTTTTCAAAAGATGATCAAAGTTGAGCTTATTTAAAATTAAGATTTTGACTTCAGAAGGTTGGTGTATTTAACCTTCTAAAGTATTTGAAAACTTTGGTGATTGTTAGACAGTTAAAGCAAATGATAAGTAAAGCAGAAAATAACACAGTAGAGTTATAGAGGTTCACCAAACTGTGGCTACTCCTCTCCCCACGTCCTCGTGAGAGTTTCCACTATTCTCCAAATAGATTTCACACTTGCTTTAGCTTCACTTGCTAAAGACTTTCACCTCCACTCTCTTTTGATCACACACAAAAGACAAGTGCTAACTTTTACAGTAGAATCACCAACAACCCTCACTTTTCACTAGGTAGCTTGTTGAGAAACTTTCGAACTGAATCACCAACAACCCTCACCTTTCACTAGGTAGTTTGTTGAGAAACCTTCAAACAGAATCTCCAACAACACTCACCTCTTACTAGGTAGTTTGTTGAGAAACCTACATCTTGGACTCACCAACAACACTCACCTTTCACTAGGTAGTTTGTTGAGAGAATTACAACTTAGAATCACCAACACCACTCACCTTTAACTAGGTAGTCTGTTGAGAAACAAGCACAATATTCCTTACAATAAGGGGTTTGGGTTATGGGATGATTTAGGAGCTTGTTGATAGATAAATACAACGTATTTCTAAGAATGTAACAAGCTTGCACATACTCAAGATAGTATTCCCAATTCTGAATTTTGTAGTAGCTTGAAGTGTGGATGAGAAGGTTGGATTTCGTTTAGAAGCTTGACTTGAAGGTTCCAATTTCAACTCATGGTTTGCATTTGAGTAAATCAGCCCTCTATATAGACTTTGAATCTGAAGTATGGCTGTTGGAAAGAAGAAAAGAGCCGTTGGAAGTTGTTGTTGCTTTGTAGGTAGGTAATGATGATTTTTGAGCTTTAGGTAGTAGCCCTTCAACCTTCTGAAGCATACTTTGTGCTTTATCTTGTGTAGACATCTCTTCATGTCAGCACTTTACATCATTCCTGTCAATTCAGTCCCTATTCATGTACTACACAATGCTTTATACAATTTAAATCTGAAGCTTCTAAAGCTCCTTAATCATGAACAAACATGCTTTTCCAACACAACAAAAAATCAAGGAGTTCCTCTTTACATAGGATAGTATTTCTACAACTTTAATTCCTTGAAACTTCATTTGATGCATTTCAGTTTAAGATTTCGAATATGAATATGTTTCCCAAAAACAGAAGCTTGAAATCTTCAATCCTCTTTTAACCTTCTTGAACACTTAACCTTCTGAACCTCTTTAAGGAGTAAATCAACCTTCTGTTGACTTCAATCAAACTTCCTGTTGACTATTGGTCAACCTTGTGTTGACTTTTAGTCAACCTTCTGTTTGACTTTCAGTCAACCTTCTGAAGAAAGTTACTTTATCCTTTAAGCTTCTGTAGTCAACCTTCTGATGGGGTATCCTTTTGTATTCAACCTTCTGTAAGGTAACCTTTTGTAGGTAACCTTCTTTTGGCACATTTTATCTTTGAAAACCATTTTGTTTATTTTGTAAGGCCAAGAATTTTGCTATGAAACTTATTCCCTGTTCTTTAACACACTTGATTGAAAACTTGTTAAATCATAATAAGATTAGAAAGCTTAACTCATCACTTAAGTTTGTATAATCAAAACATGGAAAGAGATTTTCATTTCTACAATCTCCCCCTTTTTGGTGATGACAAACTTGAGAGCATTTAACACATTCATAACAAAAGGATAATTATCATGTATAAGTGCAGCAATAACAGATGCAGCAGACAGCAAACATACATAGTTCTGATAATTATCAATTACAAACCATAACATAACACAAATTAAACATGTCCAAAAGATAATTAATTGTCAACAGAAACCCCAAAATATATCACTCATAAACTAAGTAGCTTTATAATCTCCATTCTCCCCCTTTGTCAACAGCAAAAAGGAGGGAAGAAAAGGGAAATTAGCTTGCTACTTGGTTGGAGAAGAATCATCTGAAGAGTTTGAGGATGAAGCAGGTTGAGGAATGTCCTGGAAGGGTTGAGGAGGAGGGAAATCAGGGACTGCAACACCAGGAACCATAGTAGGCACTATGTTCTGCATCACCCATTGATGGTAGGCATAGTTTCTCTGTGCTTCAAGCCTATTCTCTTGCTGAAGTATTCCAATGCTCATCAGAAGCTTGTTATTCTGCACCCTCATCTTCTTCATTTGCTTCTCATGATGAGCTCTCATCTTCTTCATTGCCTCCAATACTTCCTTCTTATCAGCATATGTAAATGAGTCATCCTTGTTTTCAGAAGGTTTGCTGCTACCAGGTGCCTTATCTGATGATGAGAGAGGTGCATTCATGGTTTGACAAAAGGATCCAAGAGATCCAAATTGTTTTGGTAGATCAGAAGGTAGCTTAGAAGGTCCTGAACCTTCAGGTACCTTTGGTGCAGAGGAGTCATACATAGGAGAGAACATGAACCTTTGAAGGTTTTCAGAAGCAAAAGTATCTCCATGTGATACTTTGGGATTGTCATGCCACTGTGAGAATAAATTTGCAATTTGATCAGTTGATCCTTGAACATCATGATGGAGAGGTGTAGGAGTTGATTCTGCATTTGGACCAATGGAGGGTTCAGGAGTGTGAAGTAACTCTGTGAGAGCAATGGAAGCCATGATTTCAGGGCTAGTGGCTTGATTTTCAGGGTTTTCAGGTATATCTTGGTCTTCAATGTCCCTCACTATCTCATGAATAGCTTGAGAGATAGGAGATAGTGGTCTTGTAGGTTCATTTCCTTGTTCCTCATTCATTTGAGATTGATTTTCATTTAGCTCCCCCTGAGCTAGACCCTCGGTTGTACCTTCTTGAGTTTTATGTTCCTCATGAGAGGAAGTATATGGCAATAAAATAACTCCTTGAGAGAATGGGTAATAAATAGCTCTATCAGAAGGTAGGGATTCCATAGCAGAAGGAATAGTTTCAGAAGCTTGATTCTTAGGTTTCTCAAGGTTGAGAGATATTGGCTTTTCTAGGTCTGTGCTAAGGTTCTCATCAGAAGCTTCTTCTTCCATTTGTTCAGGTTGGTCTTTTTCAGTTGGAGTGTCATTCAAGTTTAAGGGATTTTCAAAAATTTCTCTCCATTCTTGAGAAGGTTCTGTTTCAACTAAATTCTCAAATGTGGGATTTGGTGGGGCTAAATTTATGGGCTCAGTTCTGATAATAGTTTCTGGTTCTAGTTGCTCCCCCTGAGGAGTTGACAGAGGTGCATTTTCAGCAGGACTTGGTTCTAGGATTTGTTCATCATGAACAGGTTTTGTTTCTGGAAATACTTCTAGTTTCTTGCTAAAAGGTTTCAGTCCCATCTGTTTTGCACTCTTAGACCAGAAGGTTGTTTTCTCTTGGATAGATTCCTCTCTAGACACAGAGATTTTCTTAAATCTGAATAGTTTGGTCAAGAACATACCATAGGGTAATGATGAGATCTGCCTAATGGTTTTGCACATATCTATCATGTAGTGAAAGATAATGTAGGGAAGGTTAATCTTATTCCTAGTGATCATGTGATAGACTAAGAGTAGATCAATAGGTTTTACCTGTTCAAAACTTCCTGCTCTAGGAATCAGAGAGTGGACCACCATATTGTGCATGATACGGGCTTCATCCTTTAATGCTGATGATTTAAGCTTCTCACCAGAATTCTTAATCGAAAGCTTGATGATTTCTCTCTGTGTAATTTCTGTTTGGCCATACCAATCTTTCCCATATAGACATACTTCATTCTCAGGAATTTTCAGGGCATTTGCTATTATGGTTGGAGTTACCACAATGGTGGTTCCTTTCACTTGAGTAGTAAAAGAGGATTTTGTTTCACTTACATTCATATATCCATAGAATTCTTTTATAAGGTTGGGATAAATGATTTCCCCTTGGGACAGAATGTTTTGTCAACCTTGATACTCAATGTGTTCTTGTATATTCCATCCAGAAGCTTTCAGTTCCTCCAACAGATAAATTCTTCCAATAAGAACATTCCTCTTACCCCATTTTTCTTTATCAAAAACTTGTACGGGCAAGGCTTG
This sequence comes from Oxytropis ochrocephala, assembly GCA_020916435.1. Taxonomy (NCBI): domain Eukaryota; kingdom Viridiplantae; phylum Streptophyta; class Magnoliopsida; order Fabales; family Fabaceae; genus Oxytropis; species Oxytropis ochrocephala. Next base: position 55,942,775 of record CM037088.1, read on the forward strand.
TTCTTCAACTTCAGAAGGTTGATCAAGTTTCTGTTCTTCATCAACCTTTTCCTTTCCTTTACTACCACCAAACTTAATCTTAAATTTTGGTCTCTTGGAAGAAGATTGTGGTTGAAGGGAGGCTTTCCTTTTCAGTTCCAGTTTTGATTCTGCCATCATTTCAGACAAAGTAGAATCATCATCATCAATGGTGATTGGTTGACTCTTCCTTGTGCCAGGACCCTGTATTTCTTTAAGAGAACTTGTTTTGATTCTTGTAGACCTTCTAGAGGGAGTGGGTGATGATTTGGAAGGCTTTTGTTCTGATGGAGCATTAAACTGGGTCGGTGGTGGTTTAGAAGCACTCAATAATGCAGGTGGAAGGTCATGGGTTGTGGGAGTGCTGGCTTTCTTCACACATGGAATTTTTGTTCTCACCATTTTTGGAGAAAAGAAGGATTTTTTTTTTGCGAAGAAGGAAGGAAGAGAAGAAGAGAATCGGTTTGAGAGAGAATGAGTTCAGTTAGATTGGCGTGCGTGAAAGAGGGAGAGAGAGAGATAGAGAGAGACTAGCCGTTGTGACTTGATGGGTGCAGTTATGACAAGACATAACTGTCATAGAAGACAGTTTTTAGTTGCTTTAATAACCGCCCCCAATGTTGACTTTAATTTATCCTTCTCAAATTCAACCTTACGAATTTGATTCTTTCAGCGAACCTTCTAAAGACTTCAGAAGGTTGGGGTTTTTGACATATTTTTCTCCTAAGGACATTTTAAAATGTGCAAAGCCTTTTTAATAAAATTAAAACTTTCTTCTAACAAAGGCTTGGTAAATATATCAGCTAATTGATGCTTGGTGTCAATAAAAATAAGTTCCACATCCTTCTTTTGAACATGATCTACGATAAAATGATGTTTAATATCAATGTGTTTAGACCTAGAGTGTTGGATGGGGTTGATAAATTGATAGCACTAGTATTGTCACAATAAATGGGAGTGCATGTGTACCTTATAGAGTAGTCCTCCAATTGATTCTTGATCCATAGAATTTGTGAACAACAACAACCAGTGAGATACATATTACGCTTGATGAGTTGATAATGCAATTGAATTACATTTTCTACAAGACCAAGAGATTAAGGATTCCCCAAAATTTGACATGATCCACTAGTACTTTTTCTCATCAATTCTATCACCAAAGATAGTCGACATCACAAGAGTAGCTAATTAGGTCAAAATGAGTATTCTTTTTATACCATAGACCAAGATTAGTTGTTCCCACTAAGTATCTGAATATTCTTTTGACTGCAGTGAGAAGAGATTCTTTTGGAGAAACTTGAAATCTAGCACATAGGCCAACTGAAAACACAATGTCAGGTCTACTAGCAGTTAAATATAACAGTGAACCTATCATACCCCTATATTCTTTTTCAGAAATTGGTTTTCCTTCTTCATCCTTCTCAATATGTACAGAAGGATGCATAGGAGTTGCCATGGCTTTAGCTTCATTCATCTTATATTTCTTGAGAAGATCTTTGATGTATTTTTCTTGACTAATAAAGATACCTTCATCAAGTTGCTTAATTTGAAGTCCTAGAAAGAAACTTAATTCTCCCATCATACTCATTTCAAATTCACTTTTCATAAGTTTCCCAAAATCTTTGCATAATTTTTCATTTGTTGATCCAAAAATGATATCATCAACATAAATTTGAACAATCAACAAATCTTTATCAAGAGTTTTCTTAAATAAAGTAGTATCAATTTTTCCTCTTGTAAATTTGTTTTTGATCAAGAAGTTACTTAACCTTTCATACCAAGCTCTAGGAGCTTGCTTAAGCCCATATAGAGCTTTGGAGAGTTTAAAAACATGGTTTGGTTTCTTTTGATCAACAAAACCAGGAGGTTGATTGACATAAACTTCTTCATTTAAAAAGCCATTTAGAAAAGCACTTTTAACATCCATTTGAAATAATTTGAAATTTTTGTGTGCAAAGAAATGCAAGTAAGATTCTAATAGCTTCTAACCTTGCTACAGGAGCAAAAGTTTCATCATAGTCAATACCTTCCTGTTGGTTATACCCTTGAGCAACAAGTCTTGCCTTGTTTCTCACCACCTTACCATTTTCATCTAGCTTGTTTTCGAACACCCATTTAGTTCCTATAATAGACTGATTTTTTGGAGGTATTACCAAGTTCCATACCTCATTCTTTTCAAATTGAGAGAGTTCTTCAGTCATTGCTTCTATCCATGATTGATCTTGTATGGCCTCGTTGATTGACTTAGGTTCTATTTCAGAGATTAAGGTCATTCAAAGCAGACATTGTCTCTAAATGAAGTTCTAGTTCTAACGAGGATCGAAGTGCTACCAATAATTTGATCTTGTGGATGATGTACCACCATTCTCCAACTTCTTGGTAATTGAGAAGGTTCATCGAAGCTTGAGTAGCTTCATTTGATTGTTGAGAAGGTTGAACAGAAGCTTATGGTTCATCCTTCTCCAACCTATTTTCATGTTCTATACCTTCTTCTTTGTTCTGATTGGTCTCATCAACATCAATTACTTCATTTGAACTGTTAGTTTCATTAAATACAATATGCATGCTTTCTTCTACAGTTTGAGTCCTAAGGTTATATACTCTATAAGCCTTTGAAGATGTTGAATATCCCAGAAAAATTCCTTTGTCAGATTTAGAATCAAATTTTCCTAGATTGTCTTTGTTATTCAAAATGAAATAAGTGCAACCAAATACACGAAAGTATGCAATGGTTGGTTTTCTATTTTTCCAAATTTCATAGGGGGTTTTCTCAACCATTTTTCTAATGGAAACTCTATTCAAAATATAGCAGTGTGTGTTTACGACACGCCCAAAAATATTTTTCAATTTTTGAATCTTCTAAAAGTGTTCTTGCCATTTCTTGCAAAGTTCTATTTTTCCTTTCTACAACTCCATTTTGTTGTGGAGTTCTAGGACAAGAGAAATTGTGAGTAATTCCATTTTCATCAAAAAAGTTTTGAAAAGAGAAGTTTTCAAATTCTCCCCCATGATCACTTCTTACAGAAATAACATTTGTTCCTTTTTCATTTTGAACTTTCTTTAGAAACACTTTGAATGCTTCAAAAGCTTCATCTTTGTTTTTCAAGAATAGCACCCATGTGAATCTAGAGAAATCATCTACAATTACAAAACCATATCTTTTTCCATTGAGGCTAGCAGTTTTGGTAGGACCAAATAAGTCTATGTGAAGCGATTCTAGTGATCTTTGGGATGTGATCATGTTTTTAGGTTTGAAACTTGATTTGACATGTTTACCATGAACACATGCTTCACACACTCTATCTTTTTCAAAATTGATTTTTGGTAGTCCTCTGACTAGTTCCTTTTTGGAAAGTTTTGAAATGGTTTGCATGCTTATGTGACCAGTTCTTCTATGCCAAATCCATTTGTCATTTTCGTAAGACATAAGACAAGTTTCTTGAGATAGTTCATCAAGACATAGGCTATCTGATTTTTATTTCTAGATGCGATAAACAAGACCTTACAGAGGAGATTTCTTTAATAAAACATTTATCGATTTAAAAGAAACTTTATGACCACTATCACATAGTTGACTAATGCTTAACAAGTTATGCTTTAAACCTTCTACATATTGAACATTCTTAATTTTAGGGGATTTAGAATTACCTATAGTACCTATACCTTTGATGCAAGCTTTATCATCATTGCCAAAGATGACATAGCCTCCATCTATTCTCTCCATTGAGAGAAATTTATCTCTTTCCTGTCATGTGCCTCGAACATCCCTTTGTCTAAGAACCATGACTTTTTCTTGGATGCTAAGAGGCATTCTGCTTCAGAGATGTTAGTAATGATTTAGGTACCCAATAATTTTTGGGTCCTTCATGGTTAGTTTTCCTCCTGTAGAAGCTTCTTTTCATTTTATAACATACAAAAATATCATGACCAAAATGTTTACAATATGTGCACTTTACCTTAGACTTTCTAGTCCTAGGATTCTTCTCAGTTTGTTTTTCTATAGGTAGCTCAAAAGTTTTCTGTATAGACATGGATAGTTCTTTGGTTAAAACAGAGACTTTTTCTTTGAGAAGGTTGTTTTGTTTTTCAAGGTCAAAGAGTATAAGGTTTGGTTGTTCTGAGACCTTATCTTTCAAAAGTTTGTGTTGTTCAGAAAGTTTAAAGTGAGAATGTTGAAGAGTTTGAACTGTTCTTATCAAATATTCATTTTGTTTTTGAAGCTCTTCATTCTCTCTTTTTGCATTCAAAAGTTGATTTTTGAACATCACACATTTTTGGGCTAAAGTGTTTGAATCAGATAATAGATTTCAAAAGCATGTTCAGTATCTTTGCATGAAGCACAAGTTTGTGAATTAGAAGTGTTTACCTCTTCTAGGTCAGTATCTCCTACGAAGCATGAGTTGATTGATTCTATACTTGATGCAGGAAATATTTGAGAAGGTTTCTCAGAGTCAGCCATGAGACAAAAGTTTGCGATCTCTCTTCATCATGGTGCGAGTTGGTATCTTACGAGTCATCCCATGTTGCAAGTAGAGCCTTTTTCTTAGGTGTGAACTTTCTGTTGCTTCCTTTCAACTTTGGACATTCATTTCTGAAGTGTCCAGATTTGTTACATTCATAGCACACAGGATCAATTTTGCTAGTTCCTTCACCTTTAGGTTGATCTTTCTTGAAGAAGGGTCTTCTGTTATTTTTCTTTCTAAATGCCCATCTTCTCAACCTTCTGGTGATTAGAGCCATTTCATCCTCATCATCAATGTCATTTTCATCATCTTCACTTTCTTCTTGAGTATCCTCTTGATCTTTAAGTGCCATAGCTTTAGAATGTTGTGAAGATTTTTGAGAAGCTTTGAGTGCAATTGTTTTAACCTTCTTGGGTTGAAGTTCATCCATGATTTCTTGTTCATGAACTTTTAGAGATCCAAGTAGATCTTCTATTTTGAGAATAGAGATCTTTAGCTTCATTATAGCAAGTTACTTTAGGTCTCCATACCTTTGGAAGACATCTCGGGAGTTTTCTCACTTTGGCTTGATTTGAGTAGGTATTTCCCAAAGAGTTCAAGTCATTTGTTATTGTTGTGAATCGCTAAACATTTGAGAAATTGTTTCTTGCTCCTCCATTTTGAATGTTTCAAATTTATGAATAAGAAGGTTGATCTTTGCTTCTTTGACTTGGTCCTGCATTCCTTCATGGGCGGTCTTCAATGTATCCCGATTTCTTTGGCGGTTTCTTTCCAAAGAACTTTATCATATTCACTTCTACCTAGAGCACATGTTAGATAAAATTTAGCTTTAGAGTTTAGAAGTACCATGCGTTTATCTTCGGTGTCCAGTGTTTTCGGGTTTACTCATAGTGGTCCCATCATCAAGAGTTGTAGTAGGTTCAAAAGGACCATCTTCAACAATTCCCCAAATGTCGGTGTCTTGAGATTCTAGGAACAATCTCATTTGATCTTTCCAATAATAGTAATGTTGACCGGTGAATCTGGTGGTCTATTTTGCTCAAGCTCCTTCAGGAAGGAACATCACGAGTTGGAATGATGACTCATCACTTCTTCCGGATCTTTCCTCTCACATGCGCAAAGTGTGCTCACCTCAGAGGTGAGCTCGATGCCAATTGAAGTGACTAATTTGCACAAGAAAGGGGGATTGAATTGTGCTATCTTTTTCGTTTTTAATTCTCGCAACCTTACGTATGGTTTCTCAAGATAACTTGGATATCGGAAGGTTGAATATTAGTTGCACAAACAACAAGCAAATGTGTGATGAGTGAAAGATAATTAACTTTGATGATTTTAGATGTCTTTTCTTTTCACAAAGAGTATAGTTTTCAAAAGATGATCAAAGTTGAGCTTATTTAAAATTAAGATTTTGACTTCAGAAGGTTGGTGTATTTAACCTTCTAAAGTATTTGAAAACTTTGGTGATTGTTAGACAGTTAAAGCAAATGATAAGTAAAGCAGAAAATAACACAGTAGAGTTATAGAGGTTCACCAAACTGTGGCTACTCCTCTCCCCACGTCCTCGTGAGAGTTTCCACTATTCTCCAAATAGATTTTACACTTGCTTTAGCTTCACTTGCTAAAGACTTTCACCTCCACTCTCTTTTGATCACACACAAAAGACAAGTGCTAACTTTTACAGTAGAATCACCAACAACCCTCACTTTTCACTAGGTAGCTTGTTGAGAAACTTTCGAACTGAATCACCAACAACCCTCACCTTTCACTAGGTAGTTTGTTGAGAAACCTTCAAACAGAATCTCCAACAACACTCACCTCTTACTAGGTAGTTTGTTGAGAAACCTACAACTTAGACTCACCAACAACACTCACCTTTCACTAGGTAGTTTGTTGAGAGAATTACAACTTAGAATCACCAACACCACTCACCTTTAACTAGGTAGTCTGTTGAGAAACAAGCACAATATTCCTTACAATAAGGGGTTTGGGTTATGGGATGATTTAGGAGCTTGTTGATAGATAAATACAACGTATTTCTAAGAATGTAACAAGCTTGCACACACTCAAGATAGTATTCCTAATTCTGAATTTTGTAGTAGCTTGAAGTGTGGATGAGAAGGTTGGATTTCGTTTAGAAGCTTGACTTGAAGGTTCCAATTTCAACTCATGGTTTGCATTTGAGTAGATCAGCCCTCTTTATAGACTTTGAATCTGAAGTATGGCTGTTGGAAAGAAGAAAAGAGCCGTTGGAAGTTGTTGTAGCTTTGTAGGTAGGTAATGATGATTTTTGAGCTTTAATTAGGTAGTAGCCCTTCAACCTTCTGAAGCATACTTTGTGCTTTATCTTGTGTAGACATCTCTTCATGTCAGCACTTTACATCATTCCTGTCAATTCAGTCCCTATTCATGTACTACACAATGCTTTATACAATTTAAATCTGAAGCTTCTAAAGCTCCTTAATCATGAACAAACATGCTTTTCCAACACAACAAAAAATCAAGGAGTTCCTCTTTACATAGGATAGTATTTCTACAACTTTAATTCCTTGAAACTTCATTTGATGCATTTCAGTTTAAGATTTCGAATATGAATATGTTTCCCAGAAACAGAAGCTTGAAATCTTCAATCCTCTTTTAACCTTCTTGAACACTTAACCTTCTGAACCTCTTTAAGGAGTAAATCAACCTTCTGTTGACTTCAATCAAACTTTCTGTTGACTATTGGTCAACCTTGTGTTGACTTTTAGTCAACCTTCTGTTTGACTTTCAGTCAACCTTCTGAAGAAAGTTACTTTATCCTTTAAGCTTCTGTAGTCAACCTTCTGATGGGGTATCCTTTTGTATTCAACCTTCTGTAAGGTAACCTTTTGTAGGTAACCTTCTTTTGGCACATTTTATCTTTGAAAACCACTTGGTTTATTTTGTAAGGCCAAGAATTTTGCTATGAAACTTATTCCCTGTTCTTTAACACACTTGATTGAAAACTTGTTAAATCATAATAAGATTAGAAAGCTGAACTCATCACTTAAGTTTGTATCATCAAAACATGGAAAGAGATTTTCATTTCTACACAACAAACATGAAATGCCTTTGATTACCATATTAGAGATTGAACTCTTTGATGTGTGGGGCATAGACTTTAAGGGGCCATTTCCTCCTTCTCATGGGAATTTATACATCTTGGTGGCTGTGGATTATGTTTCTAAGTGAAATTTCAAGCCGTTGCTCTCCCCAACAATGATGCCAAGTCATGAAGCAAGTTCCTTCAGAAAAACATCTTCACCAGGTTTGGCACACCAAGGGCCATTATCTGTAACACCCCCTTAATACTAATACTACTTAGCAAATTAAATCAGAGTTTTCAAAAACCACTCAAGGAGTGCTACATTTTTCTACATGAATTTAACCAAACAAAACAATAAAACAATTGCGCAGCTAAAACAGTCGTAGTGTAATGCACATACATCACTTCGGCCTAGAAGGAACCGAGCTCAACAAGTAACAGGTTATTAGTTACAACACAGTCAAAATAATACATGTTCCAAAAGACATAGGTTTACAACTCAAAATGAACCTACATAACAGACCACTACAATACTCGCATTTGATGTTAGACTACGAGCAAAATGACGACGCTAACGATAATTGAGTGAGGACTGACCTCTACTCGGGAATACCTGCAAGTTGCCACGAGAGCAGGCAACATAAAAACAGTAGGGTGAGTCTCTAAACACATATAATAAGGTTTATGACAAGCTTTATGCTAAGCAAAACACATATAAACACCTCGGCACAACACACAAATAACACAATTATTTAGTGCATGAGTTATATGCATGATGGACTCCAAAACTCCAAGGGCATATGCATGATGGATCCATTAAGACCAAGTCTTCGCTATCACCTTAGGACCGAAGTCCTCTGCTTTCACCATAGGACCGAAGTCCTCTGCTATCACCTTATGCTTATGATTTATGCGACACCATGAACAATGCATAACATACAACATATACATTATTCAATTAAATCATAACACCATTCCAAAGAACTCACCAATTAGACCATGACCTTTTATTCATAAATAGGACCCAAGTCCTCTGCTCACCTCTAGGACCGAAGTCCTCTGCATTCACCATTTTCATTTATATAATGCCCCTCAGGGACTTCAACATTTATTACTCTTCTACTCGTAGCCCTACGGCCAAAACAACTCTCATACATCATTACGGCACTAAGGCCGACGTCTCTGTATCGGCCTACAGCGCTAAGGCTGTCGCCCTCGGCTCACCAAACACCTCGGCTCCAAGTAGTGGACCAAAAGTCACCACGAGGACTACTATGTCACGTAGGACTAAAACGTCCATTAGGGACTAAAATGACTACACCATTTAACCCCTCATGTACTTGGCACTCAAAACGACACTCACAGTTGCGTCCAGCAACAACCTGCGCTACACTAGCGTTAAAACAACACCTCGGCACCTATAGCACCTCGGCACACTCTGCACCTCGGCACGCTTGGCACCTCGGCATGCCTACGCCCTACTCCACCCATAGTCACTTCACTTCCTCTACAAGGCCACTTGGGTTACTCTACCCTTGGACATACCGCACTTAGACGTAACATCTCGCCTCGGCAAGTACACCTAGGTATGATATAGTCTACCTCTCGGCCATAACACCTCGGTTACTACACGCTATACGTTATCAACGACACTTCAGCAGCTAAGCCTAAGTACTCTATCTCGGCCTAAGCATCTCGGCCTACTTACCCTACACCTCGGTAAATATAAACCGATACTTATACCTAGTTACTGGTGCTCTATCACTCACCTCGGTTCCCATGACCTCGTTACTTACGTTCTTGACACTTACGATTATTCACTTAAGTTCCAGCTTACGTATGGAAGGTAACTTCCCCTCGGAAATCCTAAACCGACTACTCCATTTACTCAACGCACGCTCGTCACTTTATGATGTACGTTTTCAGCTACTCCTCTGTTATCCTAAGCCTATTCCTTAAGAACCTCTCCAGATTATGTTGCTCACTCTCGCTCAATCTAGCTCACTGGGACTGAGAGTTTCCTCAGCTCCCATTTCACTCCTTAGTCTCTCATAAGACCAACACTTCAACATCTCAACACAACCTCACTGAAACGAGCTAACACATAACATTAAGCAAAAGCAAAACACACAAAACATGTAACACAGCTCAGAAAACACAACCACAAACTACTCACACATAACACACATCATACTACAAAATTATACGTGAAAAGAGAGCCCCCTAACCTTGATCAGTTGAGCAAAAGACCCTCTCTTCACCGATTCCTCCAGTTAGCACTCGCAGCAACTCTTCTCCCTTGAGCTTGAGCTTCTTCCACGCCAAAAGCTCTCCCTTCTCTCTAGAAAAGGATCTCACCTACCAACTTCTCTCTCTTGACTTTTCTTAGATTCCTTTTTGTGAAACATGCTCCCTCTCCTTTGACACTCTCATTTAAGGCACACACTTGGGCTTCTAATGGCTCATGGGCCTCCAATGGCTCATGGGCCTCCAATGGCTCATGGGCCTCTACGCCCACCTTCTCCATTTACTTAAGCATCTCCTAAATGAAATAAACTCCTAATTAGTACTTGGCTTAATTAAAAAGTTGCAAACCTTAAATAACTCAACTAAATAATTAATTGAACTATTTTGGGGTGTTACAACCCTCCCCCACTTGGAATATTTCGTCCTCGAAATCTTACCTGAAACAAATAACTCAGGATAGGCTTTTTGCATCTTGCTCTCCAGCTCCCAAGTAGCATTCTCACCGGCAGCTCCAAGCCAAATCACCTTCACTAGCTTGATCTCCTTTCCTCTTAAAGTCTTCACTTCTCGGCCTTCAATCCTAATCGGCGCTGTCTCCACAGTCAAATTCTCCCTTACTTGCACGTCGTCCATCTGAATTACATGGGACGGGTCTGAAATATATTTCCTCAGCTGAGACACATGGAACACATTATGCAAATTTGACAGGTTAGGTGGCAAAGCAACTCGGTAAGCCACCTTCCCAACTCTCTCTAGGATCTGATATGGACCAATGAAACGAGGGGACAACTTCTTAGATTTCAATGCTCTACCGACTCCAGTCACTGGATTGACTCTCAGAAACACATGCTCACCGACCTGAAATTCTAAGTCCTTCCTTCTCTTGTCATGGTAGCTCTTACGCTACTCTGTCAGAAGCCTTCATTTTCTCTTGAATTTGCTTTACCTTCTCGGTGGTCTCGCACGACCTCGGGTCCGAGTACCACACCTTCTCCCGACTCACTCCAACACAATGGAGTCCTGCACCTTCTCCCATACAATGCCTCAAAGGGTGCCATCCCATGCTAGAATGAAAGCTGTTGTTGTAACGTGAACTCAATCGGTGGTAGATACGAATCCCACACTCCTCCTTGCTCGAGAACACACGCTCTCGGCCAAGTCCTCTAACGACCGGATGGTCTCTCGGGATGACCATCACTGTGGGTGATATGCCGAGCTCAGCGCAATTTCGCACTCCAACGCGCCTTGCAAACTTCCCCAAAATTTGAAGTAAACCTGGGTCTCTCATGCGAAATAATACTTCGAGGAACCCGTGTAGCTTTACTATCACTTGGATGTATATCTCTCGCCAACCTTGACATCGGATAGGTGAGGTTGATGGGAATGAAATGAGCGGACTTCGTCAATCTATCCACCACTACCCAAATGGTATCAAACCTCCCATCAGACTACTCGTGAAACGAGTTACAAAGTCCATCTCAATCCGTCCCACTTCCACTCTGGAATCTTCAATGGTTGCAACAACCTGCTGGCTTCGATGTTCTACCTTGGACTTCGACAAACTGCATAAGCATACACAAACCGGGCTACATCACTCTTCATACCTTGCCACCAAAACAACCCCTTCAAGTCTTGATACATCTTGGTCGCTACCGGGTGAATACTCGACTTACTCCTATGACACTCTTCCAAGATTGCTCTCTTGATCTTCTCGTCATCGGACACAAATCGAAGTTCTATACCGTAGCAATCCTTGCGCATCCAACTCAAAATCTCCGTTTCTCATTTCGGCCAATACCTGGCTGGTCACGTCTACCGACTTGACGCCCAGCCTGCGCCTCTTTGATGTCACTCGAGAAATTCATTTGTGATTTTCGGCATTCCCAACTTAATGCTTTGAGGAGTTAGCTCACACACTAAACTTAGGTCTCTCGAATTGCTCAATTAGCTCTAGCTCTTTTACCATCATTGCCGATGCATGCAACGATTTCCTACTTAGCGCATCACCACCATATTTGCCTTCCCGGGGTGATAGTTCAACCCAAAATCATAGTCCTTGAAGAGCTCCAACCATCTCCTCCGCCTCATGTTCACTCCTTACGATCAAGCAGACATCGCAAACTCTTATGGTCACTAAACACTTGAACCTTGAGCCATATAGATAATGCCTCCATATCTTCAATGCAAAAACACCACGGCAAAGAAGCTCCAAATCATGTGTAGGGTAGTTCTTCTCATGAATTTTCAATTGCCTTGAAGCGTAAGCAACTACCTTACCTTCTCGCATCAAAGACGCAGCCCAAACCCAACTTAGACGCATCACAAGACACCACAAAAGGCTCATTTGGATTAGGCAACGTCGGAGACGAGAGGCGTTGTCAATCTCTTCTTCAATTCTTGGAAACTTTCTTCACACTGTGCGTCCCACACAAAAGCCTTCCCTTTATAGGTCAACTGAGTTAGTGGCAACGCTAACTTGGAAAACCCCTCAATGAACCTTCTGTAATACCCAGCCAAACCCAGAAAACTTCTCACCTCGGTGGCCGACTTGGGTGCTTCCCATTGCAACACACGGCCGACTTTGGAAGGATCAATCGCTATACCTTCTTTGGAGATCACATGACCTAGGAAATTCACTGCCCTCAACCAGAATTCACACTTGGACAACTTGGCGTACATCTTCTTATCCTTCAATACCTCTAACACCAATCTCAAATGCTTGGCGTGCTCCTCTTCTGACTTGGAGTAGACTAAAATGTCATCAATGAACACTACCACAAACCGATCCAAATATTCATGAAAGATACGATTCATATACTCCATGAATACTCCAGGAGCATTAGTAACACCAAATGGCATCACTGAATACTCGTAGTGTCCATACCGAGTTCTAAATGTTGTCTTAGGAATGTCCTCTTCCTTCACCTTGATCTGATGGTACCCTGACCTCAGGTCAATCTTCGAAAATACTTGCGCACCCACCAATTGGTCCATCAAATCATCAATTCTTGGGAGTGGGTACTTGTTCTTAATTGTTACCTTGTTCAACTGTCTGTAATCCACGCATAATCTCATACTTCCATCCTTCTTTTTCACCAATAACACAGGTGCGCCCCAAGGCGACACGCTTGGCCTTATGAACCTCTTCTCCAAAGAACTCTTCCAATCGCTTCTTCAACTCGGCTAGCTCATTGCGCAGACATCCTATAAGGTGCCATAGACACCGGCCTAGTTCCCGTACTAACTCAATGTTGAACTCGACCTCTTTTCTCGGTGGAACCTCGGGAATCTAAATGCGGAAACACTTCGCGAACTCGCTTGGCTGGCACTTCACCAATTTTAGCTCGGCTCTCTGCAGACATTGTCACACTCAACGCAAACAACGTAGCCCCCTTCCTTCATTACCCGCGCACTTCGGCGACATCGTAGCGGCTTCTTCCACTTCTAAGAAGGGAAACTTAACGACCTACTAACGCAATTGATATGAACTCGGTTAGCCACTAACCAGTCCATCCCTTCCAAAGGTAGACAAATCAAATTAACTACGAAGTCTCTGCCAAAGGCTAACAGAGGACACTTCAAACAAACGAGAGAGGTAGTCACTGACCCCTTTGCTGGAGTGTCAATAACCATCTCCCTCACCATAGTAGACAAAACTAAATCCAATCTTTTAGCACACAATGCAGAAATGAAAGAGTGAGTGGCACCAGTGTCCACGATTGCAATCAAAGGAATTCCATTAATGAAACACGTACCTTTTATCTCGTTCACCACTTCGGACCCAGCTAGCGCGAACACCTTACCAACGTTCCTTTCCTTCTTCGGCTTGGGACACCTCGAACTAATATGCCCTGCCTCCCCACAGTTGTAGCAAACTATATCCTTCTTCTCACAGTCTGAAGCCTTGTGGCCTTCCTTGCCACACTTAAAACACTTAACGACTGAGCAGTCAAAACTTTTGTGACCAGGTTTTCCACATTTGAAACACACTATACTCGGAGGAGCGTCTCCCCCACTCGGCGCCCGCCCAACCGACTTTCCACTTTCCTTTACCCTTTCCACCAGAACCCTCGTAAGGCTTAGCACGATATTGAGAATTCTGCTTCTCCCTTCCAGCTTTATAGGTGGTAGTCGCGGCCACCTTGTCTTCCTCGAAGATTCTGCAGCTATTCACCAGCTGAGCAAACACCCTTATCTGTTGATACCCAATGGCCTGCTTGATGTCGGGCCTTAAACCATTCTCAAACTTAATACACTTGGAGAACTCAGCAGTAGCTCCAGTGTAATGGGGGTAGAACTTCACCAACTCGGTAAACTTTGCTGCATACTCGGCCACTGACTTACTCCCCTGCTTCAGCTCTAAAAATTCCATTTCTTTCTTTCCCTTAACATCTTCAGGAATATACTTCATCAGGAACTCCCTCTTAAAAATATCCTAGGTGATTTCTCCTTCAGCAATCTCTAACCTTTGATGATTTTCAAGCCACCAGTCATCTGCCTCCTCGGCTAGCATGTGAGTACCAAATCTCACCTTTTGCGCAGTCGAACACTCCATCACTCGAAAGATCCTTTCTATTTCCTTTAACCAGGCCATAGCTCCGTCGGGATCATACCTCCCTTTGAAAGTAGGAGGATTCTCCCTCTGAAACGTAGCCAACCTCCTCGCTCCAGCATCCTCGGCCGCCTGCTGAGGCTGATTCCCTATAGCAGCCGCCATCGCTTCTAAAGCAGCAGTTAAAGCAGCGTCATGCCTTCCAGCTCTCCCAGCCATTACACTAAACATATAAACAAATCTACTTAGAACGAGCCATAAAACTCGAAATTCTGGGAACTCAAGACTCAACACTTGGTCGGACAAGACCGGACTTTTGCTCTGATACCACTAGTGTAACACCCCCTTAATACTAATACTACTTAGCAAATTAAATCAGAGTTTTCAAAAACCACTCAAGGAGTGCTACATTTTTCTACATGAATTTAACCAAACAAAACAATAAAACAATTGCGCAGCTAAAATAGTCGTAGTGTAATGCACATACAGCACTTCGGCCTAGAAGGAACCGAGCTCAACAAGTAACAGGTTATTAGTTACAACACAGTCAAAATCATACATGTTCCAAAAGACATAGGTTTACAACTCAAAATAAACCTACATAACAGACCACTACAATACTCGGCCCCCAGTGTTACACTACTAGAGCAAAATGACGACGCCAACGACACTGAGTGAGGACTGACCTCTACTCGGGAATACCTGCAAGTTGCCACGAGAGCAGGCAACATAAAAACAGTAGGGTGAGTCTCTAAACACATATAATAAGGTTTATGACAAGCTTTATGCTAAGCAAAACACATATAAACACCTCGGCACAACACACAAATAACACAATTATTTAGTGCATGAGTTATATGCATGATGCAGACCCAAAACTCCAAGGGCATATGCATGATGGATCCATTAAGACCGAAGTCTTCTGCTATCACCTTAGGACCGAAGTCCTCTGCTTTCACCATAGGACCGAAGTCCTCTGCTATCACCTTATGCTTATGATTTATGCGACACCATGAACAATGCATAACATACAACATATACATTATTCAATTAAATCATAACACCATTCCAGTAACTCACCAATTAGACCGCAGCCTTTTATTCATAAATAGGACCCAAGTCCTCTGCTCACCTCTAGGACCGAAGTCCTCTGCATTCACCATTTTCATTTATATAATGCCCCTCAGGGACTTCAACATTTATTACTCTTCTACTCGTAGCCCTACGGCCAAAACAACTCTCATACATCATTACGGCACTAAGGCCGACGTCTCAGATGTCGGCCACTGGCGCTAAAGGCGTCGTCGCCTCGGCTCACCAAACACCTCGGCTCCAAGTAGTGGACCAAAAGTCACCACGAGGACTACTATGTCACGTAGGACTAAAACGTCCATTAGGGACTAAAATGACTACACCATTTAACCCCTCATGTACTTGGCACTCAAAACGACACTCACAGTTGCGTCCAGCAACAACCTGCGCTACACTAGCGTTAAAACAACACCTCGGCACCTATAGCACCTCGGCACACTCTGCACCTCGGCACGCTTGGCACCTCGGCATGCCTACGCCCTACTCCACCCATAGTCACTTCACTTCCTCTACAAGGCCACTTGGGTTACTCTACCCTTGGACATACCGCACTTAGACGTAACATCTCGCCTCGGCAAGTACACCTAGGTATGATATAGTCTACCTCTCGGCGTAACACCTCGGTTACACGCCATAACGTTATCAGCGGCACTTCAAAGAACTAAGCCTAAGTACTCTATCTCGGCCTAAGCATCTCGGCCTACTTACTCTACACCTCGGTAAATATAAACCGATACTTATACCTAGTATCAGGTACCCATACACTTAGTTACTGGTGCTCTATCACTCACCTCGGTTCCCATGACCTCGTTACTTACGTTCTTGACACTTACGATTATTCACTTAAGTTCCAGCTTACGTATGGAAGGTAACTTCACCTCGGAAATCCTAAACCGACTACTCCATTTACTCAACGCACGCTCGTCACTTTATGATGTACGTTTTCAGCTACTCCTCTGTTATCCTAAGCCTATTCCTTAAGAACCTCTCCAGATTATGTTGCTCACTCTCGCTCAATCTAGCTCACTGGGACTGAGAGTTTCCTCAGCTCCCATTTCACTCCTTAGTCTCTCATAAGACCAACACTTCAACATCTCAACACAACCTCACTGAAACGAGCTAACACATAACATTAAGCAAAAGCAAAACACACAAAACATGTAACACAGCTCAGAAAACACAACCACAAACTACTCACACATAACACACATCATACTACAAAATTATACGTGAAAAGAGAGCCCCCTAACCTTGATCAGTTGAGCAAAAGACCCTCTCTTCACCGATTCCTCCAGTTAGCACTCGCAGCAACTCTTCTCCCTTGAGCTTGAGCTTCTTCCACGCCAAAAGCTCTCCCTTCTCTCTAGAAAAGGATCTCACCTACCAACTTCTCTCTCTTGACTTTTCTTAGATTCCTTTTTGTGAAACATGCTCCCTCTCCTTCGACACTCTCATTTAAGGCACACACTTGGGCTTCTAATGGCTCATGGGCCTCCAATGGCTCATGGGCCTCTACGCCCACCTTCTCCATTTACTTAAGCATCTCCTAAATGAAATAAACTCCTAATTAGTACTTGGCTTAATTAAAAAGTTGCAAACCTTAAATAACTCAACTAAATAATTAATTGAACTATTTTGGGGTGTTACATTATCAGTGATGAGGGATCTCACTTTTGCAACAAGTTGATTGAGTCTCTTCTAGGGAAATATGAGGTAAGACATAAAATTGCCACTGCCTACCACCCCCAGTCAAATGGATAAGCTGAGTTGTCCAATAGAGAGATCAAGAGGATGCTTGAAAAGATGGTGGGACCTTCCAGGAAGGATTGGTCAGTGAACTTAGATGATGCTTTATGGGCGTACAGGACAACCTTCAAGACACCTCTTAGGATGTCTCACAGACTTGTGTTTGGGAAAGCTTGCCATCTTCCTGTGGAATTACAACACAAAGCTCATTGGGCCATAAAGAAGCTGAATTTTGAATATGATAAGGCTGGGAAAGCCAGAATGCTACAATTAAATGAACTTGAAGAGATTAGGCACTCAGCCTATGAGAGTTCAGCTATTTACAAAGAGAAGACAAAATTGTGGCATGACAAAAAGATCCAGAAAAGAGAGTTGATTGAAGGAGGTCAAGTGCTGCTTTTCAATTCAAGACTCAAATTATTTCCAGGAAAGCTTAAGTCAAGATGGTCTGGTCCTTTCAAATTGGTAAAAGTTTACCCCCATGGAGCTGTAGACTTATATGATGAAGCAACCAACACCACCTTTAAGGTGAATGGCCAGAGGGTGAAGCAATACCATGGTGAACATGTGGTTAGGGACAAGACCACTATTGATCTTCAAGACCTCTAACATTAAAGAGGAAGGCTGGCTGAAGACTCTTAAAGCAAGCGCTCTTGGGAGGCAACCCAATGGTTAACTAACCAAAAATTTTGAGTTTAATTTTTGTTTTGTGTTCAGGAGTAAAAATGGGATGTGGAAATTTTTGCTTGAAGTGTTGTGGAACATTCTAGCGCTATAGTGTTAGGTGTGTGGCGCTATAGCGCTAAGGTGGAGTGTCTGGAGAATTTTTCAAAAAGAAGTTTTTAGTTGGTGACGTGGCGCGCGTTTCTGATACTGTTAACCGCTGCGCCCTAGCGTGCCACGTTTCACCAACTCCCATCACTTTAAGTCACTCAAACCATCCCCAACGGTGCTTATCTATAAAAAATCCCCAACGGTCAAGTCATAACTTCCCCAAATTCCCATAACCTCCAATCCACCCACTCTATTTCTCTCTCGCAATTTCCAATAGTTACCGTTATCTTCTTCTTCAACCATCCCAATTCACCCATATCTCAATTCCGTCTCTAAAACCGAATCTTACATTCCTTCACAACTAGAAATCCCTAATTTTCTTTGTGATCTTCAACTGTGCAAAAATGGTGAAGAAGCAATCCATTGCAAAATCCCCAAGAAAAACCAAAGCAAATGAGCCCAGTTCTTCCAAAACCTCTGATCCTCAGAACGACCCCAAGCGCTTCTGGAGAATGAACTTCATAGCAGAAAGGGGTTTCAAATCTGACAAGGCACCTGACGCTTTCACGTCAACCGTTACAGCGCTAGGGTGGGCAAGTTTTGTGAAACATCGTGGTGACTACGTAGTACCTGTGGTGAGAGAGTTCTATCAGGGCATCCCACCTCCAAAGGAAGGAAAACCCCAAACCTATTCTGTGGTTAGGGGTGAGATTGTGGATTTCAGCCCTAGTGCCATTAATGAGTTTTTCAAGCTGGAGTGCCGTGGAGAAGAAACTCAACACCTGGAGCAGAGAGGAAATGGAGGAAGTAAGAAAGAGGATATGTTCTAAAGAATCTACCTGGGAGAAGTTTGGATCCGAGTTCAAGCTCAAAAAGACATTTTTGGTGGATGAGGCTGCAATGTGGTTCACATTCATCAGGCATTCTCTGATGCCCACCTCACACACCACCTTTGTGGAAAAGGACAGGCTGATAGTCCTTGATGCAATCTTGGAAGGGGACAGTATTGATGTGGGAAAGACAATTGCAAGAGAAATTGAGAAGAGCAGAATCAAATCAAATGGTAATCTCTATTTTCCCTGTTTAATTACTGAACTGTGTAAATTGGCTGAAGTAGAAATAGAGATTAGAGATGAGAGAAGATCCCCTTTTGGGGCAATACCTACTGTCTTCAAACCAAGGCAAAGAAGTGTCGCTATAGCGTCTGATGCTATAGCATTGAGTCAACTGAAAAAGAATCAACAGGCACTCTGCAAGTTTGTGAAGGCCAAATTTGAGTGGGAAAAGTCTGTTTTGGAATTGTCAAGAGGAAAAGAGTTGATGGAGCCACCGGTGTTCCCTGAGTGGTTGATAGATGGAGAGGGTGTGCAGGAACCACCTCGACAAGAGGAAAGGATCACCAAGGAGGCTACCCCTGAGGAGCCAAGAAAAAGGGCAAGAAGCCCAGTACTGAAGAAGGTGAAAAGCCCAGCACAGAAAAAGAGGAAGGTTAGCAGTGAAGAATCACTGAACACTGAAGCGGAGGAGGAATCTGGTGAGGACCACCCAGAAGGAGAGGAAGGATCTGAAAGTGAAGAGTTGGAAGAAATTCAAACTGAACAACCACCCACCCCTGCAACAACCCAAACAGAATCCCAAACACCATCTCCCATGGCTACAGAAGAACCAAGTCCAGAAATGTCACCACAACCTTTTCGCACAACAACTTTTTCACCATCACCACAGCACAAATCCCAAAGTACTGAGGCTGCTGACGTTATAGCATCTGAAGCTATAGCGTCTCCTGAAGAAGGCAAAGAAGAAAAGAAGAAGAAGAAAGCCACCAAGCCGGCCCAGCCAAGCCGTGTCAGCGCCAGAACAAGGTTTGGCATCATTAAGAAATAATTTCAAACCCTTCTTTTGTAGTTTAGGTAGTTTGTAGTTGAAAATAAGTTGTGAAGCGCTATAGCATAGTTCTTGAGCTTCACAACTGTTAAGAACTTGTTTAATTATGTTGAATTGTGTTTTTGTTAAGTCCTGGGCCCCTCCCCAGTCCAATCCAGCAGTGAGGACACTGCTCCCTTTTAAATAATATCTCTGCTTATTGTTGCTCCCACACATAAAAATCTTTGTGCTTAAGGAGAAACTTAGTTAGCCTAGGACTATCTGATGCTTAGGCTAGTCTTGGTTGACCAAGGTGAGATCAAAGCTTGACTAAAAACTTGAAGAGTTTTTGAAGCAAAGTTTGGGGGTGCTCAAGTTATATAAAGGTTAGGTACAAAGGTTTTAGGGTGGTCAGTGACTTAGAAGTTCAATGTAAATGCTCTATGTTGTATATATTGTGTAAAAGCTGTAGTTGCCCGAAACAAAAGCTGGGTTGTTCCAAAGGCAAAAAAAAAAACAAAGTTGTTGAATAATTGCTAAGGAGCCTAGTAATGAGGGGGCTGCAGCTAGTAAATCTGTTATCATAGTCTAAGCGCTATAACGCCAAACACTATAGCGTTTGTTGTTTAGTTTCAATAAATTAGGAACGCTGACCATAAATCTGAGGTATCTAGTTAAACCCTTTGTCATACCTGAAATCCCCCATTTCTGTGTGAAAATGTTAGTCTAGTCTTTGTTTTGAAAAAGTTCTTGATTTCACCAAAAGAAGACCACTCTTTCCAAGGCTAAAGGAAAATCCAAATCTAGCTAGGAATTGAGATGAGTCACAGATCACACACACACACACACTAATGAGCAGTAATAAGCTTAGAAGTTATTGAAATGCATTGGTGTGTAGGTGTGAGTGTGAATCGGAAAGGTTAGCCCCTTGAGAACGTGTTTGACCAAATCTTCATTGGAAATGCAGAATTGATCATGTGATGTGTGTTGTACATATATGTTTGTAGTTTTGTCTTAGTTAAGTGTCATTACTTGAGGACAAACAATGGTTTAAGTTTGGGGGTGTGATAACTCATATTTATATGAGTTATTTATGCATGTATCCATGTAAATCAAGTAAGTTCTCAAGTAATATTAGTATCTTATTTCTCTAATTATTATAGTTGTAGGAAAAGAAGGGTTAGAAACTGTTTTGTATTAATTTGGCACATCTGGTGCCCTTTTAAGCAATTTAATGTGTTTTGTGAGTGCTGTAGTGTTAAGCGCTATAGCGTCTAACGCTATAGCGGCAAGAGGGCAGGTCGGCTAAGTCTTTGAAGCAAAAGTGTATTTTTGGCGCCAAGCTCTTCACTCCAAATCTAAACATCGTGCCCATCGTGGCATGCGGTGACACACAGCCGGATTTTATTGGATACTAAAGGACACATGGCATTGTGCGAGTGGGAGGCTAGCGTTAGTTGGTGAGATGGCTATATCACCTTTTTCACTAACTTTGGAAACTACAACTACTCCTTCTTCTCTCCAACAACAGACATTCGAAGACATAGAGAGAGTTTAGAGAGAGAACTTGTGGGAAATTTTTCTCCATTGTTAAACACTTTGAAGCTTTTGTTTTTATTGTATTTTTTAGTTTATTATTATCTTCGGTGTTAACTCGACGTTATAGCGTCATCTCAGGGAATGAGTTGGAAGCTTCGGTGTGTATCTTTTGCCATCATTTCTTCTCACTTTGTTCTAGGTAATATGAGTGTTCTATCTTGTATTTTCTTGATGATGCTCAACATGAGCTAAACACCTTGAGTAGGATTGCTTGAATCTTTGTAATGAACCATTAGTATTGTATTTATAATGTTGCATGCTTTGCGTTTCAATCTTTGTGTTATACTTCTTTCAAACTTGTTTTAGGGTTGGCCACTTAAAATGGGTACATCCATGGGTTCAGACATGGTCCATGGATAGACTTCAAAGATTGATATGAATTAAAGTTTATTTAAAGACATTTAAATAGATTTTGCTCCCTCTAGACATAGAAATGAAATAGTTCATAGAGCAAAGGCTGTGGGGTCTTTATTATACAGGGGTGAACTTATTTAGAACCTAGACATAGGCATCTTGTAATGAAACCCTGGCGTGAGTGACTGAAAAGCACAAAAACATTTGCAACAGCGCTTGACGCTATAGCGTGTGTCGTTATAGCGCTGTACTAATTGGGAAATTACTTAGTAAAGAGTAATCCAACTTATTTCTCTCATATCTTCCAACCACTCTTTTACTGTTTTCTTTAAGCAATCACTTTTTACTGATAACCTGTGACTACAAACATTTGCTACTTGTCCACTAAGTGCTAGTATAGCTTAAACTCTAAAATTAACATCAATGCCTGTGGAGAACGATCTTTACTTACTACTATATTACTTGTTGCGATTGTGTATACTTGCACAACTCCTTTTCACACAACAATTATCCATCATCATCTTTGCATTTTAATTATTTGATGTTGAATTGATTGTTGTGGTAGGATGAGAGGTGTGTTTCAAGCATTTTGACAAACACTTAGGGAGGTTTGGGTGTTTGAAATGCATCTCTCACTTGGAATAAATTGTGTGCTTGTGCATATGTTTTGTTTGCTTGCATTTTCATGAATAAAATTGTTGTTTATGGCTATTTTCATTTCGCATGTTAGGAAGAAATTAGGGTTTATATGATTTTGTTGCACTTCCTTTGCTTAATCATGTGAATCCTTGCAAAAAATTGGTCTATGTTGTTTGTGTAACACCCCCTTCTATTCTATTATTTAATTAAATGAAATCAGAGTTTTATGAAATCGCTCACAAGGAAGCATTACATTTTCATTTTAGAACCGAGCCAAGACAACTCTGGCGCAAAAACAACATAATACCTTCATATAAAGGCACCTCGGCCAAGGGACAAAGCCCACCAATTTAATACATTCTCAGTTTACAACGCAGCGGAAATAAACATAGTTTATAAACATCAATATGTTACAACTCAGTAACTAGGTGAAAAGACTACTACTCTACTCAGCCCCCAGTGTTACACTACCAGAGCAATGGACGCCACTACCAAAAGAGTAAGGACGGACTCTACTCGGGAGAGTACACGCAAGTCGCCACGAGAGCAGGCAACATAAAGAAATGCTAGGGTGAGTCTCTAAACACATATAATAAGGTTTATGACAAGTATCATGCTAAGCAAACACATATAAACAACTCGGCACAGCACATCAATAACACAATTATTAGTGCATGAGTTATATGAATGATGCAGACCCAAAACTCCACGGGCATATGCATGATGGATCCATTAAAACCGAAGTCTTCTGCTATCACCTTTGGACCGAAGTCCTAGGACCGAAGTCCTCTGCTATAACCTTATGCTTATGATTTATGCGACGCCATGAACAATGCATAACACACAACATACACATTATTCATTTAAATCATAACACCTTTAGTAATTTACCGAATAGACCGCAGCCTTTCATTCACAACTGGGACCGAAGTCCCCTGCTCACCTCTAGGACCGAAGTCCTCTGCATCACCATTTTCATTTATTTTAATGCCCCTCAGGGACTTCACCATTATCACACCTCTACACGTAGCCATAAGGCCAACAACACACATACGTCATTTACATCATCATCAACAGCCCTCTGGCTGACATCAATACACCCAAACCATATCTCTAAAGCTAATCACACTACGTCAGTCACTATCTCTATGACTACGCACAACCCACCGAGCTCATCGCCACCAACAGTGGTGGACTTCACCGCCACTTAAAATGACGGCACTACGGCCAAACTAAACTCACCAACACTTAGGGGCCCATGTGTCACCTAAGGACCAAACGACTACACCATTCTGCCATTTAAACGTCATTTGGCACTAAACGGCACTCCCAACGACGCCTGACAGTACCCTGCGCTGCACTGCGTCAAAACATCACCTCGGCACGCTCTTACTTCATCTCGGCACACGTACCGTTCACCTTGGCACACTGGCACTAAGCCTCATCTCTGCACCATAAATCATCTCGGTATACATACTTATACCGCAACTACCATACCTATTTCACCTCAATCATAACTTAACTGGATTACACTACTTCAGTTCACCATTGTCACCTCGGTTTACCACCTCGGCTACGTCTACACTTAGGCACGTACTACACTTTTAATGGCGTCCTTGCGCCTCTCCTCGGTTACCCTGGTTACTTAACTTAGGCAACCTATCCCTCACCTCAGCTCACTTAGGTACAAGCTTCTATTTCATTCACCTCGGTTGCTATACCACCTCGGTTACTACACACTATACGTTATCAACGGCACTTCAGCAGCTAAGCCTAAGTACTCTATCTCGGCCTAAGCATCTCGGCCCACCTACCCTACACCTTGGCAAGTACAAACCGATGCCTATACCTAGTCTTAGATACTCATATACTTAGTTACTGGTGCTCTATCACTCACCTAGGTACTAGCCACCTTGGTTCTCCTGTTATCGTTATTACGTTTGACTTACGGCTCATCACTTAAGCTTCGTTACACTGGTGGTAGGTAGATACACCTCGGCAATCCCAAGTCAACCCCTTCGCTTAAGCCAGACACACGTTCTCTTTGTTATGATCACTCAACTCCACACCTACACCTCGGTAGTCCAACGTCTTACTTCCTAAAGACTTTACACTCTCACGTCCCTCACTTTAGCTCACTGGGACTGAGAGATTTCTCAGCTCCCATTTCACTCATTGGTCTCTCCTGACCATCACTTCACATCCCAACACAATCTCACTGAAACGAGCTAAAACACAACATCAAAAACATTTAAAACACAACAAGCATGCAAAACAACTCAGCAAACACAACTACAGTCTACTCACACATAACAACTCATCATACCACAAAATTATACGTGAAAGAGAGCTCCCCTAACCTTAACAATTTGCTGAACATGAGAGCCCTTCTCTCTCCAAGAAACACAGCAACAAGCTCTCCTTTCCACACTTCAAGATCCACCACCAGCTAGCCCCTCTCTCTCGGATTTGAGCTCTCCACGCCAAGTTCTTCTTCTTCTCTCTAGGAACTAATCTCACCTACCAACTTCTCTCTCTTACTTTCCCTTTGATTTTTCTAAGATTTTGGTTATGAATACTCCCTCTCCTTCGACACTCTTCTATGAGTCAACAATTGGGCTTCTAATGGCTCATGGGCCTCTCATGGCTCATGGGCCTCTACGCCCACCTTCCACATTCACCTAACCATCTCCTAATTGAAATAAACCTCTAATTAATACTTGACTTAACTAAAAATGTTGTAAACCTTAAATAACTCAATTAAATAATAAATTGGACTATTTTGGGGTGTTACAGTTTGGCTTGCTCTATGTTTCGCATATGATCAATTAAATTGGTTTGATGATGATTTTTTGTTTGTTTTGATAGTTGAATCATGCAAATAAATGTCTCTATACCTTGATTGTGTCATTTGCTTGCTTGATTTTGTGAGTTTGATGAATTAATTTGCTGTTTGGCTATGTGTTGGCTTCGCAAATCATGAGAAATAACTAGGGTGTTGTTGTTTCTTGGCTATTTGGCTTGCAATTGTGCTTAAAAAATGTTTTCTCAAGTTGTTTTGATGGAATCTTGCTTGCAAGTAATTGTTATGTTGATGATTGGCAAGATGACTCACACTTGTGCCTTTGTGCACATACTTGATAGTGTTGAGGATTGCCTAAAAATGATTCAATTTGTTTTAGGCTTACAATGTTGAATTTATTTGTTTTCAATGTTGATGATGAGTGACATGATTCTCACTTGTGCCTAGGGCACTTTGATTTAAGTGAGAAGATTGCTCTATGTGATTCAACTTGGTTTTAGTGTTTACTTACTTGCTCTTGTATTCTAGTTTTATTATTGTCCATTGTTGATGATAAATCATATGATTCTCACTTATGCCTAGTGCATCATGTTTTAAGTGGTGAAGATGATTTTAGATGATTCAACCTTCCCCTTTTAATTTCTTAGTGAATAACAAATGAGATGGTATGTTTAGGGTTTAGGGTTCGTGAGGTATTGCAAAGGATAGGCTTACCTTAGCCTTGATGCAATTCCTCTTTGTTCATGTTATTAAGAAATCGTTGCTCACATGTCATTAGTTTAATTAAGATCATTCTATGCCTATGATAAATTGTTTACTTGTTTTTTATGCTACTTAAATTGTCTTGATTTAATTGTGTGCCATTCCCTCCATGTGTATGACCTCCTAATGAAGACGTAAGCCTACTTGCTTGTTGTAGCATAGAGTCATTAGGGTAAATGCACTCCTCCTCACACACACACATTTGTTTTGAGAAATTCACCTTGCATCCGTGACAATTGAATCTTTTATTGTATCGGCATGTGTAGTCTTAGTTGATGTTTGACATATGCATGATTACTTGATTATTGAATGTGTTTGAATTTTGTAACCAATCATTGATAATAACTTCACCCTTTCCCAAAAATCTTTCAAACTCTTTTCTAATTAATGCAAGTTATTAGTGACTATCACCCAAAGCCTTGGCTTGTTTGATTGTCATGAACGCCATCAAGAGTTATTAGTAATGATCACTCAAAGCCTTTGCTTGCTTGGTCATTATGAAAGCTGTTCCCCTTTCCAAAACCCTTTCAAAAACATTTTCATCTTCAAATTAGAACTACGTCGCTTTGATTCCCATTTGGGATACGTAGGAGCGAGCCACGTTCTCGTCAAGCGCAACAAATAAAAATCCTTTTCGCAACCATAAACATTAGCATTTTTCATAACAAAAAAGAATCATTTTTAAACCCATTGTTGCTAGTGGCTAATCAGAACCTTTGTTCGTCTAGCCATTGGTGGCAATGTCTTTTTCCAAACAACAAATAAAAAACGAGTCGCTACTAACGGTCAATCAGAACCTTTGTTCGTCTGACTAGTGGCGGTGACTCCCATTTTTCAAGAGTACTTAGCGGTGATTACCCATAACCTTTGTTAGTTTAATCATTCGCTGAATACTCGTCCTATTTCGAAAACTCACTAAAAAGATAAAAAACAAAAACCTTTTCATGACAACCAAGAACTACGTAGCTTTGAATTCTCCATCGCACCAAGAGATACGTAGGAGCGAGAGGCTAACTCTCGTCAAGCGCCAAAAATAAAAATTTTCTTAAGTTTTCCCCTTCATCTTCAAACAAGAAATAAATAGGCAAATCTAGGTATTTTTCAAATCAAACGATAAAACCACACATTTAGTTAGAGGTTCCCTTTCGGTAGAAAGGACGTGTGCGGTGCTAGTACCTTCCTCACACGTAATCAACCCCCGAACCTATATCTCTAGTTTTCAAAAGACCATCCGCCTTGTTCAAAAGACATTTTTTCAATGTTTTGTTCTTAAAATTAAAATATTGGTGGCATCTTCAAAAAAATTCCACGTTGTACATTGAGAAACCCAAACCAGATTTTTTCGAGTGCAACACGGTGTCACGTACGACAACCGGCCTTCTGGGCGGAGACCACGCAATGTGTCTCATTCCTTCGGCCTCTTGACGGAACTCGTTAGTTCAGGCATCAAGAGGGAAGGTTGGGCTCACGTAAAGCGAAATTGGGAAACTGTTCGACCCCCGTTGGAACTTGTCAGCACAGCATCGGGCGGAAGGGAAAACTTGGTGGACTCTCTGGTGGAGTGTTAGACTCAACAAGCCAGAGAATCGCTGAGGCCGACGAGGGCCGATCTGCGAGAGCTCGGGAGGGAGCTGTTGAAGCCAGAAGAGGCTAATCTGCTAGAGCTCGGAAGCGAGCTGTTGGAGCTAGATTAGGCTATTCAACAACGATCTCGGGCAGACAAGCTATTGGAGCCAGATCACGCTATTCAGCGACGAGCTCAGGCGGACGAGTTATTGGAGCCATATCAGGCTATTCAGCGACGAGCTCGGGCAGACGAGCTATTGGAGCCAGATCAGGCTATTCAGCGACGAGCTCAAGCGGACGAGATATTGGGGCTAGATCCGGCTATTCAGCGACGAGCTCGGGCGGACGAACTATTGGAGCCAGATCAGGCTATTCAGTGACGAGCTCGGGCAGACGAGCTATTGGAGCCAGATCAGGCTATTCATTCCTGCAAATAGTTGTGGCAAACGCGTGTTCAACGTGTGGGGGACGTACCTTGATTAATCTAGTCGAGGCGAGAGTCCATCCGAGTTTGGCTCTAGAGGGGCCGAAGAGATAATAATCCGAGGAGGATACAGATTGAGAAAAGTTCTGGAAGACAGCGATCTATCTTCTACTGTGGTCGCCATTGTTCGGTACCTAGGTCTTGGAGCTGACCCTCTGCCTGTTGCGCCCGAGAGGAAGATTGTTGTCGGATACTCCCGAGATGAATTGACCCACGTCGGGTAGGGGTACTTGCAAGACACTCCAACGCTCAAGTCAGTATGTGGCCGAGGTGTAGTAAAGGAGAGAGAGAGAGATAGAGGGGTGAACCTCTATTGATAGAGTAATCGGGCATATCGTGTTCGTCAGATCTGGTGGATCAATCTGAGCCGTCGGTCTAGCGGGAGCCGAACGGATCTGGCGCTAGATGTTGGGAGGAAATTGGGTCGTGCTTCTTCGAGGGAAAATGGGCCGGCCCATTGTCGCATGGGGCTTCGTAGCTCAGGTCGGAACAGTTACCATCAACGCGACATGTTTATATATCCTTGCCTTAAATTAATTGAAATGAAACGCCACATATATTCATGACTAAAATAATAGTTGCATCCACAAATATAATATTAATTCATAGAAATAAGTTATGTACTGGTCCAGTCTGGGCCTAACCTCACACAAGAGTTGGGCAAGGCCCAATACGCACTCAGCTATCAAGGTCTCCCATGGACGGCTGATCAGCGTTCGTACGCGGATCAAAATAAGTAAAAAGGATTTAAAATGTAGTACAAGGTGAGAAACCTTGGTCGTCTCACAAGGATCTCTAATACTAGGATTACCAGAATCAAGAACAAAATTAACAATAAAACAAGGGGTTTGTTTAAGAAGTAAACTATTTCTATTGGGGAATTTATCAAATTAAAGAGACAATTGATTCACCGGTTTCCGGGTGCGCATCTCGGATTTATCACAGGTTCTAAAAACAATAATTCATTTAATTTCAAATTCACAATTGACATAAACTAACTAATCAAGCGCTAATCAGTTTATACGAATTCACACTGTTTCGAGCAAGCGCCGAAACAACGGGTTCAATCGGTTACGAGAGCGGACAAGCGCCATTTCAAACACAACCAATATCATAACAGAATTCTAATAAATCCCTCTATCAATTTCTACTCGAATCAATTAATCTAAGAAACCAACTATCGAATAATTAAAAATAACAAAACAGAATTGCATACAAACAAGCGTTATACACAGCTGAAACACGTTTTGCAATGAAAACAGAACGATTACTATGCAAAAAAACGAACTGAGAAGATTGCATACATTCTAAACTAATTCAAAATCGATAGAGATGGAATTAAGAAAATTAAAACGAAATTGTATTAAAACATTAGATACCGAACCTCAAAATCCGTAAACGGCAGCCTTTCACCAATGAATCAACTTATGAGTTTAGGCTTCCATGGAGAATAGAGCACAAAAGTTTTGTAAAGTGTGTGAATAATGCGTAAGATCCCCAAAACGGCTGCTCCAGCCAAGTCTATAATACTATAACGAAAAACCTAATCCGTTAATGGGTTCTTGGATAAAAGCCCGTTAACAAACTAATAATTGGCCCGAAACCCGGTTTACACTGTACTACTTCAGTATTTTGCAGTTTTTACATTGAATACTTCCGAATTTAGTTTTAATCTCAACAGAAGAATTGTAGCTCTGTTCCTTAGCTTTCCAACGCATGCTTGCACGCCTCAATCGGATAAACGTAGCCAAAGTTATGACCTGCAGAGTAGACAAGGGTCAATATGCAATAAAAATAAGAATTAAGCAATAAATTGCTATACTGCTCCAGTAAGACTCAAAGTCTAGAAACGTGCTAAGAATTAAATATTGGTTACATAGCACAAATAAAAACACCAAATGCAAAGCTCTAAAGAGTGCAGTAAAATGCACTGATCAAATACCCCAACACTTAAGTTTTTGCACTCCGAGCAAAACACACAAAACAATACATAAAAAGCAAAACATGAATTTCCAATGAACCCAAAGACTGCAAAGTCATAAGAGAGATGTTTTTCCTAGGATTCAAGGAGAATGACATTCAGAGATAACACTTAATTACAATCAATGTAAACAAGAGGATAGAGCACCAACGAGTGAATCATAAGTGATGAGTCCTCACAGGATTTATATAAATAATGCTCTCAATCACTCAAGTGTCTAGACTTGTGTTTATTCTCATATATATAATAAGCACATCAATGAAACTTAGCACTATCATATGCTTGACAAACTTCTATCATCCACACTTAAGAACACATGCACATAAGATCAAAAGGTCTTTATAAGGGTTGTAATGGGGCCAAGGTCAAGGTGGGATAATCCTAAGGGGGAACTACGCTAAAAAGAATCAAAGAGGATAAAGAAGCAATGAAAATCAACTGTTAAGTGAGCATGAGTGGGTCCAACTTCAACAAGATATGACAAACTTCACAATTTTGATACTTCTCTGCATAACTTTCTCAACAGAACATTCACTCTCCTTGTACAAAAAAAAGATATATTCACTTTCCAATTTTTTTTATTCTTTTGGACTTTTTTCTTCTTTTTTTTTCATTTTTTTCTTTTTGAGGAGTATTTTTCTATACAAATGTACTTGCAACCACAATTACACAATTTGGACACCCCCACACTTATGGATATGACAATTTTCAAATCAAAGCTCCTTCACCCTCTAAGATTGGGAAATATCATTGTTTTTCTCTTTTAGGCTTGTAATGAGCTATAAAACAAAAATGGAATAAAAAGGCTCAGAGTGGCTTACACAAAGGGATAAATTCAGGGTAGGCTTATTTGGCTTGTAGCTAAAAAAACAGAATTGCCTAGATCATTTCAAACGTGCATGTGAAAAAGTGTTTCAACAAGAAAGGAGAGAATGGAAAAATGTAGTCCATCCATAAAAAGACTCAATTCTCACCAAGATCAATGACTATCACAGATGATGCAGTATTTAGTGCTCATACCCAACTTATTATACCAAGAGCAACAAGAAATCAATCAAACCATGACAAAACACCCATGGTCCAAGAATAGTCAAAATCACTCACGACTTCTACAAATAAAGAACTCATGGAAAAACATGCCAAAATAACATATTTTTTGTTTTTTTTAAAACAAGGAAAACTGAAAAACAAACCAAAAAAATAAAAACTACTAAGCTACTAAAAGAAACCCCCCACACTTAAATCATACATTGTCCTCAATGAAAATAAAAAGCATAAAATAAGAGTAAGGAGGAGGGACTCTCTGGTCAATTTGCAGTGTAGGTGGGATGTTCCAATGAGAGTTCTTCTATGGTTGCATCTTCTGTAGCAGAACTCTCATGGAATAACTTGAGGCGCTTTCTATCAACTTTGAAAACTTAGTTTGTCGCCTCACTTTTCATTTCCACTACACCATGAGGAAAAATGTTAGCAATAACAAAAGGACCAATCCACTTGGATCGATGTTTCCCAACCATAATTTTCAGGTGCGGACTGAACCATAAAACTCTATGCCCAATGGAGAACTCATTTCTGAAAATCATCTTTTCATGCTTAGCTTTCCACACTTTCTTGGTAGGAATGCCTGCCAAGGTTAACTCGATGTCGCTCTTATGTTTCCTTATAATTGGCGGCTTCCCTTCCTATTCAAATTTAAGATCAACTACATTAGTAACAAGAAACTTCCCACTCCCCTCTGAATATGCATGATTAACTTTTCTAGGGGGTGGTTCAAGCTCTAAAACAAGATGCTTTTCAATGGCAGCAACAGTAGCTACATCCACAACATCATATATAGGAGGTGTGTCAACCTGCAAAGTATCATTCAAAACATCAAGCAATTCAATTTTACAAAGGCAATGCTCTTCCATGGGGTGTTTCTTAGCATTAAAGATGCTAAATTTTTCAGTTGTATCACCAAATTCCATGGAAAGAGTCCCTACATGTACATCAATTTTGGTTTTGGCAATCCTCAAGAATGGTCTGCTTAAAATGATAGGCGACCTGCTTGACTTAGTTTCTTCCTCCATGTCTAGAATGTAAAAATCTGTAGGAAAAATCAAATCATTAACATTAACAAGAACATCCTCAACCAATCCAGCAGGTCGAGCATTGCTTCTATTTGCTAGTTGGATGGTAACATATATTTCCTGCAAAGGTCCAAGAGCAAGACAGTTAAAAATATTTGTGGGCATTACATTGATTGAAGCTCCTAGATCTAGCATGGCATCATGAAACTGAATGTTGCCTATGGTGCGTGGAATGGACAAAGTTCCTGGATCCTTGCACTTCAAGGGCATAATTATACCCCACATTGATTTTTCAATTCCTTTCAGTCTTCTACTTCTCTTGTGTGTGCACAACTCTTTCAAAAACTTGGCATATCTTGGAATTTGCTTAATTGCTTAAAGAAGGAGAATGTTCACTTCCACCTTCCTAAAAGTATCCAAAATCTCCTCATCCCTCTCTGTCTCAAATTGTATTTTAGTTATTTCTGCTCTTTGAGGGAAAGGGAGTGGTGGTATGTACTCCTTATCATCAACAGGTTCAGATGCTTTTCTATTTTTCAAAACAACAGTTTCAGGCACCTTTGGAGTGTCAATAGCCTTTCCAGATCTCAAAGTAATAGCACTAACATTGGGGGTTTGTGCATTTGGATTAACTATAGCTTGAGCCGGCAGTTGGTTTGACCCTCGGGCTTGCATCTGATTAATTGTGGTAGGCATTTGTCCCATTTGTGTCTACAAATTCTGAATTGAAGCATTTGATTTTTGTTGAAATTGGAGATTCTGGGCAGCCATCTACTTAACAAGATCTCCAATGAAGGTTCAGGCCTGGGCTGTTGTTGTTGTGCAGCTTGTAACACCCCAATTCTACCCGTATTTTGAGTTTAAAAATCATTTTTCGCTTCACCCACAAGAGATGCTACATTTACACCAATAAACATCACAAGTCGATAATAGATTGTCCAAATAAAATAGCATGATACATAGCATGTCATCAATAGGACGAACCCTCAAAACTCCTATTTAAATGTCACTACGCAGCGGAAAGTACAACCATAACATCATCAATTTAAAGTTCAACAAATCGAATAATTAAAAGACAATCAAATAAACTAGTGTTCGCCCCCCTGAGTGCTACGTATCAGAGCGACGACACCGACTCGACTGGAGAAGGTAGACACACCTTCACTCGCTATCACCTGCACGTTACCAACATAGGGGTAACATTCAAACAGAAGGGGTGAGATATCTTACAATATAATAGCATGTATGATAAGCAATATGCTAGAGTTAAAGTAACTATATCTACCACTTTACAACTACGTCGATATACAACAACAACAACAACATCCACTACTAGAAAAAAGGCTTTTTATATCGGTTAAAAAAGGCTTTTCATATCGGTTCCGTAACCGATATAGATAAAGGGGATATTAAAAACAGACGCTTTCTATATCGGTTAAAGAACCGATATGGAAAAATTTTTTATATCGGTTCCCGTGAGAACCGATATGGAAAGTCGATTTTAAACCTATAAAACGCTTTTTTATATCGGTTTCTTAGTTGAACCGATATTGAAAATCACTTTTTATATCGGTTATTTAAAGGAACCGATATGAAAAGTCTTTTTAAAAAAAAAAAAATAAAAATTCCTCAATTGGATATACAGCAAACAACAAAATCACAACAAATACAATATTTATATAAAAATACAAAGATCTCAAATTATACTCAATATCCATATCCAAATACAAAAAATGAATCTAATACACACACTATCTATATTTCTCCCCAATGATCATATCAATACCTACCCCTTCAAAATCAACCTTTTCCTCAAGGTTGTAGAAATTATCTCTATGAACAAATTTTCCTGGATCCCATTGCTTGGATTGAAGTGACCAACAAACTTTAGACATTTGGAAATGTTCCTCAAGATGCCACTGTTGTCGGACTTGAACTCTGCTATTACCATCACTATATAATCTTCTTTTATAGCTAAAACTTGTCACGAAACTCATTCTTTTCTTTTTGTGAACAACAATTCATTCTTATATAATTGTCAAAATCTGATATGGATTTATTTTAGTGATGTTCTCTTTTAAAACATAACAAAACTGGTATTGTATATGTATCAAGGATGACACCATTGCTTAGCATAATTTTAGTTGCCTACATGTATATTCTATGCATGCTATCCGTTGGGTCATTGATCTTTGAATCAATGACCTTTGATTTTAGTACAAAGCACATAGTTTAGCAAGTAGCATAGCACATAGTTCAGCAATGATGGCTCTTCCACTGCCTGGACCACACACCTTTTTTAATTCCATCCTCATGTATTGATACTCTAATAGCTAATTATATGAGCTGAGTTTTCTTAACCAATCTTAGTATTTTAATTGTAGGTTATAGATATTCATGTAATATATGAAATACTTACAGGCATATGAATATGCAGTTGCGAAAATAACTTACCGAAAGAAGATCAACACCAGCAGGTTCGAGCGTAGGGAACTCTCCCCCTAGGTTTTAAAGATTCAAGAGCTAATACAGGAGGAAAGATATACTTTAAGGAGTAAACTGAAACAAGAAAAAAACCACATAAACTCAAATACCTTGGGCTTCATTGAAGGGTCGAGCACTTCCACAAAGTTGCATATTTTAGACAGTCCAGGCCATGTTTCTTCTGTTGGGGTACCAAGCAAGCTTTGCATATAAAATGTTCAATTGATAAATTAAGTTTGTATCATACGCATAGAGAAATCATACGAATTGTTGCAATTTTTTTGTAAAAATTACCTAAACATCTGAGCCAATATAGTGGCTTGATGTTCACCATTGAAAAGAGGCTTGAGTTTAACCATCTCAGCAAACATACAACCCACAGACCAAAAGTCAGTAAACAACACAATCTAAAGAAAATTTATTGAAAGAAAGTTTCATACATTGCCAGAGTATGATGAAAGAGGAGATTCGAATGTTCTAGATGCAGCAAAACCACTTAGCTTCACTTCATGGGCAGCATTTGGCGCTCAGACAGTGGCACACACACACACACAGCACAGCAAGACACAGGGCGCCACTTCTCTAGCAATTTGGCGCCCTAGGGTTCCTAGGGTTCTTTAAATCAATTTTTATCCAATTTTCCTATGATCAACCATCAACAACAAATCCAAAAACACTCCATAATCATTCTAACATCATCAATTACGTTCTCTCACAACAATAGACATGAAATCGATTTCCTACTCAAATATCATAAATCATTCAATCATCCAATCATTCAAAACAATTCAAAAACACATTTCTAACATCAAGAACGCATCAACACAATACAATCAACATCCTAATTCTAACCTACAACCCATTATACCCCTTATTATATAGCAAGACCCACCCTTACCTTGAATAAACCGAAGAAAAGTCCTCTCTACTGAGTCACCAACAGAACCACAGCAACTAGAGCTCCTTCTCTTCCTTATTCTCTTGGTGCGATCCAAACTCTCTCTCCCTTTCTCCTTGCTTGCGCCGTTCTCACTCTCTCTTCTCCTTTCTCTCTTCTTTTTTTCGTTTTCTTTCTTTCTTTTTTCCAAATGGTGCGAATTGCACCAACCTAGGAGCCTAAGTCATTGGGCTTGGGCTCTTGGGCCAATCCTTGTCATCCCGGTTTTACCGGCTGCTACTCCCTTCAACTAAAATAAAAGACTATATTATAATTTAATATAATTAAAATAATGCAACACTTAAATAACTCAATTAAATAATTAATTAAATTATTTAGGGTGTTACAACTCTCCCCCACTTAGGAAGTTTCGTCCTCGAAATTCATACCTGAGTCAAATAGCTCTAGATAAGACTTCCGCATCCTACTCTCCAGCTCCCAAGTCATGCTCTCACCAGCAGCTCCCAACCAAACCACCTTTACCAAAGCAATGTCCTTCCCTCTCAGCACCTTCACTTCTCTATCATCAATTCTCACTGGCATAGTGTTACCTCAAAATTTCGACAAGTGCATTAAAGGAAGCTTTAAATGGTGTTGACTTTGCATTTAATATTATTCTGTGGGCCATAGGTCAATGTTCAAGTCAATGTACCACGAATTCGACAGGAAAGCTGTACAAGCGCTGACAAGGCAGGCAAGCTTCGACAAACTTGGCTCTTCAAGCCACGAAGCAATGCCAGAAACCTTCGACAAGAGAAGGCCCAATTCTTCGACAACGTTGGGCTCAATACTTCGCCAAACCGTCGACAACAAGTTGGTCGAAACGCAAGGAGCAGCAGTTAGTGGGCGGTTATTTCCCTGATTTTTAGGAGGTAGTTATCGTGTTTGCCCACGATTGTATCTAAGAGTATAAATACTCCTTTGTAATAGGGAATAAGGGTGACCACACTTTACAAAAAACTCTGAGAAACTCAACTTCCAAGCCAAAGCGAAATACGAGTGGAACAGATTACATTGTACGTGTTGGTGCACCATCTTTTCTTTTTCTCATCTTAATGCAATTTTTACTTTCTTTTTACGTTTGTTGCATTTATTGCTTTTACTTCGCTTTCAAGTTATCTCTTTCTACCATTCTCTATTCTTACGTACTTCAAAAACACAAACTTAAAGGCAATCGTCAAAGAGATTTCCTAGTTTGATCTCACAATCTCAACGTTGAAAACTAGTGATTGTTTGCTAAAAACACCAGCAAACAAATTGGCACGCCCAGTGGGACCTTTGCCATTAGTTTTGTGTCGGTTCTGTTAGTGTATAAACTTGTATGCACTTGAGGAGTGGGAGAATGGTACGTACCAATTCTAACAACGCCTCTAGTTCTAGCCCGGTGATATCACAGGTGCAAGGAACAACCATAGACTCTACGAGCGTCAGTGTTGGAAATGTTACAGGGACCATGGCCCAAGTAACATCAATAACCGTTCCCACGATGTCAATGACCAATGTTGGTTCGACACCGTCTATGTCTTTGCCACAAAGTGTAGGACTTCCTTCTAGTCCTTATGTGGCAACAGGGAATAGTTTGGAGACACGTTTCCAGAACATGAGTCTACCACCATACCCTTTTGGGGTATATGGCATGCCTACTGGAATGCCACATGTTTCGACCTTTTCTCCTTCACACGCGTCTCTTACGAGGCGTGCATTTGGTGAAATCCTACCGCATTAACCAATGCGTCCTTGTTGGCGTTAAGACAACAAGTAGACGAAAGCAATCATGATATGGTTAATATGCTGACTCAACAAATTGGTACTGTGTTCAATCCCTTGATTCAGAACACCAATACCAGTTACCAAATGTTAGCAAACCAAATGGGTAGGATTGCAGATTTCTTTGGGGCTCCTACAGGAAACACTAGGCAATTGCCCAATTGTGGGAATAATGCGCCTAATACCCCACAGAGATCAGTTACTGTCGAAGCCCAGGCGGTTATGGGCGAACAACAAGGGATGGGAAACCACGTCCCTGAAGTAGTGATGGTAAACCGAAACCAGAACGCTGATGAAGTTGTTCGACAAGTGCAACGAAATAACGTTTGTGCTCAAGACAACATAGCCACTTTGGTAGAAACCATAATGGCGCAGAATGGCCTTAACGTAGGTTTTTACACAGCCTAATTTCATATCACCCTTTGTGTGAATATGTCTTACAGCGAGAATTGCCAAGAGGTTGGAAAATCCCTAAATTTACTAAGTTTGGGGGTGATACCAATGAGTCTACTGTCGAACATATTGCTCGTTACATGACTGAGGCAGGGGACATAGCCCAAAATGAGAGTTTGAAAATGAAATACTTTCCAAATTCTCTAACTAAGAATGCCTTTACGTGGTTTACCACTCTACCCCCTGGCTCCATATATACATGGGGGCAATTAGAGAAGGCTTTTCATGAACAGTTTTACATGGGCCAGTCGAAGATTAGTCTTAAAGAATTGGCCAGTGTTCGACGTAAAGTGCCTGAAGCTATTGACGACTATCTGAATAGATTTAGGTTGTTGAAGGCGAGGTGTTTTACACAAGTGCCTGAACATGAGCTTGTCGAAATGGCTGCAGGTGGCCTAGATTATTCAATTCGAAAGAAATTGGATACTTCTCATTTGAGAGATATGGCCCAATTAGCCGACAGAGTTCGACAAGTTGAAAGGCTCAAAGAGGAAAAGGCTAGAGTGTATAAATACAATAAAAAAGAAAACTCAGTTGGCTTTCACAAGAAAGAAAAGATAGCCTATGTCGATGAGCAATTCGACTTTGGGTTTAGTGATGTCGAATCTGAGGAAGTAGACGTGGCTGAACTTAAGCCAGGTCCTCCTTATGCCTGTAAATTATTAAGGCCTGCAAATGGGAATAACCCTGTAGAGCCTAAGAATGATATATTTGTGCCTAAAACGTACACTTTTGATGTTACCAAATGTGATGAAATCTTTGATTTGTTAGTAACTGATGGCCAAATAATAGTGCCAAATGGCCCGAAAGTTCCTCCTCTCGAGCAGAGGAAGAAAAAGGGTTATTGTAAGTTTCATAATTTTTGGGACATACAACCGACTGTTGTGTACTGTTTCGAGGACATGGTTGAAAGCAATCGAAGAAGGAAGACTCAAATTTGGGGATAAGAAGAATAAAGCACCAATGCAAATCGACGCTTGACCCACTTCATCAAGTGGAGGCTATGTATATGCGAAGCAGGTTGAGATGAATATCAATATGGTGGATGCAAAAATGGTGGATTCTCAAAGCTGTCAAACCTTTCGTTGACAAACTCAAAAGTGTTGTGCAAAAGGGTGTTGCTGTACAACATGTTACTCGGGAAGAATATGATGAGAAGGTGCAATCTGTGTACCCCAAAGCTGAGGAAGAATTGATAGACTTCCTAAAGCAGGTGTAAAGCGAGAAAACTCGAGGTCATGTTGTGCCCAAGATGCGATCTTTGTGTTCGATAAGGAGCGGCTAAAAGCGTCGAATCTTTGTGAGGTTCGACAACCTCTAAAAAGGAAATGGCCAGACAAGAGGCCAAACTTTAGCTTTAAAAGAGGGGACCTTCCTTATAAGGTCAAAAGTTCGAACAAGGCTTCGACAAGCAAATCACAGTTTGCTGGTAAGGGCGTGGTCAAGAAAGAATTTGTGTTATCTGCCTCTCTGCAAGCCATTTATTCCAAGAGCGAGATCTCTCCAACGAAGTGGATACATGCCGGGTGTAGACACTATAGGAATCTTGCCTGAATCTTCAAACGGTCAAGCCACATACAGGTGAAGCCGCAAAATATAATTATAAGAATAATTATAAAGGGAAGAATCCCATGACTAAGACCCAATGGCGTCGTTATCAACGATCGAAAAAGAAGGCAACACTAGTTGCTGACGAGCAAACGCCAAAAACGGCTAAGAATATGACTCCCAAGGCCGTGGGGAATACAAAAGTAAACATAGGAGCTGCCAATCAGGTAAAGGTTGGGAATAAGGCTAAAGGTAAATCTGTTGTGATAGAGGAACCAAGGAGGCCTGCAATGGAGAGAATTTTTCCTCCATTAACATCGTTGAAGAAGAAAAGCGTTTCGTTCGACATGGATGAAGACGTTACTTTAGATTTTGAAGACTCTGAAGCCAGTTTCGACGTCATCTGCAACGTGGTGTCCATTCTACCTAGTGAGTATGACGCCATTACAGTACCAAACGATGTCGAAGAGGACTTCATTGGAGACATGGCTAATCACAGGCCAGTGTGCTATTACGTAATGAATAACGGTTGCGTCGAAGAGCAGATGGCCACTTTCGAAAGGCCAGACGAAGGCATGCAACACCATCTGAAGCCTTTATACGTCCAAGCCAAAGTTAATGGTGTGGGTGTAACACCCTAAATGATTTAATTAAGCAATTGATTAAATTATTTAAAGTGTTACACTGTTTTAAATTGTAATAGAATATAAAATAGTGTTTAAAATTCAGTAATTTATTTTAATTGAAGGGAATGGTGGAAGAAATGGAGAAGGGGTGTAAAAAGGGCCCAAGGTGCGCTTGGCCCAATGTACATATAGCCAAAATTAGAATTTTCTCTCATTTTGTGCAAAAGAAAGAAAGAAGCGAATAGAGAGAGGAGAAGAGAGGAAGAAAACGGCGCTAGAACCCTAAGGAGAAGAGAGAAGAGCTTCGCACAAGGGAGAAGGAGGAGAAGGAAGGAGGCATTCTTTGTGGTTTTTGGTGGTGACTCGGAGAAAGGAACGTTTCTACGGTTAAATTAAGGTAAGGGGAGTCTCACTCTATAATAGAGGGGATAATGAGTTGTATGTATGTCATAGGCCCTTAATTAGTGTTATTTGATCATTGTATGGTGTTTGAATCGTTGAATTTGATAAATTACTTGTTGAAATCGAGTTGGGGCTTAAGTAAGGGTTTATAACATGAAATTTTGTGATTTGTGGTGTGTTTGATGATTGAGCATGCAATTGATTGTTTGAATATGAAATTAGGAGTATTAGAATGATTATTGAGTGAGTTGATTTGGAAGAATTGGAGAAATTGGGATTTTGGGGTTTGGGGCGCCAATGTGCTAGGATTCAGCGCCACGTAATCTATTCACGTGCGGGAAAATATTTGATTCGAGTTGTTCTGCCGAGCGCCACATTCTTTGGGAAAATGGCGCCCAGGCAATCGTTCATGTCTTTGGAATGTGTTTCGTGCAGTGTGTTACGCCAGGGCGCCAAGTTCTTTGGGAAAATGGCGCCACGTAATCGCTATTTGCGTGTTGGGTGGGTGTGTGTCGTGTGTGGGCGCCAAATGCTGCCCTGTGGTGCCCAAAATGGCGCTCGTGTTCTTATGCTTGATGATCTGTGTGCGTGGGTTCTTTGCAGGGCGAGAATGTGGGTATTTTGGGGCCCGGGGAGTGAAACTTGTATTTCTGGGCACATTTCCTCGCGCCAAATTTTGTATTCACCTGCCCAAATCCAATTTTAAGTGTTTTGGCTCGAGTGGTTTTCTGATTACAGGTCTTATTTTGAAAATGTCCCGGTGGGTGAGGTTTTGTGTGTGTAACGGGGGTGGGTTTAGTGAAACTCACATTTCTGAACATATTTTAGTGTGCCAAATTTTGTATTCACCTGCCCAAATCCAATTTTAAGTGTTTTGGCTCGAGTGGTTTTCTGAGTACAGGTCTCATTTTGAAAATGTCCCGGTGGGTGTGATTTTGTGTGTATTTTGGGGCCCGGGGAGTGAAACTTGTATTTCTGGGCATAATTTACCGTGCCATATTTTGTATTTACCTGCCCAAAAACATTTTTAAACATTTTGGCTCGGGTGGTTTTTGGTTTGAAAGTGTTGGGTGTCTTTGGGTCGGTTGTGGGCGCCAAATTGTCTTTGCCAGGCGCTAGTCCAGTGCACGTGTGCGAGGCGTATGCGGAATTGTGTTCGAGTTTGTGTTCAGCTTTGTCTTTGCCCAGCGCCAGATTGCTAGAAGTGGCGCCGATGGGTCGTGTTGCCACTGAGCGCCAGATTGCTAAGAAGTGGCGCCGTGGGTTGTGTTGCCACGGGGCGCCAGATTCTTTGAAGTTTCTGGCGCTAGTCTTTGTTGCACCACGGGCGCGAGAATGTGGGGAAAATGGCGCCTAGTCTTTGCCAAATGCCGAGTGTGTCTTTGTTTTGGTCCCTAGGTGACAGTTTGGTCCCTAGATGATTGTTTTGGTCCTAAATGGGGGTTTAGGTCCTTGAGTGAGGTGGAGTTCTCTAGGTGAGATTAGTCCTTGGGACTTAAAAGTGTTGGGAGTGGATAATGAGATGACTGAGAATGCCATGGGGGCATGAGCCGGAGGGCCAAGCCATGAGGGCTATAAAATGAGATTAATACTGAGGTAAGAGTTAATGCGTGTATTGAGCTGCTTGAGAATGTGTTTGTGTTGTTACATGGAGTCTCATGCATTCATTCGGCTGT
Organism: Oxytropis ochrocephala; assembly: GCA_020916435.1. Classification (NCBI taxonomy): domain Eukaryota; kingdom Viridiplantae; phylum Streptophyta; class Magnoliopsida; order Fabales; family Fabaceae; genus Oxytropis; species Oxytropis ochrocephala. The sequence continues at coordinate 55,984,744 of CM037088.1, forward strand.
GCGGTCGTAGAGCTTATAAATGATTGTGAAGCCTGAGGGCGGCCGGAGGGCCAGAGTCATGAGGACTCCATTATTAAATATGAGAATGCCGGAGGGCAAATATTGAGAACGCCGGAGGGCAAATGGTACCACATGCATAATTACATTGCATATATTCTCATGAGTGCACGAATGTTATTGAGTGATGGTTGGTGTGTTTGAGTATGCTGTGAACTGTGATTGTATATATTGCTTATTATCACTTTTATTATATAGTTCGAGACTCACCCTTTCTGTTGTTGTTTACCACAGGTAGTCATGAGTGAGGGCTTTCTACCTTCACTATTCCCTGAGTCGGTCTGCTCTGATACGTAGCACCTAGGGGATGGGTTATGAACTATAGTTGTTCTGTTTTGCTCCTTGTTGAGCCTTATATGTATTGTTTTTGAGATTGCTGAAATATTCTGTTGGGATTATGAGTATTTTTCCGCTGCATTACGTGAAATTATATTTCCACGAGTATATTAATGGTGTTACGTTTATGAACTGTTATTGTGAGCTGAGATGATTGTTGAATGATTTTTTTAAAGAGACATGTGTAGCATCCCATTGGATGGTTTTTAATTGAGAAATGAATTTTTAAACTCTGATTTTTATGATAAATGTACGGGTAGAAAATGGGGTGTTACAGTGGGTGTCAATAAAATACTGGTCGATGGAGGTGCTGCTGTTAATTTGATGCCTCAAGCAATGCTGAAGACAATAGGGATGTATGATACAGACCTTAGGCCCCATAATATTGTGTTGACAAATTATGAGGGTAAATCTGGCCGGTCTTTGGGGGCCGTCGAAGTGGAAGTGGTGGTAGGAACCGTCAGAAGGACTACCATGTTCTTTGTCATCGCTTCAAAAGCAAGCTATAATCTGCTCCTTGGGAGAGAGTGGATACATGGAGTAGGAGCTGTCCCTTCAAGCCTGCACCAGAAGCTAGTAATGTGGAAGGATGATGGTCTTGTGGAGTATGTTGAAGCAGACCAGAGCTACTTCCTTGCTGACGTAAATAATGTCACCAAGGAAAATTTCGAAAAACAAATGGCGAATATCGCGCCATGTTCATCTTCTAGTCAAGCATATATCTCTTCAGATAATGTGCTTTCCTCTGTTTGCCTATACCTAACACATGGTTTTGTGTGGGAAAGAGAGGTGATAGAAGGTGCAAATGTCTATCCCGAGGGTGTGTTACCTCCAACGGGATGGGACACCGATTCTTAAAAGGTTGTAGATGTCGATTGCCCAATGCTCAGGATAGAATTACGACTTACATGGTAGAAAATAAAGTAAAAGCGGCTTAGGAAGCCGAAATAAATCAACAAACAATGGTTGTCGAAGCCATAACTTCATCTGAAGAAAATGGTGAAGTCATAGATGACAAGCTTGATTGCATTTATGATGACGAACCATTAGGTTTTGAAAAAGACCCTAAAGATTCGACAAAGCGCATGCAAGCTCAAGATCCAGTAGAAGAAGTGGATTTGGGAGATGGCCTAGTCAAAAGGCCAACATACATTAGTGCACACCTTGATGCTGCCTTCAAAACCCAAGTTATTTCACTTCTGCAGGAGTTCAAAGATTGCTTTGCTTGGGAGTACAACGAAATGCCCGGGTTGAGTCGAGAAGTGGTGGAATTGCAAATACCTATTCGACCAGGGAAGAAACCAGTGAAGCAAACACCAAGAAGATTTGCTCCTCAGATATTGGCTAAGATCAAGGAAGAAATAGAAAGGCTGTTCAAGAGCAAATTCATCAGAACTGCCAGGTATGTTGATTGGTTAGCTAATATAGTTCCAGTAATGAAGAAAAATGGAAAACTTAGAGTTTGCGTAGACTTTAGGGATCTAAATAATGCAACACCTAAAGGCGAATACGCTATGCAGTAATGAGAAATGCTAATAGATTCAGCGAGGATTTGATTATCTCGGTTGCTAGATGGCTATTCAGGGGTATAATCAAATCTTTATTCTTTGAAGAGGGCGTGTCGAAAGCTTGACTTTTTCGATGTCGGGGGCATTAGGTGTTTATGAATGGGTAGTAATGCCCTTTGGTTTAAAAAATGCTGGTGCCACTTATCAAAGGGCAATGAATTCTATGTTTCATGATTTTATTGATGACTTCATGCAAGTATACATAGATGATGTGGTGGTTAAGTCATCCTCAGAAATTGGTCATTTAGACCATCTTCGACGTTCTTTCGAACGAATGAGGAAATATGGATTGAAAATGAATCCAACCAAATGTGCTTTCTGTGTACGTGCAGGTGAATTCTTGGGTTTTGTAGTACACAAGAAAGGCATAGAAATCAACGAAAATAAGACTAAAGCAATTATGGAATTGAAGGCTCCTTCGACCAAGAAAGAACTTCAGTCGTTGCTGGGAAAGATCAATTTCCTTCGAAGATTTATCTCAAATCTAAGTGGCAAAACACAAGTTTTTTCGCCATTCTTTGAGAGATGAAGAAGGAAGATGAATTCAAGTGGGAGCAAGTTCATCAAGACGCTTTTGATGCAATTAAGTCTTATTTAGTCAAACCACCAATTTTATTGCCTGTTATTAGAAACAAATTGCTAAAATTGTATATAGCAGCTTCTGATAACACAATAGGTAGCATGTTAGCACAAGAGGGTGATAATGGTGTCGAAAGAGCCATTTATTACCTTAGTAGGGTTTTGATTGATGCTGAAACTAGGTATAGTCCAATAGAAAAACTATGCCTTTGCTTATATTTCTCTTGTACAAAATTGAAGCAATATATAAAGTCAGCAGATGTTTATGTTTATTCGCATTTTGATGTTATTAAACATATGTTGTCAAAACCAATGTTACATAGTCGAGTTGGCAAATGGGCTTTGGCTTTGCTAGAGTACAACTTAACTTATCAGCCCCTTAAATCAATCAAAGGACAAGTGGTTGCTGATTTCATTGTAGACCACTCTGTTGTCGAGTATGAAATACATTCGTTAGACATACGTCCTTGGAAACTATACTTCGATGGCTCAAGCCATAAGAATGGAGTGGGTATTGGAATATTAATTATTTCTCCAGAAAACATTCCAACGAAGTATAAGTTTAAAATTCGAGACTCTTGCTCCAATAATGAAGCTGAGTATGAGGCTTTAATAGTAGGCCTTAAAATTCTACTCGAACTGGGGGCAAATAATGTCGAAATAAAAGGTGATTCTCAACTAGTTGTCAAGCAGTTGACAAAAGAATATAAATGCATAAACGAACACCTTATCAAATATTTCGTCGTTGCCAACACTTTGTTAAAAAGGTTTGCATTTGTTCACCTAGAACATTTACCACGAATAGAAAATCATGTGGCGAATGAGTTGGCACAAATTGCCTCAGGCTACAAAGTGTCAAAGCAAAGCCTAGCAGAGCTAATTGAGATAAAAGATAAACTAATCTCAGAAGACTCTCTTTATAATAATACTCCTTCGACGTTATTGTCAACGCCAAAAATTGGGGGGGCAATAAATGCAAATGAAGTACGCGTCGAAAAACGTCACATTTTTGACAATATTGACTTAGCAGAAATTTTTGCTATTGACAATATGGTTGATGATGATTGGCGAAGGCCTATTGTCGAGTATTTGCGAAATCCTACAGGGAACACTAATAAAAAAGTAAAGTCTGAGCTCTAAGCTACGTGTTAATTGGAAGCGAATTGTATAAGCAAACTCTGAAGGGTACTATTAAAATTTCTTAGTGAAAATGAGGCATATTTAGCGATTTACGATACACAGTGGAGCATGTGGCTCACATCAAGTAGGCCACAAAATGAAATGGTTGTTATTTCGACAAGGAATGTATTGGCCAACTGTTTTAAAAGATTGTATAGAGTTTGCCAAAGGGTGCCAAGAATGCCAAAAGCATGCTGGTGTACAACATGTGCCTGCAAACGAACTACATTCTATAGTGAAACCTTGGCCATTTAGAGGTTGGGCCTTAGATGTGATTGGAGAAATAAAGCCAACTTCGTCGAAAGGCCATAGATACATCCTGGTAGGAATTGATTACTTTACTAAATGGGTAGAGGCAATACCTTTAGCCAATGTAGATCAAGAAGCAGTAATAAGGTTTATCCAAAATCATATCATTTATACATATGGAATACCAGAAACCATTACCACAGACCAAGGTACTGTTTTTACTGGTCGAAAAATGGTAGATTTTGCTGCTGAAGTTGGTTTTAAGTTATTGACTTCGACACCATACTACGCACAAGCCATTGGTCGGAGAGAGGCGCCAATAAAATCATCATCAACTTGATTAAAAAACATGTTGGACGTAAGCCCAAAAGTTGGCATAGTTCTCTGGACCAAGTGTTATGGGCTTGTCGAACTTCACCTAAAGAGTCTATAAACACTACTCCCTACAGGTTAACATTCGGGCATGATGCAGTATTACCTGTTGAAATTTGTCTACAATCAACAAGAATTCAGAAACAATGTGAAATTCCTTTTGATCATTATTGGAATATGATGATTGATGAATTAGTTGATTTAGACGAAGAAAGGTTGTTAGCTTTAGAAATGCTTATTCGTCAGAAAGAAAGAGTGGCTAAAGCTTACAACAAAAAGGTTAAGTTAAGAACCTCTGAGGAAGGAGAGTTAGTGTGGAAAGTCCTATTACCTATGGATAAAAAATATAGAGTTTTAGGCAAATGGTCACCAGGGTGGGAAGGCCCATTTCGTGTGTTGCAATGTTTCTCGAATGGCGCTTATGAATTCGAGGAACTAGGTGACGAAAATAGAATCTTTAGAATAAATGGCAAAGTATTTAAAGCAATACAAGCCAACGTTAACTGAGATAAAAATCGAACAAGTATAAATAAACGAAAATTGTTCATAAATGGCAGTGTATGATAAAATGTCAAAATTACATGGCCATTTTTTAGAATTCTAAACTATTACAGTCTCAGAAGTTCTACAAGGTTGCCTTATGCCTCTCCATAATGCTGACATTCAAGGAGATAGAGGTGTCAAGAAGTTGCAGCTCTTTGTCGAGGTCAGCGAGAATGGCTTGATGCTTGTCAATCTTCTCCAAGTGCTCTATGGCTGTCAATGCCTTGGCAGTTTTGGTTGACGAAGAAGCGACGCTCATTCTTTCGACGATCAAGCCCTTCTGATGTTTAGCGTTTGACAATTTAATTTGAAGTGTTTTTATCTCTTCGTCAATACGCGCTATCTCTGCATCCCATTCAGCAATTGCTTTCTCATCGTTGGCTGCTTGGGTTTCGAGAGCCTCGATATCGTCTTGATCGGCCTTGAGAGAGGCAAGTTCCACTTCGCAGAGTTGATTCTCTTGAACCTTGCGCTTGGAGGTGTTCGACCGTTGGGTGATTAGAAGGGAAAGTTGCTCAAAAATGGGGCCGAATTCCATGAAGAATGAAAGGATGTTTTGAGAAGGGTCCAACTTGGTGATCCTGTGAATGAGGGATTTTACCTCAAGATACACAGATGGGTCATTCTCAATGTTCGCCACCAAATTCCCTTCTAATACCTTTCTCAATGCATAGCAGCCAAAAGTAGAGTGCTATCATATTTGGGTCCATACCTAGAAAGTTGGATAAGGTCGAAGATACCCTGCTTTTCCAGAGATGGGCCTTTTTAGCTTCTACTTTGTCAAGCCAGTCTATATAGATTTGTTGGTCGAGCCCAGGGGCAGACCTAAAAACCCTAGAAGAATTGTTCAGAAACTCTAAATGGAAAGGGGTTTCAGTAAAGACTCTAGGGTGAAGACGAACGTGGCTAGGGAAAATCTCAGAAACTTCAGTAGTTTCTAGCAAGATGTCAGGAAGAGGACCCAAATATGCATGAGTGTAAATCTCAGCAGAAGGGATTAATACCTGAGTTTGCCACTGGGTAGATCGTTCGTCGTTGATATCAGGTTCATCAACGAAGCCCTCAAGGGTTTGGGCGTTTCTGGGTTCGTCGTTCCTTTGAACTCCCAGGTTGCGTAGCTGCAGCAGATGATGAAGCCATAGGTGAAGAAGAGTGAATGCAAGTTGGAATCTGGGTGTGGATTGAAGAGAAAGGACGAAAGTTTGAAACTTTAGTGATTGTGGAGTTTTTTGCAAAGCGCAGAGAATGAAGAATGCAGAAAGACTACGCAAGGGTTCAAACTGAGTAAAGGGGAATTTGAAAGGTTTTAGCCGTTTATATATGTTTGGAAGCAACAGTTATTGGCACGTTCGCCATAACTCGCACGTTCGCGACGTTTGAGAGACGTGATGGCCCACCAACTATGCGACGTGTACCAATGAAACGGTTCGTTTTACCTGTGCAAGCAATGAAAACTGTCTTTTTGACCACTGTTGAAGTGTGAAAGGCGGCAAAAGTTACCATTGCACAGTATTCAAAAAATGCCTTTTCTTACTTCCATTCCTTATTCCGTCGAAAAAGCATTTTTTGGGGGGCAATCTGTTACCTCAAAATTTCGACAAGTGCATTAAAGGAAGCTTTAAATGGTGTTGACTTTGCATTTAATATTATTCTGTGGGTCATAGGTCAATGTTCAAGTCAATGTACCACGAATTCGATAGAAAAGCTGTACAAGCGCTGACAAGGCAGGCAAGCTTCGACAAACTTGGCTCTTCAAGCCACGAAGAAATGCCAGAAACCTTCGACAAGAGAAGGCCCAATTCTTCGACAACGTTGGGCTCAATACTTCGCCAAACCGTCGACAACAAGTTGGTCGAAACGCAAGGAGGCGGCAGATTAGTGGCGGTTATTTCCCTGATTTTTAGGAGGTAGTTATCGTGTTTGCCCACGATTGTATCTAAGAGTATAAATACTCCTTTGTAATAGGGAATAAGGGTGACCACACTTTACAAAAAACTCTGAGAAACTCAACTTCCAAGCCAAAGCGAAATACGAGTGGAACAGATTACATTGTACGTGTTGGTGCACCATCTTTTCTTTTTCTCATCTTAATGCAATTTTTACTTTCTTTTTACATTTGTTGCATTTATTGCTTTTACTTCGCTTTCAAGTTATCTCTTTCTACCATTCTCTGTTCTTACGTACTTCAAAAACACAAACTTAAAGGCAATCGTCAAAGAGATTTCCTAGTTTGATCTCACAATCTCAACGTTGAAAACTAGTGATTGTTTGCTAAAAACACCAGCAAACACATAGTCTCCACAGTGAGATTCTCTCGTACCTCCACATCATCCATGTGAATCACATGGGACGGGTCTGAAATATACTTCCGAAGTTGCGACACGTGAAACACGTCGTGCAAGTTCGAAAGATTAGGCAGCAAAGCCACCCTATAGGCAACATTTCCAACCCTCTCAGTAATCTGGTACGGTCCAATAAATCGAGGAGTCAACTTCTTTGCTTTCAGCGCACGCCCAACACCAATCATACGTGTAACCCTCAAGAATACATGCTCATCAGCCTGGAATTCTAAGTCTTTCCACCTCCTATCATGGTAACTCTTCTGTCGACTCTGTGACTCTTTCATTTTCTCACGGATCATTTTCACCTTCTCCGTAGTCTCCCGAACAACTTCAAGTCCAAGAACAACACTCTCTCCAGACTCATGCCAACACAACGGAGTCCTGCACCTCCGACCATACAGTGCCTCGAAAGGAGCCATCCCTATACTCGAATGGTAAATGTTGTTGTAAGTGAATTCAATCAACGGAAGATGTGTATCTCACGCACCTCCCTGCTCTAGAACACAGGACCTCATTAAATCCTCTAATGACTGAATGGTTCTCTCTGTCAGTCCATCAGTCTGAGGATGATAAGCTGAACTCAACCTCAATCTGGACCCCAATGCCTCTTGCAAACTCCTCAAGAACTTAGAAGTGAACCTAGGGTCTCTATCCGACACAATGCTCATCGGAACCCCATGCAGCTTCACAATGACCTGAATATATATCTCAGCCAACCTCGACACCGGATACGTGATATTGATAGGAATGAAGTGAGCAGACTTCGTCAACCTATCCACAATCACCCAAATAGAATCAAATCCCCTCACGGTATTTGGCAACCCAGTCACAAAATCCATGGAACACAGCTTGCTCCTATGGCTCTCCTCAAGGATCATTCTCTTCAACTCAGCATCATCAGGAACACAGATCCTGTAACAGCCTGGGTCCACCACCCCAGCGCTATTACTCAAAGAACTCCTCTACCCCATGTAGAGTTTTTGCCTTCCGTGGGAATCGAACCTCGTACCTCATGTACATTTCCAACGCATTCCCACTACCAATTGTGCTACTAGCTCAATTGGTAGTGGGAATGCGTTGAATGCATTACATAGATGAGGTTCGATTCCCACGAAGCAAAAAACTCTACATGGGTAGAGAGTTCTTTGAGTAGCTGGCTGGTAGTGACCCAGTCACCTAATAAAAAGCGCTTTTTTGTAACACTGGGTCCACCACCCCAGTTTATTACTCAAAGAACTCCTCACCCCATGTAGAGTTTTTGCCTTCAGTGGGAATCGAACCTCGTACCTCATGTACATTTCCCTCGCATTCCCACTACCAATTGAGCTACTAGCTCGATTGGTAGTGTGAATGCGAGGAATCTACATGAGTGCGAGAGTCATTCCCACGGAGCAACTCTCTACATGGGGTGAAGAGAGCTCTTTGATAATAGCAGAGTGAGAGTGGACCCAGCTGTTACAAAAAAGGCGCTTTATTGTAACGACTGGGTCCACCACCCCCGGCGCTATTACTCAAAGAACTCCTCTACCCCATGTAGAGTTTTTGCCTTTAGTGGGAATCGAACCTCGCACCTCATGTACATTTCCTCACATTCCCACTACCAATTGAGCCTTTTATTGTACAGTGACTGGGTCCACCACCCGGCGCTATTACTCAAAGAACTCCTACACCCCATGTAGAGTTTTTGCTTCAGTGGGAATCGAACCTCGTACCTCATGTACATTTCCTCACATTCCCACTACCAATTGAGCTAGTAGCTCAATTGGTAGTGAGAATGTGAGGAAATGTACATGAGGTAATGCAGGTTCGATTCCCACTGAAGGCAAAAAGCTACATGGGGTAGAGGAGTTCTTTGAGTAATAGCGCTGGTGGTGGACCCAGTCACATGCATCCTATCCCGAATCTCAACACACCGCAGGAATCCAACACGAAATCCCCATCCACGAACTTGATCACCCGCAACCAACAAATCCACAAGCTTCACATCTAACTTCTGGGCGTCTCGGATACTAACCAGAAAATCATTGCCAATTTTCAGCATACCCAATCTAACACGCTGCGGTGTTACTTCACAAACCAAGCTCATATCACGGAATTGCTCAATCAACTCCAATTCTTTGACCATCTTTGCTGACATATGCAAAGTCTTCCGACTTAAAGCATCAGCCACGACATTAGCTTTGCCGGGATGATAGTTCAAGCCAAAATCATAGTCTTTCAGCTGCTCTAACCAACGTCTCTGCCTCATATTCAGCTCCTTCTGGTCAAACAAATACCTCAAGCTCTTATGGTCACTAAACACCTCGAATCTAGTACCATACAAATAGTGCCTCCAAATCTTCAGCACAAACACAATTGCAGCCAACTCCAAATCATGAGTAGGGTAGTTCTTCTCATGTGTCCTCAACTGTCTGGACGCATAAGCTACTACCTTACCATCCTGCATCAATACACCTCCCAAACCCATCTTGGAAGCATCACAATACACAACAAATGGTTGATCCGGAACAGGCAACACTAAAACTGGAGAGGTTGTCAACCTCTTCTTCAAATCATTGAAGCTCTCTTCACACTTAGCATCCCACACAAAAGCTTTTCCCTTACACGTCAATTGAGTCAACGGAAGGGCTAGCTTAGAGAAACCCTCAATGAACCTCCTATAGTAACCAGCCAACCCCAAGAAGCTTCTGATCTCAGTCACTGACTTTGGGCTCTCCCACTGCAACACTACATCAACCTTGGCTGGATCCACAGCTATACCATTACCAGAAATAATATGACCCAAGAAGCTTACCTCATTCAGCCAGAACTAACACTTTGACAGCTTAGCATATAATTTCTTCTCTTTCAACACCTCTAGCACCAACCTCAAGTGCTCTACGTGCTCCTCTTCAGACTTAGAGTACACCAGAATGTCATCTATGAATACTACCACAAACCGATCCAAGTAACTATGGAAGATACGGTTCATATACTCCATAAACACCTCTGGTGCATTGGTAACACCAAACGGCATTACAGAATATTCATAATGCCTGTATCTAGTTCTGAATGCTGTCTTCTGGATATCTTCATCTTTCACTTTGATCTGGTGATAACCCGACCTCAAATCAATCTTGCTAAACACCTTAGCACCTACCAACTGGTCCATCAGATCATCAATTCTCGGGAGAGGATACTTATTCTTGATTGTTACTTTATTCAGCTACCTATAATCCACACAAAGCCTCATACTCCCATCCTTCTTTCTCACTAACAATACCGGAGCTCCCCATGGTGACACACTAGGTCTCACAAATTTCTTCTCAAGTAACTCTTCTAGCTGCTTCTTCAATTCAGACAACTCAGAAGCTGACATCCGGTACGGTGCCATAGACACAGGCCTAGTACCATGTACAAGATCAATCCCAAACTCCACTTCCCTCTCTGGCGGCACACTAGGAATCTCATCAGGAAACACTTCAGGGAACTCACGCACTACCTGCAACCCTTCCACTATGGCTTGATTCTCGGCAGACAATGATGCCATCAAAGCAAACAGATGGCCACCCTCCTTCATTACCTTATGCAGCTGGCCTGCAGGCAACAAAACAGACTCTTCCTCTTCTGGAGGAAGGAAACTCACCGACACTCTACTCCACTCTTAGTCAAATCATTTCCTCTACAAGGCCACTTGGGTTACTCTACGCTTGAACACACCGCACTCAAACGTAACATCTCGCCTCGGCAAGTACACCTAGGTATGATATACTCTACCTCTCGGCCATAACACCTCGGTTCTACACGCTATACGTTATCAATGGCACTTCAGCAGCTAAGCCTAAGTACTTTACCTCGGCCTAAGCATCTCGGCCTACTTACCCTACACCTCGGCAAATATAGACCGATACTTATACCTAGTCTCAGGTACCCATACACTTAGTTACTGGTGCTCTATCACTCACCTCGGTTCCTATGACCTCGTTACTTACGTTTTGACTTACGATCATCACTTAAGTTTCATTACACTAATGGTAGGTAGATACACCTCGACAATCCCAAGTCAACCCCTTCGCCTAAGCCAGACACACGTTCTCTTTGTTATAATCACTCGACTCCACACCTACACCTCGGTAGTCCAACGTCTTACTTCCTAAGAGCTTTACTCTCTCACGTCTCTCACTTTAGCTCACTGGGACTGAGAGTTTTCTCAGCTCCCATTTCACTCATTAGTCTCTCATGACCCTCACCTCAACATCTCCACACAATCTCACTGAAACGAGCTAAAACACAACATCAAAACATCAAAAACACAACAAGCATGCAAAACAACTCAGCAAACACAACTACAGTCTACTCACACATAACAACTCATCATACCACAAAATTATACGTGAAAGAGAGCTCCCCTAACCTTGTTCAGTTGAGCAAAAGACTCTCTCTTCACCGATTCCTCCAGTTAACACTCGCAGCAACTCTTCTCCCTTGAGCTTGAGCTTCCTCCACGCCAAATGCTCTCCCTTCTCTCTAGAAAACGATCTCACCTACCAACTTCTCTCTCTTACTTCTCTTTGACGTTTCTAAGATTCCTTTTGGTGAAACATGTTTCTTCTCCTTCGACACACTCATTTAAGACACCCACTTGGGCTTCTAATGGCTCATGGGCCTCCAACGGCTCATGGGCCTCTACGCCCACCTCCTCCATTTAATTAGCATCTCCTAATGAAATAAACTCCTAATTAGTACTTGGCTTAATTACAAAGTTGCAAACCTTAAATAACTCAACTAAAATAATTAATTGAACTATTTTGGGGTGTTACAGAAATGATTGAACCCATTGAATTTGAGGGCCTTTCTGAAGGGGAGCTCTTATGCTTCATGGCAAAATGTATTGACTCTTAATTTATACTTCATTTGTCTTCCTTTCTTTGTTTTGGGATTCTCCTTTTTGAAACTTTGTTATTCCCCTCCTTTTGTGAATTTCCTTTCATTTTGACTTGGCTGAAAATGATATACCATCTTTGATGTGGAATTAACCCTCGTTTAGGGTGATGGGGATATCTTGGGCTTTTCTCGGCTTAAGATGGGTAGCAGAGGGTATTTTTGTGATTTTGAATCTTTGGCTTAGAGGGGTAGGAAATGGACTTTCTGGGATTTAGGTTTTTGAGGGTATGGAGAGATGACCAAATTTCATTTCAAATCCCGATTGCTTATTTCTGTAAGACTTAACTTTAGGACAATAATTTATCTATCTTCATGTGTTTGCTCTTTTTTTTTTGTTGCCTGGACCGCTCTTTGCGAGTTTTCAATCCACCGGGCGCTTTTTTTGCCTAGCCGCCCTTTGCGGGTTTTCAACCTAGCGAGCTTATTTTATCTTCTTTATTTATTATATTTTTTTTTAGAAAGACTTGCACTAAAGGAATATGATACTGACAAGGAAAATTAGTGATCGCGAGAATTGCTGACAAAGATGGAGGACTTAAAGTGTTAGCGAGAATGAATCAAAAAGTCAAGTATGCACTGATGGGAGAGAATATGCGCTTTGTGGGTGGATGGGGCGGGATCATACTTGGATGGGGAATGATGATAAATGAAGGAAATTGACTGACTCAAACAAGAGAAACTGCACGTGGCATGCATACTTACTAGAAGAACGCTTCACAGAAAGTTAACATTGGTTAAAACAAGATATAAAAACTTTTTTGATGAACTGTTTCAGTCTTTTATCATGGAATGGATGAGATGCAATGTTTTTTTGACGGAAATACAAATGAGCTATTGATGTGAAAAACTGAGGGCCTTGGAACACCTTGAGTTTGCAAATGAGTGAGGGTAAACTCTTCCAAAAAAGAAAGATTACTTTGCAAGAACATCTCGTCTCTCATCACAACATTTTTGTTGTATGCAATGCATGGATGAAAACATTATGATGTATACATGATGAAAATTAAATGCATGAAAGCATGTTCACTTGAAAAATGTGATTATTCTAAAAGTTTTTTCTTTTTGATGTTTTCTTTTTATGCAAGAGGAAATATGAAATGCCAATGCATTTTTGGATGATGAATGATGCAAGAATGATGCTTCTTTTCAAAATGATTTTTATAGAGGCAAGACAAGATATGAAATGCCGATGCCCCCTTTTCTTTTGAATGATGAAAGATGCAGGAATGATGCTTTTTTTCTAAATGATTATTTTTTTAGAGGCAAGGCAATGTATGAAATGCCAATGCCCCTTCCTTTATTGAAAGATGCATGTATGGAAGAATGATGTATTTCAACTAAAGTGATAAGGTTAATGAAATGATGCATGAATGCTACATTTTGAATAAATTTGATGATGATTTTTGTTCATGATGATGAATGAGATGCTTTCTTGTTTTCATTTTTTTTGTGCAATGAAATGCATGATACTCACAATGATTTGTGTGGTATATCATTGGAGGAATCGGTGAAGAGAGGGTCTTTTGCTCAACTGAACAAGGTTAGGGGAGCTCTCTTTCACGTATAATTTTGTGGTTTGCTGAGTTGTTATGCATGCTTGTTGTGTTTTGATGTTTTTGATGTTGTGTTTTAGCTCGTTTCAGTGAGATTGTGTTGAGATGTTGAGGTGATGGTCATGAGAGACTAATGAGTGAAATGGGAGCTGAGAAAACTCTCAGCCCCAGTGAGCTAAAGTGAGAGACGTGAGAGTGTAAAGTTCTTAGGAAGTAAGACGCTGGACTACCGGGGTGTAGGTGTGGAGTTGAGTGATCATAACAAAGAGAACGTGTGTCTGGCTTAAGCGAAGGGGTTGTCCTGGGATTGTCGAGGTGTATCTACCTACCACCAGTGTAACGAAACTTAAGTGATGAGTCGTAAGTCAAAACGTAATAACGATAACAGGAGAACCGAGGTGAGTGATAGAGCACCAGTAACTAAGTATATGGATACCTGAGACTAGGTATAAGTATCGGTTTGTACTTGCCGAGGTATAGGGTAAGTAGGCCGAGATGCTTAGGCCGAGATAGAGTACTTAGGATTAGCTGCTGAAGTGTCGTTGATAACGTATAGCGTGTAGTAACCAAGGTGTTATGGCCGAGATGCTAAGGATTAGTTGCTGAAGTGCCGTTGATAACGTATAGCGTGTAGTAACCGAGGTGTTATGGCCGAGATGTAGAGTATATCATACCTAGGTGTACTTGCTGAGGCCAGATGTTACGTTTAAGTGCGGCGTGTTCAAGCGTAGAGTAACCCAAGTGGCCTTGAAGAGGAAGTGAATTGACTATGAGTGGAGTAGAGTGTAGGCATGCCGAGGTGCCAAGCGTGCCGAGGTACAGAGTGTGCCGAGGTGCTATAGGTGCCGAGGTGTTGTTTTAACGCTAGTATAGCGCAGGTTGTTGCTGGACGCAACTGTGAGCGTCGTTTTGAGTGCCAAGTACGTGAGGGGTTAAATGGTGTAGTCATTTTAGTCCCTAACGGACGTTTTAGTCCTACGTGACATGGTAGTCCTCGTGGTGACTTTTGGTCCACTACTTGGAGCCGAGGTGTTTAGTGAGCCGAGGGCGACAGCCTTAGCGCTGTAGGCCGATACAGAGACGTCGGCCCTAGTGCCGTAATAAATGTTGAAGTCCCTGAGGGGCATTATATAAATGAAAATGGTGAATGCAGAGGACTTCGGTCCTAGAGGTGAGCAGAGGACTTTGGTCCTATTTATGAATAAAAGGCTGCGGTCTAATTGGTGAGTTACTGGAAGTTATGTTATGATTTAATTGGATAATGTATATGTTGTGTGTTATGCATTGTTCATGGTGTCGCATAGATCATAAGCATAAGGTGATAGCAGAGGACTTCGGTCCTAAGGTGATAGCAGAGGACTTCGGTCCTAAGGTGATAGCAGAAGACTTCGGTCTTAATGGATCCATCATGCATATGCCCTTGGAGTTTTGGGTCTGCATCATGCATATAACTCATGCACTAAATAAATGTTATTTGTGTGCTGTGCCGAGGTGTTTATATGTGTTTGCTTAGCATAATGCTTGTCATAAACCTTATTATATGTGTTTAGAGACTCACCCTACTGTTTTTATGTTGCCTGCTCTCGTGGCAACTTGCAGGTATTCCCGAGTAGAGGTCAGTCCTCACTCATTGTCGTTGGCATCGTCATTTTGCTCTGGTAGTGTAACACTGGGGGCCGAGTAGTGTAGTGGACTGTTATATGTCATACCCCAATTTTGTCCGGCTTAGGTCGACACCCTAATTTTCAACCAAAAATAAATAAATTAAGGCTTGGCATGCATTTTAGAGTTTTAAAAGTCATCCAAGGGTTTTTAGGATCATGTTTAGAATAAAAATGCATTTTTGAGCAAATTAGGACCTTTTAGGGTAAAGGGCATTTTGGTCATTTTTCACAACAGGATGATTTTTCTTGTTAAAAATATACATCCACAAAAATACATTTTTATTCCATCCAAAATAATTTTTGTACAATTTTTGGATAGAAATTCCTAGTCCAAAATAATTAAACATGCATTTTTCCTATTTTTAGTGCATAAAAAATGCCAAAAGACCATTAAAAAATTCCCCAATTAATTAAGTGACAATTTTGATTGTCTAGAATAATTAGGGAAGTTATTTCATGGTGTCCAAAAATATGTGACATGTTTTTAATAGGTGCACTCTCAATTACATGCCCAAAAGATTCAAAATTCAAAAATAAAAGGAGGAAGTGTCCTCAATAAGACAAAATAACAAAAAAAGCAAGTTTTTTATTTTTTCCCCTTCATGATCAGCTGATCATGCGTCCCTCCCTCTCTCTATTTCCCTCAAGAAGCTTCTACACACTCCATTACTTACTCACCAAGTTTTAATTTGATCATATCCTCAATGTTGCCCTTTTGGTAAATTAACCCATGCACTTACACTAACCTTCCCACCAAAAACCCCATCTTACCTTTTTGAGAACATTCCCTCACCAAAATACCCTTAACCCTATTTTACAAAAATCACCATTCCCAAATTAGATTTTTTTGTTCATAAATTTCCTTTTTCCTCCTTTTATGCGCCACCTTCACCCATTTCTCTCACACACTTGTGTTTTCTAAATACCCTTGATCCATGTGACCAACAATCCTAACCATCCATTCAAAATTAAGATCAATCCTAGAGCCCAATCAAAGCAAAAAGTCCTAAATACCCTAAAGCCTCAAAATCCCTATAAATAGCTCACACCTCCTCTCTTCACCAATCTTTGGCTATCATTCTCACCTTCAAGAAAACCAAGCATTATACTTCTCCTCCTCTCCACCCTCTAGGCCGAAGCCTTCTCCTCCTTCCCCCTCCTCCATTACTTCACCTTCATCCACCAAAACACCTTGAATCCACCTCTCACACCCTTAACCTTCCTTTCTCACTCAAGGAGTTCATCACACCACCTTTATTTCCTTCCTTCTCTTGCAAGGCCGAAGCCCTCTTGCATTTTTCTCCCCTCCATTTCTTCAATTTTCTCTTCCATTTTAGAGAAAAGGTAAAATCCATAACCCTCTTTGCATCATCTCCAAATATTTTGCATTGAAGCTCATTTTCTTCCCCTCATTCCTTTCGTGATAGCATCATCTTTTCAATGTAGTTTGTTGTGGTTGAGGGTGAGATTTGTTGTCTCACCCTAAAATAAGTTGATTAGTGTTGTTTTCATGTTAATTTTTGAGTTTTCTTGTTAAATAAAATGGAGCAAGGTTTCGCATATACATGATTAAAAGGTCTTCAAAATTGATTTTGTTGTTTCTTTGTTTAAATCTTGTTGTTGGTATTCTTCTTTAGTAAGTTGTTGAGGATTTGGCTCTATGATTCCTACTAGTGCCAAGTGCACTTTGATCTTAGTAGTGAAGAGAGCTAGAAATGACTTTTGTTTAATATATTAGTTTATGTGCTCATTATTTCTTGTGTTTTAGTTTACCATTTTGTTTATTGATGATCTTGCAAAGTGACTCCCACTACATGCCTAGTGCATTTCCTTCAAGTGGTGAAGATTGCAAGAGAGGATTCCATTTATTTTATAGTTGATATGTTTATGATCTAGCTATATTATTGTTTAGTTAATGATGATCTTGCAAAGTGATTCTCACTACATGCCTAGTGCATTTCATTCAAGTGGTGAAGATTGCAAGAAAGGATTCAATCTATTTCATAGTTTAATAGTTTATGTGTTCTTGTAGTCTAGTTATGTTGTTGTCCACTTGTTGATGATCTTGCAAAGTGATTCTCACTACATGCCTAGTGCATTTCATTCAAAGTGGTGAAGATTGCAAGAAGGGATTCAACCTTGTATAAATTGTCATTCTATTCTCTACTTCATTTTTTAAATAGTTCTTGTGAATTAATCATAGTTTTGCTCAATGTTCAAAGTTTTCTTTGCATACTTGGTTTAGGCCATGAGCCCATCTCATTGAATAAAGTTCCCCATTGCATATTCTATAGTGTTAGGGTTTTGATTTTTCGGTTTTGGTTCCCTAATGTGTGTTCTTGGGATTAGGGTTTTAGGCTTGGAGGTTTAAGTCACTATTTTGTTTTCTTGAACTTTTAGCTTGAATAAAAATGCCTTGCTAGATGCCCATTTGGCAATTTCCTATGTTAGTTTAGGTTTATGCCTACATGTTCATGCATTCATTTATATCCATATCTTTTCAAGTTTACTCATGCATATATTAATATCATGTTTTGCATCTCATAAATTAAATGTGCATATATTAATATCATGTTTTTTCCTTTTCATAAATTAAATGTTCATGCATTAATATCATGTTTTTTTTCCTTTTCATAAATTAAATGTTCATGCATTCAATAATGTTGTATTTTGCATTCCATAATTGCATACTCTTGCACTCATATACTTGTATCATGGTGCATCCAATTGTTCATAGCAAATTGTAAATATTCCTTTGATTGCTTTGCTTGTGTCCCAATGGTTGTTTTGGTTTTGACTTGGAAGAAGAATTTGAAATGTTATATTTCTTTTCAAGCTTGAAATCCTATGTTTTTTTCAAATAAGAAAACCTAAGGCATTTTTCTAAATAAAAATCATTAACCATCACTCGAAGCCGTTGCTTGTTTGATCGTTAATGAGGAGCTATTAGTGGTAGTCACTCGAAGCCTTTGCTTGTTTGGCTATCATGAAAACTCCCACACATTAAATAAATAACAACAAAAACAACTAATTCAAACTTCCAAAATAAACACGAGCTATTAGCTCACCACCTTTTTCAAAACTATTTTCGAAAGAATAATACGACGTTGTAGCTTGTAATCACTCGAAGCCATTGCTTGTTTGATTGCCAGTTCCGACTCTCTTTTCTTTCGAGTTAATACCGAATGCCACTCGAAGCCTTTGCTTGTTTGGTGTTCGCGAACACTCGAGTCTTATTTCAAAAACTCCAAAAGCACTTTCAAAAATCACAAAGCCGTTTTCACACGCAAAAAACACGAGAACTACGTTGCTTTGATCCTCGGCCGATGAGGTAACGTGAGGGACCGGTTCATGTCCCGTCAAGCATACCTTTAAAAACCCATAAAAACAAGAACTACGTTGCTTTGATCCTCGGCCCGGTGAGAGTACGTAGGACCGGGTTCTGTCCCGTCAAGCACGCTTTTCAAAAATCTTTGTTTTGTTCCGCTTTTCAAAGATACCAAAACATCCCTTTTTCCGTTTTCAATAAAGTGATTTCTCAAAAAGAAAAGAAAAATAAATAGAACAACGTATTTCAAATCAAACATTTCAAAACCACATCAAATTAATGGTTCCCTTTCGGTAGAAAGGCGCGTGAAGTGCTAATACCTTCCCATGCGCAAGCGAAGCCCGAACCTACATCTCTAAGTTTTGAAAGACCACCCGCTTTCCTTAAAAGGTTTTTTTCAATGTTTTCCTAAAATAAAATATTGGTGGCGGCTCTACTGATTTTCAAACGTTGTCAAACTGAAAAGTCCCAAACCGGATTTTTCGGGGCGCAACAGCTGGCGACTCCACTGGGGACTTTCTTTCTTTATTTAAAGAGAGATGAGGGTCAAGCCTAATTAATTTGATGTGGTTTAAACTGTTTGATTTGAAAAACTATGTTTTCCTTTTCTTTTTCTTTTCTCTTCTTTTGTATGGTTATGCTTATGCATGCATTCCTCAATTCCCATGATCCCTCTTCTTCGCTCCCTTTCTTAAGGTAAAACATGCATTCCCCCATTCTATTATGTCCCCTCCTTCTTAGCTCCCTTTCTTGAGGTAAGCAATGCGTGTAATTTCTGTGGACTTATTAGGATGGTTTGTATATTAAATTGGTGTATGCATGTTAAACCCTAGGGTAGACGACTTTTCTTTTTGTCTGGACTGTTCTGGTTTCTTTGCAGGTGGGGATGGGTAGATTTTAGGAAGTATGTCCTCGATCACACACTTTCACACCTTATGATTTATGTTCTATGAGTGGGCTCCTATACCCGGATCCAACAAACATCTAGGAGAGTGGAGACGATTAGTGGTGTCATTCGAGACCTTTGTGCATCGATACTCACGAAAGTCTCAACCAGAGTACGCTTTCTCATGACGCTTCACACTTGGTAGTTCTCTACATTTGTGGATGTCGGCATGGGGATTCTATAGCTCTGGTAGCCATTGTGAGGGTGTGAATTAGAACTACATGGGAGGAACCTTTGAAGTTGCCCTAGAACTTAGGATTCCCACCTTTGTAGGACACGAGGGCATACGAATTGTGTGCTGCATGGTAATTTAGGGCATGTCTTCCTCAAAAAAGGAGCTTTTTCAAAAAACCTTCCAAGAAAATACAAAAATGTTCTCTTTCTTTCAAATAAACCGATCCTGAATTTTTGAACCTCCATCCTTATGCATCGTTTTCATCATCTCTACATACATCATTCATATCATAATCGCATCATGCCGCATTCATTAAAACTAAATGTTGTAAACACCTGCATTCATACTGCATCTCATTTACATTTGCCTGCCGGGAACCCTTGAGTAACATGCCGTCTTGTCATAGGTGCATCAAAATGGAGTTGAGTAGTAAGACTTCGCTCATTTCTCGCTTCCCAGTTATGAAGAGGGTTGAGATCGGTAGTCTGAGGCAGTGTGCAGCCCTTATGGGCCCCATTGAGAGAGAGTCCTTTGATCAAGCATACGGGAATGTTCGTAGATTGCTGCAATTAAACGTTCAAGAGGACGCTCTTATAGCTTTGAGTCAATTCTACGACTCTGATGTGAGGTGTTTCTTCTTCAAGAATTTTCAGTTGTCACCCACATTAGAGGAGTATGAGCAGCTTTTGGGGTTCGCCAGATCACATGCTAGGCCTTACCAATATCAGGGGCAGTACTATACTGATGAAAAGCTCGCAACGCTTTCGGAGATTAGTGTGGATGAATTGAGGTTGCGAAGTTAAAGAGAAATGGTGTAGCGGGTATCCACAAGAGTACTTCGAGGGCCTATTACAATCTTATGCCGCGGCTAAGAAGTGGGGACCGTTCAAATTAGTGCTCGCTCTTACCATATTTGGGGTGGTCCTCTTTCCTCAAATAGAGAGATATGTTGATGAAGATGCAATCGGTGCATTCTTGGCCTTCAAAGACACTCGTAACCCTATCAATCCAGACTGCTATCCTTGCTAACACGCACCACGCTCTTACTCGCTCACACCAGTTCCATAAAAGAAATTATGTCTTTCCTCCCACATTCTCTACGCTGGCTTATTACCCATGTGATCCACAACCGAACCAATGTTAAGGAGCTAATCTCTCTTGCGCCTAAGCCGTGAGGTGGAGGTCAAGTGCTTGCTATTGAATGGGTTGAGTTTTGAAGAATCTCAATGAACTCCAAATCCGGTGGTACACACGGTTGCTTGTTGGGATGATGACCGGTGGTAGTGTTCGGTTGTGGAAGCTTCCAAAACGTGCCTCTCATGGGGACTCGAGGGGTGCATCAACTACAACCCTTCATTGACCTTGAGGCGGCTCGGTACCCGATGAGGAACTCACCCTCCGAAAGCATGTTGTCCGCATTTACCTCTATAAGGGGATGCCTAAATGTGGCGACTTGCTTCAAGAGTTCAACGATCATGGGAATCCAGAGTGCGCGGAAGGGGAGTGAAGAGTTGTCAAAGAGAATCGGTGACATCACTTTCAATCAATGGCTCAAGGAGAAGCTTCAAAATGCAAAATCACCAATTCAAGGATGCTTTCCTTGAAGAAGAGATACTGAGCCTTATGTCCCTACCCATGAAGAGCTAAACGAAGTCAAATCCGCATTAGCGAAAGCGAGAAGAGGAAAAGAGGGCACTGTGAGCTAAGATAGAAGAGATAGCTCTAGAGAAAGAAAAGCTAGAGGAGGAAAACAATGTCAAGATGATCATTTGTGGAAGAGAGCGTCGGGGCGATTCAAGAAGGAAGAACAAAGCAAGATAGAAGCCCGAGGCATCCGAAAGGGGCAGAGAGGAGCTCCAAAGGTATAAGCAAAAGACGAGGAAAGCACTTGAAGAAGCTCGGGAGTGGAAGACATTAGCCATGAAATCGGGCGAGAATCACATTTAGTGGCGAGTTGAGGAGTCGGTTGAGAAACCTCAAGCAAGAAAAGGTGGCCATTAATGAAACTCTCAAGGAATACCAAAGAGCTTTGAGCTTTGAAAGAGAAATATTTGGTGAATTGAAGAGAGACCTTCATTGTCTAGAAGATGCCTACAGCAGTCCGAGTAGAGAGCCGAGATTGGGAAAACGCTTCCTAGAGTTGATTGGAAAGATCGAAGATCAAGAGGTCATTAAAGAACTCAAGGATGAGATACAATTTGTGGAAGAACAAGTTCTCAAAGCCGTCCGAGCTGGCCTGATCAAGCTATCTTTGGGAATCCCTAAGAATCTGAGGTTAGTGAGGTGAGATGCACTTCTTCAATACCCCACTTTGAAGTGTATCGGTTTGTGGAATCTTGCGAGCGTTGATCACTGAGAATTCAAAGAGCAATCTCAAAGTGCAAGTGCAAGCAAGAAGAGGAAGAGAGTTGGGGAGCTTAGAGCTATTTGTATTTGAATTGCCTATTTGTATTTTTTGATTTAGGAGTTTGTTTCGAGCTTTGTATTCAAGAATATTGTACTGCTCTCTTTATGAACCTTGTAACGTCTTTTCCCTTTAATGAAAATTGGTGAAGCTTTGAAATCTTGATGAATGAAGTGTGCTACTTCGATTCCTTGTTTACTTCAATTCGTAAACCAAAAGTTTATGCGCGTATGACAAGGCAAGGTATCCCGCGGTTCCCGGCATCAAGCAAACATTGTGCATGCATTCATACATTCATTCATAAATTTATTTTGTTTCTTATGTAATAAATGTCTGAATAAACAGAAAAGGCACGCTGGTTCTCCGTCACCGATACTTCACCCGACTGCAAGCCAAGCTAATGGCTCACTACGTAACATCCGGAGGTTGAAATTGAGAGTAACCCGAACAAGAAGACATGGGTGTACAAATTACGAATCGGCGGTGGCTCGGAAAATCGAGACTACGAAGGATAAGATGGGTACCATGGAGGCTCAGGTCCATGAAATGATGGTAATGCTGCAAGGTTTGAAGAGTGGGACAACTGCTGAAGCCGTCGCTGTAGTGGGTCCAGATGGGGTCACTTCTTTCGTTCCTCCTCCAAAGTGTCGATGAATCGCTGCGACCACAGTTCCTCCGGATGCGGGTGGCCATCATCCGTGTTCGCTCGAGAAATGAATGTGTCAAACCAAGACAATCGCATTGCAGATACCCTTGGGGTATGCTCGCTGGTACCGCCGCAACTGTTAGATCTACTCCGTTGGTGTAGCTGCACCTAATCAAATTCTTGTCACCACCACACTGGGAACTAGGAGGATCGAGAATCAAGCTCCTATCCCTCTGCGCGTGCACAATTCCACGCGGGGTTCACAAAGACGACCTCAAAATGTTCCTCACCCGGGAGGAGGGTATTACTATAGCATGGGAGTCACCCCAAGGGCGGCACGCGTTTGAGGGGGCTCAGCCAAATGATCTGATCCGAGCACTTGAAGAAAGAGTGAGAGCTATGGAGGGTGCTGGTGTTAGAGCCAAAGAAGCCCGTGAGCTATGCCTAGTCCCAGATTTGGTTCTACCGCCAAAATTCAAAGCTCCAGAGGTGGACAAGTACAGAGGGATCGGCTGCCCAGAGAGCCATATTACAATGTTCGTCCGAAAAATGGGTCCCTATGCCAATGATGACAAATTACTGATTTACTGCTTCCAGAACAGTTTGGTGGGAGCTCCTCTGGATTGGTATATGAAGTTGCAATCTTCTGAAATCCGTTGTTGGAAAGATTTGTCCAAGCTTTCATGAAGCAAAGATAAGTACAACATGGACATGGCTCCGGATAGTCGCAGATTGCAAAGACATGAGTAAGGGTGAGAAAGAGACTTTCAAGGAATATGCTCAAAAAATGGCACACCACGCCTGAGTTCAACCCCTTTGGATCGAGAAAGTGATGGTGTACATGTTCCCGGAAACTCGCCAAGAATCTATTATGACAGTGATCACAAGTGTCTCAACCGGTTTCTCGACATGATAGTCTTCGGGAAAGACTTGAGCATGGCCTTCAAGCGGGAAGATTTTGAATCACCTTGTGTAATGCAGGGAGTTCGGTGGGTCCAAAGAACTGTAAGAAGTACCACCCCATTTCCTAAAAAGAAAGAGGAGAAACTAATGTCATCTCGTGGGGAAACTCATCTTTTGGTACTCCTCCACCCCAAACTATTCCATTCTCTGCTCCAGTGTCATCTCAGCAAGGCGATGACCGTCCCAAGACTCAAGATTATCAGTTCAAGAAGCGGACTAGTTTTGATCCAATTCCAATGACATATACTGAGCTGTTTAATCACTTGACCTCCAATAATCTGATCAACACTCGACCCATGAAAGTAGTGCAGCCACCATTTCCCAGAGGATACAATGCTAATGCCACCTGCAGTTTCCACGAAAATGGGGTCGGTCATCCTTGTGGAAGATTGTAAAGCCTTCAAGCATGTAGTGCAAGATTTGATAGATGCTGGTTGGATATCGTTTAAACAGAACCGTCCAAATACCACAATCAATCCGTTACCAGGTCACCAGGGAAAGGCTACCAATGCTATAGAAAGTGCTGTTGGCAAGTTGCTGAAAAAAGTGCAAGAGATCAAGACTCCTCTAAGTGTCATTTATGCTGAGTTATGCCGGGCCAAGGTTGTTAAAAAAGGATGTTGCCATGAAGAAAGGGTGTCTTGACTCCTGTGTGGGGAGGTTGTGAAACTTTCAAAATGATCCTGCAAGACCTGATGGATCGGTATGTGGTCCAGATAGGGACCTATGGTGTGGAAGATGAAGTGTGGACCCTACATTCAGACGGTGATAGAGAGGCAAAAAGCCGATTGAAATTCGCGTGACACCGCTCACGAGATTGGTTCAAGCGAGGGTCCGACCAAGAGCCAATGAAGACACGGCCGCCTCTCATGCAAGGAAGAGATCGGTGAAGAGGTAATGAAGTCGCCTACAAAAGAAGGGCGTTGGGACACTCTAGGGAGCCAGTGGAAAGTTTGATTACTTGGTCGATATGATGCTCCCGAAGTGCTCTAATCCGAATAGAAGATATCCCCCTGCTGAGGGTGGGATGAAGAAGATGAGCAGTACGACCAAGTGGCTGTCGTCATGGATGGTTCCGAATCTGGAGAAGTGTGGACGCTGTACCCTGACAATGATAGGGGAATCAGAAGGCCCATTGAGATCCCTTATGATTTCAATCCTAGGCTGATGCGAGCAAATGCTCAGCCAATAGTGATTGAGGTACCACTCCCGTTTCGTTATGAGTCAAATAAAGCAGTTCCCTGGAAATACACGGCAGAATGCTCTCCAAATGCTACCACCGTGACCAACATAGCAGGATCAAGTGGGATCACCAGGAGTGGAAGGGTATATGCTCCAGAAACCCTCCGGGCGGAAACATCTAGAGAGGCTGAACAGAGAGGCCGCAAAGATAAAGAAAAAGAGCCAGAGGCTGCTCCAGAAAAAGTAACAGAAAAAGAAGCCAATGAATTCTTGAAGTTTGTCCGGCAAAGCGATTACAGAGTAGTTGATCAGTTGAAACAGACGCCCTCAAAGATATCCATGCTATCACTGTTGCTCAGTTCGGAAGCAAGCACGAAGCGACCTTGATGAAAGTGCTCGGTGAGGCTCACGTTGCGCAGGACATTCCGGTGAATCATTTTGATGGAATTGTCGGGAGTGTGGTGGCCGCAAATCACCTAACTTTTCTTTGATGATGAGTTGCCTTGAGCGGAAAAGAACATAATCAAGCTCTCCATATCTCGATAAAGTGTGGGGACTATGTCTTTGGCAGTAATCGATTGACAACGGGTCTTCACCGAACGTAATGCCAAAGTCAACCATGGACAAGCTAGATGTTGATTGTTCCTATATGAAACCAAGTTCGATTTGGTGCGAGCATTTGATGGGTCCAAAAGGAAGTGCTAGGAGAAATGGAATTTCCTATCCAAATTGGTCCGAAGTTTTTCGTATCAACTTCCAAATCATGGACATTACCTCTTCATACGGTATGCGTTAGGAAGACCACGGATCCACATGGTCGGGCAATTCCTTCTTCTCTACACCAACGGGTCAAATTCATGGTGGATGACAAGGTGGTCGTAGTATTCGGTGAGGAAGAGACTACGGTTAATAAGCCATCGTGAGTTCAAATATGTAGAAGCATTTGAAGAGTCGTTGGAAACGACTTTTCGATCTTTAGAGATTGCCAATGCGGTGTTTGGAAAGACCAAAGAAGAGGAAATGGTTGCCAAAATTATGATAGCCCAGGGTACAAGGCTGCAGTCTCGCTTGGGAAAGATCGGTCAAAGGATTCTAGCTCCTATCCAATCAAGGAAAACAAAGACCGTTTCGGGCCAGGATACACCCCAAGTAAGGAGGAAAGGCGGATAAAGGCGGATGAGCGAAAGCGCCGATGGTTGGCCAAATCCGAGGCGAAGACCCATGGCCCCCAGAGGATCCCAATTTGCGATATTAGTCGAGTTTTGTGAGTCTTGCTGTGGGATCGATCAAGTTCTTTGTCGCCATCGAGATGTTTCAATCCAAGAAAGCGAGGCGAAGTCCGGGTTCGTCGTTATGATATCGGTGAAGAGTTAAAGAATTGGAAGATCGCGATTCTCCCGTGACTCTTAATTTAAAGTAATCATTTGTAATGCAACCCTGTGGCTCGCCAAGGCCATAGGACCGCTTGTTAGGGGCACACGTGTTTTTATTTTCAAAATTATCATCATCAATAAAAACGCTTGTTTTGAATTCTCAATCAATAAAAATCAATTTCTCTTCATTTGCATGAGTCTTTTTCTGCTTTATTTGTCTGCTTGTTTTCTTGTTTCGCCTTTCATTTCGCTTTTTCGCCCGGCAAAATGCAGATCCACAAAGAATGGTCTCACGAAAATGGCGAAGGTCGATGATCCACCTTTTTGACTTTGATCACCTTATCAATCAAGTCGAGGGGATGTTGAGGAAGACCGGGAAACTCCTCCGTAAATCATGAGGTTAATGAAACAAGAAGAAAGGGTAATCCAGCCACACGAAGAGTCCACTGAAGTGATCAACTTGGGTACAGCAGAGGATAAGAAAGAGGTTAAAGTAGGCACCACCATGAACGAAGAAGACCGCATAAAGTTAGTTCAGTTGTTGCGGGATTACGTGGATGTGTTTGCATGGTCGTATCAAGATATGCCGGGTTGGACATCGACATTGTGGTACACAAGCCACGGTCAAGCCCGAATGCCCACTGTCAAACAAATTGAGGAGGATGAAACCGGAGATGTCCCTCAAAATCAGAGACGAAGTAAAGAAGCAATTCAATGCAGGATTCCTGGCAGTGGCCAAATACCCGCAATGGGTTGCCAACATTGTCCCAGTTCCCAAAAAAGATGGAAAGGTCAGAATGTGTGTCGACACGGGGATCAGATCGTGCTAGCCCTAAGGCGACTTCCCTTTGCCTCACATTGATGTTTTAGTGGGACGATGATACTCAACACTCGTTATTCTCCTTCATGGATGGATACTCGGGATATAATCGGATCAAAATGGACCCCGAGGACATGGAAAAGACAACTTTCATAACACTTTGGGAACATTCATTATAAGGTCATGCCATTCGGATTGAAGAATGCTGGCGCAACCTATCAGAGGGCCATGGTTACCTTATTCCATGATATGATGCATAAAGAGATTGAGGTTTATGTTGATGACATGATCGCAAAATCTAAAACCGACAAGGAGCACATTGTCAATCTGCAGAAGCTTTTGAAGCAGTTAAGGAAATATAAGCTCAAATTAAACCCAGCCAAGTGCACGTTTGGGGTGAGATCAGGGAAGTTGCTAGGCTTCATTGTCAGCCAAAAGGGAATTGAGGTGGATCCAGACAAAGTAAAAGCCATCCTTGAAATGCCAGTGCCTAAAACAGAGAAAGAAATCCGTGGTTTCCTCGGAAGGTTGAATTACATCTCTCGATTCATCTTCCAGTTGACTGCTACTTGTGAGCCAATTTTCAAATTGCTATGCAAAAGTCAGGAGCCGAAGTGGAATGATCAGTGTCAAGCAGCCTTCGAGAAAATCAAAGTGTACTTGCAAAATCCACCAGTCTTAATGCCACCTGTGGCAGGCAGACCGCTCATCTTGTACCTTACAGTGCTAGACAATTCAATGGGCTGTGTGTTGGGTCAGCATGATGAATCTGGAAAAAGGGAGCATGCAATATACTACCTAAGCAAAAAGTTCACTGACTGTGAGACAAGGTATTCTATGCTGGAAAAGACCTGTTGTGCTTTAGTTTCACGCTCATCGTTTAAGGCAAGACATGTTGAGTCATACAACTTGGTTGGTTTCAAAAATGGATCCAATCAAGTACATATTTGAGAAGCTACCACAGACGAATTGCCCGATGGCGGATGCAATTATCGATCACGATATCCTCGTATGTCACACAAAAGGCGATTAAAGGTAGTACACTCATTGAATATTTGGCATGTCACCGATTCCAGATTACACCAATGCGCATGATTTTCCCGATGAAGACATCATGGCACTATTCGACGAGGAAGTCCCACGAAAGTGAAAGATGGAGAATGATATTTGATGGTGCGCCAAATGTGTGGGGACATGGAGTCTGGGCGGTGTTAATCTCCACGATAATCGCTTCATTCTCGCCATCAGCGCAAGGCTAAGCTTCTATGTCACAAATAACATAGCAGAATACGAAGCATGCATCCTAGGTATTCAAGCAGCCCTAGAGTGGAAAGTTAAAAGGCTCGATGTATACGGGGATTCAGCCCTGGTTATTCATCAAGTAAGAGGCGATTGGGAGACCAGAGATCCTAAACTGATTCCTTATTGTGATTACCTGCAAGAGTTGATGAAGTCCTTTGATGAGATCACCTTCCAGCATATCCCTCGAGGTGAAAATCAGCTGGCCGATGCATTAGCCACATTGTCTTCTATGTTCAATGTTAGCTGTGACAAGAACTTGACTAAGATCAGAATCCAGCACCGGAGCCTGCCTGCGCATCACTACTGCATGGCAATAGATGAAGAGCCTGACGAGAAGCCTTGGTATCATGACATCAAGCAGTACATCACTAGTCAGGAATACCCACCTGGGGCATCGAAAATGACAAGAGAACCTCAGAAGGTTGTCAAGGAATTTCTTTTTGAGTGGTGAAGTTCTTTACAAGAGAAACTATGATATGGTTCTCTTAAGGTGTGTTGCCAAAGAAGAAGCTGAGAGAATCATGAGAGATGTGCATGAAGGCTCGCTCGAACCCATTCAAGTGGGCACACCATGGCTAGAAAAATCTTAAGAGGCGGGTTATTACTGGCTCCAGATGGAATCAGACTGTTATAGCTTCGTAAGGAAATGCCACAAATGCCAGATCTATGCTGATCACATCCATGTGCCGCCTTCCAAACTAAATGTTTTGACTGCATCTTGGCCGTTTTCCATGTGGGGCATGGACGTCATAGGTCCAATTGAGCCCAAAGCGTCAAACGGGCATCGCTTCATTCTGGTTGCAATTGATTACTTTACCAAGTGGGTTGAAGCTGCTTCATACTCCAGTATAACCAGTTCAGTGGTTGCTAAGTTTGTGAAGAAAGATCTAATTTGCCGATATGGTCTACCTGACAAGATCATCACCGATAACGGTAGCAATTTGAATAGCAAAATGATGAAGGACTTGTGCAAGGAATTCAAAATTCAGCACCATAATTCCTCTCCTTATCGCCCAAAGATGAATTGGGCGGTTGAAGCGACCAACAAGAATATCAAGAAAATAGTGCGTAAAATGGTGGTAACCTACAAGGATTGGCATGAGATGCTTCCTTTGCTTTGCATGGCTACCGCATTTCAAAGGCGCACATCGATCGGGCAACCCCTTTTTCCTTGGTGTATGGATCGCGCGATTTCCCATCGAGGTCGAGATACCCTCCTGCGCGTTCTCGATGGAAACTAAACCGAGGAAGCAGAGTGGGTACGCTCTCGCTGGATCAACTAAACCTCATTGAAGAAAAAAGGATTGCACTGTGCCATGGGCAAACTGTATCAACAAAGAGTGAGAACCGCCGCTGACAGAAAGTCCGGCCGCGTGAGTTTAATAAAGGAGATTTAGTACTCAAAAAGATATCGCTTATTGAGTGACTTGAGGAAGTGGGCACCCACTTATGACGGCCCGTATGTAGTCAAAAAGCCTTTTCTCGGAGGAGCGCTGATACTCACCAACATGGATGGCGAAGACCTCAAAACCCAGTCAATCCGGACTCAAGAAAGAAGTATTATGCCCGAAAGAAATAAACGAAAAAGAGAAAGACAAGCCAAGTAAGAATTAGCTCGCTAGGTTGAAAACCCGAAAGAGGCGACTTAGGCAAAATCAGAGCGACCGGTGGATTGAAAACCCGCAGCGGCAATCCAGCAAAAATTAGGTCGAGAAAACTTGAGCATGAAAAGTAAAGAAAGGCATACAACTCCCAAAGGCTTGAATGAGGGAGTGATCAAGGTCAAGGACACAAATGTCAAGATTTGCCTACAGAGGCGGATAATAATTCGGCTCTCTTATTTTCGTGTCTTTTGTAGTTTTAAAATTCTCAAATGTATCAATGAGCGACGCGTATTCTGCATGCGATCGGCTTCCATATCAATAAAGCTCAACTTTTCTCATATCTTGATTGTTGCTATTTCTGATTTTTTCTGCTCAAAATAAGCGTTTTTATGATGATGGTGATATTGAACTGTAAAACATGTGCATACATCATAGGGCATTACAAATCATTGCGAAATCTTTAAAGCTCATGGGAAATAAGCAAATTCCTAAAGATAATTAATCTTACAAAAAAGGTTGCATTCACAAGCCGTTCCAAGTGGCAAATCAGAGAGCAAACGCGCGTTCGGTTCACGAGCCTTGCAGTTTCCCACGGCTTTTCAGTCTCATACCAGGAGTATCGGAAGTCGGTTGAACCAGTAAAAAATAAGCCTTGTCAAAAAAAAAAAAAAAAAAAAAAAAAAAAAAGCAAAAATGAATGGTCAGAAAAAAGAAAGCTGATCGAAAAGAAAAAACATGAAAAAAACAATTAACCAGAAAACAGAAAGCTGGTCAGAAAACAATCAGAAAAGAATCAAAAACAAAGGAAATTAGTCCACCACATGCATCATCACATCAAATCATAGCATTGCATGCACTCGCATAACATACTCCTGCATAACATGCCTTTGCATAACATGCACCCATGCTTCATGCATCATTCCTTGCATCAGCTGACATATGCAGTACCTCAATTCAATACGCGGCGTGATCATCTCAATCGCTTAATCAACAGGATTTGCAAATCCCTTCAGACTGCGTGCATCCCTTCAGACTAAGGCGCCCTTCGGATCTCGTCGTTATCGAGCAACCGAGCGAATCATCGGACCCCGAGGTCCTTCCGGTTTAGTTCAAATCAACGATCAAACGGCGACTTTGAACTCGACCTTCATCCCGCCAAGTCATCACGGAGCATGACGGATCGGCCCCCGCACTTCGCGTCCTTCGGACGGTGTGCGGTGTAAAGCATAGTGCAAGTCCATCAAGGTAAAATGTATCGGCCTCCACAACTTGATACGTAACCTCAAAGCCGCTCGAGTAGGCCACCTTCGTGAGCCCCAGCCTTCAGAGCCCGTGACGCCTTCGTAACCTGCCGCTCCATCGAGCCAAGCCGCGTTCCTTGAGAGCCCAAGCGTTCCTTCAGAGCCAAGCGTTCTTCGTGAGCCCAAGTGTTCCTTCAGAGTCCAAGTACTCCTTCAGAGCCGCGACGACGCCCTTCGTAACCCGTGTGTTCCTTCCGAGTGACGAGCGCTCCTTCATCACCGCACTTTTGTTACTTTCTTCCCCACCGGTGTCGGCTTATCAAAGAGGCGGTACCTTCTCTCATCGTTTCTATTTATTGTTTTACTTCTTCTTCATTTACGCCACCCGAGGGTCGGCGCCATTTTGTTTCTCGTTTTGTTAGCACCACGTTCATTGCGGCCATTTTTCGCTAGTATCCATTCACCCAAAAAAGAAAATTCGGTTTTTCCTAAGTTGACAAAATCGGTATAATTTCGAATTCTTTATCTCTATTTTGCCACGGAATATGTTTCGCCAATTCATATTCCTTGTTAAAATCTAGATAAAGAGAGGCAAATTGTCATACCCCAATTTTGTCCAAACTTTAGGTCGACACCCTAATTTTCAACCAAAAATAAATAAATTAAGGCTTGGCATGCATTTTAGAGTTTTAAAAGTCATCCAAGGGTTTTTAGGATCATGTTTAGAATAAAAATGCATTTTTGAGCAAATTAGGACCTTTTAGGGTAAAGGGCATTTTGGTCATTTTTCACAACAGGATGATTTTTCTTGTTAAAAATATACATCCACAAAAATACATTTTTATTCCATCCAAAATAATTTTTGTACAATTTTTGGATAGAAATTCCTAGTCCAAAATAATTAAACATGCATTTTTCCTATTTTTAGTGCATAAAAAGGCCAAAAGACCATTAAAAATTCCCCAATTAATTAAGTGACAATTTTGATTGTCTAGAATAATTAGGAAGTTATTTCATGGTGTCCAAAAATATGTGACATGTTTTTAATAGGTGCACTCTCAATTACATGCCCAAAAGATTCAAAATTAAAAAATAAAAGGAGGAAGTGTCCTCAATAAGACAAAATAACAAAAAAGCAAGTTTTTTATTTTTTCCCTTCATGATCAGCTGATCATGCGTCCCTCCCTCTCTCTATTTCCCTCAAGAAGCTTCTACACACTCCATTACTTACTCACCAAGTTTTAATTTGATCATATCCTCAATGTTGCCCTTTTGGTAAATTAACCCATGCACTTACACTAACCTTCCCACCAAAAACCCCATCTTACCTTTTTGAGAACATTCCTCACCAAAATACCCTTAACCCTATTTTACAAAAATCACCATTCCCAAATTAGATTTTTTTTGTTCATAAATTTCCCTTTTTTCCTCCTTTTATGCGCCACCTTCACCCATTTCTCTCACACACTTGTGTTTTCTAAATACCCTTGATCCATGTGACCAACAATCCTAACCATCCATTCAAAATTAAGATCCAATCCTAGAGCCCAATCAAAGCAAAAAGTCCTAAATACCCTAAAGCCTCAAAATCCCTATAAATAGCTCGCACCTCCTCTCTTCACCAATCTTTGGCTATCATTCTCACCTTCAAGAAAACCAAGCATTATACTTCTCCTCCTCTCCACCCTCTAGGCCGAAGCCTTCTCCTCCTTCCCCTCCTCCATTACTTCACCTTCATCCACCAAAACACCTTGAATCCACCTCTCACACCCTTAACCTTCCTTTCTCACTCAAGGAGTTCATCACACCACCTTTATTTCCTTCCTTCTCTTGCAAGGCCGAAGCCCTCTTGCATTTTTCTCCCTCCATTTCTTCAATTTTCTCTTCCATTTTAGAGAAAAGGTAAAATCCATAACCCTCTTTGCATCATCTCCAAATATTTTGCATTGAAGCTCATTTTCTTCCCCTCATTCCTTTCGTGATAGCATCATCTTTTCAATGTAGTTTGTTGTGGTTGAGGGGTGAGATTTGTTGTCTCACCCTAAAATAAGTTGATTAGTGTTGTTTTCATGTTAATTTTTGAGTTTTCTTGTTAAATAAAATGGAGCAAGGTTTCGCATATACATGATTAAAAGGTCTTCAAAATTGATTTTGTTGTTTCTTTGTTTAAATCTTGTTGTTGGTATTCTTCTTTAGTAAGTTGTTGAGGATTTGGCTCTATGATTCCTACTAGTGCCAAGTGCACTTTGATCTTAGTAGTGAAGAGAGCTAGAAATGACTTTTGTTTAATATATTAGTTTATGTGCTCATTATTTCTTGTGTTTTAGTTTACCATTTTGTTTATTGATGATCTTGCAAAGTGACTCCCACTACATGCCTAGTGCATTTCCTTCAAGTGGTGAAGATTGCAAGAGAGGATTCCATTTATTTTATAGTTGATATGTTTATGATCTAGCTATATTATTGTTTAGTTAATGATGATCTTGCAAAGTGATTCTCACTACATGCCTAGTGCATTTCATTCAAGTGGTGAAGATTGCAAGAAAGGATTCAATCTATTTCATAGTTTAATAGTTTATGTGTTCTTGTAGTCTAGTTATGTTGTTGTCCACTTGTTGATGATCTTGCAAAGTGATTCTCACTACATGCCTAGTGCATTTCATTCAAAGTGGTGAAGATTGCAAGAAGGGATTCAACCTTGTATAAATTGTCATTCTATTCTCTACTTCATTTTTTAAATAGTTCTTGTGAATTAATCATAGTTTTGCTCAATGTTCAAAGTTTTCTTTGCATACTTGGTTTAGGCCATGAGCCCATCTCATTGAATAAAGTTCCCCATTGCATATTCTATAGTGTTAGGGTTTTGATTTTTCGGTTTTGGTTCCCTAATGTGTGTTCTTGGGATTAGGGTTTTAGGCTTGGAGGTTTAAGTCACTATTTTGTTTTCTTGAACTTTTAGCTTGAATAAAAATGCCTTGCTAGATGCCCATTTGGCAATTTCCTATGTTAGTTTAGGTTTATGCCTACATGTTCATGCATTCATTTATATCCATATCTTTTCAAGTTTACTCATGCATATATTAATATCATGTTTTGCATCTCATAAATTAAATGTGCATATATTAATATCATGTTTTGCATTTCATAAATTAAATGTTCATGTATTAATATCATGTTTTTTCCTTTTCATAAATTAAATGTTCATGCATTAATATCATGTTTTTTTTCCTTTTCATAAATTAAATGTTCATGCATTCAATAATGTTGTATTTTGCATTCTGATCGTACCTTGACCAATGAAGAGTTGAAGTGTTTGTTGCTTCGTCTGATGGGCCGGTCGTTGAATAAGAGAAAGGACCGGTCCTGGCTTCACGCGTTGAGCACCTCGGGTGGTACCTGCAAAGACACTCCGACGATCTAGTGAGAGGTCGCTCGGGCAGATAGCACAAGGTTAGAGAACGTGCACGATGCCATGCGCGAATGGCGATATATGCGAGTGATGTCCGACCGCTTTGGCGAGAATTTCGGCCGGCGAGAATTGCGCTCCAAGCAGCGTGTTGGGCCGATCGTGATGGGCTGGGCCGCAGGTCCAATTGCTGTTGGCAGTCCTCGTATTTGCTAATACACCCAGGAACAGTTGCCCCCCAAGCCTAGGTCGCTTAAGAGCGGGCTGAGGCTTGAATCGATGCCCCCAGGAGTGAAGTTCCCTTGATGAAACGGACGCGGCCGTTTGCTTTTTTCTACGGGGCGGTGTCGACCGCTCGCCAACCGTCGGCCGGGCTGCCGCGACGGTTGGTCTTTCCTGACATTTAAGACGTGACGTTTGGTGTTTCCGAGGTTGTCTGGAGACAACCATTGGCTAGAAGATGAAACGTTGCGACGCTTCGTCTCCCGGTCCCCTTCGCGCCATGGGTCTTCACTATAAATACCCCTTCAGATGGGTTCATATCTCACACTTTCGATTTGCTCGCACCGATTCGATCTGTCGCCGACTACTCGATCGTAGTCGCTTCGTCATTTGCGACCGATCTTCAACACCTGCTTAAGGTACGAATCGACCGCTCCCTTTTACTCTTTTAAACTTAGTTTTTTCTTTAAAGTACTTCGTGCTTTTCCACGCCTCGTGATAGGGGGTGTCAGGTCGAGGGATGGCCAGCCCGCCCCCTCTCATGAGTGCTCTGCTCGATCGACCTGACTCGATCCCTTTATCACAGGTGTTTGTGTATGCCACGGACAAAGTTAACTGCCCGTATTCCCGGAAAACCGCCCCAGTCCTTCGCCACATACATGTCGAGGCCGGGCGAGCCCAATACCCCTGAAGCGGACTCCAAGTCGTCTTCGGGTGGCAAAAATGCTGATTCTTCGAGCAGTACTTCTACGAGCAGCACCAACTCTAGCTCCCACTCTTCTGTTCACTCTACTGTTCGGTCGAGTGTCTCTACACCACCATCGGTCGATGCCCCCGTCGCTGAACAAGACGAGTATGTCGAGGTGATCGACCTAGATGATGATGAGGAACCGAGAGCCGTTCAGGTCGAGGACGAGGTTATGCCTGATGCCGGAGACGGCCGAGACGAAGCGGCTGATGAAGAGATCGCCGGCCAGTGCTAGTTTCGTGCCGGGAGGCCAACAACGGCGAGGGTCGAATGAAGAAGCGGCCGATGTTCAGCCTGATATAGCCCGAGATCCCTCTGATATGTCTTGGGTCTCCGACACTCTTCGGGCGCACAGGAGTATGCTGACGGTCGATCATTACGCCTTGCCTGACATTGAGCGTTATTTCGCCGACTCACCAGGCTGGAGAGTGAGGGGCATGAAAGACGGCCAAGATATTGCCACTTACTCCCAGTTTCTGAAATTCACCATGTACCGGATCGTGGTCGAGAAAATGAAGATCGTTCCTCCGTTCACTGAGTTCCAACGGGACGTCCTGCGTCATATTGGGGTCGCCCCCTCTCAGCTCCATCCGAACGCATGGGCGTTTCTCAAAACCTTTGAAGTCTTGCTAACCAAGCTTGGTCGGCCGGTGTCGATTATGCTTTTCTTCGCTCTCTTTGAGCTGAGCTGGCTCAGGGAGAAAGCAAACAAAGAGAAGAGGGAGCAGGTCTCCTTCAAAATGCAGAAGACTCATCATCGATTCTTCAAGGCTTTCCAAGAGTCGCTCGGTGCGGCCTGGAGAGGCCACTACTTCTGGGTTGTTCCAACCAAGGAGGCCGGGATGGCCATTTCTGAAATCCAGCCGGATGGGATGCTCGGTCCCCCATTCTTCCCAATCATGTGGAACGAAGCCCACTTCTTCAGGAGGCCGGGCGATTATATTTACTCTGTCAAAGATCTGGGGGAGGCCGACCTGGAGTCTTTGGAGATGATCAAGTCGCTGGCGAGTATGATGCGTCCCGATCCTAAGGGCGACATACCTTGCCGGCCCTTTGTCTTGTATGAAGGCGATGAACTAGAGGCCGAGATTGGTTCGCTTTCGAACTCTTTTCTTTTGTCCTGATATTTTGTTATTGATTCTCTTTTTCTTTTAACTCTTGGCTCGTTATTTTGCAGAAAGAATGGCCGGCAAAAGCTGGGAACTGCTCGCTTCCGTCCTGAAGCCTGAAGGAGGGGCTAAGGGACCTAACGCTTCTCGGTCGGGGGGTAATCCTGAACCTTCTTCCAAAGTCCCTCACACCCCTAAGAGCCAGGTGAAGAAGCCGGTTGGCAGGACTCGGTCGCCTCCTCCCAGTGCCGATCGCTCACCCAAGCGGGCCAAGCGTGACGTTCGGGTCCCGGCTCCTGCAACGGAGGAGGTTCCCATCATTCAGCTTGAAAGCCTGAGTGCGGCCGATCTGGAGGAGTACCGAAGGAAGCCCATGGCGCTCTGCGCTTCTCTCTGTATGGGGGTCGATAAAGTCATGGCCGAGCTGGTGGCCGAATCTGATGGTAATTTCACTTTCTTAGTCTTGTAATTTCCTTCTTGTCTTTATTCGACCGACTAACAAACCTTCGACCTGAATTTCGCAGGGAAGGGCAAGGCTTTGACAGAGGCGCAGCAGAAATATGACAAGCTCCTCCAGTCGAAGAAGGAAGCCCTCAAACGGGGGGAGGATGACCAGGGCCAGTCATCAAAGAGGAACAAGGAGCTTGCCGCGGTGAACACTCTGGCCCGACCTTGAATCCGTCGAGAAGGAGAAAGCCAGGTTGGAGGCCGTAAACGCCGAGCTGCAGGCGAAGATCCAGGTGGTGGCCAAGGCCGGTCAGGAGGCTGCAGTCGAGCAATTTTACAACGCTCTTGGCAGCGCGGGTGTTGAATACCGTCGCAGATCAATTTCGATGACAAGATGATCAAGCCCACGCACTATGTCGAAAATAACAAGATCATGTTGCGCGCAGAATATGACGAAAGCGTGGCAACGCGTCATTCGCTTCGCCACCATTCTCTTTTGAAGCCGCTGCAGCGGTGTAATTTTGTAACTTTAACTTGCCTTCGGGCCTGACAATATTTCTGCCTTCGTGCAGTTCTTTAATTTGTGGGCGCTCGGCTTCGGCCGGGCGTCCCATATTTGTAATGACAATCTTGCTTTTAATTACACCCTTTTAAATTTATATTGCTGTCTGCGTACTTCTTGCATTTATTCGCCTTATTCGTTTTGAACTTGTGGGTCGCTCGGCGGCCGTTGCGTGCTACTTCGATAGCGCTCGTTTTTGAACTTGTAAGTCTTTGAATTTTAAGACCGTTCGGTCGTCATTCGTGCTTATTTCGAAAGCATCCATTCTTTGATCGCTCGGCGATCTTTAATCAGGCCCTTTCGATGGCATTTAAGTAGATCGTTTTCGACGGCCTACCGTGATGGGTTATTACTTAACCTTTGGGCCATTTTCGATGGCACTCGATGTAGATCGTTTCGACGACCTAGCGTTGTTGGGCCATTTTCGATGGCACTCGGTTGGGACCGTTTCGACGGTCGCTCGATTCAGATCGCTTCGACGATCTAAGGTTTCATGGTTTTAACCTTGGGCCATTTCGATGGCACTCGGTTGGGACCGTTTCGACGGTCGCTCGATTTAGATCGTTTCGACGATCTCAGCAGCTTTGATAAGTCTTCGATCGCTCCTTTGCCACGGGCAATCTTGAGCGACCGGTCATACATTCTTGCGAGAAAGTAAAAAATACATCATGTTTTTAAAGGTCGGGCCTCGTAAAAAACCCTGGGAAAAGAGCGCTGCCGCTTTCATTAATAGATCGGTCGTTATTACATTCAAATTCTTGGTTACATTCAAACGTAATACTTCCTAAGCTTTTCGCATTCCATGTTGCGGGATAGTCGCCCCATTCATGGTTTTGCGGCTCGTATGCCCCCTTGCCGTCTTCGTGATGACTCGTCTGTGCCTTCCCAATTCGGCGCCGGCTTTCCTTGGCGTGCATTCTTGTTTCCCACGTCGCCCGTCTTAGAACGAATGGTGGCCGACCGAGAATTCCCTCTTTTGAACTCGGCGTTGTACCGGGCCGCGACCTTCCGTTTGATCAATTGCTCTCTTAGCGAAGCTTGGGTGCGCAGATTCTTCGATTAAGTCCGGCTCTTCTCGGATAGCCCGGCCGTTGTCAACCACTGTAGGGGTTTGAAGTCCTCCAATTCAGCTCGCCCATTTCTATGGGTATCACAAAGATCGATTCGCACACCAATCGAAGCGGCGACTCCCGGCCGATGAATGGGGTCGCCTGTAGGCCCATAGAACGGATCGCAGCTCTTCGACCCGATTCCCCTTTCGCTTCATCCGGCCGCTTCAAACCACGCAGAGAATTACCGTTGGCCGCCGGCTTGGCCGTTAGTTCGAGGGTGTTCGAGGTGAAACGCTGTTTCACCCTAAGTCGCCAACATTTCTCTCGAATCTCTTGTCTCAGGAACTGGGTGCCGTTGTGCGTTATCAAGCTGGCTGGGAATCCCAAAAGCGGGCTAGCACACACCGTCAGAAGAACTTGCCGACTTTGGCCGATGTGATTGTTGCAAGCGGCTCGGCCTCGATCCACTTAGTGAAGTAATCTCGCCACGATCAAGAACTTGAACCGGCCGGAGCGGTGGAAACGGGCCTAGAAGATCCATGCCCCACGGTGAGCGAACGCCAAGGTGAGACAAGACTTTGTAATTCTGAGGAAGGTGCAATGTGGACATCAGCATGCACTTGGCATTTCTTGCACTTCTGAACGAGTTTCTTGGCGTCCTCGTCCATGGTCGGCCAATAGTAGCCGGCCCTGAGAGCCTTTTTTGCAATGGAACGCAGCGCTACGGTGACTCCCACAAACACCTTCATGAATGTCCCTTAGCACATGGTCGGCCGACCGACGTGAAGACACCTTAACAATGGGGAGGAGAATCCTCTTCTGTACAACCTTCCATCTATAACCGAGTACTTGGTCGCTCTGAGTCTGACCAACTTGGCTTGCTTTGGATCGCTCGGCTCTTCTCCTTCCACAATATACCTCAGGATGGGGGCGATCCAATCGAATCCGTCTTTGACACATAGAACGCCAACGACCGACTTGGCTTGGTTGAAACGCTTCTACTATTTAATGTTTCTTGAATCACACTTCTATGATTCCACGGAGTTTTGGTACTTGCTACCGGCGGAATATCCGCTCGAACATTTTCGGTCCGAGGCACGTGTACCACTTTCATTTCGGTCGAATCGCTTGAAGCGGTTCTCTCACTTTTGCTAGATAACTTTTCAAAGACGTCGTCTTTAGCATCATACAATTCCTTGATGCGTGAGACTACGAGTAGGGAATCGATCGAGCTCAACCCGGCCAACATTGAAGTCTCGGCGAGTGCAGCCGGCTATACACGCCTCATATTCGGCCGATTATTTGACGCGTTTGAAAGCTTAAAGTCAAAGACACCTCCACGGCCGTGCCTTCGTAATTTTCTAGAATTAGACCGGCTCCACTTCCTTTACTATTAGGCGACCCATCTCGTGCAAGATCCGTGTCGTTCACTTTTGATCTTACGGGTAGGAGTCATTTACGCTATAAAGTCGCCAACACCGTGCTTTTGCGGCCGATCCGGATTCAAATTTGATGCCAAACTCATCGAGTTCTACCGCCCACTTTATCATTCTTCCCGCCGTGTCCGGCCGATGAAGGACTTGCCTGATAGGCTGGTCGGTCCTTACCACGACCTGGTGGGCCACAAAGTAGGGTCTCAACCTTCTAGCAGCTATTAGGAGTGCAAGGGCAAATTTCTCTATCTTCTGGTATCTCAGCTCGGGCCCTCGAGTACTTTGCTTATGAAATAGACCGGATTCTCGCTTTAGATCGTTCTCTCTAACTAGCACAAAGATCGAGAACTTCTTCTCGTTATGGCCAGAAGTACGGATACAACGTCTCGCCCGTGAACGGCTTGGTCATGATCGGCGGAGCTAATCAAGGCTTGCTTTAACTCATCCAATGCTCGGCTGGCATTGCTCGGTCCACTCAAAATCCACTTCCTTCTTCAAAGAATCTAAGCGATGGAGGCGACTTGCAGCCGCTTTGGGGATGAATCGACAGAGCGCCACCATACCATTTAATCGTTGTATTTCTTTTTTTCGATGTGGGCGGCCTCATATCGGCGACCGCCCTACACTTTTCGTGGTTTGCCTCTATCCTCTTTCGATCGGTGAAAACCCAAGAATCGCCGCCCTCACTCCAAAGGTACACTTTTCAGATTAAGTCTAAGCGAGTTCCTCCTAGCTTCTTCAAATATTTCTCCGAGGTCGCCACGTGATCCGGGTCGATTACGCTTTTAATGATCATGTCGCCCGGATACACCTCGAGATGCGCCGATCCGTCTTTTAAAAATCTTGTTCATCATCCATTTGGTAGGTCGCTCCAGCGTTCTTGATCGAAGGGCATCACCTTGTCTTGAAAATTTCCCCGATCGGTCATGAAGGCCGTCTTGTGCCGATCGGGCGGATACATCGTGGATCGATTGTATCCGAGTAAGCATCCGAAAGGACGATGAGTTTGTAGCCCGAGGCACCATCGACCCGACTTGTCAATGTTGGGCACAGAAAGGCATCCTTCGGGCATGCCCCTGTTTAGATCGGTATAGTCCACACACATCCTCCATTTTCCATTCTTCTTTTTAACCAAAGACGACGTTGGACACCGTGTCGTGTATTTGATCTCTTCTATAAAATTGGCCTTTATGAGGTCCTCAACGGCCTTGGCGCGGCTTGAGATTTTTCCTCGCTCGAGTATCGTCTTCTTTGAGCGACCCTTGACCCCTTCATCGACGGAAAGTTGATGGCGAGCCACTTCGATAGGGATGCGGGCATGTCGATGCCCGCCATGCAAACAGTCAAGATAGTCTCTTGCTAATCGCATACAAGATCTTGCTTCACTTGCTCGGTAGGTCGCTACCGAAGCTTCACCGATTTTGGATGGGTCGTCACCCAATTGAACGCCTTCCAACTCTCCATGAGGCTCTGGTCTTATCACCGTGCTTGGTTCTCGAGCCAAATCACCATCATTGTCTTACGGGTCGCTATCCGGATCGCATCGAGCATCCAAATCGGCGACATTGACTTGATGGCCTTCACTAGTGCTTTGAACGTTCGGGCCACGATCTACCTCGCCACATATTTCTTGGTATAGAGCGTGGCTTCTTCTTGCCGATTCAAGGTCGCCGCCGTGGTAACTACTTGGTCGTCCTTGCTATAGAATTTCATTTTTAGATGCACCGTCGATGTAACGGCCTCTAGCTTACCCAAAGTCGCCTCACCGATAATACATTGATAGCGAGGATTTGAGGGGAGTACAAGGAACGCCGTCCCGACCGCCCGCGTACAAAGTACTATCCCCGTTGTGTCACCAAAACGTAACCATCAGCTCG
This sequence comes from Oxytropis ochrocephala, assembly GCA_020916435.1. NCBI lineage: Eukaryota > Viridiplantae > Streptophyta > Magnoliopsida > Fabales > Fabaceae > Oxytropis > Oxytropis ochrocephala. The sequence continues at coordinate 56,026,949 of CM037088.1, forward strand.
ATCGTTCCCAACGGATAGGTCGTCACCCCATTGAACCCTGTTAGAGGAGTAGGCTCGGCCTGGGGAATTATCTCGCTTCGATCAACCTTTATCTTGTCGATCAAGCCTTCAAACATTATATCAGCCGAGCTACCTTGATCGACCAGGATTCTCTGCACTTCTGTGTTTGCCATAACCGCCCTGATTACCAGTGGAACATAGCTATTAGGTTTGCCGTCGATGCAGTCGCTATCATCGAACGAGATGGGAGGTGCGCCGAGACCGGTGGTGGTGCCGAGGTGGATGCAACCATTAACAATTCGCCCCACTTTCTCTTAGTGGCTTTATTAGATTCCTCGCGATCCGGGGTTTCCACCATGAATAACCATCGCAACATTACGGCTCGGATCGCCGAGTGTCACGATCTTCGTCGATCCTTGTTTTAGGTGCCTTCTATGGCCGCCGCCTTTCCTCTGTGCGGATCGGCTTCTTTCGCTTTCTTGAGGTCGGTCGCCTTCCTCCGACCTCACATACTTTCCCAACTTGCCTTTCGGATCGGCTCTTCGATGTCATCTTTAAGGGCCATACGATCGTTGGTATCGTGCCCTTACTCTTGTGGTAGCGGCGGTATCTTTTGGTCGGTCGTGCCCCCTTCTTGAGCACGAGTGGTTCAGCCGCTTAACTCCCACAAACTCATTATTCGACACTCCGTAGATCCGCGCAATGGAGGTGTTGAGTCGAGTGCGATGATCGAACTTTTGTCTCGAAAGTCGTGCCGATTGTCGCGCGCGACCTTCATGCCCTTTGGCCGGCTTTGTCGTTTTCTTTCTTTAGGTCGTGGCGCGGACGGCCTTTCTTCTTGCCGAGTTTCTTCATACCGCATGTGGACGTTAGCCCTTGTCGAAGTGGCCGAGATCCCGTAATGATTCAATGTAAACTCTTCAACGAATCGGTGGTCCGGTCGAATACCCCGCCGAGATATTTCACTTGTCCTTGTCGACAAGTCACGAACAGCACTCACCTCGTGTTAAACCGGTCGATGTAATCGTCTCAACGTCTCATTATCTCCTTGAACAACGAGTCCAAGTATTCTTCATACCAGGTATTGGCAGCGGTTTGCGGTGTAGTGAGACAAGAATATTCTAATCAGTCGCCCCACGAGGAGATGGTATTGGGCCGCAAAGACTCCCACCATTCCAATGCTCGTACCGCCCAACGACCGGGGAAAAAGCCCGCATTTCATGGTCGGTCCCAATTCCTCGTAGTAGCTAGTGAATTATTGAAGTAACGGAGATGCTTGTCCGGATCACCTCGGCCGCCAAACTTGTTGAGGTTGGGCGGCTTCGCGGAGATCTCGGAATCTTATAACGCTCGATCTCCCCGGAGAACGGGCCATGTTCATTCTCGAATGCCGTTCGACCCAAAGGGTTGCATTGCGAGGCATGCCTCGTTGCCCGGCATTCCATAGAATCCTCCAGATGGGCCGGTTGGCGGTAGCTGAGGAGGCCTTCTGGGCCGCTCGCTTTGGCCTCTCCTAGGCCGATGCGAAACGTCCCTAATTCTTCCATTTCTGTACTCTTCCAGCTCTTCACGAGAATCCCAAGATCTGCTTCTCGACCGACGTGACCCAGACGACTCATTAGAGGAGTATCTGGTGGGCGAGCGGCCGCGTCGGGGCGGTATTTGGAATCTTCATAGTCATCGGACATTGAACGGCGTCTACGCGCGTTCCTGCTCGGGGGCGACCTGCGTGTCCTGCTTCTTCTGGCCGGAGAATGATGAGTAGTGCTCTCTCGGCGCGAAATGCTCCTACGAGGAGGGGCGGTGTGTCTTCGCTACGGCCGGCGGCGGTGAAGGTTCTCGTCTTCGCACGCCGCGCCCGAATCGAACCTCTTTCATACTGGGAGATGAGTGCATCTCGATCTGCGATCACTTGATTCTTGTTTTGCAAGATCTGCAAAACGGCTTGAGTAACATGGTCCGGCAGAGGTTCCTGGATGCCCGCTTCAATCAGCTCGGGCGGTAGGTCTCCAGGAACGGCCGGATGGATCTGCTGGAGGACCGGTCCACGCCGGGTGCAGTACGTAAGGTTCTTGTCGTGGAAGTCCTTGAGATTCGTGGATCTGTACGCGCCACGCTCCCGGGTCTGGCTGGCTGGTTCTCGCCGGGAGGATTGAGTCGAGAAGTGGCCGCGTGCTCGGGGCGGTCGCGTGGAGCCATAAGAGAGGTAGGATAGCGCACGGGCCTCCCACTGTGGTCGCCAATTGATCGTACCTTGACCAATGAAGAGTTGAAGTGTTTGTTGCTTCGTCTGATGGGCCGGTCGTTGAATAAGAGAAAGGACCGGTCCTGGCTTCACGCGTTGAGCACCTCGGTGGTACTGCGCAAAGACACTCCGACGATCTAGTGAGAGGTCGCCGAGGCGAGATAGCACAAGGTTAGAGAACGCACTGATGCCATGTGCGAATGGCGATATATGCAAGTGATGTCCGACCGCTTTTGCGAGAATTTCACGCCGGCGAGAATTGCGCTCCAAGCGGCGTGTTGGGCCGATCGTGATGGGCTGGGCCGCAGGTCCAATTGCTGTTGGCAGTCCTCGTATTTGCTAATACACCCAGGAACACATTCCATAATTGCATACTCTTGCACTCATATACTTGTATCATGGTGCATCCAATTGTTCATAGCAAATTGTAAATATTCCTTTGATTGCTTTGCTTGTGTCCCAATGGTTGTTTTGGTTTTGACTTGGAAGAAGAATTTGAAATGTTATATTTCTTTTCAAGCTTGAAATCCTATGTTTTTTTCAAATAAGAAAACCTAAGGCATTTTTCTAAATAAAAATCATTAACCATCACTCGAAGCCGTTGCTTGTTTGATCGTTAATGAGGAGCTATTAGTGGTAGTCACTCGAAGCCTTTGCTTGTTTGGCTATCATGAAAACTCCCACACATTAAATAAATAACAACAAAAACAACTAATTCAAACTTCCAAAATAAACACGAGCTATTAGCTCACCACCTTTTTCAAAACTATTTTCAAAAGAATAATACGACGTTGTCGCTTGTAATCACTCGAAGCCATTGCTTGTTTGATTGCCGCCCGACTCTCTTTCTTTCGAGTTAATACCAATGCCACTCGAAGCCTTTGCTTGTTTGGTGTTCGCGAACACTCGAGTCTTATTTCAAAAACTCCAAAAGCACTTTCAAAAATCACAAAGCCGTTTTCACACGCAAAAAAACCTGAGAACTACGTTGCTTTGATCCCTCAGCCAGTGAGGGTACGTAGGACCGGGTTCATGTCCCATCAAGCATACCTTTAAAAAACCCATAAAAAACAAGAACTACGTTTCTTTGATCCCTCAGCCAGTGAGGGTACGTAGGACCGGGTTCCTGTCCCGTCAAGCACGCTTTTCAAAAATCTTTGTTTTGTTCCGCTTTTCAAAGATACCAAAAACATCCCTTTTTCCCGTTTTCAATAAAGTGATTTCTCAAAAAGAAAAGAAAAATAAATAGAACAACGTATTTCAAATCAAACATTTCAAAACCACATCAAATTAATGGTTCCCTTTCGGTAGAAAGGGCGCGTGGGGTGCTAATACCTTCCCCATGCGCAACCGACCCCCGAACCTACATCTCTAAGTTTTCGAAAGACCACCCGCTTTCCTTAAAAGGTTTTTTTCAATGTTTTCCTAAAATAAAATATTGGTGGCGGCTCTACTGATTTTCAAACGTTGTCAAACTGAAAAGTCCCAAACCGGATTTTTCGGGGCGCAACATTATATAGGTTTATTTTGAGTTGTAAACCTATGTCTTTTGGAACATATATTATTTTGACTGTGTTGTAACTAATAACCTGTTACTTGTTGAGCTCGGTTCCTTCTAGGACGAAGTACTGTATGTGCATTACACTACGACTGTTTTAGCTGCGCAATTGTTTTATTGTTTTGTTTGGTTAAATTCATGTAGAAAAATGTAGCACTCCTTGAGTGGTTTTTGAAAACTCTGATTTATTTTGCTAAGTAGTATTATTATTAAGGGGGTGTTACAATAGTGGTATCAGAGCAAAAGTCCGGTCTTGTCCGACCAAGTGTTGAGTCGTGAGTTCCCAGAATTTCGAGTTTTATGGCTCGTTCTAAGTAGATTTGTTTATATGTTTAGTGTAATGGCTGGAAGAGCTGGAAGGCATGACGCTGCTTTAACTGCTGCTTTGGAAGCGATGGCGGCTGCTATAGGGAATCAGCCTCAGCAGGCAGCCGAGGATGCTGGAGCGAGGAGGTTGGCTACGTTTCAGAGGGAGAATCCTCCTACTTTCAAAGGGAGGTATGATCCCGACGGAGCTATGGCCTGGTTAAAGGAAATAGAAAGGATCTTTCGAGTGATGGAGTGTTCGACTGCGCAAAAGGTGAGGTATGGTACTCACATGCTAGCCGAGGAGGCAGATGATTGGTGGCTTGAAAATCTTCAAAGGTTAGAGATTGCTGAAGAAGAAATCACTTGGGATATTTTTAAGAGGGAGTTCCTGATGAAGTATATTCCTGAAGATGTTAAGGGAAAGAAAGAAATGGAATTTTTAGAGCTGAAGCAGGGGAGTAAGTCAGTGGCCGAGTATGCGGCAAAGTTTACCGAGTTGGTGAAGTTCTACCCCCATTACACTGGAGCTACTGCTGAGTTCTCCAAGTGTATTAAGTTTGAGAATGGTTTAAGGCCCGACATCAAGCAGGCCATTGGGTATCACCTATAAAGCTGGAAGGGAGAAGCAGAATTCTCAATATCGTGCTAAGCCTTACGAGGGTTCTGGTGGAAAGGGTAAAGGAAAGTGGAAAGCTGGTTGGGCCAAGGCGCCGAGTGGGGGAGACGCTCCTCCGAGTATAGTGTGTTTCAAATGTGGAAAACCTGGTCACAAAAGTTTTGACTGCTCTGTCGTTAAGTGTTTTAAGTATGGCAAGGAAGGCCACAAGGCTCCAGACTGTGAGAAGAAGGATATAGTTTGCTACAACTGTGGGGAGGCAGGGCATATTAGTTCGAGGTGTCCCAAGCCGAAGAAGGAAAGGAACGTTGGTAAGGTGTTCGCGCTAGCTGGGTCCGAAGTGGTGAACGAGATAAAAGGTACGTGTTTCATTAATGGAATTCCTTTGATTGCAATCGTGGACACTGGGTTATGGTCTTTCTCTCAAAGCATATTATCTCAAGGTACAAGTGTGTGTGTGTGAAGGGCATTTCCTTAAAAACTACCCCACCTGCAAATGAAAATCCAGAAAAGTCCAGACAATAGCATGTTGTCTACCCTAGGGTTCAATATCAATCCAATATAAACTAGCCTAGGGTGCCAACATGTGTCTGCAAAAGCAGGAAATGCAGGGATCATAAGAGAGGGGGAAATGCATGAGCTTACCTTAAGAATGGGAGCAAAGAAGGAGGGATCATGGGGATTGGAAGAATGCAGGGGCATAAGCAATAAAAGAAAAGGAGTAGAAGAGGAGATAGGGAACAAACATAGAAGAAGACAAATGCATATGCCTACAATCAAATGCATATGCGTGTGTGTGAGGAGGAGTGCATTTACACTAATGACTCTATGCTACAACAAGCAAGTAGGCTTACGTCTTCATTAGGAGGTCATACACATGGAGGGAATGGCACACAATTAAATCAAGACAATTTAAGTAGCATCAAAAACAAGTAAACAATTGATCATAGGCATAGAATGATCTTAATGAAACTAATGACACGTGAGCAACGATTTCTTAATAACATGAACAAAGAGGAATTGCATCAAGGCTAAGGTAAGCCTATCCTTTGCAATATCTCACGAACCCTAAACCCTAAACTTACAATCTCATTTGTTATTCACTAAGAAATTAAAAGGGCAAGGTTGAGTCATCTAAGATCATCTTCACCACTTAAAACATGATGCACTAGGCATAAGTGGGAATTGTAACACCCCCTTCTACTACTTATTATTCATTTAATAAAAATCAGAGTTTTTGAAAATCTGTCCACGCACCTCAAAGAGGGTGGTACATTTAACAAAACATAGTCAAAACATGTTTAAAAATTCAAACGCACCTAGTGCGTAAATTGCATATCATAGTCACATGGGATAGAACCCTAAAATCTGTTTAATGTTTACAATCATCCAAAAATAGTTCACAGCAGCGGAAAATAAAATCAGGTTCAACACCCTCATTATACATTTTAAATCAGTTCAGTCCAAAACATAAAATAACAATACTAATACCCCAATCCCGGGTGTTACTAGATCAGAGCCGACTCAATACCCCAAAAGTCTAGATATCTTCACTCGAATTCACCTGCATGTCGCCACGAGAGCAGGCAACATAAAAATGCTAGGGTGAGTCTCTTTACATAAATGATAACAAGTAAGATACGCATTATATTCAGGAAACATCTAGTAACAGCAAGTCATAGCAATTAAGCATTCACTATTCAACCAGAACATCAACAAGTCATACCAGAGGATTAATTAAGCATCAATGAGAATTTAAGGGATGCATGATGGTATGCATGTGTGCAATATGCATGTGGATCCATAATCACCTCAAAAACCCCGTCGGGTACCCACCGCATGTGGCCGAAGCCTCCCACCGCAAATTGGCCGAAGCCACCCACCGCGTAATGCATATGATTTATGTGACACTATGACAAATGCATCACAACACAACAATCACATCACATCAATTTTTAACCACCACATTATCAATCAACAACCACCCCGTTATCAATTATTGATCACCACCACATCATTTATTGACCACCACTTGATCAACGATTAACCACCTCTTGATCATTTATTAACCACCACATGATCAATTATTAAGTTGATTCTTATTCAACAACCCAACCACTTCACAAGGACCCTTTTCACACTTAAGGACCATTTTAACCCACCAAGATTAATTTAATTACTCAAGAGATTATTTTGGCACATTAAGAGTAATTTAGTATTTTGGGACTTATGTGACATATTAGGATTCATTAGACACTAAGAGATTATTTTATCACGCCAAGGATTAATTTAATTCTTAGGGACAAATTTGTCACGCCAAGGATTAAATTAATTCTAAGGGACTAAACCATCTCTTAGACACTCACACACCGTGAACACACACACACACACACTCAGCACAGGCGCAAGTTGCTAGTAACGGCGCCCTCCTCCTGCCGCCCCCCTTGCGCACTCCACATCGGGTCACGGGCGCCAGATTCCTAGGGAATTGGCGCCCCCTCCTGCCAAACACACCCAAACCGAAACACAAGACACAACAACAGATTACTGGCCGCCACTTTGCCTAGCAAATGGCGCCTACCAAAGACAAAACCATTCCAAAGACCTAGACACCCACTCAGCGCCACTTTCTCGGTGAAATGGCGCCCGCCTCGCAAATTTTTAATTTCAAGAACTGGCGCAGATTGCCCAAACAATCAGCGCCCTCCCTTCGCTCCACTCTCGCGCGATAGACCACAACGACCAGCGCCATTTGCCTAGGCATTTGGCGCCCTCCCCTTCCAAGCCTTCACCCAACACACTTCAAAACCTAATTTCTTCTTAATAATTCATTTCCCACATGACAACACCAACATAGCCATTAAATTATTACCATTAATTCATCATATTCAAATACTCATTCTCATATGGTCATTCCATCAAACATATACCATGCATAAATCACAACTCATGCTTTTACAACCACACACAACATGTTATGTCCAAAATCAAACATTCCAAACATCAATCAACATATAATCAACACAAAGTCACACAACACATCATTTCTAGAGCTATTCCAACTATAAAACACATCCTACAAGTTATAAAAGATGTAATGGAGAATCCCCTAACCTTGGGTGAGCTAGAGCTTCCATCAACCACCAAGAAAACAACTAAATGAAGCCTCCAAAACTGATTTCCAGCCCCAAACCGAAATACCACCTTGCTTGGTGAAAAGTGGAAATTTAAAATAGTGAGAATGAGCCTATGGAACTCATGGAAATGGAACATGGAAGGAAATAAGGGTGATTAGGACCAAGGCCTTCACTTACCAACACCAAACTTGAGAAAAGTTTCCTCCTTTCTCTTCCTTCAAGCTGAAACGTGGGTTCTCCCTCCTTAGGTAGCCATGGGAAATTTAAAAGGAAAAGAATAAGCTTATGGAACATAAGGAAATGAAATGGGGAAGAGAAATGATGAAGAATGAGATCAAAATCTCACTTACCAACCAAGTATTCAAGCAAAGCTACCTCCTTCCTTTCCTCCCTCCCTTCTGCGGTTACCTCTCTTCCTCTCTACTTCTATTTTTTCTTTCTATCAAAGTGAGGTATGGATACCCTAGCTTAGGACCCCTAACCTTTATGACTAGTATTGGGCCTAAATGATGGCCCTTGGGCCTTATTCTCCACTCCTACTATTAATTCATCCCACCTCCTGCAAATAAAATAAATCCAACTTAGTAACTTATTTAAAATGGATTAGACCCCCTTTTAGATAGAATAAACTTTTAATTATCTAATTAACTTGATTAAATGTTGTAAACCTTAAATAATTTAATTAATCGAATAATTAAATTATTTTGGGCGTTACAACTCTCCCCCACTTAAAGAATTTCGTCCTCGAAATTACCTGAATCGAATAACTCTGGGTAAGCCTCCTTCATCTTGCTTTCCAATTCCCAAGTCATGCTCTCGCCCACAGCTCCTAACCAAACTACCTTCACCAACTTGATCTCTTTACCTCTTAAGACCTTCACCTCACGATCTTCAATCCTAACTGGAATAGTCTCCACCGTAAGGTTCTCTCTCACCTCCACATCGTCCATCTGCACTACATGAGATGGATCTGGCACATACTTCCGCAACTGAGATACATGGAACACATCATGCAGGTTAGCAAGATTAGGTGGCAAGGCCACCCGATAAGCAACTTTCCCAACTCTCTCTGAAATCTGATATGGTCCAATGAAACGTGGAGTTAACTTCTTTGACTTCAACGCACGACCTACACCTGTTGTTGGAGTGACTCTCAAAAATACATGATCGCCACCCTGAAACTCTAGATCCTTTCTCCTCTTATCATGGTAACTCTTCTGTCTACTCTGCGAAGCCTTCATCTTTTCCCGGATCATCTTCACTTTCTCTGTGGTCTCACGCACCAACTCGGGACCTAACACCACACTTTCTCCAGTTTCGTACCAACACAATGGAGTCCTACACCTCCTTCTGTACAATGCCTCAAAAGGCGCCATCCCGATACTCGAATGAAAACTGTTATTGTAAGTGAATTCAATCAGCGGCAAATGAGAATCCCATGAACCTCCCTGCTCGAGAACACATGCTCTCAACAAATCCTCTAATAATCAGATAGTCCTCTCGATCGCCATCGATGCCTGGGATGATACGCTGAACTCAATCTCAATTTGGAACCCAAAGCCTCTTGCAAACTCTTCCAAAACTCAGAAGTAAATCTAGGATCCCTATCAGACACGATACTCAAAGGTACACCATGCAGCTTCACAATTGTCTTAACATAGATGTCTGCCAACTTCGGAACTGGATAAGTAATATTAATCGGTAAAAAGTGTGCAGATTTAGTCAATCTATCAACAACCACCCATATGGTATCAAACCCCTCGGCGTAGTCAAGAAACTACCACACAAAATCCATGGAGATACTATCCCACTTCCATTCAGAACATCCAATGGTTGCATCAACCCCGGCGGCTTCGATGTTCTACCTTCGATTTACGCACGTCAAGCAAGCATACACAACCGAGCCACATCTCGCTTCATACTGCACTCACCCACGAGCGATCGCTTCAAATCTTGATACATTTTAGTGGCCCCCGGGTGGATACTCAACTTACTCCGATGACCCTCTTCTAAAATTGCCTTCTTAATCTCATCATCATTAGGAATGCAAATCCTCCCACGGTACCTTAACACATCCTGCTCATCAATCACAAAATCTTCACTCTGAGAGTGGTCAATCCCAACTGCAATTTCAACCAGTTTAATGTCCCTCTTTTGAGCTTCCCGAATAACATTCAAAAAGTTATTGTGAATCTTCAACACACCCAATCTCACACTCTTAGGTGTCACCTCGCAGACTAGACTCAAATCTCGAAACTGTTCAATTAATTCAAGTTCTTTCACCATCATTGCAGACACATGCAATGACTTCCTACTCAAAGCATCAGCTACCACATTAGCTTTCCCCGGATGATAGTTCAAACTAAAATCATAATCTTTCAACAATTCCAACCATCTCCTTTGCCTCATATTCAATTCTTTCTGGTCAAACAAGTACTGCAATCCCTTATGATCACTGAATACCTCAAACTTAGAACCATACAAGTAATGTCTCCAAATCTTCAAAGCAAAAACAATTGCCGCAAGCTCCAAATCATGAGTGGGGTAATTCTTTTCATGAACTCTCAACTGTCTTGAGGCATAGGCCACAACTTTACCATTTTGCATCAAAACACCTCCTAGCCCCATCTTAGACGCATCACAATATACTACAAAAGGCTCTCCAGATTTGGGTAATGTCAAAACAGGTGAAGTTGTCAACCTCCTCTTCAATTCTTGGAAACTCTCTTCACATTTAGAATCCCACACAAAAGCTTTTCCTTACAAGTTAATCGAGTTAATGGAGTGCCAACTTAGAAAACCCTCAATAAACCTTCTATAATAACCGGCTAGACCAAGAAAACTCCTAATCTCCGTAACTGACTTAGGAGCCTCCCACTGCATCACTGCATCAACTTTAGATGGGTCTACTGCAATCCCATCACCAGAAATAATATGACCTAGAAAGCTCACCTCCTTCAACCAAAAATCACACTTTGACAATTTAGCATACAACTTCTTCTCTCTCAAAGACCTCTAGCACCAATCTCAAGTGCTCGCATGATCCTCCTCTCGCACTTAGAGTACACCGAATATCATCTATAAAGACTACCACAAACCGATCCAAGTAGTTGTGGAAAATACGGTTCATGTACTCCATGAACACTCCCGGTGCATTAGTGACTCGAACGGCATCACGAGTACTCGTAATGCCCATACCTCGCTCAACTTATTTGTCTTGGGAACATCCTCATCTCTCACCTTAACTGATGATAGCCCGATCTCAAGTCAATTTTGCTAAACACACAAGCTCCCACCGGTGATCCATCAAGTCATCAATCCTAGGAAGTGGATATTTGTTCTTTATGGTCACTTTATTCAACCTATCTCAGAATCCACACAAAGTCGCATACTCCCATCTTTCTTCTTCACCAAAAGCACCGGCGCTCCCCCAAGGTGACACACTAGGCCTTATGAACTTCTTCTCAAGCAAATCTTCCAGATTGACTCTTCAACTCGCATAATTCAGATCATGTGACATTCTGAAGGTGCCATAGACACTGTCCGGTACTGTGCACTAGATCAATACTAAACTCAACTTCTCTTTCAGGTGGCACATCAGGAATTTCATCCGGAAACACTTCGGAAAATTCACGAACAATAGGCAACTCTTCAATCTTGGCTTGGTTCTCTCCATGCATGCTGATGCCATCAAGGTAAACAACTTAGCCTCCTCCTTCATAGCTCTATGCAATTGACCAGAATGCAACAATGCAGATTCTTCCCCTTTAGTAGAAGGGAAGCTCACGGATCTACTAGCACAATTAATATGTACATGGTTATCAACTAACCAGTCCATACCAAGAATGATGTCCAAACCTCCTAAAGGCAAGCAAATAAGATCAACAAGAAACTCTCTGCCAAAGACTGACAGAGGACATCTAGCACACATTAGGGAGGTAGTTACTGAACCTTTGGCTGGGGTATCAATAACCATGTCCCTTCTCATAGTAGACAAAACAAGACCCAGTTTTTCAGCACACAAAGCAGCAATGAAAGAATGAGTAGCACCAGTATCTACTATAGCAATCAAAGGAGTACCGTTAATAAAACAAGTACCTCTAATCTCGTTAGCATCTTCAGAACCCGCCAAAGCAAACACCTTCCCTTTCACTGCCTCCTGCTTGGGTTTAGGACATTTAGCACTCATATGTCCCACTTCATGACAGTTGAAACAAACCACTTCTTTCTCTTTGCAGGTAGTAGACTTGTGGCCCCTCCGTCCACACTTGTAACAACGGACCTCTGTGCACTCACTACTCTTGTGGCCAGGCTTCTTGCACGCAAAACACACAATACCTGCTGACTCACCTCCCCCACTTGGACTTTTACCCGAACTTGCATTCCACTTCCCTTTTCCTTTACCCACCTCATATGGTTTTCCCCGGAATTGAGCATTCTTTTTCTCTCTTACCATCTTGTAGGCTGCAGCACTGTCTTCTTCAAAAATTCTACACTTGTCCACTAGCTTGGCAAAGTCTCGAATCTCCTGGTATCCAATAGCCTTCTTAATGTCGGGATGCAGCCTTTTTTCAAACTTCACACACTTGGAGAACTCAGAGTTGCAGTCATTTTCATAGTAGGGACAAAACTTGACTAGCTCTTCAAATTTGGCTGCATACTCAGCCACAGATTTGTTTCCCTGTTTTAGTTCAAGAAATTCCACCTCCTTTTTAGCTCGCACGTCCTCCGGATAATACTTTCTAGTGAACTCCTCCTTGAAGACCTCCCAAGTGATCTCCTCCTCAGCAGCTTCTAGTCTTTGTTTCTTCCTCAACCACCAGTCGTCTGCTTCTTCCTTCAGCATGTGAGTCCCAAATCTCACCTTCTGCGCCGGGGTACATGCCATCACACGGAATATACGCTCAATTTCCCTCAGCCAGGCCAAAGCTCCGTCTGGGTCATACCTACCCTTGAAGGTAGGTGGGTTCTCTCGCTGAAAGGTGGCTAACTTGCGGTCCTCAGCGTCTTCTCTACTACCTCTCTGCTCCCCCATAGCCTGGGCAATGGCTTGGAGGGCCTCAGCAAGTGCCGGATCAATTCTTCGAGCCATTCAACCTATCTCTGCAACATTAACATTCAATAAGAAATAATTTAACACTACCTAATTGTCATAGATACTATGACAGACAAACTTGACCGGACAGACCGAACTGCTCCGAAATGCGTGTGTGTGAGGAGGAGTGCATTTACACTAATGACTCTATGCTACAACAAGCAAGTAGGCTTACGTCTTCATTAGGAGGTCATACACATGGAGGGAATGGCACACAATTAAATCAAGACAATTTAAGTAGCATCAAAAACAAGTAAACAATTGATCATAGGCATAGAATGATCTTAATGAAACTAATGACACGTGAGCAACGATTTCTTAATAACATGAACAAAGAGGAATTGCATCAAGGCTAAGGTAAGCCTATCCTTTGCAATATCTCACGAACCCTAAACCCTAAACTTACAATCTCATTTGTTATTCACTAAGAAATTAAAAGGGCAAGGTTGAGTCATCTAAGATCATCTTCACCACTTAAAACATGATGCACTAGGCATAAGTGGGAATTGTAACACCCCCTTCTACTACTTATTATTCATTTAATAAAAATCAGAGTTTTTGAAAATCTGTCCACGCACCTCAAAGAGGGTGGTACATTTAACAAAACATAGTCAAAACATGTTTAAAAATTCAAACGCACCTAGTGCGTAAATTGCATATCATAGTCACATGGGATAGAACCCTAAAACCTGTTTAATGTTTACAATCATCCAAAAATAGTTCACAGCAGCGGAAAATAAAATCAGGTTCAACACCCTCATTATACATTTTAAATCAGTTCAGTCCAAAACATAAAATAACCATACCCCAATCCCGGGTGTTACTAGATCAGAGCCGACTCAATACCCCAAAAGTCTAGATATCTTCACTCGGATTCACCTGCATGTCGCCACGAGAGCAGGCAACATAAAAATGCTAGGGTGAGTCTCTTTACATAAATGATAACAAGTAAGATACGCATTATATTCAGGAAACATCTAGTAACAGCAAGTCATAGCAATTAAGCATTCACCATTCAACTAGAACATCAACAAGTCATAACAGAGGATTAATTAAGCATCAATGAGAATTTAAGGGATGCATGATGGTATGCATGTGTGCAATATGCATGTGGATCCATAATCACCTCAAAAACCCCGTCGGTACTCCACCGCATGTGGCCAAGCTCGCCACGCAAATTGGCCGAAGCCACCCATCGCGTAATGCATATGATTTATGTGACACTATGACAAATGCATCACAACACAACAATCACATCACATCAATTTTTAACCACCACATTATCAATCAACAACCACCCCGTTATCAATTATTGATCACCACCACATCATTTATTGACCACCACTTGATCAACGATTAACCACCTCTTGATCATTTATTAACCACCACATGATCAATTATTAAGTTGATTCTTATTCAACAACCCAACCACTTCACAAGGACCCTTTTCACACTTAAGGACCATTTTAACCCACCAAGATTAATTTAATTACTCAAGAGATTATTTTGGCACATTAAGAGTAATTTAGTATTTTGGGACTTATGTGACATATTAGGATTCATTAGACACTAAGAGATTATTTTATCACGCCAAGGATTAATTTAATTCTTAGGGACAAATTTGTCACGCCAAGGATTAAATTAATTCTAAGGGACTAAACCATCTCTTAGACACTCACACACGGTAACACACACACACACTAGCACAGGGCGCCAAGTTGCTAGTAAACTGGCGCCCCTCCCTGCACCGGCCCACCCTTGCGCACCCACACTCGGTCACGGGCGCCAGATTCCTAGGGAATTGGCGCCCCTTCCTGCCAAACACACCCAAACCGAAACACAAGACACAACAACAGATTACTGGGCGCCACTTTGCCTAGCAAATGGCGCCCCTACCCAGCACAAAACCATTCCAGCACCTAGACACCCCACCAGGCGCCACTTTCTCAGTGAAATGGCGCTACGCCAAACTCGGCCTTAATTTCAAAGAACTCTGGCGCTAAATTGCCCAAAGAATCGCGCCCTCCCTTCGCTCCACTCGCGCGATAGAGACACACAATGACCAGCGCCATTTGCCTAGGCATTTGGCGCCCTCCCCTTCCAAGCCTTCACCCAACACACTTCAAAACCTAATTTCTTCTTAATAATTCATTTCCCACATGACAACACCAACATAGCCATTAAATTATTACCATTAATTCATCATATTCAAATACTCATTCTCATATGGCCATTCCATCAAACATATACCATGCATAAATCACAACTCATGCTTTTACAACCACACACAACATGTTATGTCCAAAATCAAACATTCCAAACATCAATCAACATATAATCAACACAAAGTCACACAACACATCATTTCTAGAGCTATTCCAACTATAAAACACATCCTACAAGTTATAAAATATGTAATGGAGAATCCCCTAACCTTGGGTGAGCTAAAGCTTCAATCAACCACCAAGAAAACAACTAAATGAAGCCTCCAAAACTGATTTCCAGCCCCAAACCGAAATACCACCTTGCTTGTTGAAAAGTGGAAATTTAAAATAGTGAGAATGAGCCTATGGAACTCATGGAAATGGAACATGGAAGGAAATAAGGGTGATTAGGACCAAGGCCTTCACTTACCAACACCAAACTTGAGAAAAGTTTCCTCCTTTCTCTTCCTTCAAGCTGAAACGTGGGTTCTCCCTCCTTACGTAGCCATGGGAAATTTAAAAGGAAAAGAATAAGCTTATGGAACTTAAGGAAATGAAATGGGGAAGAGAAATGATGAAGAATGAGATCAAAATCTCACTTACCAACCAAGTATTCAAGCAAAGCTACCTCCTTCCTTTCCCCTCCCTTGCCGTCGGTTACTCCCTCTCTTCCTCTCTACTTCTATTTTTTCTTTCTATCAAAGTGAGGTATGGATACCCTAGCTTAGGACCCCTAACCTTTATGACTAGTATTGGGCCTAAATGATGGCCCTTGGGCCTTATTCTCCACTCCTACTATTAATTCATCCCACCTCCTGAAAATAAAATAAATCCAACTTAGTAACTTATTTAAAATGGATTAGACCCCCTTTTAGATAGAATAAACTTTTAATTATCTAATTAACTTGATTAAATGTTGTAAACCTTAAATAATTTAATTAATCGAATAATTAAATTATTTTGGGCGTTACAGGAATCATATGATTTATCATCAACAATGGACAATAATAAAACTAGAATACAAGAGCAAGTAAATAGACACTAAAACCAAGTTGAATCACATAGAGCAATCTTCTCACTTGAATAAAAGTGCCCTAGGCACAAGTGAGAATCAACTTGCCTATCATCAACAACTAACAATAAGCCAACTAAAATACAAGAACAAGTGAACATATAAGCTAAATTGAGTCCTTTCTAGCAAACTTCACCACTTAGATCAAGGTGCACTAGGCACTAGTGGGAATCATATTGCTAGATCATCAACCACTAACAACAAGCAAATTAAAATACAAAGATTAACTAAACACACAACTAAGTTGAATCACATAGAGCAATCTTCTCACTTGAATCAAAGTGCCCAAGGCACAAGTGAGAATCAACTTGCCTATCATCAACAATTCACAATAAGTAACCTAAAACAAGATTTAAATAAACACAAAAAACTAGGTTGAATCACATAAAGCAATCCTCTCACTTTGAGAAAAGTGCACTAGGCATTAGTGAGAATCAACTTGCCTATCATCAACCACTAACAAATAAGCAAATTAAAACACAAGAACAAGTGGACACATAAACTAAATTGAGTCCTTTCTAGCAATCTTCACCACTTAGATCAAGGTGAACTAGGCACTAGTGGGAATCATATTGCTAGATCATCAACAAACAACAAAAATAACATTTAACACTAAAATGAAATACTAACAACAAGATTAAACATTTGGCAAGGATTCACATGATCAAGCAAAGAAATGCATAAAAGACACATGAACCCTAATTTTCTTCTAATATGCGAAATGAACATGAACTTCAAATCATCATTTTATTCATGAGAATGCAAGATAATGCAAGAGAGCAACATAGATTAAATTTTTCGCAAGGATTCACATGATCAAGCAAAGAAATGCATAAAAGTCACATGAACCCTAATTTTCTTCTAATATGCGAAATGAACATGATCTTTAAATCATCATTTTATTCATGAAAATGCAAGAAAATAGTGAAATAACAACACACAATTTATTCCAATTGAGAGATGCATTTCAAGCACCCAAACCTCCCTAAGTGTTTGTCAAAATGCTTGAAACACACCTCTCATTCAACAACAACAATCAATTCAACATTAAATAATTAAAATGCAAAGATGATGATGAATATGCGAAATTAACCTATGGTTTACATTTTTTATGCTAAAATTTTGAAGACGAATGCAAGGTTTTAGGAATATACCTCAACTCCAAGCTAAACAAGGAAGAAACAAGATGACTGAACTCTAAAACACTTCAATCTACCCTCTAGTCTTCAATCTTGAGCTTGATTCTTCAAAGTAACCCTTGATCTTGAATCCTTGCTTGAATTTGAGAGGAATTGATGGTTGGAATTTTTGGTTAGGTGAAAGAAATGGGTTTGGATTTGTTTGGGAGATGAAATTTGATGAAGAAATGTAGAGAGAAGGGAGAGGTGGTTTCGGGTTTGAGAGGCTAGACAGAGGGGATAATTGTGCAAAATGAAGCTCCTTTCTTTTATTTTGGGAGTGGAGGCTTATATATGGTGTGAAGTAAAATTAGGGTAAAGGGTAGAATAGAAATGGGGTGTTTTATAAGAGGGAAGTTTGCAAAAATGCAAGGGTGAGCTAAACTAAAGGGTGGGGCGAAATTACCATGAGGGGTAGAGTGGTGCCCAAGTTTTGCATTTTGTCTTATTTAGGACACTTCCTTATTTTTACCATTTTTTATTATCCTTTTCATGATAATTCCATAAATTCCACCCATTTTAGGCCATATCCTAGGAATCAATGATTTGGTCCAAACTTCTATGATATCACCATTCCCAAAATTGATATGAGACCTCACCTTGCAATTTTGAAGGAAAACCCCTTTTTACCCATTTTGTTCAAAATATATAACCCAATTCATTTTGATCCAAATGCATTCTTCTAATATTGAACAATGATTTTTGGTGAGAAATTGCTTAATTTTGGAAATGACCAAAATACCCTTTTTGCTCCAAAAACCCTAATTTTGCTCGAAAATGCGTTTCGACCCTAAAAATGATTTTAAAAGCTGTGGAATGAGTTTTAGGACCCAAAATGCAATGCATAATGCTCTTCACTCTTCAGTTTATTTATTGTTTGTTGAAAATTAGGGTTTTGACCTAAGCTGGACAAAATTGGGGTATGACAGGCCTTTTTACCGGTGTCGCGTGAGACGTCTGACCTTCTTACCAGTGTCACATACGACAACCGGCCTTCGAGGCGGAGACCGCGCAATGGGTCTCCTTCCTTCGGCCTCTTGACAGAGCTCGTCAGTTCAGGCATCAAGAGGGAAGGTTGGGCTCGCGTAAAGCGAAATTGGGAAACCGTTCGACCCCCGTTGGATCTCGTCAGCACGGCATCTGTAACACCCCAAAATAGTTCAATTAATTATTTAGTTGAGTTATTTAAGGTTTACAACTTTTTAATTAAGCCAAGTATTAATTAGGAGTTTATTTCATTTAGGAGATGCTTAAGTGAATGGAGAAGGTGGGCGTAGAGGCCCATGAGCCATTAGAAGCCCAAGTGCTTGCCTTAAAGGAGAGTGTCGAAGGAGAGGGAGCATGCATTACCAAAGGAATCTAAGAAAAGTCAAAAGAGAAGTAAGAGAGAAGTTGGTAGGTGAGATCACTTTCTAGAGAGAAGAAGGAGAACGTTGGAGTGGAAGGAGCTCAGAATTAAGGGAGAAGAGTTGCTGCGAGTGTTAACTGGAGGATTTCAGTGAAGAGAGTGTGTTCTACTCAACTGATCAAGGTTAGGGGGCTCTCTTCTCACGTATAATTTTGTAGTATGATGAGTTGTTATGTTAGATTGTAGTTATGTTTTCTGAGCTGTTTTGCATGCTTGGTGTGTTTTGATGTTTTTGATGTTGTGTTTTGGCTCACTTCAGTGGAGTTGTATGGAGTGGATGGGAGAGTTGATCATACGAGGGATCAAGGAGTGAAATGGGAGCTGAGGAAACTCTCAGTCCCAGTGAGCTAGAGTGAGTGAGAGTGAGCAACATAATCTTGGAGAGGTTCTTAAAGAATAGGCTTAGGATAACAGAGGAGTAAATTGAAAACGTACATCATAAAGTGACGAGCGCGTGCGTTTGAGTTAAATGGAGTAGTCGGTTTAGGATTCGAGGTGAAGTTACTTTCCATACGTAAGTTGGAACTTAAGTGAATGATCGTAAGTGTCAAGAACGTAAGTAACGATGTCATAGGAGCCGAGGTGAATGATAGAGCAAAAGTGACTAAGTGTAAGAGTATCTGAGACTAAGTATAGGTGTCGGTTTGTACTTGCCGAGGTGTAGAGTAGGTATGCCGAGGTGCAACTACTGAAGTGTAGCATCTAAGTATACTCTAGGCGTAGCTACTGAAGTGCAGTTGTTAATGTCTAGCGCGTAGTAGCCGAGGTGAGGTGTGGCATTTAAGTGAGGTGCGCAAAGTGAAGTGGTTAGGAGTGGGGTGTAGGTGCACACAGAGAAGTAGTTGTAAGTGGAGGGTAGATGCGCGTAGTAAAGCGACTGTGAGTGAAGTAGAGGTGCGCGAAATGAAGTGCGTGGGTGCGCAAAGTGAAGTGCCGAGGTGCTTAGCGTGCCGAGATGTACTGAGAGTGTGCCGAGGTTCCCGTTTAACGCTAGTATGGCGCAGGGTGTTGCTGGACGCAACTGTGAGCGTCGTTTTGAGTGCCAAGTACGTGAGTGGTTAAATGGTGTAGTCATTTTGGTCCCTAATTGACGTTTTAGTCCTAAGTGACATGGTAGTCCTCGTGGTGACTTTTTGGTCCACTACTTGGAGCCGAGGTGTTTGGTGAGCTGAGGGCGACAGTCTTAGCGCTGTAGGCCGATACAGAGACGTCGGCCTTAGTGTAGTAATGATGTATGAGAGTTGTTTGGCCGTATGGCTACGAGTAGAGGAGTAATTAATGATGAAGTCCCTAATGGGCAATAAAATAAATGATGAGCAGAGGACTTCGGTCCTAGAGGAGAGCAGAGGACTTCGGTCCTATTGAGGAGCAGAAGACTTCGGTCTTACTTCACGAATTGCTGAATATGCATTACTGTTTAATTAAGGCTAAATTACTGTTTTGGTCCTTTATCTTTGGCCTTGATTTCATTTTGGTCCTTTATCTTTTTTTTCTCATTTTGGTCCTTATGTTTCAGTTTTGTGTCAATTTGGTCCTTTTTTGTGTCAATTTGGTCCTTTTTTTGTGTCAATTTGGTCCTTTTTTTGTGTCATTTTGGAACGGAAAACTACAAAAAGGACCAAATTGACACAAAATCAAAACATAAAGGACCAAAACGAAAAAAAAGATAAAGGACCAAAATGAAATCAAGGCCAAAGATAAAGGACCAAAACAGTAATTTAGCCTTTAATTAATGATGAATATGCTGTGTTGAGATGCATTGTTCATGGTGTCGCATAAATCATATGCATATTGGTGCGCAGAGGATTTCGGTCCTAGAGGAGAGCAGAGGACTTGGCCCTATTGAGATGCGTGAAGACTTGATGGTCTTAATGGATCCATCATGCATATGCCCGAGAGTCGGGTCTGCATTCATGCATATAATCATACACTAGAAGATGTGTTTATCTGTGTGTATGCCGAGATGATTATATGTGTTTTGTTTAGCATGATGCTTGTCATAAAACTATATTATATGTGTTTAGAGACTCACCCTACTGCTTTTTGTGTTGCTTCTTGTGTTGGCAACTTGCAGGTGTGCCCGAGTAGAGGTCAGTCCTCACTCAGTGTCGTTTGGCGTCATTTTGCTCTGGTAGTGTAACACTGGGGGCCGAGTAGTGTAGTGGTCTGTTGTGTAGGTTTTTGAGTTGTAAACCTATGTCTTTTTGGAACATGTATTATTCTGATTGTGTTGTAACTAATAACCTGTTACTGTGAGCTCGGTTCCTTCATGGCCGAGGTGCTGTATGTGCATCACACTACAACTGTTTAGCTGCGCAATTATTTTATTGTTTTGCTTGGTTGAATTCATGTAGAAAAATGTAGCACTCCTTGAGTGGTTTTTGAAAACTCTGATTTAATTCGCTAAGTAGTATTAAAAGTAAGGGGGTGTTACATAAGTGGTATCAGAGCAAAAGTCCGGTCTTGTCCGACCAAGTATTGAGTCTTGAGTTCCCAAAATTTCGAGTCTTATGGCTCGTTCTAAGTAGATTTTGTTTATATGTTTAGTGTAGTGGCTGAAAAAGCTGGGAGGAATGACGCCGCCAGTAGTCACGCTTTGCATTGGAAGCGATGGCGATTGCATGGGAATCGACCTCAAGCAGTGACGTGAGGATGCTTTGGGCGCGAAGGTTGGCTACGTTTCAGAGGGAGAATCCTCATACTTTCAAAGGGAGGTATGATCCTGATGGAGCATTGGCATGGTTAAAGGAAATAGAGAGGATCTTTCGAGTGATGGAGTGTTCGACTGCTCAAAAGGTGAGGTTTGGTACTCACATGCTAGCCGAGGAGGCAGATGACTGGTGGCTTGAATCTCTTCAAAGGTTGGAGACTGCTGAGGAAGAGATCACATGGGATATTTTCAAGAGGGAGTTTATGAGGAAGTACTACCAGGGATGTTAAGGAAAGAAAGAAATGGAATTTTTAGAGCTGAAGCAGGGGAGTAAGTCAGTGGCCGAGTATGCGGCAAAGTTTACCGAGTTGGTGAAGTTCTACCCCCATTACACTGGAGCTACTGCTGAGTTCTCCAAGTGTATTAAGTTTGAGAATGGTTTAAGGCCTGACATCAAACAGGCGATTGGATATCAGAAGATCAGAGTGTTTGCCGAGCTAGTGGACAGTTGTAGGATTTTTGAGGAGGACAAAATAGCTGCAACTGCTACCTATAAGACTGGAAGAGAGAAGCGAGAATTCTCGATGATCGTGCTAAGCCTACGAGGTTTCTCGTGGAAAGGGTAAAGGGAAGTGGAAAGCTGGGTGGAATAAGAGGCCGAGTGGGGGAGACGCTCCTGCGAGCCTTGTGTGCTATAAGTGTGGTAAGCCTGGACACAAGAGTTTTGATTGCCCAGTTACTAAGTGTTTTAAGTGTGGCAAGGAAGAGCACATGGCTGCCAATTGCGAGAAGAAGGATGTGGTTTGTTTCAACTGTGGGGAGGCAGGGCATATTAGTCCGAGGTGTCCCAAGCCGAAGAAGGAGAAGAATGTTGGAAAGGTATTCACTCTTGCTGGATCCGAGGTGGTGAATGAGATAAAAGGTACGTGTTTTATAAATGGCATTCCTTTGATTGCAATAGTGGATACTGGTGCCACGCATTCTTTCATTTCTGCTTTGTGTGTTAAGAAATTGGATTTAGTCTTGTCTTCTATGATGAGGGAGATGGTTATCGATACTCACCAGCCAAGGGTTCGGTGACTACCTCTCCGTGTGTGTGCGAAGTGCCTCTCTGTCGCGTCTTTTTGCAGAGACTTCCTTGTTAATTTGATTTGCCTACCATTGGTGGGGATGGATGTCATCCTCGGTATGGATTGGTTAGTGGATAACCATGTCCATATCAATTGCTTTGAGAGGACTGTGAGTTTCCCTTCTTCCGAGGTGGAAGAATCTCGTCTCTGTTATCACGAAAGCGGTGATCAAGGTAATGAAGGAAGGAGCTACGTTGTTTTGCGTTGAGTGTGACATTGTCTGCAGAGAGCCGAGCTAAAATTGATGAAGTACCGGTGGTGCGAGAGTTCCCAGAGGTATTTCCAGATGAAATTCCTGATGTGCCACCTGAGAGAGAATTCGAGTTTACCATTGAGTTAGTACTGGTACTAGGTGTCTATGGCACCTTATAGGATGTCTCAGATTCGAGTTAGCCGAGTTGAAGAAACAAATCAAGAATTGCTAGAGAAGAAGTTTATTAGGCCGAGTGTGTCACCTTGGGGAGCTCGGTGTTGCTAGTGAAAAGAAGGATGGGAGTATGAGACTCTGCGTTGACTATCGTCAACCGAATAAAGTAACAATTAAGAATAAGTATCCACTTCCAAGAATAGACGATTTGATGGACCAATTGGTGGGAGCGCAAGTGTTTTCTAAGATCGACTTGAGGTGGGTTACCATCAAATCAAAGTGAAGGATGAAGATGTTCCTAAGCAGCGTTTAGAACTCGGTATGGACACTACGAGTATTCGGTGATGCCATTTGGTGTTACTAATGCTCTGGAGTATTCATGGAGTATATGAATCGTATCTTTCATGAATATTTGGATCGGTTTGTGGTAGTGTTCATTGACGACATTTTGGTTTACTCTAAGTCCGAGGAGGAGCATTAGAGCACTCGAGGCTAGTCTTTGAGGTCTTAAAGGATAGGAAGGCTGTGTATGCGAAGCTATCAAAGTGTGAGTTTTGGTTGGGAGAAGTAAATTTCCTTGGTCATGTAATTACCTAGGTGGTGGTATTGCGGTTGATCCTTCAAGATTGAGGTCGTATTCTGATGGGAAACGCCAAGTCGATCCACGAGAGATAAGAAGTTTTCAGGATTGGCGGTTACTACGGGAGATTCATTGAAGGTTTTTCCAAGTTGGCGCCACCGTTGACTCGATTGACTTGCAAAGGTAAGGCATTCGTGTGGGATGATCATTGTGAAGAAAGTTTCCAAGAAATTTGAAGGAGAGATTGACGACGTCTCCAATCTTGACGTTCTGCCGAATCCAAGTGAGTCTTTTGTAGTATATTGTGATGCGTCTAAGTTGGGTTTGGGCTGCGTACTGATGCAAGACGGTAAGGTAGTTGCTTACGCTTCAAGGCAATTGAGAATTCACGAGAAGAACTACCCTACGCATGATTTGGAGCTTGCTGCCGTGGTGTTTGCGTTGAAGATATGGAGGCATTATCTTTATGGTTCTCGGTTTGAAGTGTTCGGTGATCATAAGGGTCTCACGTGATTTGTTTGACCAGAAGGAGTTGAACATGAGGCAGAGGAGGTGGTTGGAGCTGTTGAAGGACTATGACTTCGGTCTGAACTATCACCCAGGAAAAGCTAATGTAGTAGCTGATGCTTTGAGTAGGAAGTCCTTGCACGTGTCGGCCATGATGGTTAAGGAGCTGGAATTAATTGAGCAATTCAGAGATTTAAACTTGGTCTGTGAAGTAACTTCTCAGAGTGTTAAGTTGGGAATGCTGAAGATTACTAATGAGTTCTTGGTTAGCATTAGGGAGGCTCAGAAGTTGGATGTTAAGCTTGTGGATATAGTAGTGGGAATTGGCTGAGCTGAAGATAAAGATTTTGAGGTAGATACACAAGGTTTGTTGAGGTACCGAGGTCGAATTTGTGTTCCTGATGAAGAGGAAATGAAGAGGGCAATCCTAGAAGAATGTCACAGGAGTAAATTGAGTATTCACCCAGGAGCTACAAAGATGTATCAAGATTTGAAGAGGTTATTTTGGTGGCAAGGTATGAAAAGGGATGTAGCTCAGTTCGTTTATGCTTGTCTGTTTTGTCAGAAGTCCAAGGTAGAGCACTAGAGGCCGGCAGGGTTGATGCAACCATTACAGATTCCGGAGTGGAAATGGGACAGTATTGCTATGGATTTCATATCTGGTCTGCCGAGTACTGTGAAGAGGTATGATGCTATTTGGGTAGTTGTTGATAGGCTAACTAAGTCGGCACACTTCGTTCCTATTAACATCTCGTATCCGGTGCTGAGGTTAGCAGAAATTTACATCAAAGAGATTGTGAAGCTTCATGGAGTTCCTTCAAGCATTGTTTCAGATAGGGATCCTAGGTTTACATCGCATTTTGGAAGAGTTTGCAAGAAGCGTTGGGGTCCAAGTTGCGTTTGAGCTCTAAGATATCATCCCCAGACTAATGGTCAGCCCGAGAGGACCATCCAGTCATTAGAAGATTTATTGAGGGCCTGTGTGCTTGAGCATGGTGGTGCGTGGGATTTGTATCTTCATCTAATTGAGTTCACTTATAATAATAATTTGTCATTCTAGCATTGGGATGGCACCCTTTGAGGCGTTGTATGGGCGGAGGTGTAGGACTCCGTTGTCTTTGGTATGAGTCGGTGAGAGTGTGGTGCTCGGACCGAGATCGCTCGAGAGACCACAGAGAAGGTACACTAATTCAAGAGAAGATGAAGGCTTCAGAGAGTAGGCGTAAGAGTTACCATGACAAGAGGAGAAAAGATTTGGAGTTCAAGTAGGTGAACATGTGTTTCGAGAGTCAATCGGTGGTCGGTGTGGGTCGAGCTTTGAAGGCTAAGAAGTTGTCCCCTCGTTTTATTGGTCCATACCAGATCCTAGAGAGAGTTGGGAAGGTGGCTTACCGAGTTGCCTTGCCACCTAACCTGTCAAATTTGCATAATGTGTTCCATGTGTCTCAATTTGAGGAAATATATTTCGCACCCCGTCCCATGTAATTCGGGATGGACGACGTGCAAGTAAGGGAGAACTTGATCGTGGAGGAGACAAGTGTCGATCGAGATTGAAGGCCGAGAAGTGAAGACTTTAAGGGGAAAAGAGATCAAGATAGTGAAGGTGGTTTGGTTTTGGGCTACTGGTGAGAATGCTACTTGGGAGCTGGAGAGCAAGATGCAGGAAGCTTATCCAGAGTTATTTTCTTCCGGTAAGATTTCGAGGACGAAATATTCCAAGTGGGGGAGAGTTGTAACACCCCAAAATAGTTCAATTAATTATTTAGTTGAGTTATTTAAGGTTTACAACTTTTTAATTAAGCCAAGTATTAATTAGGAGTTTATTTCATTTAGGAGATGCTTAAGTGAATGGAGAAGGTGGGCGTAGAGGCCCATGAGCCATTGGAGGCCCATGAGCCATTAGAAGCCCAAGTGCTTGCCTTAAAGGAGAGTGTCGAAGGAGAGGGAGCATGCATTACCAAAGGAATCTAAGAAAAGTCAAAAGAGAAGTAAGAGAGAAGTTGGTAGGTGAGATCACTTTCTAGAGAGAAGAAGGAGAACGTTGGAGTGGAAGGAGCTCTGAATAAAGGGAGAAGAGTTGCTGCGAGTGTTAACTGGAGGATTTCAGTGAAGAGAGTATGTTCTACTCAACTGATCAAGGTTAGGGGGCTCTCTTCTCACGTATAATTTTGTAGTATGATGAGTTGTTATGTGTGAGTAGATTGTAGTTATGTTTTCTGAGCTGTTTTGCATGCTTGGTGTGTTTTGATGTTTTTGATGTTGTGTTTTGGCTCACTTCAGTGGAGTTGTATGGAGTGGATGGGAGAGTTGATCATACGAGGGATCAAGGAGTGAAATGGGAGCTGAGGAAACTCTCAGTCCCAGTGAGCTAGAGTGAGTGAGAGTGAGCAACATAATCTTGGAGAGGTTCTTAAAGAATAGGCTTAGGATAACAGAGGAGTAGCTGAAAACGTACATCATAAAGTGACGAGCGTGCGTTTGAGTTAAATGGAGTAGTCGGTTTAGGATTGCTGAGGTGAAGTTACTTTCCATACGTAAGTTGGAACTTAAGTGAATGATCGTAAGTGTCAAGAACGTAAGTAACGATGTCATAGGAGCCGAGGTGAATGATAGAGCAAAAGTGACTAAGTGTAAGAGTATCTGAGACTAAGTATAGTTGTCGGTTTGTACTTGCCGAGGTGTAGAGTAGGTATGCCGAGGTGCAACTACTGAAGTGTAGCATCTAAGTATACTCTAGGCGTAGCTACTGAAGTGCAGTTGTTAATGTCTAGCGCGTAGTAGCCGAGGTGAGGTGTGGCATTTAAATGAGGTGCGCAAAGTGAAGTGGTTAGGAGTGGGGTGTAGGTGCGCACAGAGAAGTAGTTGTAAGTGGAGGGTAGATGCGCGTAGTAAAGCGACTGTGAGTGAAGTAGAGGTGCGCGAAATGAAGTGCGTGGGTGCGCAAAGTGAAGTGCCGAGGTGCTTAGCGTGCCGAGATGTACTGAGAGTGTGCCGAGGTTCCCGTTTAACGCTAGTATGGCGCAGGGTGTTGCTGGACGCAACTGTGAGCGTCGTTTTGAGTGCCAAGTACGTGAGTGGTTAAATGGTGTAGTAATTTTGGTCCCTAATTGACGTTTTAGTCCTAAGTGACATGGTAGTCCTCGTGGTGACTTTTTGGTCCACTACTTGGAGCCGAGGTGTTTGGTGAGCTGAGGGCGACAGTCTTAGCGCTGTAGGCCGATACAGAGACGTCGGCCTTAGTGCAGTAATGATGTATGAGAGTTGTTTGGCCGTATGGCTACGAGTAGAGGAGTAATTAATGATGAAGTCCCTAATGGGCAATAAAATAAATGATGAGCAGAGGACTTGGTCCTAGAGAGAGAGAGAGAGGACTTGATCCTATTGAGAGCGAAGACTTGATCTTACTTGACGAATTGCTTGAATATGCATTCTCATTTAATTAATGATGAATATGCTGTGTTGAGATGCATTGTTCATGGTGTCGCATAAATCATATGCATATTGGTGCGCAGAGGATTTCGGTCCTAGAGGAGAGCAGAGGACTTCGGTCCTATTGAGTTGCAGAAGACTTCGGTCTTAATGGATCCATCATGCATATGCCTGGAGAGTCGGGTCTGCATTCATGCATATAATCATACACTAGAAGATGTGTTTATCTGTGTGTATGCCGAGATGATTATATGTGTTTTTGTTTAGCATGATGCTTGTCATAAAACTCTATTATATGTGTTTAGAGACTCACCCTACTGCTTTTTGTGTTGCTTCTTGTGTTGGCAACTTGCAGGTGTGCCCGAGTAGAGGTCAGTCCTCACTCAGTGTCGTTTGGCGTCATTTTGCTCTGGTAGTGTAACACTGGGGGCCGAGTAGTGTAGTGGTCTGTTGTGTAGGTTTTTGAGTTGTAAACCTATGTCTTTTTGGAACATGTATTATTCTGATTGTGTTGTAACTAATAACCTGTTACTGTGAGCTCGGTTCCTTCTTGGCCAAGGTGCTGTATGTGCATCACACTACAACTGTTTAGCTGCGCAATTATTTTATTGTTTTGCTTGGTTGAATTCATGTAGAAAAATGTAGCACTCCTTGAGTGGTTTTTGAAAACTCTGATTTAATTCGCTAAGTAGTATTAAAAGTAAGGGGGTGTTACAGCATCGGGCGGAATGGAAAACTTGGTGGACTCTCTGGTGGAGTGTTAGACTTAACAAGGAGGGCCGATCTGCGAGAGCTTGGGAGCGAGCTGTTGAAGCTAGAAGAGGCTAATCTGCTAGAGCTCGGAAGCGAGCTGTTGGAGCCAGATTAGGCTATTCAACAACGATCTCGGGCGGACAAGCTATTGGAGCCAGATCAGGCTATTCAGCGATGAGCTCAGGCGGACGAGCTATTGGAGCCAGATCAGGCTATTGAGCGACGAGCTCGGGTTGACGAGCTATTGGAGCCAGATCAGGCTATTCAGCGACGAGCTCAGGCGGACGAGCTTTTAGAGCTAGATCAGGCTATTCAGCGACGAGCTCGGGTGGACGAGCTATTGGTGCCAGATCAGGCTATTAAGTGACGAGCTCGGGCAGACGAGCTATTGAAGCCAGATCAGGCTATTCATTCCTGCAAATAGTTGAGGCAAACACGTGTTCAACGTGTGGGAGACATACCTTGATTAATCTAGCCGAGGCGAGAGTCCATCCGAGTTCGGCTCCAGAGGGATCGAAGAGATAATAATCTGAGGAGGATTCAGATTGAGAAAAGTCCTGGAAGACAGCGATCTATCTTCTACTGTGGTCGCCATTGTTCGGTACCTAGGTCTTGGAGCTGACCCTCTGCCTGGGGTACTTGAAGGGATTCCAGGAAAGTCTCCGAAGGGATTAGAGTGTGCTCGGAAGGTCACCGGTTGCGCCTGAGAGGAAGATTGTTGTCGGATACTCTCGAGATGAATTGTGAGCCCACGTCGGGTGGGAGTACCTGCAAGACACTCCAACGCTCAAGTCAGTATGTGGCCGAGGTGTAGTAAAGGAGAGAGAGAGAGAGATAGAGCACTAGGAGAAGAATGTAGTAAATGAGCGGAACATACCGTGGTAGAAGGGTGAACCTCTATTGATAGAGTAATCGGGCGTATCGTGTATGTCAGATCTGGTGGATCAATCTGAGCCGTCGGTTTAGCGGGAGCCGAACGATCTGGCGCTAGATGTTGGGAGGCACTTGGGTCATGCTTCTTCGAGGGAAAATGGGTCGGCCCATTGTCGCATGGGGCTTTGTAGCTCAGGTGGGAACAGTTACCATCAACGCGACATGTTTATATATCCTTGCCTTAAATTAATTGAAATGAAACGCCACATATATTCATTACTAAAATAATAGTTGCATCCACAAATATAATATTAATTCATATAAAGAAGTTATGTAATGGTCCAGTCTGGGCCTAACCTCACACAAGAGTTGGGCAAGGCCCAATATGCACTCAGCTATCAAGGTCTCCCATGGACGGCTGATAAGCGGTCGTACGCGAGTCAAAATAAGTAAAAAGGATTTAAAGTGTAGTACAAGGTGAGAAACCTTGGTCATCTCACAAGGATCTCTAATACTAAGATTACCAGAATCATGAACAAAATTAACAATAAAACAAGGGGTTTGTTTAAGAAGTAAACAACTTCTATTGGGGAATTTATCAAATTAAAGAGACAATTGATTCACTGATTTCTGGGTGCGCGTCTCGGATTTATCACAGGTTCTAAAAACAACAATTCATTTAATTTCAAATTCACAATTGACATAAACTAACTAATCAACGCTAATCAGTTTATACGAATTCACCTTTATTTGAGCAAGCTACAGAAACAATGAGTTCAATCGGTTACGAGAGCGGACAGGCGCCATTTCAAACACAACCAATATCATAACAGAATTCTAATCAATCCCTCTATCAATTTCTACTCGAATCAATTAATCTAAGCAATCAACTAATTCGAATAATTAAAAATAACAAAACATAATTGAATACAAACAAGCATTATACACAACTGAAACACGTTTTGCAATAAAAACAGAACGATTACTATGCAAAAAAACGAACTGAGAAGATTGCATACATTCTAAACTAATTCAAAATCGATAGAGATGGAATTAAGGAAATTAAAACGAAATTGTATTAAAACATTAGATACTGAACCTCAAAATCCGTAAACGGCAGCCTTTCACCAATGAAACAATTTGTGAGTTTAGGCTTCCATGGAGACTAGAGCACAAAAGTTTTGTAAAGTGTGTGAATAATGCGTAAGATCCCCAAAACGGCTGCTCCAGCCAAGTCTATAATACTAAAACGAAAAACCTATTCCCTTAATGGGTTCTTGGATGAAAGCCTGTTAACAAACTAATAATTGGCCCGAAACGGTTTACACTGTACTGCTTCGGTATTTGCAGTCTTGACATTTAATACTTCCGTATTTAGTTTCGAGATCAACAGAAGAATTGTAGCTCTGTTCCTTAGCTTTCCAACGCATGCTTGCACGCCTCAATCGGATAAACGTAGCTAAAGTTATGGCTTGCAGAGTAGACAAGGGTCAATATGCAATAAAAATAAGAATTAAGCAATAAATTGCTATACTGCTCCAGTAAGACCCAAAGTCTAGAAACGTGCTAAAAATTAAATATTAGTTACATAGCACAAATAAAAACACCAAATGCAAAGCTCTAAAGAGTGCATTAAAATGCACTGATCAAATACCCCCCCTACACTTAAGCTTTTGCACTCCGAGCAAAACACACAAAACAATACATAAAAAGCAAAACATGAATTTCCAATGAACCCAAAGAATGCAAAGTCATAAGAGGGATGTTTTTCCTAGGATTCAAGGAGAATGACATTCAGAGATAACACTTAATTACAATCAATGTAAACAAGAGGATAGAGAACCAACGACTGAATCATAAGTGATGAGTCCTCACAGAATTTATATAAATAATGCTCTCGATCACTCAAGTGTCTAGGCTTGTGTTTACTCTCATATATATAATAAGCACATCAATGAAAGTTAGCACTACCATATGCTTGACAAACTTCTAACATCCACACTTAAGAACACATGCACATAAGATCAAAAGGTCTTTATAAGGGTTGTAATGGGGCCAAGGTCAAGGTGCGATAATCCTAAGGGGGAACTACGCTAAAAAGAATCAAAGAGGATAAAGAAGCAATGAAAATCAACTCTTAAGTGAGCATGAGAGGGTCCAACTTGAACAAGATATGACAAACTTCACAATTTTGATACTTCTCTGCATAACTTTCTCTACAGAACATTCACTCTCCTTGATACAAAAAAAAAGATATATACACTTTCCAATTTTTTTCTATTTACTTTTTTTTATTATTTTTTTACTTTTTTCTTTCTTTTTCTAATTTTTTTTTTCTTTTTTTTTCATTTTTTTCTTTTTGAGAAATGTTTTTCTATACAAATGTACTTGCCAAACTTTCCATTGAGAACCCAAGAATCAACCCAAGTGAGACCCACAATTACACAGTTTGGACACCCCCACACTTATGGATATGACAATTTTCAAATCAAAGCTCCTTCACCCTCTAAGATTGGGCAATATCATTGTTTTTCTCTTAGGCTTGTAATGAGCTATAAAACAAAGAATGGAATAAAAAGGCTCAGAGTGGCTTACACAAAGGGATAAATTCAGGGTAGGCTTATTTGGCTTGTAGATAAAAAAACATAATTGCCTAGAGCATTTCAAACATGCATGTGAAAAAGTGTTTCAACAAGAATCAAGTCAAGGTCTAGAGTAACTAACAAACATGAGTGAGTCACACACAAGAAAAGAGAGAATGGAAAAATGTAGTCAATCCATAAAAATACTCAAATCTCACCAGGATCAATGACTATCACAGATGATGCAGTATTTAGTGCTCATACCCAACTTATTATACCAAGAGCAACAAGAAATCAATCAAATCATGGCAAAAAACCCATGGTCCTAAACATGCCAAAATAACATATTTTTGTTTTTTATTAAAACAAGGAAAACTGAAAAACAAACCAAAAATTAAAAGAAAAATAAAAACTACTAAGCTTCTAAAAGAAACCCCCCACACTTAAATCATACATTGTCCTCAATGAAAATCATACTAAGCTTCTCTGGTCAATTTTCAGTGTAGGTGGGATGTTCCAATGAGAGTTCTTCTATGGTTGCATCTTCTGTAGCAGAACTCTCATGGAATAACTTGAGGTGCTTTCTCTCAACTTTGAAAACTTTGTTTGTCGCCTCACTTTTCATTTCCACTACACCATGAGGAAAAATGTTAGCAATAACAAACGGACCAATCCACTTGGATCGATGTTTCCCAACCATAATTTTCAGGTGCGGTCTGAACCATAAAACTCTATGCCCAATGGAGAACTCATTTTTGAAAATCATCTTTTCATGCTTAGCTTTCCACACTTTCTTGGTAGGAATGCCTGCCAAGGTTAACCCGATGTCGCTCCTATGTTTCCTTATGATTGGCGGCTTCCCTTCCTGTTCAAATTTAAGATCAGCTACATTATTAACAAGAAACTTCCCACTCCCCTCTGAATATGCATGATTAACTTTTCTAGGGGGTGGTTCAAGATCTAAAACAAGATGCTTCTCAATGGCAGCAACAGTAGCTACATCCACAACCTTTCGAGTGCAAAGTATCAATCAAAACATCAAGAAATTCAATTTTACAAAGGGAATGCTCTTCCATGGGGTGTTTCTTAGCATTAAAGATGCTAAATTTTTCAGTTGTATCACCAAATTCCATGGAAAGAGTCCCTGCATGTACATCAATTTTGGTTTTGGCAGTCCTCAAGAATGGTCTGCCTAAAATGATACGCGGCCTGCTTGACTTAATTTCTTCCTCCATGTCTAGAATGTAAAAATCTGTAGGAAAAATCAAATCATTAACATTAACAAGAACATCCTCAACCAGTCCAGCAGGTCGAGCATTGCTTCTATTTGCTAGTTGGATGGTAACACCTGTTTCCTGCAAAGGTCCAAGAGCAAGAGAGTACTAGATGTGGGCATTACATTGATTGAAGCTCCTAGATCTAGCATGGGATCATGAAACTGAATGTTGCCTATGGTGCGTGGAATGGAGAAAGTTCCTGGATCCTTGCACTTCTGGGGCATAGGCAACATGAGGGCAGACACATTATACCCCACATTGACTTTTTCAATTCCTTTCAGTCTTCTACTTCTCTTGTGTGTGCACAACTCTTTCAGAAACTTGGTATATCTTGGAATTTGCTTAATTGCTTCAAGAAGGGGAATGTTCACTTCCACCTTCCTAAAAGTATCCAAGATCTCCTCATCCCTCTCTGTCTAAAATTGTTTTTTAGTTATTGCTGCTCATTGAGGGAAAGGGAGTGGTGGTATGTACTCCTTATCATCAACAGGTTCAGATGCTTTTCTATTTTCAAAACAGTAGTTTCAGGCACCTTTCGAGTGTCAATAGCCTTTCCAGATCTTAAAGTAATAGCACTAACATTGGGGGTTTGTGCATTTGGATTAACTACAGCTTGAGCCGGCAGTTGGTTTGACCCTCGGGTTTGCATCTGATTAATTGTGGTAGCCATTT
The DNA here is from genome assembly GCA_020916435.1 of Oxytropis ochrocephala. NCBI lineage: Eukaryota > Viridiplantae > Streptophyta > Magnoliopsida > Fabales > Fabaceae > Oxytropis > Oxytropis ochrocephala. Next base: position 56,060,591 of record CM037088.1, read on the forward strand.
GTCCCATTTGTGTCTGCAAATTCTGAATTGAAGCATCTGTTTTTTGTTGAAATTGGAGATTCTGGGCAGCCATCTACTTAACTAGATCCTCCAATGAAGGTTCAGGCCTGGGCTGTTGTTGTTGTGCAGCTGGATTTCCCCATCTAAGGTTTGGGTGGTTTCTCCAGTTCGGGTGGTACCTGTTGGATGACAAGTCAACATTGGCTTGAGGGTTAAATATATTAGCTGCATATGCTTGAGGAGTATCAGCATTGGGATCCTCTTGCAGCGTAGGACAAGAATCTGTGGGGTGCTCTGTAGAGGTGCAAATACCACAAACCTTTGCTGTCTGGTCTGTTGCCAATTTTTTTACCAAAATTGTGAGTTCATCCAACCTGTTTTCTAAGCTCTTATGATCAGTAGCCTATATCTCATTTACTCCTCTGGTTAGAATTGTAGAGTTTCTTCTAGTTGTGAATTGTTGGTAGTTAATGGACATATTCTCTATTAAAGCTCTTGCATCTGCTGGGGTCTTATCTACAAGTGCACCTCCACTAGCAGCATCCATAATATTTTTGTCCATGGGCAATAAACCCTCGTAGAAATATTGAATGAGTACTTGTTCAAAAATTTGATGATGAGGGCAGCTTGCACACAATTTCTTAAATCTCTCCCAGTATTCATGTAAAGACTCAGTGGAGTTTTGCCTGATACCACATATCTCTTTTCTAATTGAAGCAACTCTGGATGCAGGAAAGAACTTCTCTAGGAACAGCTTTTTCAAGTCATTCCAATTTTCAACAGAACTTGGCTATAGGTAATACAACCAATCTTTGGCTGCATCTTGGAGTGAGAAGGGGAAAGCCCTCATCAGTTTTATGTGCTCCTCTAGAATTCCTTGGGGTTTCATGGTTGAGCACACAATATGGAACTCCTTGAGATGTTTGGGAGGATCCTCACCTGCAAGACCATTAAACTTTGGCAATAAGTGTATTAAACCAGATTTCAATTCAAAAGGAACAACAACATCAGGATAATTAATACATAGAGCATTGTATGTAACATCAGGTGCAGCAAGTTCCTAAGAGTTCTACCAGTCATGTTAACAGAATCAAGATCTGAATCAAGTTCAAAGAGATTAAGGCTAAAGTTGCTATCGCTATCACTACCACTATCCTCTATATGTTCCCTAAGTCTATGATGCAATGTTCTCTCAATTTCAGGGTCAAAGGGATGCAAGTTAACAGTATTAGACCTGGTCATACACAATATGTAGCAAAAAGTGAGAAATTATCATAATTCTATACAAACTATGTCCTAAAGCTAAAATGGATGCAGAAAATAAAAAAAAACGAATCAAATCTGATCTAAAAAATTTAAAATCGCTGCTAAAAATCTAATTTAATCAAAAGAGGGATATGCAAATTTTTTTGGATTTTTTCAGATATATGAAAAATTAAAACAATTAATTAAAAATAGAAAACGATGGAATTTGCGATTTCCAACCTGTTTTCCCTTAGTAGAGTCCTGATCCTCGATTTTTTTCAGATTTTTCAACGGTGGTTTCGTAACAATCTGACGAGATCATTCAAAAACCGTTTTTTCCGCCTAAAATTCCTACAAATCAACAGTCTCAACGTTTACTACCTGTAACAAGACCTGGAAAAACAGCAAGAACAAAACTAAAACATTAGTAATGTTAGTGGAGTCCTGAAGTTGGAAATCCCTAATTAGAGATCCCCGGCAACGGTGCCAATTTGATCAGCGGTTGTACGCGGGTCAAAATAAGTAAAAAGGATTTAAAATGTAGTACAAGATGAGAAACCTTGGTCGTCTCACAAGGATCTATTATACTAAGATTACCAGAATCAAGAACAAAATTAACAATAAAACAAGGGGTTTGTTTAAGAAGTAAACAATTTCTATTGGGGAATTTATCAAATTAAAGAGACAATTGATTCACCGGTTTCCGGGTGCGCATCTCGGATTTATCACAGGTTCTAAAAACAACAATTCATTTAATTTCAAATTCACAATTGACATAAACTAACTAATAAACACTAGTGCAGAAAAGGCTTTTTGTATCGGTTGTTTTGCACTTTTAGTATCGGTTATCTGTCGATACTAATTCGACCGATACTAAATGTTCGACATTTAGTATCGGTTAAATAACCGATACTAAATGTCACTTTTAGTATCGGATTTTCAAAAACCGATACTAAATGTCATTTTTTGGTGTTTTTATGCCTTGAAAAGCGTACTTTTAGTATCGGTTATTTAAATAACCGATACTAAATGTCACTTTTAGTATCGGTTATTTAAATAATGGATACTAAATGTCATTTTTAGACAAGCAAACACAATGTTGAAATGACATTTAGTATCGGTTATTTAAATAACCCGATACTAAATGTCACTTTTAGTATCGGTTATTTAAATAACCGATACTAAACGTCATTTTTAGACAAAGAAACACAATGTTGAAATGACATTTAGTATCGGTTATTTAAATAACCGATACTAAATGTCACTTTTAGTATCGGTTATTTAAAAACCGATACTAAATGTCATTTTTAAGACAGCAAACACAATGTTGAAATGACATTTAGTATCGGTTATTTAAATTAACCGATACTAAATGTCACAAAAAGGGACCTTTAGCATCGGTTATTTAAATAACCGATACTAAAAGTCTATTTTCTTAAAAAAAGGTTCTCGGTTCACATTTACCACACACACTACATATAGTAGTGTGTGGTAAAATGTGAATCGAGAACCAAAACTAACATCAAACAACTAAAATTGAACATGAAATTCATAAGATTTCATAAATTTAACTATGGATCGTGTTAGTCAAATAATCACAAAAAATCACAAAAATCATTTGCAGTTCAAAAAACCCCAAAAAATCACAAAAAACCCCAAAAAATTTAAACTTATAACAAGACAACACTATCTCGAAAATTAAAAACAAAAGATGACAGACACGGTGTTGGAACATTTTTCGATGTTGGAATGCACCGCTATATATCGATTTCCATCTTCCTTGCAATTTATCAAGGTCCACTAATCCCGAGAGGTCGACTAATCCTCCAGTGAGCCTTCAAGTTCCTTATTTGCAATATACGCCTTTTGTATGTCTTCTTCACTTGCGGCAACACCTCTATTTAGCCCTAAACAAGACTCTGCATTAATGAAGAAACAAGTACTCAACAAATATTTATTTAGGCATGAAAGTGAAACACATAAAGAAGGTATTTGGGTGAACACGAGAAATTATGCACTTATGTGAGAGTAATCTAAATAAACAATTTGTAAATTATTTCAATAAGCTATAGTAAAGAGCATATAAAAATAAGCTAACATTAGCTTAGCTAGGGACATATAAGTTTGTTTTTATAAGCCCTTGCTAATATTTATTGATGCATTTATTTAACAAGACAAGGCTAAATAAGTTGTTGCAAATGCCTAAAAATCAACTCATAACTACCTCCCCAACATTTTCCCTCTTTTAAGTTACAACTAATTATACACACAAGAAGATAATAGTCCTAGTTAGTCATGAAATTCACCAATTAATTTGTCAAACAAAAGCAGTTTCAACCAATTCATTCATTCATTATTAATCCCATCGGCATGCAGAAGGTCCAAACAAAAATGATTCAATAACTAAATTCGAGAATGTGTACATAGAAAAAAAAAAAAGAAGCAAAATTGACATCCAAGGAAGGTAACAAAGAAGAATACCAGCAGATTGAGCTTGAAGGCGGAGATAGAATCAGAGGCATCCGGGAGAAGAAGTTGAAGGAGGATCAAGCAACAAAAGCCTCACCCAAAGCAGATTTGACAACAAGGGTTGAAGGAGATTTGATCAACAATTACAACTCGCAAAAATCACAAAAATCACAGACCATAACCATGTGAACCTCTTCCCTGTCACCAATAAGACACTTTGCCCAAATGAAGTCAACTGTTGCTATTCCAATTGGTAAAAATTACACTACTTAACTATTGTCAACAACAAAATTTCGATATGGACAAAATGAATTGCAAAGATATCTCGACCAAGTAATAGAAAGATTCAAAAAATTAAACTATAAAAGGAACAAATTTGTCCGATTACCTAAGCAAAGTTATAAGGATTGAAAGCCAGATTGCATCCCTAAAACAATCAGATTATATTACCTACATAGCAAATAAGAATAAAGAAGATAAATAAAGTGCATAGTTTGAGACATGTAGAAAATAGCTACTTTAGAAAAAGTTTAATCTTTCAATGAGACAAAATTCTCATAATGAAAGGAATCAATTCTGCAGAAACCATTAATTTATCTACATGGTTCATATCTATCCCAATGTTAAATGAGAGATGCGAGAAGGCCATAACGTAATCTTTGAGTCATTGTTTCCAAAATTCATCCTAAAAGGATTGTGAGAACCATAAGGAAGAGTCTTGTTTTGCTACTCAAATCTGTTTTACCTTTTGCTTGGCTCAAGGCCATTCTCTATTGCCTTTTTATCTTTCTTGTTTGAGCACAAAGAGAGATACAATTTTCGAGGAAAAGCAGAAGATTAGGGAATGGAATTTTAAGTTCTAAAAGATGACAAAATGGCTTGGAGTACTAAATTATTGCAACATGATTATATCAAAATTATTGCTACTCAAAATGGCTTGGAATACTAAATGGCCTATTTCATAAAAGAAAAATACTAAATGGTCTCTTAGACCATATGACAAACAGCTTGAAGTCTTACAAGATCAAGTTGTGCAGGCTTTGTAATAAATGTACCACGATATAATTATAACTAGCTTGGCAATGAATGTACCTCAGGTTCCATGATATCCTGAAACTCTGGCGGAACTCGAATAGCAAATCCATCACCAAAGAACTGAAACCAAGATTTTGTATTTTCAATCTTAGACGCAGCTTCATCATCAAGAAGTAAACCACGCTCATCCTTCTGACCACCCTGTTGGGCTCACCTGTATAAACATTCAGAACTTTGGTAAAAATGGAGACTAAGAGAGTAAGATCAAATCCAATCAATTAAGCAAATTTCCGATGGTAGTGGTAGAAGCAATATATGGTGTCAACATACAAGATATAATGCATTGTCCATATACTAGGAATACAACTACACGACAAATAGCACTTGCGCGAGAATCCAAATACATATTAATGCAGGAATTAACAATCACAAAGAACACTATCATCAACAAAGCAATAACAATCACAAAGAACTATAACAACGGTAACCACATAACAACAAGAATTAACAATGATTATTGTCATAATAGGTTTAGATATATGCGGCATACTTCAGCCAAGAAGAACATTGTTTTCTCCGAGCCATTCCGAGACATAACGATCGAGGGGCGATTCTTTCTTCTCATGCATCGAGACAATCTGAGAGAAAGCTCCAATGAGACAAAAATTAATTGATATTGAGAAAATGTGTGCAATCCTCAAATAAAATAGAAAAAAAGACAAATATAATAAGTAATAACTAATTATAAAAACTCAAAACCTCAAGATGATCGGTTCTCACCTCGGTTTCAATCTCACCAAAAATAGCAAAGAACTCTCAAATGAAAAATCTTCTCCGATTCGACCTATAAAATCATGAGCGTGATTTTAAAATTAAAATCGATATAATTACAAGCTAGCCATAAGTTGATATAGCAAATATCGTGTATTATCATACCATAGCAACAAGCCTTTGAAAAGTCGGTCTCTATTTTGTTGTGCATCGGCACAGACCAATGCTGGTGAAGCTTAAGCTTTTACCCGAAACGCCATATTTGCTTTCAAAGACTGCATCTTAGCCTGCAAGCATGCGATTTGGCAACTTTGCTTTCAGTTGGAGATTCCCTAACTCGTGCTTGTCTTCTTGAAACCTCCTCCCTACGATTGAATTTTGAAAACCAAATTAAGTAATGAGATTAAGAAGAAACAAGTAAGAACTACAAATATGAAGTGAATTTTATTGAAAGCGAGAACTATGAATAAAATATAGTATTAGAATATTATTACTCCTGTTACTTAGGGAGTCTTCGATGTTTCAAGCCATAATGATTCAATAAGGTTTTACATTGGTTGTCAAGTGCTAAAAACAACCCTCTTTTTACATTCGGACTTTGGAGCAACTATGTGGTTTAAGATGCCCGTTAATTTATTTATTTTTGAGTTAAAAGAGCGTATTATAAACACTATTACACATAAATTAAGATGTGGCAATGAGATAAAACTTAATAGATTCACATGTTGAACACCCATTATAAAGCATATGAAAAGTTGACACGGGAAGATAAAAGCCGATTCGATTCTTCATGCTCCTTTTCTACATGTTTGCAAGCATCACTTACCGATGCGGCCTTTGCTAATATGTTGTCCTTTGTTGTTCTCTGCTCCATATCTGCAGCAATCCTCGAGAAAGTTTTGTTCCTGTCTACCAAGGTTATTGTTCATGAGGATTTACTAACAGATCACTAGTGAATAAACAAACCTCCAAGGAGCTTCTAATTCCAATACATACTATCATGACTCATCAGAGTAAAACCGAATTTGCAGGAAAAAGAAACAAAAACTAATTTTCACTGTTTCAATATGCTTATAACCTATACCGTAAACGTTTCTACGCTTTAACAATTTCTCTTTGGAAGTCTGGACCGGATGATAGGTTTGTGTTTATCAATAAGCGAAGCAACAAGAAAAAGAAAATCATTGAAGATAACACTTCTTTAAGCAAATATTTTATCATAGCTTCTACTATAAGTAAAAGAAGTTTGAGTACATAACTCTTAAAGGCACAATAATGTCACTTGCCATGCATGGATATTGTATAGACTTCCCTAATACACATAACATACTATTACGATCGTATGAAATGGAAAACAATTTCTTTGCTCAAATATTACAAAATTAATTAAATTATCGACAGAGAAACATCTACCCCTCCCGCACGGGTGGCTCTGCACAGCCTTCTCCATATGTTGATGTCTCTCGCATTTCAACTTTATCAATGACCACAACATCCGAGCTCTCGAATCGCTCATCTTTGAACTGTTTTAGTATGCTGACTGATGACAAACAAGTAAATTAACTCGGATCACAAATTGGAAAATACTTTTATATGGAAACTCAATCTAAACTAATACTTGTAGGATGACATTGGACTCATAGGAGGAAGGAAAACATCAAGCTTTGCAGCACCAAAGATACAATAACTTAGTTAAAAAGAACACTGCATCTTGCTGAAAACTAAAATCCACTCAGACACTAAATGACGTATCTATATAAAATCATGTTAAATAACATATCTATATAAAATCATGTTAAATAACATCAAACAAGATGAAATGATGAATAGACATCAACAAAAGATAGATGAAATGATGAATAGACATCAACAAAAGATAGATAGATAGATACCTTGTCAACAATTTGTTTGAGCTGCTCCTTATGTGCTAGCTGCATTTGCATTTTCATTTCTGATATCTCTCCTTCTTGAATCTGCTCAACAAAGCTTACCAAGAGAGAGATGAAGCAAGATCTCAGCTGCAAAAACTTACAGAGAGGCTCACACCCTCTCATGAAATGTTGATTTCGAAATCAACCAAGAAAGCCTTCTCTTGTTCTCTTACGCTAAAAGCATAACAGAATCTAGTAGTCTCACATGGTTCCCCACCGGTAGATTCCTTTTTCAACAATGTTTCATCTCGTAATTCTCAAACAACAACAACAACATGGGTAATAATTGTCTCAATCATCATCAGTGACATTTAGCAATGATGTGTGATCGAGGAGCTATGATTATAGATTGTATTGCAAGAAAAATAGCATTACCTCAAAAGGAAAGCTTCTTCAAGTCGTTATAGATCTTTGGTCCTTTACTTCAAACTATGTTTCTTGCGGAGGTCCACTTCCAAGTTGGAGAAATCCTCCTCCTCCTTTGCAACAAAACCTTAAACTTCCACCTTTGACTATCAAACAAAGATAATAATAATAATAATAATAATAATAATAATAATAATAATGGCATTGAGTCTAATAGTACTAAAAGGAATGAGCAGTGAAAACCTCAAAAGATGCAAAGATTGAGGAAGTTCAATAAGCCATGCTAGAATTTTGTGTGTTCATTACAAATACATTGTATGGCTAAATTATTCACAAACTGTTATACGCAACAATAAATTTACCATTAAAGGATTTTGAACTCAATATCCATTAAAATCTAATGAATAGGAAAAGAATAGCGAGAACCTTTTTAAAGGTGTGGACATTCGAGAACCTAAGTAATCATCAAGTGTCCGATCATTATCTTCCAAATTATCGAAAGGATATTCCACCTAATGCAAGCCAAGTTACAACAAGAGATGGACAAATTCATTTATGAAGGTGATAGGAAAAATAAGAATTGGTTTGCCACTTATCGCATATAACAAAAACTCGGCCATCGTCCATTGTCTTGAATGACATGGATATCTCCCTGTCTTTGTACATAGGAAGAACTAAATAAATAACAAAACAATGAAAATTTGAACTAGTAAGCTAAGCATGGAAGTTCTTGAAATAACATGATAAGAAAGAAATACCTCACCCATCGATGCTATGCCTAGAAAGAACCCGGAACATATGATTTGCCTGCATAAGAGAATGATTATGACTCAATTCATAAGTCAAGCATCTTTCCATCCTTCATATGCTCGAACAAGAGCCATATGATCACTTGTAATCTTTATCTCGGCCCGACTTTTGTTGTCCTCGCTAATGAACACAAAAGTAAACATGATTAGCTTTCTCCAACATATTGAATTTATTTTTTATCTTTGCTTGGTCCAAGCAAAGTATTTCTTGACTAGAAAAAGTAATGTGGCATTTAACAAAACAGAACAAGTCCAATAATGAGACCCTAACAATACATACATAGCTGCAAGTAATCACGGACAATGAGTTGGCATTTATCATTGTATTGCAACATTGCTATGGAATATAGAAATCAAATTTCTGAGATGACTCCAAAAAGAAAGATCAAAAGAAACATAAAGCACAACTAGGTTGATTTTAACAATAATCGCACTTAATCCCCATACTCCCCATTCATCATACTCTTACGCAAAACATTGGATAGTAAGCCCTTGTAAACCATGCGAACTCCTTACATAATTTGTTCGGATCGATTTCCCCTTTATAAATGGATCTATGAATCTATTGAAGCACTAAAAGCAACATACAACCAAAAATCCCAAAATTCGCACAGAGAGAGATTACCCTAATATCATCATTGGAAACACCATAATCCAAATTAGATATAATGAGCTTGGTACGGTTTCTATGGAAGGTGTGCGACCACCTTGAAGCAGTACGCGCGCGCGACTACTGCGTCTTCGATCTGCAAACATATCGTCGGCCGCCAAGCCGACAATTTTGCGATTACTTCTTCGTCGAGAAAGCGTTCTAGCGAGAAAACTACAAGGATAGAATGAATCCCATCCTTGGCTAAATCAATACACTTGACTATTTCATTCTCAAGAAACTCAGATCCAACAGAATTATCAAATAAACACGCAAAATGTTTCATGTTAAAAGTTACAACTTACAAAAATGTTTCCAAGCGGGAATAAAAAGCGAAAAGATTTTGTTATTTCTTTGATAAGCAAAATTTAACCTTATAACAACATGAAATACTCTTTAAAAGCTTAAACCTTGTAACAAACGTGTATTCACTAAAGCACCGAAGACAACCACGTGAAATGAAATGAAAAGAGAAACCTTCTCTCGAGCATCCGCCATGTCCTTGTAAAAACTTCTCTCCTTCCTAAAGCACCGAAGACAACACAAAACCCTAATATCACTTAAACGAATCATGATGGAAGAAGAAGAACAAACCAGAGAGATCCCAAGCGAACCAGCACCACCACCAACGGCGTTGAAGACCAAAAACCCTTGGAGTCCGGTACGCTTATCACCAACTTTCTAACTCGATCTAAACACGGATCTACGATTTCTTTGCCAACTAAAGTACAATGAAACATGTAGGTTCCGGATCGATGAAAGCGGACGCGAGGAGCGTGCTTTCGAACCGGTTTACTGAAGAAGAAAGTGTTGAGCGCGATCGTGTGCAACTCCGAGCGTTGAATCACGCGTGAAATCATCGATTCGGTTAATGAAAATTAGGTTAAAAAGATTTGAAAGGAAGAGGAGAGAGCGGAAAAGATAGATAGAGAACGGAGGCGACGAAGATTTGAAAGGAAGAGAGAGTGAGTGAAGCGTCGTGAGTGAGTGAGTGCGAGAGAGTGAGAGAGTCGTGAGTGAGTGAGAGAGTCGTGAGAAGGAGAACGCGTTTTGGAAAATATGTGTGACCTTTAGTATCGGTTGTTTAAAAACCCGATACTAAATGTGTTAGAGACACACATTTAGTATCGGTTGTTTAAACAACCGATACTAAATGTAAGCGTGAAAATTGAAAACTTCAATTTAATTTCAAAATTGCCACCGCGTCTACATTTAGTATCGGTTGTTTAAACAACCGATACTAAATGGTGCTGTCTAAAGTCATTTTTGCACTAGTGAAAGCGCTAATCAGTTTATACAAATTCACACTGTTTCGAGCAAGCGCCGAAACAACGGGTTCAATCGGTTACGAGAGCGGACAAGCGCCATTTCAAACACGACCAATATCATAACAGAATTCTAATCAATCCCTCTATCAATTTCTACTAGAATCAATTAATCCAAGCAATCAACTAATTCGAATAATTAAAACTAACGAAACAGAATTGCATACAAACAAGTGTTATACACAACTGAAACACGTTTTGCAATAAAAACAGAACGATTACTATGGAGATAAACGACTGAGAAGAATCATTCTCTTTATAAACTAATTCGAAATCGATAGAGATGGAATTAACGAAATTAAAACGAAATTGTATTAAAACATTAGATACCGAACCTCAAAATCCGTAAACGGCAGCCTTTTACCAATGAATCAACTTATGAGTTTAGGCTTCCATGGAGGCTAGAGCACAAAAGTTTTGTAAAGTGTGTGAATAATGCGTAAGATCCCCAAAACGGCTGCTCCAGCCAAGTCTATAAGACTAAAACGAAAAACCTAATCCCTTAATGGGTTCTTGGATAATATTTGGCCCGAAACCCGGTTTCCACTGTACGTCTTCAGTATTTTACAGTTTTGACCTTCAATACTTCCGAATTTAGTTTCGAGCTCAACTGATGAGTTCTAGATCTGTTCATTAGCTTTCCAACGCATGCTTGCACGCCTCAATCGGATAAACGTAGCCAAAGTTATGGCCTGCAGAGTAGACAAGAGTCAATATGCAATAAAAATAAGAATTAAGCAATAAATTGTTATACCGCTCCAGTAAGACCCAAAGTGTAGAAATGTAACACCCCAAAATAATTCGATTAATTAACTTAGTTGAGTTATTAAGGGTTTGCAACATTTTAATTTTAAGTCAAGTAATTCATTAAGTGAGTGTTAAGCATATGTTACTATTTTAGGAAAGTGTCTAAGTTAGGAGAGGGTGTGTGGGTAGTGGAAGCCCACGGCCTAATAAGGCCAAGGCCCATTTAAGTCCCTTAGGACATGTTAAATGGTGCCTTCGAAGGAGACATTCCATTATTCCAAAAATTAGTTAAGTTACCAAATTTAGAAAGAGAGAGAAGTGAGACTTAGAGAGGAGTGAGACCGAAGAGAGAAGGAAGGGAAATCTGGGCGTGGAGAGTTCAAACTAGGAGAGCTTGTTGCTGTGGTTATTGTAGAGTGAAGGATTCTCATCTTCCTCGAGTTATTAAGGTTAGGGGGTCCTTTTAATCCTTGTAATGTTTTGTGTTTGATAGTATTTCGGTGTGAGTAGTTCTGATCACTTTGCATGTGTGTTTTATGTGTTGTTCATGTCATGTTTTGCTGTGTTTTGCTCTTTGCTGTGATTGTTGGTGAGATACGACGGTGGATCGTTTGGAAAGAAAGAGGTGTGTAACACTCTCTCTGTTCTGTGTGTTACGAAGAGAGCATTGCATGGTGAGGCATCCGAGTATGAATCGGTGTAGTGTGAAGAAATGAGCTTGCATGTAGAGTTAGGGAGAGGATCGGAGCCAACGGAGTGAGTATCCGAGTGTGCATGAGTGTGGTGAGCTGGAAATGAGTTGCATGTTGGGTTTTAAATAAAGAAACAGAGTAAAAGAAAGAAAATAGGAGTTAAGCGCCTTTTTACCGCACAAAACTCAAGTACCCTGACTTAGAGTGAGAGGCGAGGGTTGAGGGAAGTCAACGCTAGAGTGTCTTAGTGTTGAGAGTCTGTTGGTGAGTTTGAGGGAGAGTATGGGTCTAAACACCATTAACGAAGGGAAGGGACGCATAAACCGAAGTGTAGGCGTTTTCGCCTTAGGTTACCGAGGTGTAGAGGTCCTCAGGCCGAGGTAGCGTCACCAAGGTGGAACGCCCAAGTGCCTAAGTATAGGTGAACTATACCAGGAAATACTGAGAAGTGAATTCCCATGACTTAGATGATTTTAGTGTAAGGGAGTGCGTAACTGTGAGCGCATTACCGAATTGATGGTTTGAGTGTGGTTAGCCGAGGTACACACATAGTGTGCCGATGTGATGTTGTGTGGTTAGCCGAGGTACACACATAGTGTGCCGAGGTGATGTTAGGTGCCAATGTTGCCTAGCACATTGTGGACGCCACTGTGAGTGCTACCTTAGTACCAAGTGTGTTAAGTAAGGGAGCGATTAAGTCCATTTTGGTCCTTAGGTGACATTTTGGTCCCTAAGTGTCGTTGCGGTCCTCGGTGTGACAATTAGTCCACCATGGAGTGCCGAGGTGACTGAGAGGTCGGTTGTAGGTCCTAGGGTGATTCTACCGGTGTAGTAGGGTCGACCTTAGTAGACCGTGATGATGTCCAGATGGTGTAGACATCAGTGTGACGACGGAGTAGAACGACGGAGTAAACGACGGTGAACGACGGTGTAAGCATTTCACTTGCGTTATGATTGATTGGTGTGTGATTGTATTTGTCATGAAGTCACATGTTCATGTGCATATTACGACGGAGGAGGTCTCGGCCTCGATGTGGTAAGACTTCGGTCTCCATATCAAATAACGACGGAGTAACGACGGAGAGCCGACGGGCTAAATAACGACGGTGGAGGTACCTCATTGCATAAGGCCCTGTGGTTGGGTTGCATACATGCATACATTACATGATTTAATGTGCTTTTTGAGTTGATTGATAATTGTTGTGGTTAATTGAACTATCGGTGAGTGGCTGTAATTGCTAAACCGAGGTGCTTTAGTGCTATCTCTATCCTTAAGCTTTCTTCACATTATATTACTTGTGTTAAGAGACTCACCCTAGCTGCTTATTGTTGCCTGCTCTCGTGGCAACTTGCAGGTACACATGAGTGATGGTTGTGCCTAGCTCAAGTCGGTTGTGTCTGCTCTGGTCGTGTAACACTGGGTTGGGGCCGAGTAGATTATTTTGTGCTTATGCCGATCTTGTGTATTTCTGATATGTAGTCTTTTGAACTGAAAACTATCATATTTTGTTGTAACTAATACTATGTATTATGACTTGATGTCTTACTGGCCGAGGTGCCTTATGTTGTGGGCTTAGACCCTTTTAGCCGATGTGATGCGAATGAGTATATGCTTAGTATAATGCCGTGCAATTGTTTGAACTTAGTTGAATTCTGTTTTTTTTTTAAATCACCAAATGTAGCACTCCTTTGAGTGGAATTTTGAAAACTCTGATTTTAATTTAGTAGATTCGAATTGATTAGATAAGGGGGTGTTACATTGTTGGTATCAGAGCATAAGTTCGGTCTTGTCCGACCAAGTATTGAGTCTAAGTGTCTTAAGTCTCGAGTCTTAGGCTCGTTCTAAACCAGTTCTTGATTGTGTGACCAGTGAAGTGAGAATGGCTGGAAGAGCTGGAAGAAATGATGCTGCTATAGCTGCTGCGATGGGAGGCGATGGCAAATGCTATGGGAATCGACCTCGTGAGAATGCCGATGATCTTTGGAGCTCGTAGGCTCGTTACTTTCGGAGGAGAATCCTCCTACCTTGAGGGAGGTATGATCCCTGATGGGGCTCTAGCATGGTTGAAAGAAATAGAGAGAATTTTGAGTGATGGATTGCACCGATGAGCAAAGGTGAGGTTTGGGACTCACATGCTCATTGAGGAAGCCGACGACCGGTGGCTTGAATCTCTTCAAAGGTTGGAGACTGCTGAGGAAGGGATCACATGGGATATCTTCAAGAGGGAGTTTATGAGGAAGTACTACCCCGAAGACGTGAAAGGAAAGAAAGAGATGGAATTCTTGGAGCTCAAGCAAGGTAACATGACCGTGTCGGAGTATGCTGCCAAGTTTTCCGAGCTGGCGAAGTTCTACCCCCATTACACTGGAGCTACTGCTGAGTTCTCTAAGTGTATCAAGTTTGAGAACGGTTTGAAGCCTGAGATCAAGCAGGCAATTGGATATCAAAGGATAAGGGTGTATTCTGAGTTGGTGGATGTAACACCCCCTTACTCTTAATACTTTAACTTATAAAATCAGAGTTCAAAAATTGTTTTTCTTTTCAAAGATGCATCCTCAAGGGAATGCTACGTTCATCAACATCACTTTCACTTTGCCAATAATACTTTTCATTAATAAAATATAATTGCGTGATACATAGCACGACTTAAATGGGGCGAACCCTCAAATTCTAATACATCAATCTATTACAGTTCAACGTCACAGAGCAAGACGCCACAACTAGACTGAGGGAAGAAAGGACCTTCACTCCGGATCACCTGTTTGTCGCCACGAGAGCAGGCAACATAAAAATGCTAGGGTGAGTCTCTTTTCATAAATAATAAAATGTATGATAAACATTATGCTAGAGAAAGACAACTAGAACAACTCGATTCAGTGAACACTCACACAGACTCACGCCATACCACTTCAACTCACCTTCAATAAACACATCAACAAGCGTATGAGTATATGCATGAAATGCAACCCAAACTCCACGGGTAATATGCATGTGGATCCATAAGACCGAAGTCTTCTGCTCATCGATAAGACCGAAGTCTTCTGCTCATCAAATAGACCGAAGTCCAACCCAAACTCCACGGGTAATATGCATATGATTTATGCGACATAATGAACCATGCATTCTAACACACCAAGCCAATTTTAATGCGCACAATGCATACTTACCAACGATGCCTCAAAGGCACATCACCAGACCGCAGCCTCTACACAAAATATCAGGTCATAGACCCATCACCAAGACCGCAGCCTCTACACAAAAATATCAGGTCATAGACCCATCACCAAGACCGCAGCCTTTTGTTTATAAATAGGACCTAAGTCCTCTGCTCACCTCTAAGGCTAACATCACTCAGACATCATCACTGCACTAAGGCTGACATCTCTACATCGTCCAATAGCTCTATAGCTAGCGTCCAACCCATTGGACACTTTGTCCCCAAAGGTATTGGACTACACAGTCACTACGAGGACCACAACGTCACCTAGGACTAAAACGTCACCTAGGGACCAAGCCTGACTACACCATTCAGCCACTTAAGCGTTCTCGACACTAGACAACACTCACAGTTGCGTCTGGCAGCGTCCTATGCTACTCTGGGGTCGAACAGAACCTCGGCACACTCATCCCGCACCTCGGCACTCTCACATCACCTCGGCACTCTCACCAAGCACCTCGGCACTCTTGCATCACCTCGGCTACACACACCGGACCTGGCGCAAGGGGCACGCCACATTTGGCGCCCACACCGAGACCCTCACGGCACAAGGGCATGCCACACTTGGTGCCCCTCACCGTGACCCCCACCCACGCCAAAACATAACGCGCAACATATACCAACACAACGCGCACAACATTTCACTTCGCACACACTCACTGTACTCCTACCACACCACCTCGGTTACTCTACACTGGAACACACCACGCTTAAACGCAACACCTCGCCTCGGCTACTTCACCTAGGCACACTACACTTAAGCACAACAACTCATCTCGATTAATATACTTAAGTACACTACGTATACAACACTTCAATATAACTACGACCTTCCTACATCTCGGCCATGCTGACCTCGACGGACATCCCCGCACTTCAGCAGCCACACTTAGGCATGATTACACTACCCTTAACACCTCTACACCTCGACAATACATACTTCAATCATCATACACTTCACTTAAATAGCTACACTTAGGCATACTTAAATCTGCACCTTGACACCTCACTTAGGCAGCTACGCCTCATCCTCATTCACCTCGGCTTCTACCTCGGTTACCACCTACATTTACACTTAGGAACATCACCTCCTCACCATTTACCTCTACAACTACCTCGCTTTGCCTCGGCTATACTCACAGAAACTCGGCACAACGCAGTACCTCGGCATTCCTCAACACCTCGGCGCACCCTATTGCACCTCGGCATACACACCCTACCCTTCGTCTCCACTACACAGCACCTTGGCGCACCACGTTGCACCTCGGCACACACACCCTATCTTCCATCACACCTATCCTTCAACACATACACTTCGGTATATACACCCTATACCTTGGCGATACTAGTTTGGTCGTCCATGCACTACACCTCCTCAACTACACATAGGCTTATTCACAACTCACTTCACCATCTACACTTAGTCATTTCATCATCTACACTTAGTCACTTCACACCTAACCACACAACTTCACCTTGATTATTACACTTAGGCACAATACACCTAAGCACTCACCTCATCTCGGCCACTACACTTAGGCACACTACACCTAAGCACTCACCTCACCTCGGCCACAACACTCAGGCACACTACACCTAGCACTCACCTCGGCTCGGCTTATACAACACAACACCTCGGTGCACTCTTTGGCACCTCGGTTCTCTACTCTACGACACGTTAAGCTTCACTACACTTACTATTCAACGCACCTAAACCTCAGTACACTCACCTCGGCAGATACACGCTATAACATAACGTCGCACTTCCAAGAACTACGCTTAGGTATATATACACTCCACTTCGGCCACTTCACCTCGGTATACAAACCCCTCACCTCGGTAGCTACAAGTCGACACATTACACCTCGGTTTACACTCCCTTATCCTTCGTCTCCTATACATCATCACTTACGCTCCGTCACCTATATTCAACACTTACGCATTGGCACACATACGCCTCACTTCGGCAAGTACACCTAGGTATTATGTACACTACATCTCGGCCACAACACCTCGGCATACCCACTCTACACCTCGGCTAGTACAATTCGATGCCTATACTTAGTCTCAGATACCCTTTCATTACGCTACCTATACTATGCCATTCATCTCAGCTCCTATGACTCGTTACTTACACTTTGACACTTACGATCATCCCTTACATTTCAATACACTTGTGGAAGGTAGCTACACCTAGGCAATCCCAAGTCAACGCCTTCGCTTAAGCTCAGACACACATTCATCTCTTATGCTCAAACTCAACTCTACTACTATACCCCCAACCATCCAAAGATTGACTCCTTGAGAGCTTCCCAAGGCTACGTTACCCACTCTAGCTCACTGGGACTGAGAGTTTCTCAGCTCCCATTCCACTCCCTGGTCTCTCGTATGATCTAAACCACAACAACTCAACACCACTTCACTGAAGTGAACTAAAACACAACGTCAAACACATCAAACACACAAACATACAAGGCGGCTCAGAAATCATTCCTAGAGTCTACTCACACATAACACACATCATATATTCTATTATAGATGAAAGAGAGAACCCCCTAACCTCAAAAGATTGAAGAAGTAGCACTCTCTCCACCAAGCCTTCCCGATCCACCAAGAATCACCAACATTTCAGCTCTACCTCCTTGGCATTGAGCTCTTCCACGCCAAGCTTCCTCTTCCTCTCTCTAAAAACCATCTCACCTACCACTCTCTCTCTCTTACTTTCCCTTTGCCTTTTCTTAGATTTGGTGATGATGGACTCCTCTCCTTCGACACCTTAACCTAATACATGCATATGGGCTTAACTCATGGATCATGGGCCTAACTCTCATGGGCCTCTAATCACACTCCTTCCATTACTTGCACTACTCCCTCTTTAAATTAAATTACCACTCCCCTTTTTCTAACCACCACTCCTCATTTAAATCAAATACCTCCTAAATACCCTAAAACTCCAATTAATCCTTTGACTTAACCAAATGTTGTAAGCCTTAAAGAACCCATAAATAATTGAATTATATTTGGGGGCGTTACAGTGGACAGTTGTAGAATTTATGAAGAAGATAGTATGGCTACTAGCCGAGCTGGGAAAGATAAGAAGACTTTTCAACCTCAGAACCGTTGGAAGCCTTATGACCATTCTGGTAGTAGAGGAAAGGGAAACTCTGCAGGGAGAGGAAAGCCTAGTAGGGGAGACGCTCCT
This sequence comes from Oxytropis ochrocephala, assembly GCA_020916435.1. Lineage (NCBI taxonomy): Eukaryota > Viridiplantae > Streptophyta > Magnoliopsida > Fabales > Fabaceae > Oxytropis > Oxytropis ochrocephala. Next base: position 56,079,050 of record CM037088.1, read on the forward strand.
GCTATTCTGACTTGTTACAAGTGTGGATTGCCTGGGCACAAAGCGAAGGAGTGCAAGGCTGAGGTGAAGAGGTGTTACAGATGTGGCAAGGAGGGCCACCTATCTGCTGAGTGTGGGCGAAAGGAAATAGTATGTTTCAATTGTGGAGAGATGGGACACATCGATCCCAAATGTCCAAAGCCAAAGCAAGAGAAAGGCGTGGGGAAAGTGTTTTTGCATTAATTTGGGTCCGAGGTGGTGAACGAAATCAAAGGTACGTGTTATATCAACGGTGTTCCTCTAGTTGCAATTATAGATACTGGCGCAACTCATTCATTCATTTCTGCCATGTGTGCTAATAGACTGAGTTTAGTGTTGTCTTCATTGGGAAGGGAGACGGTCATTGACACTCCGGCTATGGGTTCGGTGACTACATCTCTGGTATGTTCGAAGTGCCCACCGATCGTATTCGGCGGGGACTTCTCTGTTAATTTAATTTGTTTACCACTAGAGGAATGGGCGTCATCCTTGGTATGGGTGGTTAGTAGACAACCATGTTCATATCCATTCTTGTTGAGAGATCGGTTAGTTTTCCCTACTGCCGAGGTGAAGGAATCAGTTTTACTTCCTGCTAAGCAAGTGCGCAAGTTGTTAGGAGAAGGGGTTACTCTGTTTGCTTTATGGGCGTCATTAACAGTAGAGAATCAAGTCAAGATTGAAGATGTGCCAGTGGTTAGAGAGTTTGCCGAGGTGTTTCTGAAGAAATACGATGTGCCACCGAGAGAGAGATTGAGTTCACCATAGAATTGATTCTGGAACAAGACCGAGTATCTATGGCACCTTATAGGATGTCTCGCATCCGAAATTTGTCCGAGTGAAGAAAGCAGTTGGAAGAATTGCTAGAAAGGAAATTTGTGAGACCAAGCGTGTCACCGTGGGGAGCACTGTGTTGCTAGTGAAGAAGAAAGATGGAAGCATGAGGTTGTGCGCGAGACTACTGAGACAATTGAACAAGGTTACAATTAAGAACAAGTATCCACTACCAAGAATTGTGATTTGATGGATCAATTAGTGGGTGCGCAAGTATTTTTCAAGATTGATTTGAGGTCGGGCTACCATCAAATCAAAGTGAAGGACGAAGACGCGTACCAAAGAGCGACTTTTAGAACTCGGTATGGACACTACGAGTACTTAGTAATGCCATTCGGTGTCACTAATGCTCCAGGAGTATTCATGGAGTATATGAATCGTATTTTCCATGAGTACTTAGATGGGTTTGTGGTAGTGTTCATAGACGATATCTTGGTCTACTCCAAGTCGTGGAAGAGCATGCCGAGCACTTAAGGATAGTCTTTGAAGGTTACGAAGGAGAAGAAGTTGTATGCGAAGCTATCCAAGTGTGAGTTTTGGTTGAGGGGAGTGAGTTTCCTAGGCCATGTGATTTCCAGCGAGGGGATTGCAGTGGACCCTTCAAAGATTGAAGCTGTGTTGAAGTGGGAGGCACCCAAGTCGGCCACCAAAGTGAGGAGCTTCTTGGGGTTAGCCGGTTACTACAGAAGATTCATTGAGGGTTTCTCCAAATTGGCGTTGCCATTAACCCAATTGACATGTAAAGATAGGGCTTTCGTATGGGATGACCGATGCGAAGAGAGCTTCCAAGAGTTGAAGAGGAGATTGACAACGTCGTCGATCTTGACGTTGCCTAATCCAGAGGACCCTTTTGTGATCTATTGTGATGCATCTAAGTTAGGTTTGGGCTGTGTGCTGATGCAAGAAAGTAAAGTAGTGGCGTACGCTTCAAGGCAACTGAAGACTCATGAGAAGAATTACCCCACTCATGATTTAGAGCTAGCTGCCGTGGTGTTTGCATTGAAGATTTGGAGGCATTACCTTTATGGTTCAAGGTTCGAGGTGTTTAGTGATCACAAGAGTTTGCAGTACTTGTTTGATCAGAAGGAATTGAATATGAGGCAGAGGAGATGGTTGGAGTTATTGAAAGACTATGACTTCGGTCTGAACTATCACCCAGGGAAGGCCAATGTTGTAGCTGATGCGCTGAGTAGGAAATCTCTGCATATGTCATTGATGATGGTAAAAGAGCTGGAATTGATTGAACAGTTTATGAAGTAACACCTCGAAGTGTTAAGTTGGGAATGCTGAAGATCACTAATGAGTTCATGGTTAGTATAAGGGAAGCACAGAAGGTTGATGTGAAGTTAGTTGATGTGTTTGAGAGAGTTGGCCGAGCTGATAACAAAGATTTTGAGTTGGATGCGCAAGGATTGTTGAGGTTCAGAGGCCGGATATGTATTCCTGATGACGAAGAGATCAAGAAGGCAATTCTGGAGGAGTGTCACAGAAGTCAGTTGAGTATCCATCTAGGAGCTACGAAGATGTATCAAGACTTGAAGAAATTATTCTGGTGGCAAGGAATGAAGAAGGATGTAGCTCGTTTCGTTTATGCTTGTTTGACTTGCTAGAAGTCAAAGGTGGAGCACCGTAAGCGCGGAGGGTTGATGCAACCGTTGCATATTCTGAATGGAAGTGGGACTGAAAGATTTCCATGGACTTTATGCTTAGGGTTGCCGAGGACAACAAGAGGGTTTGGCACCATTTGGGTGATTGTTGATAGGCTGACAAAGTCATCACACTTTATTCCTATTAACATCACATACCCAGTGCCGAGGTTAGCAGAAATTTATATCAATGTCATTGTGAAGCTTCATGGAATCCCTTTGAGTATTGTATCGATGAGAGATCCAAGGTTTACTTGAATTTTGGAAGAGTTTGCAAGAGGCGTTGGGTTCCAAGTTACGTTTGAGCTCGGCATACCATCCACAGACTGATGGTCAATCCGAGAGGACTATCCAGTCCTTAGAAGACTTATTGAGAGCTTGTGTGCTTGAGCAAGGAGGTTCGTGGGATTCGTATCTACCATTGATAGAATTCACTTACAACAACAGTCATCATTCAAGTATTAAAATGGCACCATTTGAAGCATTGTATGGCCGTAGGTGTAGGACTCCACTATGTTGGCATGAAACAGGAGAGAGGGTTATGTTGGGACCCGAGTTGGTTAGAGAGACTACCGAGAAGGTTAAGATGATCAGAGAGAAGATGAGGGCGTCACAAAGCAGACAGAAGAGTTACCATGACAAGAGAAGGAAAGACTTAGAATTTCAAGCCGGCGACCATGTATTCCTTAGAGTCACCCCGTGGATTTGGAGTTGGACGAGCTCGAGGTCCAAGCGTCACCTCGTTTCATTGGACCCTATCAAATCTTGGAAATAGTTGGGAAGGTGGCATCTTCAATTGCATTGCCACCAAATCATCAAATTTGCACGATGTGTTCCATGTATCTCGGTGAGGAAGTATGTTCCTGACCCGTCCCATGTCATTCAAATGGATGATGTGCAAGTGAGAGACGACCTCACTGTAGAGACAATGCCGATCAGAATTGAAGACCGAGAAGTAAAAACCCTTAGAGGAAAAGAAATCAAGTTGGTGAAGGTGGTTTGGGTAGGAGCTGCTGGTGAGCATGCTACTTGGGAGCTAGAGAGCAAGATGAAGGAAGCCTATTCCGAGCTGTTTGATTAAGGTAAGATTCCGAGGACGTAATCTCCTAAGTAGGGGAGAGTTGTAACACCCCAAAATAATTCGATTAATTAACTTAGTTGAGTTATTAAGGGTTTGCAACATTTTAATTTTAAGTCAAGTAATTCATTAAGTGAGTGTTAAGCATATGTTACTATTTTAGGAAAGTGTCTAAGTTAGGAGAGGGTGTGTGGGTAGTGGAAGCCCACGGCCTAATAAGGCCAAGGCCCATTTAAGTCCCTTAGGACATGTTAAATGGTGCCTTCGAAGGAGACATTCCATTATTCCAAAAATTAGTTAAGTTACCAAATTTAGAAAGTGAGAGAAGTGAGACTTAGAGAGGAGTGAGACCGAAGAGAGAAGGAAGGGAAATCTGGGCGTGGAGAGTTCAAACTAGGAGAGCTTGTTGCTGTGGTTATTGTAGTGTGAAGGATTCTCATCTTCCTCGAGTTATTAAGGTTAGGGGGTCCTTTTAATCATTGTAATGTTTTGTGTTTGATAGTATTTCAGTGTGAGTAGTTCTGATCACTTTGCATGTGTGTTTTATGTGTTGTTCATGTCATGTTTTGCTGTGTTTTGCTCTTTGCTGTGATTGTTGGTGAGATACGACGGTGGATCGTTTGGAAAGAGAGAGGTGTGTAACTCTCTCTGCTTGCGTGTGTTCTGAAAGAGCAGCATTGCATGGTGAGGCATCAGAGTATGAATCGGTGTAGTGTGAAGAAATGAGCTTGCATGTAGAGTTAGGGAGAGGATCGGAGCCAACGGAGTGAGTATCCGAGTGTGCATGAGTGTGGTGAGCTGGAAATGAGTTGCATGTTGGGTTTTAAATAAAGAAACAGAGTAAAAGAAAGAAAATAGGAGTTAAGTGCCTTTATTAAGCGCGTAAAACCGAAGTACCCTTCAGCTTAGAGTGAGAGACCGAGTTGAGGGAAGTCAACGCTAGAGTGTCTTAGTGTTGAGAGTCTGTTGGTGAGTTTGAGGGAGACTATGGGTCTAAACACCATTAACGAAGGGAAGGGACGCATAAACCGAAGTGTAGGCGTTTTCGCCTTAGGTTACCGAGGTGTAGAGGTCCTCAGGCCGAGGTAGCGTCACCAAGGTGGAACGCCCAAGTGCCTAAGTATAGGTGAACTATACCAGGGAATACTGAGAAGTGAAGTCCCATGACTTAGATGATTTTAGTGTGCGGAGTGCGTGAATCGTGAGCGCATTACCGAATTGAGGGTTTGAGTGTGGTTAGCCGCAGGTACACACATAGTGTCCGAGGTGATGTTGTGTGGTTAGCCGAGGTACACACATAGTGTGCCGAGGTGATGTTAGGTGCCAATGTTGCCTAGCACATTGTGGACGCCACTGTGAGTGCTACCTTAGTACCAAGTGTGTTAAGTAAGGGAGCGATTAAGTCCATTTTGGTCCTTAGGTGACATTTTGGTCCCTAAGTGTCGTTGCGGTCCTCGATGTGACAATTAGTCCACCATGGAGTGCCGAGGTGACTGAGAGGTCGGTTGTAGGTCCTAGGGTGAATCTACCGGTGTAGTAGGGTCGACCTTAGCACTGTGATGATGTCTAGATGGTGTAGACGTCAGTGTGAACGACGGAGTAAACGACGGTGAACGACGGTGTAAGCATTTCACTTGCGTTATGATTGATTGGTGTGTGATTGTATTTGTCATGAAGTCACATGTTCATGTGCATATTACGACGGAGGAGGTCTCGACCTCGATGTGGTAAGACTTCGGTCTCCATATCAAATAACGACGGAGTAACGACGGAGAGCCGACGGGCTAAATAACGACGGTGGAGGTACCTCATTGCATAAGGCCCTGTGGTTGGGTTGCATACATGCATACATTACATGATTTAATGTGCTTTTTGAGTTGATTGATAATTGTTGTGGTTAATTGAACTATCGGTGAGTGGCTGTAATTGCTGAACCGAGGTGCTTTGGTCGTGTAACACTGGGTTGGGGCCGAGTAGATTATTTTGTGCTTATGCCGATCTTGTGTATTTCTGATATGTAGTCTTTTTAACTGAAAACTATCATATTTTGTTGTAACTAATACTATGTATTATGACTTGATGTCTTCTTGGCCGAGGTGCCTTATGTTGTGGGCTTAGACCCTTTTAGCGATGTGATGCGCATGAGTACATGCTTAGTATAATCTTAGTGCAATTGTTTGAACTTAGTTGAATCTGCTTTTTTAAATCACCAAATGTAGCACTCCTTTGAGTGGAATTTTGAAAACTCTGATTTTAATTTAGTAGATTCGAATTGATTAGATAAGGGGGTGTTACAAGAAACGTGCTAAGAATTAAATATTAGTTACATAGCACAAATAAAAACACCAAATGCAAAGCTCTAAAGAGTGCATTATAATGCACTGATCAACGGCCCAGATTGCTACAGCTAAATCCGACGCCTCAGATACGACAATCGCCTCTATAAATAGGGTTGTACCCCTCCATTATCAGGTACGCTTTTATTTCTTGCATAACTCTCCACTTCTCTTGCTGACTTAGGCATCAGAGTTCTTCCAGGTACCACCCCTCGACGAGCTCAAAATCATCTACCTCGGTGCACCCGAGCTACCAGTGGACACGTCAGAGCTATTTCTTCAACCACTCGAGACACTTCTCCAAATACCTCGGGTCTAATCGTCATCCGAGATCCAGGTGTTGAACGTGTACCTTTCACCATGATAGTAAATAATTAATTTTTGATGAAGTATTAATGTTCATCTCTCCTAAGTTATGACAAGAAATGCTTTTTAAATTTGCTGCCATCATGAATGCAGATGCATAATCGAACCTAAAGATTGTCGAACATTTGTTGGTGGGATAATGCTGCAACTAAGAAGAACAACCAAACATGGAAAAACATCATAAGTATAAATACATAAGAAGAACGTGTAAAATAAAAGAAAAGAAGAAGATGAATTTATCATTGCGCAAGACTCCAAGGCGTGTGTAAACACTAAGCTTTAGGTTCCTTTCTCCTCCACCAATCACTCTAGATTGAATGCAATAGGACAACCAGGGAATCCCCTTCAGGATACAATGGAGTTTGTTGACATGGTTTGCACACCAACATCAAGCGTATCGTCAATAGTATTTACAGAATAATAGTTCCCTAACTTCAATTTGCGCAAAAGAGAAGAAAGAGAATGATTTGGATTATTGAGTTTGTTAGAGTTTTGTCTTAGACATACGAAGAATCTATATTCTTTCTACTTATAAATTTTTTCTATCTATAGACTATTCGTACTTGGGTCGGATGTGAGTTTCGCCCTGGGGTAGTTGAGTTGTGGTGGCTCGGCTAGATTGACGGTGGTCCAAGCAGGGGTAGTTCCTCCGTGGTTGAGGTCGCTGCGGGTGTACCTGCAAGCACTCTGATACTTAAGTTAGTAAACAGAAGTGGAGAGGTGTGGTATGAATGAGAATGTACCTGATTGCATGGGGGTGCAGATCTATTTATAGACGCTAGAGTCGAGCCGGATCATTTGATGAAGCAGCTTCCATCTGAACCGTGCAGAGCCGTCTCTTCTTCAGCGAAGCTAATTGGGCCGAAGACAAGGTCGTATTAGACCTGGCCCGGTCCAGCTCCGAGTTGGGCTTGGTTAAGTCCGGAACAGTGGCCCCCCAAGTCTAGGTCAGCCATGCTAGATGAGAACGTCATCGGCTTGAGATTCCAAGCGGTCATGCAGGGGACAAAGGGGTACCTGAAATGACACGGGTTAGTGTGCCAGTGGTGAAGTGACTGAGCTAACTTTGAGTGGATCGAGGCGAATATTGGGGATCCGAGGTGATTCATTATAATGGTTGCGCATTGATGGGACACGTCGGTTTGCCTCCCGACTCTTGGAGGCCTATATAAGCGAGGGAGAAGGGTTAATTTGCCCCCTTTGCAAAGTTGAGTTAATCAGTTTCTTTTGTGATTCCAGCGTGCTGAAGCTAATCTTCATCGTCCTCCATCACAGTTTTCAAGGTTTCTTTGTTGTCTTAGCTTGTTGTTCTTCATCCTGACGTCAATCTTCAAGGTGAACATCATCCAGCTTCAAGCAGAGGTTAGTTTTCATGTCCATTCTAGTTTTTCACCTTTGATTCTTATTGTGTTTTGGAGTGAGCACGACTGACGTTGCCGCTTTCCGGGTTGTTGTCACCGCCGTCGTGCCTCTTGGGGAGGAGACTAAACCGTTCTGACCTATCCCAGGTCAGAGTCAGACTTATTTTAGTTTCGCTTAGTGACGTCAGCGCCCTCCCCTTGCTGGTGAATGGTTAAGACCCGGACTGAAGAGAGGCAACCGTTCAACCCTTCCGGCAAGCTGATCTTAAGGATGTCGTTGGATGGTAGACCAGTGACGGCTCCAGAGGGTGCTCCATCATTATTTTCTTCTTCCCACGCTTCATCTTCGGCGAGGTCGGTTCGTCAGCATGAGATATCGACCTCAGTGATGAACATTTCCAGGAAGATCTCAGGTATGACTACTGAAGTTTCTTTTCGGACTCAGGACGAGGCCGGGGCTGATGAAGAGGTCTTCGAAGAAGATCTGTATAAATGGGTCTCGGCTGATAACCTCCAGATCGGCCCCGACTTTAAACCCGATGTCAGCCTTGCTACCATTAAGAAATATATCGCCGCGCTTCCAGACCAGAGGTGGAAGCTAGAGGAGGCTCCCAAAGACAACCCTGTTTGTGACGAGGTTCCTGACTTTGGCTTCTTCTTCTATGGGGTAGAAATGAACAACCTTGGAGTTAGGATTCCCCTTATCGAGTTTTTGAAGGGGGTTCTTAACTACCGAGGTTGGCTCTGACACAACTGGCCCCAAACGCTTGGGGTTTTATGTGTACATTTGAGCTTGCCATCGAGCATATGGGCCGATCTCCCATTGCCAAGGTCTTCTTTTTTTTTGACATTTTTCGCCGACCGGAGCCAGAGATCCCCCACTGTCTTCTTCGAGCATCTGGGCCGATCTCCCACTGTCTTCTTCTATGTTCGAGCTATGAGCTCGAATGCCAAGAGATCAACTGCCGACTTCGAGAACGACAACCAGGAGAGAGAACACTTCCCCTTCTCTTGGACTCAAGATCATTTCAACAAGGATGGGAAAGCCTACGCTGTGACGCTGGGATCCCTGAGGGGCGAGGACGCCGTCTTCTTTAACCTGCTCAAGATGTGGGCCGACAAATTCACTACTGCAAGCTGGCGGAATGAGAGTGCCTTGGTTATTAATGCCATTGCCGAGTCGCCTGATAAGTTGAAGGCTTATTTTGGTAGTTCTTTTATTTCTGTTCTTTACTTGTCTTCTGTTAGTTACCCTTGTTGTTTTTATGACGTTGGTTTTGTTTGTGTAGATTCAATGCCCTCCAGCAATCCAGGGCCGACCTTACGGTGGTCAAGCCCTCTATTTCCAAGAGCACCAACACGGATTCGGCCTTCGGCGTCAGACCTGCTGCTCAGGGGGGAACCCCAAAAGCTGCAATAACTAACCCTATGCTTGTTGCCGACAAAGGTTCCCCTCAAAAGATCAAGAAGGGAAATGTCACCAAAGATGCTGAGCATCGAGCTCAGCAATCTCGGAAGAGAAGAACGAGATCATTAATGTTGCCGACAAAGGGCTTCAATAATTATCTCTCTATGGAAGATTTTCGAGTTTGCATGAGGGTGGGAAAGCTTGGTGAAGAACTAATTTTGAAGCTCAGGCACGAGGCATACGAGGAGGAAGCAGCTCGCTCGCTACTGCAGAAAAGGACCTGGGAAACAAGTTGGCCGAAAGATCAAAGGTTATTGATCAAGTTCCTGGTCTCAAGGTTAAGGTAGCCGAAGTCGAGGAGAAACTGAAGAAGGTCGGGGCCGATCGTGAGAAGGACCTGGCCGAGCTGGAAAAGGCCAAGAAATATGGAGAGGATGCTTTGGTGAAAATTGTTGATACTGCCATGTTCGGATTTTAGCATTGCATTGACCTGTTTGGAGTTGTCGACCCTAACTTTAATTTTTACATCTTGCAACTGGGTTACCGGGTTCATGATGGCAAATTTGTCAAGCCTAGGCTCAATGGTTCTCCTTTGACCGATGAGGATGTCATCTTTTCCCCTCCTCCTATTCCTGCCTGTAACGCCCAAAATAATTTAATTATTTATTTAATTAAGTTATTTAAGGCTTGCAACATTTAATTAAGTCAATTAATTAGTTGAGTTTAATTTATCAAAAAGGGGTCTAATTTATTTAAGTGGAATAATTAAGTTGAGATTTATTTTATTATAGGAGGTGAACTAAATTGATTGGAGTGGTGTAAATAAGGCCCAAGTCCATTAGTAAGCCCAATTCCTAGTCTTTAACCTAAGGGGTCTTTAGGGTAGTGCCCATTTGAACCAAACAAAGAAAGAAAAAAAAGAAGAAATTGAGAGAGAAGAAGGGAGGAGGCCGACGCAGCTAGGGAAGGAAAAGGAGGGAGCTTTTTCTTGAGTTTTGCTTGGTAAGTGGAGTTTCTTAGTCCATTATTCTCCATTTTTCTTCCTCTTTTTAGTGTGGTAGTCTTTAACTCCTCATTTCCATTTTGTTGATTCTTCATTTTTACCCCAAGGAGAGGGAGGTTTCGGTTTCCAGCTGAAAGGAGGGTAGGAATACTTCATTTTGTTGGTTTTTGGTGTTGGATTGAAGTTCTAGCTCATTCAAGGTTAGGGGGCTCTCATTTACATTTATAATAGGTTGTATGATATGCATTATGTGTGGAATAGCTCTAGGATGGTTGAATTGTTTGAGTTTTGTGTTAATCTTATGTTTGTTGTTGTATTTGAGTTTAATTTGGTGATACTATGATGCTTGATGTTGGAAATAAATGTGTTATTAAATGTGCATGCAATGTGTTTGATAAAATGTTTCAATGTGATGAAATATGAGAATATGTTGATTTCATGATGTTGATTAAATGTCTAAGTGAGTGTTGTTGAAGTGGGTTTGAATTGTTGAATAATAGAGTTGTGGAAGTGTTTATGGTGTAGGTGAAGTTGGGCCACGGCCTAGGTGCCAAATGCCTAGGAACCGTGCGCCTAGTGTGTGAGTGAAGGCGCCAAGGGTGGCGCCATGTTGGTGTGCTGCGTGCGTGTGTGTGTGGCTGAGCAAGGGCGCCAATTGCTGGGAAAAGTGGCGCCAGGTTCACTGTTGCGTGGTTGGGCGTGTGCAGGGGCGCCAATTCCCTGGGAATCTGGCGCCTGGTGTGTGTGTGTGCAGTGGTGCGTGTTGCGTGGTGCTGTGCAAGGGGCGCCATTTTGGCTGCCCCAATGCGCCTGGTGGTGCCTGTGTGTGGGGGGCGCCATTTGGCTGCCCTGTTCGCCTGTTTTGGCGCCTGGCTGGGCAAGTGTGTCTAGGTGTGAGTTCAAAATTAGTCCCTAAGAACTAAATTGATCCTTTTGGTGCCAAAATAGTCCCTTGGTGTCAAATTAATCCTAATGGTGTCGAAATAGTCCTTAGGTGCTAAATTAATCCTTATGGTGTCAAAATAGTCCTTAGGTGTCAAAATGGTCCCTGGGTGTTGAAAGGGTCCTTAGGAGGTGATTTGGTCCTTAGGTGATGGTTTAGTCCTTGGTGTGTCATTTAGTCCAATAATGAGGTGTGTGGTATTGAGGTGATGATTAAGCGGTGATGTAGGCTTCGGCCAAATATTGTGATTGAAGTGGAGTTGCGAAATGAAAAGCGGTGAGTTAATAATTGTTGTGGTAAATGTATTGTGTTGTGGTGCATTGTCATGGTGTCACATAAATCATGCATATTCAGCGGTGATGTAGGCTTCAGCCAAAGCGGTGATGTAGGCTTCGGCCAAAGCGGTGTGTGCCCTCGAGGCTTATTGCGGTGATGATGGATCCACATGCATATTGCATACATACATGTACCCATGCCTTGGTAGTAAATCTCGGTGATGCTTAATTGATCCGTTAATATTATTTCTTGATGTTATAATTAAATGGTAATGCCTTAATTGTTGTGGATTGGTGTTACTAGTTGCTTTCCTAATGTAATGCTTATCCTACTTGTTATTATTTATGTAAAGAGACTCACCCTACTGCTTTTTATGTTGCGTCTTATGTGGGCAACGTGCAGGTGATACTGAGTGAAGGTATTCATGCCTTATTTGGTTGGTCGTGTCAGCTCTGATATGTTGCACTAGGGGAGGGGTGTTGTAGTACTGTTGTTTTTCTTTTAATGTATTAGACTGAGACTATTTTGGTGCATTGTTATTATGTTCACTAGACTTGTTGTTATTTTGCGGTGCTGGAGATTATTTTTATGTGATGTAACTAAACAGGTGTCTGCGGGCTTGTCCTTAAACTATTGTGCTATATATCATGCTGTTTTGTTGACCTAGTGTCATATAATGTGTGTTGGTTTTTAAAGTGGAGAAAATGTGACACTCTCTTGCATCGATTTTCGAAAACTCTGATTTTATTTACATAGTAGTAATAGACTTAGAAGGGGGTGTTACATTAGTGGTATCAGAGCAAAAGTTCGGTCTGTCCGGCCAAGTCTGTCTGTCATAGTATCTATGACAACTAGGTAGTGTTAGTTTGGTTCTGAATTGGTGTTAATGCTGCAGTGTTAGGTTGAAATGGCTAGGAGAATGGATGCTGCTCTTGCTGAAGCTTTGCAAGCTATAGCTCAGGCGATGGGGAACCAGCGGAATGGTAGAGAGGGTGCTGAAGACCGTAAGTTGGCCACGTTCCAAAGGGAGAACCCACCCACCTTTAAGGGTAGGTACGATCTGGATGGAGCGCTGACATGGTTGAGGGAAATAGAGTGAATCTTCCGTGTCATGGAGTGTACCCCAGCTCAGAAAGTGAAGTTTGGAACTCATATGCTAGCGGAGGAAGCTGATGACTGGTGGATGAGAAAGAAGCAGAGGTTAGAAGCTGCAGGTGAAGAGATCACCTGGGATGCATTCAAGGAGGAATTCACAAGGAAGTACTATCCTGAAGATGTGTGGGCCAAGAAAGAAGTGGAGTTTTTAGAGCTGAAGCAGGGGAACAAGACTATAGCTGAATATGCAGCCAAGTTCGAGGAGTTAGTCAAATTCTGCCCTTATTATGACAATGAAGCCAATTCTGAATTTTCCAAGTGTGTCAAATTTGAGAATGGTCTACAACCCGATATAAAGAAATCCGTTGGGTATCAAGAGATTCGGGATTTTGCTAAATTGGTTGACAAGTGTAGGATCTATGAAGAAGATAGTACTGCTGCTTACAAGGTTGTGAGAGAAAAGAGGAATGCTCAGTTTAGGGGAAAGCCCTATGATGTTGGTGGAAGTAAAGGAAAGTGGAAGACAAGTGCTGGTAAGGGTTCAAGTGGGGGAGGTGCCTCTGCGGGTGTGGTGTGTTATACTTGCAAGAAACCTGGTCATAAGAGTAGTGAGTGCTCCGAGGTTCACTGTTTCAAGTGTGGTCGGGAAGGGCCATAAGTCGCGCTAACCGTGAGAAGAAAGGGGTGGTTTGCTATAAGCGTGATGAAGTGGGTCATGTTAGTGCTAATTGTCCTAAGCCCAAGAGGGAGAGAGCTAAAGGGAAGGTGTTTGCCGTGGCAGGATCCGAGGATGCCAACGAGATTAGAGGTACTTGTTTTATTAACAGTACTCCTTTGATTGCTATAGTAGATACCGGTGCTACTCATTCTTTCATTCTTTGCATTGTGTCTTTGAGAAATTGGGTCTTCTTGTTGTCTTCTATGAGAAGGGAGATGGTTATTGATACTCCAGCTAAGGGTTCAGTAACTACTTCCCTAGTGTGTGCTAAGTGTCCTCTGTCAGTCTTCGGCAGAGAGTTTCTTGTTGATCTTATTTGTTTGCCGTTGGGAGGGTTGGACATCATTCTTGGTATGGACTGGTTAGTTGATAACCATGTGCATATTAATTGTTTTAGTAGATCTGTGAGTTTTCTTCCTTCCGAAGAGGAAGAATCTGTTTTGTTGCCTTCTGGTCAATTGCCTAGAGCCATGAAGGAGGAAGCTAAGCTGTTTACTTTGATGGCGTCGTTATCCGTTGAAAGCCAAGCCAAGATTGATGAGTTGCCAATAGTTCGTGGATTTCCTGATGAAATCCCTGATGTGCCACCTGAAAGAGAAGTAGAGTTTGCTATTGATCTAGTGCCTGGTACTAGACCCGTGTCTATGGCACCCTATAGGATGTCTGCATCCGAATTGTCTGAGTTGAAGAGTCAGCTAGAAGACTTACTTGAAAAGAAGTTCATAAGGCCTAGTGTGTCGCCTTGGGGAGCGCCAGTGCTGTTGGTGAAGAAGAAAGATGGGAGTATGCGGCTTTGTGTTGATTATCGACAGTTGAACAAGGTGACGATTAAGAATAAGTATCCGCTTCCAACAATTGATGATTTGATGGACCAATTGGTGGGAGCTCGTGTGTTTAGCAAGATTGATTTGAGGTCGGGCTACCATCAAATTAAAGTGAGGGATGAGGATGTTCCTAAGACGGCGTTTAGGACTCGGTATGGTCATTATGAGTATTCGGTAATTCCATTTGGTGTTACGAACGCTCCGGGGGTATTCATGGAGTATATGAACCGTATTTTTCATGAATATCTTGATCGTTTTGTGGTGGTCTTCATTGATGACATTTTGGTGTATTCTAAGTCTGAGGAGGAGCATGCCGAGCATTTGAGGTTGGTGTTGGAAATCTTGAGGGATAGGAAGTTGTATGCTAAGCTATCTAAGTGTGATTTTTGGTTGAAGGAGGTAAGTTTTCTTGGTCATATTATTTCTGGTGATGGCATTGCAGTAGATCCATCTAAGGTTGATGCAGTGATGCAGTGGGAGGCTCCTAAGTCGGTCACGGAGATTAGAAGTTTTCTTGGGTTAGCCGGTTATTATAGAAGGTTTATTGAGGGTTTTTCTAAGTTGGCACTTCCGCTAACTCAGTTAACATGTAAAGGAAAGGCGTTTGTGTGGGATTCCCGTTGTGAAGAAAGTTTCCAAGAATTAAAGAGAAGATTGACAACATCTCCTGTTTTGACGTTGCCTAAATCTGGAGAGCCTTTTGTGGTGTATTGTGATGCGTCTAAGATGGGGCTAGGAGGTGTCCATATGCAAAATGGTAAGGTAGTGGCTTATGCCTCAAGACAGTTGAGGATTCATGAAAAGAATTACCCTACGCATGACTTGGACCTTGCGGCAATTGTCTTTGCTTTGAAGATTTGGAGGCATTATTTGTATGGTTCTAAGTTTGAAGTGTTCAGTGATCATAAAGGGTTGCAGTATTTGTTTGACCAGAAAGAATTGAACATGAGGCAAAGGAGATGGTTAGAATTGTTGAAAGATTATGACTTTAGTTTGAATTATCATCCGGGAAAGGCTAATGTTGTAGCTGATGCTTTGAGTAGGAAGTCCTTGCATGTGTCTGCAATGATGGTGAAGGAGCTTGAATTGATTGAGCAGTTTCGGGATTTGAGTTTAGTCTGTGAGGTAACACCTAAGAGTGTTAAATTGGGTGTGTTGAAGATCCATAATGAGTTTTTGGATGTTATTCGGGAAGCTCAGAAGCGAGACATTAAACTAGTTGAATTGGCAGTTGGGATTGATCAATCCGAGAATAAAGATTATGAGATAGATGCGCAAGATGTGTTAAGGTACCGTGGAAGGATTTGTATTCCTAGTGATGAGGAGATTAAGAAGGCAATTCTTGAAGAGGGTCATCGGAGTAAGTTGAGTATCCATCCGGGAGCTACAAAGATGTATCAAGACTTAAAGAAGCTGTTTTGGTGGCCTGGCATGAAGCGTGATGTGGCTCAGTTTGTGAATGCTTGTTTGACGTGTCAGAAATCGAAAGTAGAGCATCAGAAGCCAGCGGGATTGATGCAGCCATTGGACGTTCCGGAATGGAAGTGGGATAGTATTTCTATGGATTTTGTGACTGGTTTGCCGAATACAGTGAGAGGATTTGATGCTATATGGGTGATTGTTGATAGGTTGACGAAGTCTGCTCACATTTTACTGATTAATATTACTTACCCAGTTCCGAAGTTGGCAGATATCTATGTTAAGACAATTGTGAAACTGCATGGTGTTCCTTTGAGTATTGTGTCTGATAGGGATCCTAGATTTACTTCTGAGTTTTGGAAGAGTTTGCATGAGGCTTTGGGTTCCAAATTGAGAATGAGTTCGGACGTATCATCCCTGCATGGATGGGCGGGACGGAGAGGACTATTCAATCATTAGAGGATTTGTTGAGAGCATGTGTTCTTGAGCAAGGAGGTTCATGGGATTCTCATTTGCCATTGATTGAATTCACTTATAATAATAGTTTTCATTCGAGTATTGGGATGGCGCCTTTTGAGGCATTGTATGGGAGAAGGTGTAGGACTCGTTGTGTTGGTATGAATCGGGAGAAAGTGTGGTGCTAGGCCCAGAGCTTGTGCGTGAGACCACGAGAGAAGGTGAAGATGATTCGTGAGAAGATGAAAACTTCGCAGAGTAGGCAAAAGAGTTATCATGATAAGAGGAGGAAGGATCTAGAGTTTCAAGCTGGTGATCATGTATTCTTGAGAGTTACTCCAATGACAGGTGTGGGTCGTGCGTTGAAGTCTAAGAAGTTAACCCCTCGTTTTATCGGACCATATCAGATTTCAGAGAGAGTTGGGAAAGTTGCTTATCGGGTGGCCCTGCCACCTAATCTTTCTAATCTGCATGATGTATTCCATGTGTCTCGATTCATGGAAGTATGTTCTGACCCATCGCATGTAGTTCAAATGGATGATGTGGAGGTGAGGAGAAACCTACGGTGGAGACTATGCCGATTAGGATTGAAGATCGGGAGGTGAAGGTTTTAAGAGGCAAAGAGATTAAATTGGTGAAAGTGGTTTGGTTGGGAGTTGTTGGTGAAAGCATGACTTGGGAGTTGGAAAGTAAGATGAGGGAGGCATATCAGGAGTTGTTCGATTCGTAATTTCGATGTGAAATTCTCTAAGTGGGGAGAGTTGTAACGCCCAAAATAATTTAATTATTTATTTAATTAAGTTATTTAAGGCTTGCAACATTTAATTAAGTCAATTAATTAGTTGAGTTTATTTTATCAAAAAGGGGTCTAATTTATTTAAGTGGAATAATTAAGTTGAGATTTATTTTATTACAGGAGGTGAATTAAATTGATTGGAGTGGTGTAAATAAGGCCCAAGTCCATTAGTAAGCCCAATTCCTAGTCTTTAACCTAAGGGGTCTTTAGGGTAGTGCCCATTTGAACCAAACAAAGAAAGAAAAAAAAGAAGAAATTGAGAGAGAAGAAGGGAGGAGGCCGACACAGCTAGGGAAGGAAAAGGAGGGAGCTTTTTCTTGAGTTTTGCTTGGTAAGTGGAGTTTCTTAGTCCATTATTCTCCATTTTTCTTCCTCTTTTTAGTGTGGTAGTCTTTAACTCCTCATTTCCATTTTGTTGATTCTTCATTTTTACCCCAAGGAGAGGGAGGTTTCGGTTTCCAGCTGAAAGGAGGGTAGGAATACTTCATTTTGTTGGTTTTTGGTGTTGGATTGAAGTTCTAGCTCATTCAAGGTTAGGGGGCTCTCATTTACATATATAATAGGTTGTATGATATGCATTATGTGTGGAATAGCTCTAGGATGGTTGGATTGTTTGAGTTTTGTGTTAATCTTATGTTTGTTGTTGTATTTGAGTTTAATTTGGTGATACTATGATGCTTGATGTTGGAAATAAATGTGTTATTAAATGTGCATGCAATGTGTTTGATAAAATGTTTCAATGTGATGAAATATGAGAATATGTTGATTTCATGATGTTGATTAAATGTCTAAGTGAGTGTTGTTGAAGTGGGTTTGAATTGTTGAATAATAGAGTTGTGGAAGTGTTTATTGTGTAGGCGAAGTTGGGCCACGGCCTAGGCGCCAAATGCCTAGGAACCGTGCGCCTAGTGTGTGAGTGAAGGCGCCAAGGGTGGCGCCATGTTGGTGTCTTTGCGCGTGTGTGTGTGGGTGAGCAAGGGCGCCAATTCTTCGGGAAAAGTGGCGCGGAGTTCATCATTGCGTGGTGGGCGTGTGCGGGGCGCCACACGGGAATCTGGCGCTGGTGTGTGTGTGTGCGATGGTGCGTGTTGCGTGGTCTTTGCGTGGGCGCCATTTTGGCTGCCCCAATGCGCCTGGTGGTTCCTGTGTGTGTGGGGGGGCGCCATTTGGCTGCCCTGTGCGCCTGTTTTGGCGCCTGGCTGGGCAAGTGTGTCTAGGTGTGAGTTCAAAATTAGTCCCTAAGTACTAAATTGATCCTTTTGGTGCCAAAATAGTCCCTTGGTGTCAAATTAATCCTAATGGTGTCGAAATAGTCCGTAGGTGCTAAATTAATCCTTATGGTGTCAAAATAGTCCTTAGGTGTCAAAATGGTCCCTAGGTGTTGAAAGGGTCCTTAGGAGGTGATTTGGTCCTTAGGTGAGGGTTTAGTCCTTGGTGTGTCATTTAGTCCAATAATGAGGTGTGTGGTATTGAGGTGATGATTAAGCGGTGATGTAGGCTTCGGCCAAATATTGTGATTGAAGTGGAGTTGCGAAATGAAAAGCGGTGAGTTAATAATTGTTGTGGTAAATGTATTGTGTTGTGGTGCATTGTCATGGTGTCACATAAATCATGCATATTCAGCGGTGATGTAGGCTTCGGCCAAAGCGGTGTGTGCCCTCGAGGCTTATTGCGGTGATGATGGATCCACATGCATATTGCATACATACATGTACCCATGCCATGGTAGTAAATCTCGGTGATGCTTAGTTGATCCGTTAATATTATTTCTTGATGTTATAATTAAATGGTAATGCCTTAATTGTTGTGGATTGGTGTTACTAGTTGCTTTCCTAATGTAATGCTTATCCTACTTGTTATTATTTATGTAAAGAGACTCACCCTACTGCTTTTTATGTTGCGTCTTATGTGGGCAACGTGCAGGTGATACTGAGTGAAGGTATTCATGCCTTCTTTGGTTGGTCGTGTCAGCTCTGATATGTTGCACCAGGGGAGGGGTGTTGTAGTACTGTTGTTTTTCTTTTAATGTATTAGACTGAGACTATTTTGGTGCATTGTTATTATGTTCACTAGACTTGTTGTTATTTTGCGGTGCTGGAGATTATTTTTATGTGATGTAACTAAGCAGTGTCTCATGGGCTTGTCCTTAAACTATTGTGCTATATATCATGCTGTTTTGTTGACCTAGTGTCATATAATGTGTGTTGGTTTTTAAAGTGGAGAAAATGTGACACTCTCTTGCATCGATTTTCGAAAACTCTGATTTTATTTACATAGTAGTAATAGACTTAGAAGGGGGTGTTACATTAGTGGTATCGAGCAAAAGTTGGTCTGTCTCGGCCAAGTGCATGTCATCATAGTATCTATGACAACTAGGTAGTGTTAGTTTGGTTACGAATTGGTGTTAATCTTTGCGGTGTTAGGTTGAAATGGCTAGGAGAATGGATCTTTGCTCTTCTTTGAAGCTTTGCAAGCTATAGCTCAGCGATGGGGGAACCAGCGGAATGGTAGAGAGAGTCTTTGAAGACGAAGTAAGTTGGCCACGTCCAAAGGAGAACCCACCCACCTTTAAGGGTAGGTACGATCCGGATGGAGCTACCGACATGGTTGAGGAAATAGAGCGAATCTTCCGTGTCATGGAGTGTACCCCACTCGAGAAAGTGAAGTTTGGAACTCATATGCTAGCGGAGGAAGGCGATGGTGGTGGATGAGAAAGAAGCGAGAGGTTAGAAAGCTGCGGTGAAGAGATCACACAGGATGCATTCAAGGAGGAATTCACAAGGAAGTACTATCACGAAGATGTGCGGGCCAAGAAAGAAGTGGAGTTTTTAGAGTGACGGGGAGCAAGGTCAGAGTGAATATGCGACCAAGTTCGAGGAGTTAGTCAAGTGCGCTACTTATTATGACAATGAAGCCAATTCTGAATTTTCCAAGTGTGTCAAATTTGAGAATGGTCTACAACCAGATATAAAGAAAGCCGTTGGGTATCAAGAGATTCGGGATTTTGCTAAATTGGTTGACAAGTGTAGGATCTATGAAAGAAGATAGTACTGCTGCTTACAAGGTTGTGAGGGAAAAGAGGAATGCTCAGTTTAGGGGAAAGCCCTATGATGTTGGTGGAAGTAAAGGAAAGAAGAAGACAAGTGCTGGTAAGGGTTCAAGTGGGGGAGGTGCCTCTGCGGGTGTGGTGTGTTATACTTGCAAGAAACCTGATCATAAGAGTAGTGAGTGCTCCGAGGTTCACTGTTTCAAGTGTGGTCAGAAGGGCCATAAGTCAACTAACTGTGAGAAGAAAGGGGTGGTTTGCTATAACTGTGATGAAGTGGGTCATGTTAGTGCTAATTGTCCTAAGCCCAAGAGGGAGAGAGCTAAAGGGAAGGTGTTTGCCGTGGCAGGATCCGAGGATGCCAACGAGATTAGAGGTACTTGTTTTATTAACGGTACTCATTTGATTGCTATAGTAGATACCGATGCTACTCATTCTTTCATTGCTGCATTGTGTGCTGAGAAATTGGGTCTTGTGTTGTCTTCTATGAGAAGGGAGATGGTTATTGATACTCCAGCTAAGGGTTCAGTAACTACTTCCCTAGTGTGTGCTAAGTGTCCTCTGTCAGTCTTCGGCAGAGAGTTTCTTGTTGATCTTATTTGTTTGCCGTTGGGAGGGTTGGACATCATTCTTGGTATGGACTGGTTAGTTGATAACCATGTGCATATTAATTGTTTTAGTAGATCTGTGAGTTTTCTTCCTTCAGAAGAGGAAGAATGCATTTTGTTGCCTTACGGTCAATTGCATAGAGCCATGAAGGAGGAAGCTGTCATTTACTTTGATGGCGTCGTTATCCGTTGAAAGCCAAGCCAAGATTGATGAGTTGCCAATAGTTCGTGGATTTCCTGAGGTGTTTCCTGATGAAATCCCTGATGTGCCACCTGAAAGAGAAGTAGAGTTTGTTATGTATCTAGTGCCTGGTACTAGACCCGTGTCTATGGCACCCTATAGGATGTCTGCATCCTAAACTATTGTGCTATATATCATGCTGTTTTGTTGACCTAGTGTCATATAATGTGTGTTGGTTTTTAAAGTGGAGAAAATGTGACACTCTCTTGCATCGATTTTCGAAAACTCTGATTTTATTTACATAGTAGTAATAGACTTAGAAGGGGGTGTTACACTGCCGACCAGTATATCTTTGTATTTTGTCTCTTTTGTTTGGAATTTTGAATGGGGCCCCGAGCTTGTCTAGGGCCACTCTTGTGTTGTAAAAACAATTATGGCGTCGTCCTTTTCCGGTTTTAAATACTTTAATTTTTTGGTGGTTTTATTTCCGACTCTTAGCTATTTTGTTGCATTTGAATTCTTTGTGCGATGTTAATTATTTTTGCGACATCACAATTCGTTTTGCATTCCAATCTATATTATATAATTCGACTGGTTCGCCTTAGTTAAGTGGTTGTCGAGGTTCACAGAGGACACAGGTTCTGTTGCGAACAAATTCCTTGGCCTCGGTGATTAGAGAGTAGGACGTCTTGCAAAAAGCGAAAGGCGGCGAAGTCGCTGGGGACTTCTTCCTCCTGTCTCTGATTGAGTTTTTGAACTCGGAATTAGAGAGGAGGCTGGCTCGCAGGGAGCAGTTGTGGAAGCCGTCGTGGGCTCCCTTCCAGCACCGAGTAGATCATTGCTGAAGCAGTTCCTTTCTCGAAACCCTTGTTTATTAAAATTTGGAAATTGAAGAACAATTATCTTTATACAAGAGATTGAGTTTTGATTAATATTTCCGAGATCGGGAATCTTGGAGATCTCATTCAATTTCCTGTCGCTTTCGCCTGTTCTTTCTTGGCCTCCTGGTCTGACTTTAGGGACAGATAGTGACACCTTTTAGTTTCCTCGAGGTCGGCTGCTATGGGGACAACTTTGTTTTCTTCTGAGTAGAATTTCATTTTGAGATGCACTGTTGAAGTTACTGACTCGAGTCGGCCTACCGATTATGCATCGATATGGGGAACTTCAAGGTAGAACTGGGAACTGGGTCTTCATCGATATGAGTTGACGTATCCCAGCGGCCTGGTCCTCGCCCCATTAAATTCGGACAGATCGATGCCTCGGTATGGGGAGAGGTTCGTCTCAGTAATCTTCAAGTTTGGTAGAAATTCTTGAAATAGGATATCGGTTGAACTTCCCTAGTCCACTAGCATCCTAGTCACATCAACCCCAGCCATTACTGTCAAGATTATCAGGGGGCATACTTGTTTTCCTTTCCGTCCATGAGATCTTTGTCAGAGAACACCAACGGCGGCCTTGTGGTAATCGCCGAGGTGGGCGGTGGGTTTCCTCCGAGGTTGAGGATTTCTTTCCACCTCCTTTTCATGGATTGGCATGTTTCCCAGCATCGACGGAATGCCACCCAATGATGACGAAAATCCATACGAAAATTCATAATTAGTAAAGCGTTGTGCTCTTCTCAAGAGTTTATCCAGTGTTTGGGGTCGGTAGAGGCCGACATTAACCTAGAAGAGCGACCCCTTACAGAGGTCGTGCCTCATAAACAACATTCTCACCCCATCTTCGAGGGAGTGACTGCACATTCCCTTCTGGTGTGTGAGTGAGCTGTGGTGGAGGTACCACAAAGCTTTGGAATTACTGCCGAGATTGAGCTCGGGTCGGAGGGCATTCTCTTGAAGCCATGGAGGTTGTAAAGTTCGAGAATGACGATGCAAGAGAAAATTATGTGCTCCCACTGTGGTGGCCCATGTTTGTACCTAGGTCGGTTGGGAGATCCGCCTCAGGGTAGTTGAGTGCGGTGGCTCGACAAGATTGACGGTGATTCGAGGTGGGGTAGTTCCTCTGTGGTTGAGGACGCCACGGTGGTGGTGCCTGCAAGCACTCTGATGTTTAAGTCTGCAAGCAGAAGTGGGGAGGTATGGCATGAATGAGAATGTACCTGATTGCATGGGGGCGCAGACCTATTTATAGACGCTGGAGTCGACACCGGACTGTTGGATGAAGCCGCTTCCATCTGAACCGTCCATAGCCATCTATTCTTCAGCGAAGCTAATTGGGTCGGAGCCAAGGGCGGATTGGTTCTGGTCCATCCCCCGAGTTGAGCTTGACCCAGTCTGGAACATAGATCAACTCATATCATTTGGTGAAGAGAATAGTCTCTCCATTTGGGGTCACAAGTCACACTCATCCATGAATAAGTGCATCGCTTCAATCAAATTTATTTAAATAAATAGATACAAATGTACATATGAAATAACACAACCACTAGTAAAAGCCACCAAAGGACACACATTTAGAACATGAAACATTGTGTGTCTCTTTTACTTTGGAGTTCTTGGATTCCTATTATTTTGGAAATCCCCAATAATACTCATACCTTTTTTGTCTTTCTGTGCTTGTATACTCTGATGGTATGGATTTTCGTATTCATGTCATTTATCTTTTGAAACATTTTTTCCCACCTTTTTCTAAAAAGGATCAATATTGTGGCCACTTCTCCTAATACGACACGAACCTACATTTCTTTTGATCTAGGTGAAATGTCTTACCTACTTAACAGCGCTTCGTTGTCAAAATAGGCTTGAGTTTTAAACTGATTCTATGTGACATTGGAAAGTTTTTGAATCCCTTACACTACGATTATGACCACCATCTTATTTCAATATTTTTGACAAGCTAGTAAGTTTATGAGTTAATGTATGAAGTTAAGGTGTACGGCTCAAATATATGAAGTTAAGCTAGTAAGTTTTTGAATCCCTTACACTACGATTATGACCACGTGAACTGTCGTGACCAGGGTCTCGACGCGTACGGCTCAAATATATGAAGTTAAGGTGTCGCCACCCAATTTATTTAAAGATAGGAAAAATTGAGAAAAACCTAATTTAAGAGTTAGTGGTCTGCGTAATTAGGTTGGATTCGAAAGTCGGTTATGTGAAGGAAAGGGGAGAAAACTAGTTTCACTGCACCCCTAACACATCAGTCCTAAGACATTTACCCTAAATCTGATTTGTGCAATAATTCTAAGCCGTTTAATTATTTCTTTACCCTAAATAAGACTTAATAAGATTTCGTAAAAAAAAAAATAGTTCATTATTTACAAATAAGCAACATAGGGACTAATTTGGAAAATTTTAATTTTGACTTTGACAGGGAGACCCTGCGCCTACGTACTCTCTGGTGCGATGAGAGACTCAAAAGTCACGTAGTTCTTCTTGAAAATTTGTTGGTACGATCTTTACTTATCATTGTATTACTTGTTGCGATTGTGTATACTTGCACATCATCTTTTCGCACAACAAGTTTTTGGCGTCGTTTGTCTGGGATTGTGAAAGTTAATTTCTATTATTTTGTTAGTAAGTATAGTTAGTTTTTAGTGTGTTATGTTTTTCGGCAAATTTTTTTAATTTGCATTGTGCTTTATGTTTGTAGTGTGTTCTCTTTGTTGTTTTTAGTGTTACTATTTGTGTTTGTTGTTTTGTGAGAAAAAAATAATCCACTTTATGCCATGGATCATTGGAGTTTTTACTCTATGCAACAATCGAATGCTCAACAACAATGTTTTGATTATGATTCTCATGGGAGTGAACATGAAATTAAAGGGGCAGTTATGAGACAAATACATCCTCTCAAGCTCAAATTGAAGGATTACATGAAGACAACTCTAGTTTGAAAGAACTCTTAGCTCGATATCAAAGTGGATAGAGACAACTTTCAAGTGTCATGCAATATATAAGAGACTTATATTGAAAAGGTGGTTGAGCAAAAGGAGAATAATTTCAAAGAACTCTTAGCTCATTTCATTGAATATATGAAGGTGTATCATGACAACTTTGAAGCTTCATGTAAGAATATAGAGGTTCACATTAAGACAATTATGGAGCATCTAAAAGAAGAGAGTTGTGTTCAACAAGTGGTTGAGCTAGAAGAAAATAGTTGTATTGAAGATATGGTTGAGCAAAAAGAAGAGATGAGTGTAGAGTGTGAACTTGAATGTGGTCCTTTGGAAGTAGTGGTAGAAAACCAAAAAAAATGTGTAGTTGTAGAAAAAGAAAAATTCAAAAATAGTGACAAGAGAGAAAATCCAAGGTTGAGGTATGAAAAGAGTCATGTGACAATTTAGATTCAACCTTTGGTAATTGAAGAAAATATTCCTCCGCAAAATGAGCTTCAATTTTTTCAAGAAAAGAGAAATTCATATCCCAAATGCTTATTGGTTGAGGCATGGGAACACTTTCTTACCTATGCCAAATACATGGGATTTCTGACCAAAAAGAGAAAGCGGAAGGATGATATCTTCTTCTTGTCCTATTATCCACCCTAACTAGGGTTTTGAATGCTTAGTCTGGCTGAGGACTCTTAAACCAAGCGCTCCTGGGAGGCAGCCTAGGGTTTTTATTCTAATCTTTGATTTTTTTTTTCTATTTTTGATGTTGCAGGATTTTTCAATTGCTTTGATGAAGTGAGCTTTAAAATGAAGCGCTATAGCACCTGATGCTGTAACATCCACTACTGAAACTGAAACCAATCAGTAACTCTTCCCTCTTGTCTTGTCTTGTGTTGTATTGTTCTGTGCTGTGTTGTGTTATGTTGTGTTGTGTTGTGTTGTGTGGTGTTGTCTGTTTTCAAATAAACTTGTTGGATGTTGCAGCATCAGTAATAGCATCCAGCAATTGTGTATGATTTCAAAATTATGTTGTGTTAAATGTTTTTAATTTCAGTATTGTAGTGTCCAAAAGGCCTCCCATTATAATTGCATGAGAAGTAAAGACACTGTTGAGTCTTAAGTTGGGGGGAGGACCTTAAATGTGTTTAATGTTATATGTGAAATGTTAATTTTATGTGTTTAATGTTATGTTTGTTGAATAGAAAGCATGATCAGTTGCAATTCCTAGTTTTTCAGTAATAGAATGTGTATCTTCCTGGGCTAAATTTAATGATGATTAAGTGTATATGTGTAGTGTAGCCTTGTTTGATTGATGACTAGTCTTATTGCTGCTGCTACACAAAACTCTATGCTTAGCAAGGGACCTAGTTAGCTAGGAACTATTTGATGCTGAAGTTAGTCCTGGTTAACCAAGGTTTAGTCAAGCTTTTATTAAAAATTGAGAGTATCTTTTGAAGCTAAGTTTGGGGGTGCATTGGTTATATTAAGGCTAGGTATGAAGATTATAGGATGGTCAGTGCAATAAGCTCACAAAGTATACAAATGTATTGTTAATTTGTCATGTATATTGTAATTAGCTGCAATTGCTCGAAACAAATGTTGAACTGTTCCAAAAATGTATATAAAAAAAAAGAAAAAAAATGCAAATAAAGGAGTTCAGTAATGAGGGAATTGTAGCTAAAATTTTTTCTTCAAGTCACCAACGATATAGCATCCAACGCTATAACACTGAGAAATCACCAAATCAATAGTTAGTGCACTGGTCAAAGATCTGAAATGCCTAATCAAGCCCTTTGTTGTGCTTTGAAGCCCCTCAAGTCTTATGTGAAGTTGTTAGTCTACTCTCCTTTTTGAAAAATTCTTTGACTAAACCAAAAGAAGGCCACTCTTTCCAAGGCTAGTAGAAATTCTGAACCTAGCTAGGAACTAAACTGAACCAAGAGATCACACGCTCACAATTGAGCAGTAATATTTCTAGATGTTGTAAAAAACAATGGTGTGTGTGTGTGTGTGTGGGTGTGAATTTGAAAGTTTGGCCCACTAAGAACATTTTTGAAAAACTGTTTGATTTAGGGAAGCAACTAGTTTTGTCTTTTTATGTTGTTATTGTTCTATTTTAAGTTAGTTAGTTTGTCTTTATAAAGTGTCATTACTTGAGGACAAGCAATGGTTTAAGTTTGGGGGTGTGAAAACTCTTATCAATAAGAGTTAGTCATGACTTCTAGACTTAAATAAATGCGAGTTCTATAGTAATAATTTTTTTAAGAAAAGAGAGATATTGTTGTTATCTTGTTTGTGCAGCTAATCTATGTCCTTGTTTCTTTAATGTTGTTTTGTTTGTTCTTTGTCAAGCGTCATTACTTGAGGACAAGCAATAGTTTAAGTTTGGGGCTGTGATAAATCATATTTATATGAGTTATTTATGCTTTTACTACTTAAATTAATGCAAGTTCTTAAGTAATATTGTTGTTTAATTAAGTAAATATATGTTGTTTAATGTAAAAGAGGTTTAGGAACTGATTTGTGATCATTTGGCACTTTGGTGCCCCATCTTGTGTTTTAACATGTTTGTTCAATATGCTATAGCATCAGGCGTTATAACGTTACGTTTTGCAGCTGATGAGAGAGAAAATGAAAAAGAAGTTTCTGCAGCATGTCAGATCACTGCAGAGCAGTTCAGAACTTTTCCTGCAGCTGTCATCCACCTTGTACTTTATGGACACTTGTCTAGTTTGTAATGAAGAATAAAAATAGTTGGTGGGATGACTTGTCAACCTTTTTAGAGATATTTTCTTTATATTGAAGTGTAAACCTTCATCTTCTTCATCTTGGAGTTTCTGGTCTGAAGAGATGAGAGTTAGAAATAACTCTCTTGCACTCCATTTTCGTCCAAGCTCCATTTTCACAATAAAAAGTATAAATTCTATAGTGTTGTGAGGGACGTTATAACGTCAAGCAATTTTGTGACTGATGCTGTAACGTCACAGGAGCTGTCATCATTTGGAGTATTTTTCATCTCTTTGTGATTTTGGTTAGTAACACCTTTATGCTTTATTTCTTGTGTTATTGCTCATCATCATGAGCTGATTCTCTTGTAGTTGGATGCTTAAAGCTTTGTAATGACTTTTTAATAGTTTTAATGTAATGTTTGATGTTAGCTTTATAACCCTTGCTTGAAACTTCTTCCAATGCTTATTTTAGAATTGATCAGCTAAATATAAGTACATTTATAGGTTCAGACATGGTCTATAAATCGAACTCAAGGGTTAATGTGGGTGAGTGGTTGTTTTAAGGACACTTAGAACAACCCATGCTTAAACCTAGACATAGGAAAGCATAGTTCATAGGGTGAATACTGTAACACCCCCTTATCTAATCAATTCGAATCTACTAAATTAAAATCAGAGTTTTCAAAATTCCACTCAAAGGAGTGCTACATTTGGTGATTTTAAAAAAAAGAAAACAGAATTCAACTAAGTTCAAACAATTGCACGGCATTATACTAAGCATGTACTCATGCGCATCACATCGGCTAAAAGGGTCTAAGCCTACAACATAAGGCACCTCGGCCAGTGAGACATCAAGTCATAATACATAGTCTTAGTTACAACAAAATATGATAGTTTTCAGTTCAAAAGACTACATATCAGAAATACACAAGATCGGAATAAGCACAAAATAATCTACTCGGCCCCAACCCAGTGTTACACGACCAGAGCAGACACAACCGACTTGAGCTAGGCACAACCATCACTCATGTGTACCGCAAGTTGCCACGAGAGCGAGCAACAATAAGCGACTAGGTGAGTCTCTTAACACAAGTAATATAATGTGAAGAAAGCTTAAGGATAGAGATAGCACTAAAGCACCTCGGTCAAAGAATTCTGACCACTCACCGATAGTTCAATTAACCACAACAATTATCAATCAACTCAAAAGCACATTAAATCATGTAATGTATGCATGTATGCAACCCAACCACGGGGCCTTATGCAATGAGGTACCTCCACCGTCGTTATTTAGCCCGTCGGCTCTCCGTCGTTACTCGTCGTTATTTGATATGGAGGCCAGAAGTCTTACCACATCGAGGCCGAGACCTCCTCCGTCGTAATATGCACATGAACATGTGACTTCATGACAAATACAATCACACACCAATCAATCATATCGCAAGTGAAATGCTTACACCGTGCTCGTTCGTCGTTTACTCCGTCGTTCTACTCAAAGTCGTTCACCGACGCGTCTACACCATCTAGACATCATCACGGTGCTAAGGTCGACCTACTACTGCCGGTAGAATCACCCTAGGACCTACAACCGACCTCTCAGTCACCTCGGCACTCCATGGTGGACTAATTGTCACACCGAGGACCGCAACTACACTTAGGGACCAAAATGTCACACTTGGTACTAAGGTAGCACTCACAGTGGCGTCCACAATGTGCTAGGCAACATTGGCACCTAACATCACCTCGGCACACTATGTGTGTACCTCGGCTAACCACACAACATCACCTCGGCACACTATGTGTGTACCTCGGCTAACCACACTCAAACCCTCAATTCGGTAATGCGCTCACAGTTACGCACTCCCTTACACTAAAATCATCTAAGTCATGGGAATTCACTTCTCAGTATTCCCTGGTATAGTTCACCTATACTTAGGCACTTGGGCGTTTCACCTTGGTGACGCTACCTCGGCCTGAGGACCTCTACACCTCGGTAACCTAAGGCGAAAACGCCTACACTTCGGTTTATGCGTCCCTTCCCTTCGTTAATGGTGTTTAGACCCATACTCTCCCTCAAACTCACCAACAGACTCTCAACACTAAGACACTCTAGCGTTGACTTCCCTCAACTCGGTCTCTCACTCTAAGCTGAAGGGTACTTCGGTTTTACGCGCGTAATAAAGGCGCTTAACTCCTATTTTCTTTCTTTTACTCTGTTTCTTTATTTAAAACCCAACATGCAACTCATTTCCAGCTCACCACACTCAT
Organism: Oxytropis ochrocephala; assembly: GCA_020916435.1. NCBI lineage: Eukaryota > Viridiplantae > Streptophyta > Magnoliopsida > Fabales > Fabaceae > Oxytropis > Oxytropis ochrocephala. Next base: position 56,108,285 of record CM037088.1, read on the forward strand.
GCACACTCGGATACTCACTCCGTTGGCTCGATCCTCCCTAACTCTACATGCAAGCTCATTTCTTCACACTACACCGATTCATACTCGATGCCTCACCATGCAATGCTCTCTTCAGTAACACAGAAGCAGAGAGAGTGTTACACCTCTCTCTTTCCAAACGATCCACCGTCGTATCTCACCAACAATCACAGCAAAGAGCAAAACACAGCAAAATATGACATGAACAACACATAAAACACACATGCAAAGTGATCAGAACTACTCACACCGAAATACTATCAAACACAAAACATTACAAGGATTAAAAGGACCCCCTAACCTTAATAAATCGAGGAAGATGAGAATCCGTCACTCTACAATAACCACAAAGAACAAGCTCTCCTAGTTTGAACTCTCACGCCTTGATTTCCTTCCTTCTCTCTGGTCTCACTCACTCTCTAAGTCTCACTTCTCTCTTTCTAAATTTGGTAACTTAACTAATTTTTGGAATAATGGAATGTCTCCTTCGAAGGCACCATTTAACATGTCCTAAGGGACTTAAATGGGCCTTGGCCTTATTAGGCCGTGGGCTTCCACTACCCACACACCCTCTCCTAACTTAGACACTTTCCTAAAATAGTAACATATGCTTAACACTCACTTAATGAATTACTTGACTTAAAATTAAAATGTTGCAAACTCTTAATAACTCAACTAAGTTAATTAATCGAATTATTTTGGGGTGTTACAAATACTGTGGGAGCTTAATATACATGAGTAAACTTATTTAGAACTTAGACATAAGAGTCGTGTAACGAAACCCTAACGTTAGTGACCGAAAGGCACACATCAAACGCTACAGCACCCAGCACTATAGCATCAAACAGAACATTAAACTATTTTAAAGGACGAATTAACGCCGAGGCCGACACCATTCGCGATCTGTCAGATAGAGATAAACTGAAGTACCTGAAACGTGGCATTAGACCTGACCACAGATTTGCTGAGGAGTTTGGTCTAAATCATTACATGGACTTGACCATGTTCCTTCGAAGGGCCAACGACCATATGGCCTACGAAAAAGCAAGGCAAGCTACGATGGGCGCCCGCGAGCGACCCAGAGTAGAGCAAAACAGGTCAGCCAAAGGACAAGACAACCATCGTGATGGTAGGGCGGAGTATCGACCTAAAAAATACGAGCAGCGTGCGAGGTTGAACACACCCATAGCTCAAATCTTCTCAGAATGCCAGAACAATGAGTTCGTTGGCGTAAAACGACCTGACCCTCTTATCCCCAAAAAGGGGCCCCAACCGACCAAGAAATATTGTAGATACCATAAAAGCAAGAGGCATGACACCAACGACGGTATGGCCTTGAAGGACGACATCGAGGATCTTGTCCAAAGAGGTAAGTTGAAACAGTATGTCAGAGCTTAAGTCGGGGAGCGACCTGAGGAAAGAGTTAGGGGGTAGCCCGTTCAGGACAAAGGAAAGGTTGTCGCTACGGATTTGGTCGTGACTTCCAGAGAAAAAGACGCGACCAAGGAAGAGCGCGACACCCTACAATCCAGAGGACGAAATGTGGCCATGGTCATCCATGGAGGTAACCCATTTGAAGTCCATGATTCTAACAAAGCCATGAAGAAAAAATGGAATGAGATACTGATGGTTGGAACGACTTCGGCTCCTGGACCGGTCTCAAATAGGCCGCCTATCTCCTTCGGCGATGAAGACCTGCTAGATGGGAGAACCAACAAATATGTTCCTTTGGTCGTTTTAGCAGTGATGGCCAACACTGAAGTAAGAAGAATATTGGTCGACCAGGGAAGTTCGGCCGACATATTGGTCGACCAGGGAAGTTCGGCCGACATGGAAAAGGATTGGATCGCCCCCATACTGCAGTATATCCTGGCAGGAGAAGAGCCGGGCGACCCAAAGGAAGCGAATCTTTTAAGGCAGCGGGCGACCAAGTATTCAGTTATCAAAGGTAAACTATACCGAAGGGGATTTTCTTCTCCTTTGTTAAAGTGCTTAACGTCGGTCGAAGCCGACCATGTCTTGAGAGACATAAATGAAGGTGTCTGTGGTAGCCATCAGGGCGGCCGATCAATATCTAAGAAAGCTCTCACGGCCGACTATTATTGGCCGACCATGGATGAAGACGCGAAGAAACTGGTCCAGAAATGTAAAAAATGCCAAGTCCATGCCGACGTTCATGTGGCCCCATCTTCAGAGCTACATAGTCTCACCCCACCTTGGTCGTTCACCTGGTGGGGGATGGACTTGCTCGGTCCGTTTCCACCTGCACCAGGCCAGCTCAAGTTCTTGATTGTGGCGATCGACTACTTCACAAAGTGGATCGAAGCAGAACCACTGGCAACTATCACTGCGGCAAAGGTAATCAAGTTTTTTGGCAAGAATGTACTCGCCAGATTTGGAGTTCCACAGCAGGTGGTGACCGACAATGGGGCTCAGTTCTCAGAGAAAAAGTTTAGAGAAATGCTAGCCGGTCTGGGAGTGAAACAACGTTTCACTTCAGTCGAGCACCCGCAGACTAACGGGCAAGCTGAAGCGGCCAACAAGGTCGTGTTGTGCGGTCTGAAAAGGAGGCTGGACGAGGCAAAGGGAAACTGGGCGGAAGAGCTTCAATCGGTCCTCTGGGCCTATAGAACGACCCCTCATTCAATCGGTCCTCTGGGACCGATGCGGTTATTCCGATTGAAGTGGGCGAGCTCAATTGGAGAACGTCCAATCCACCAACAGTGGCTGATAATGAGCGAGCTACAAGAGAGGAGTTGGATCTAGTTGATGAGCTGCGCACTAAGGCATCCCTTAGGGAGCAATTTATCAAACAGAAGGTCGCTGCAAGGTATAACGCTCGCGTCTAGAAGAGAGAATTTTCCATCGGACAGCTTGTCCTCAGGCGGGCAGATATTGGAAACAAGAACGCTCGGCAAGGCAAGCTCGGCCCAAACTGGGAAGGACCATATCGCATCGTCAACAAGACCGGCAAGGGCGCATATGAGCTACAAGCCATGGAGGGGGCGACCATCCCTAGAACCTAGAACGTAGACAAGCTTAGGAGGTACTATGTTTAGTACCCAAGTTGTAATGAACGATTGATCAATGAATAAATGTATGGCGGGCGCTCTTTTTCCCCACTGGGGTTTTTTACAGAGGCCCGACCTTTAAAAGTTGTACTTGTGATTTATTTTATTCAAGTATGCATGACCAGCCGCTCACCATGCGCGTAGCAGCAGAGCGACCGTAAGGCCATTGAATGGCCCAAACGAGTGCCATCGAATGGCCCAAACGAGCGCCATCGAATGGCCCAAACGAGCGCCATCGAATGGCCCAAACGAGAGCCGCTGAGTCTAGCGGCTGTGCCCCACCTGAAGCGACTTCAGTAGGCAATCGTGGCAATGGTAGTAAAAATAGGTACTTCGCGCGTGTGCAAGTTCATCACAAATTAAAAGCGAACATTCAAAAGATAATTCGAACGACTAAAAAGATAAGTTTCATTCAAAAGAACATAAGTGTTTTAAAAGTACAAAATTAGGACGCCAAGGTCGTAACCGGGGCGCCCGAATAACCTCCGCTCACAGGCGGGCCAAAACAAGGAATAAAAGTAGAATTCATGAAGGAGGAGCAGCACTGAGGATGACCGCCAGTTCGTGGACGACCTTTCCCTTTTCAACCTTCCGGGGATGCACAATTTCACGGTCGACCACACAGTGCGCACTGAACACTATCTTTTCATCAATTGCAAGGTCAGGATGGACGAGCTTAACTTGGTTGAGGGCGTTCTCGAATTGGTACTGCGCCACCCCCAAAGCCTTGGTGACCGTCTCCTTGAAACGACCTTTATACTTGTCCCTATCCTGTTCAACAACTGCCAGGTCGGCCTTTAGGGAAGTGACCTGACCAAAGAGTTCCTTGTTCTTGTTGTTTACACGCTCTTTCTCTTGCTCAGCCGCATTCTTCTCAGCCAACGCGATGTCTTTTGCTGCTTCAGCCTCAGTTCGAGCAGTCACAGCGGCCGTCAACTGAGCCTCTACATCCTGAAGTTTTTGCTCGTTGGTAGCGATCAAGTTGATCTGCGGCTCCAGCTCCTCCATCTTTTTGCGCAGTGTATCCTGTTCTTCCCTTATCTCTGATAGCATAGATAAGGCAGATTTCAATTTAAAAATTCTATCTACAAGCTAGTCTTCAAGATACAAATATTTATTTACAAGCCGCATACCTTCCATATGGTCGGCCTCTTCCTCTTGATATTTCTTGAAAAGCACACCTGCGGCCTTCATCGCATCGGCCATAACTTTAAAAGGTTCTTCCTTGAAGCGGGCACAATCTTGGTCATTCAATCCAAGCAGGTCAATCCTGGGCGACCGATTGTGCCCATGGCTTCTACTCCTCTTGTTCTTTTTCTTCTCATTTCCTTCACGGTCATCAGACCTAACCCCACGACCTCTTTTGGAGATCCTCTGTAACACCCCATTTCTACCCGGCATTTTATAATAAAATCAGAGTTACAAAAATTTAATTCCAAAATGGAGTGCTACACTCAATACAGCACCAACAGTAACAATTATAGCATAAATAGTTTATTTCAACACTTTAATACGCAACACCAGCTCAAGGATGGAATTTCTCATCACTTTAATAAATAATTCCACGCACCATAATTAATAAACATTACGCAGCGGAAAACAGAAATATAGTCTCAGATGGACAACAATAATCTCAAATACAACGTGGAAATATCAATAACATAGTTCAATAGTCAACAAAGAGTAAATGACTAGAATCCTAAACCCATCCCCTAGGTGCTACGTATCAGAGCAGGACCGACGCTCGGGAAGTGAAGGGACTAGGCCTTCACTCATGGCTACCTGGGGTAAACAACAACAGAAAAGGTGAGTCTCGAACTATATAATAAAGATGATAATAAGCAATATATACAATCACAGCATCAACAAGCACAGTTAAACGGCACCACTAGTCATACCAGATATCAATCAATAACACTTATGCATTTATGAGAATGTATGCAATGTAGTCATGCATGTGGTACCATTTGCCCCCATGGCAGTATCATCAACAAATTGAGCACCCATGACTCTGGCCCCCATGGCCTGGCCTCCATGGCCTCATCATCAATATATAAACGTCGCGACCGCAGTCGAATGTATGCATGTGACTCCATGAACATATCACAAACACATTTACAATATCACAATTTACACATTATTTCTCACCTCATTATCAATCTCATTTATAGCCCCCATGGCATCAACAGTCACCTCATTCACCAACTCATCACAGTTATGTCCTAAGGACTAATCACATCTAGAGGACAAAACCTCACTCAGGGACCTAAAACACCCTTTAGGACCAAATCAACACTTAGGGACCAAATCAACACATTTTGGACCAAACTGGCACCTAGGGACCAAAACAACACCTAGGGACCGAAATCACACCCTTAGGACCAAACTGTCACCTAGGGACCAAAACAGCACACACTTAGACACAAGGCAGCACTAGGCGCAATTTTCCCCACAAACTGGAGCCCCCTTGTGCAACACAAAGACTAGCGCCAAAAGCTCAAAGAACTTGGCGCCCTCGTGGCAACACAGCCACCGGGCGCCATTTTCCTAGCAACTGGCGCGCCACGGCAAAGACAGATCTTAGACACAAACTAAGACACAAACCGAGACACACGAGTCTCGCACACGTGCACATGCCTGGCGCCTGGAAAGATTTTTGGCGCCTGCTGACACTGAAAGCAACACACAGCGCAAGCAGGCAGCCATTTGGCGCCCTGTCTTTGCGCCACACGCACTCCACACACACACAACACGCGTTCGGGCGCCACCCTAGGCGCCATGGGCAGCCAAAATGGCGCCCAGCACTTAGACACCCATGCACACACTCACCTGGCGCCACAACAGCGGCACAAGGCGGCCATTTGGCGCCCGCACTTGGCACAACACACCCAAAGACATGAACGAATCTTTCAGCGGCATTCTAGGCGCCTGGGCAGCATTTGGCGCTCACGCGGCACACACACACAAAAGCATGCATGCGGGCGCCATTTTCCCAAAGAAATGGCGCCGCGCAAAGAATACCGCATTACATGCATACAACTCCAAAGACATGAACAAGAACCCAGCGCCATTTTCCCAAAGAATGTGGCGCCCAGGTAGCAAACACGCACGCACGATCATCGCTGCTCTGAGTGACACAGCGCCATTTTCTAGTGGAATTAGCGCCCGCGCAAAGAACACAACACCAAGTCTCCTCATCAGTAACACCCCGATTCTACCCCATTTATTTATTTAATTATCAGAGTGCGGAAAACAACTAACATGCGTCGGAGCGTTACACATCAACATTTAACTCAACATTTAAACGACATTTAATAGTCAAATTTGGTCTTTCATTAAGACGACGAAATAAGTACTTAGCACAACTCAAAATTCATCACAACGCAGCGGAATATAATGATCTATCACATGCATAATCTCAACCAACAACTTAGTGTAGAATGCACCTCATATAAAACAATAACACAAATAGAATGATAGTCTAAAGTAAAAACAGCAAAATCAACAGTGTTCGTCTATCCCCCAGGTGCTACGTATCAGAGCGACTCGACACTGACTCTAAATAGGAAGGAGAGAAGGTCCTTCACACATGACTACCTGCATGTCACCCACGTAGGGGTAACATTAAAACAGAGAAAGGGTGAGTCCAACAACATAAAGGAATATATGATAAGTAATATGCGAGGTCTTAGCAACCATAACTACCAGGCAGCACAACATACAGTATTATCACAAACAACGTCATCAGCAAGCACAACCATATTATTACAACACGAATGGCAACAACACAACTGAGACATATGCATGGAAATGCAACCCACAACACGAGTATATGCATGTGGTACCAGTCAACATAAAACAACCTTTATCAACACTTTGAGCAGAGCTCTAAGACCGCAGCCTTCAACACGTTGAGCAGAGCTCCAAGACCGCAGCCTTCAACACGGGGTATGCATATGCTATGCATGCGATGGACTCATGAAACAACACAACCAAACAACGGCTACGACTTCTTTCAACTACAACAACAACTTACCTAAGAGTCTCATGGACTCACAGCAACAACAACGTGGTTTTGGTCTCACCGACCCAACAACAACAACAACAACTTAAATAAAGGTCTCATGGACCCACAACAACAGCAACAGCAACTTAATATTTACTCTTTTAGCTACAAGGCAACAACCCTATACGTTCATCCACAAACAACCCTACGGTAACTTGGGCAACTCTGGGTGCCACAAACAACAACAAAGAGGCACTGGCAAAGAACTCCGATGCGCCGGGCGCCTAAAATTCCAAAGACAAATGGCGCCTAGCAGCGACTTGGCTGCACTAGGGCGCCAAAAACCTAGCACAGTGGCGCTTGGCAGCAACTTGGCTGCACTAGGGCGCCAAACACCTAGCACGATGGCGCTGGCGGCAATTTGGCCGCACTAGGCGCCAAAACACAAAGACTTTGGCGCTGGGCAAGAATTTGGCCGCACTGTGGCGCCTAAACTCAAAGCAATGTGGCGCCTAGCAAGACTTTGATCGCACTGTGGCGCGAGTATCGCAAAGTGGCGCCAGGCAGCAACTCAGTTGCGCCATGGCGCCCAAACCAAGAACTCTGAACAGAAGACTTGGCACTGGCAAGAACCTCGTTGCGCCAAGGCGCCAAAACAGCGACCAAATGGCGCCAAAGAACCTTGTTGCGCCATGGCGCCCAATTCCTAGCACAATGGCGCTTAGTGGCACCTAAGTCCCCATTCCTCGATTTATTTTTCCAATTCTCAGCAGCCAGCAATATTCAACAACAATTAAAACACTGAAACAACAGTTTGGATCACCAAAACACAAATTGGCAATTCTAACACAATGGGGGGCGCCAAACTCCTAGCCTAATGGCGCCTAGGGTGTCAAAACTTCATTCCTTGGTGCATTTTACTAACAACCAGCAACAACCACGTTTTAAACGGCATTTAGGCATTGGGACAACCATTTAAACTTCACATCAATTACCTAGCATGATTCTAAGGTTCATTCATACATATCATCAAACATGTTATGAGCACAACTTCAACAACAATTATTCTCACATGGTAATTCAATCTCCAACCAAACCGGCAACAAATTCACATCATAATTCACTCCTACAACTACTCAGAATTCTAACTAGCATCATAGTTACTAAATTCCCACATAAACCCCATCATATAAACCCTTAGGTAGTTTAACCCCCCTTACCTTTGAAACTAGATGAAGATGAAGCTCTCCTTAGAATTCCCAACGAATTCCAGCAATGGAAACTCCCTCTCCTTCAATCGCAACCTCCGTTCCTCGTTTCTCTCTCGATCGCGCGCTTCACTCTCTCGGGTTCTCTCTCTTCTCGAACGCACGGGGTAGCAGGAAAACAGCAAGGAGAAAATTGGAATCATACACTTGGAATTATAAGGAAGAAGAATGGAGAAAAGGAAAGATTCAATGTTACCTTTGAAGCTTGAGAAGAAGAAATTCTTCTTTTCTCCTTCCTTGCTTATGACCTGTTCTCACGCTCTCCTCTCTCGATTTCTTTTCTTTCTTTTCGTTTGCAAGCTTTGAGTGAGAGTGAATAAGGCTCTCACTTAGGTATATGGGGTTTTAGGAATGGGCCTTGGTCAATAATTGACTTGGGCCCTAATTGCACCCCTCCTTTTAATTTGATCCACCTCCTGAAATAGAGTACAACCCATTTAATTATTCCATTTAATTAAATTTAGTAGTCCCTCAAATAACTTAATTAAATAAATAATTAAATTATTTTAGGGCGTTACACCTACCACAGGCGCCATTTCATTAGGAAATTGGCGCCCTAGGGTACCTAAAGTGCCCTAACTTAATTTTCAACCAATTTCTCTCAAACAATTCATCAACAACAATCCTAAAACACATTATAATCATGCTAACACTCTCAATTTCATAATTTAGCACTCAATCATCAATCAAAGCCAAATCAAGAACATAAAACCCTAACATAAAGCCCTAAATCGATTTTCTCATGCAATTTGTCAAATTCAATGATTCAAACCATCACACAATAATCAAATAACATCAAATAATAACCTATGATCTACATATAACCCATTATCCTCCCTATTATAGAATGAGACTCCCCTTACCTTAAATTAAACCGTAGAAAGTCTCTTTCTCCGAGTCACGTACAAAACCCACAGCAACAAGAGCTCCTTTCTTTCCTTCTTGCTTGGTGCGATCCAACTTCTCCTTCTCTTCTCTCTATTGCGCCGTTTCTCTTCTCTCTTTCTCTCCTTTCTTTCGTTTTTTTCTTTCTTTCTTCCTTTGGTGCGAAATGCACAATCCCTAGGAGCCTAAGTCATTGGGCTTGGGCTCCTGGGCCAATATCTGTAGCCCCGGTATTTCCAATACCACTCCCTTCAATTAAATCAAATACTATATTATAAATTGCTATATTATAACTTAATATAATTAAAATAGTGCAACACTTTAAATAATTTAATCAATTACTTAATTAAATTATTTAGGGTGTTACTACTCTCCCCCACTTAGGAAATTTCGTCCTCGAAATTCATACCTGAGTCAAATAGCTCTGGATAGGACTCCCTCATCCTGCTCTCCAGCTCCCAAGTCATGCTCTCACCAGCAGCTCCCAACCACACTACCTTGACTAAGGCAATGTCCTTCCCTCTCAACACCTTCACCTCTCTATCGTCAATCCTCACTGGCATAGTCTCCACAGTGAGGTTCTCACGCACCTCCACATCATCCATGTGAATCACATGAGACGGGTCTGGAATATACTTCCGAAGCTGTGACACGTGGAATACATCGTGCAACTTCGGAAGATTAGGTGGCAGAGCCACCCTATAAGCAACCTTTCCCACCCTCTCAGTGATTTGGTACGGTCCAATAAATCTAGGAGTCAACTTCTTTGCCTTCAATGCACGCCCAACACCAGTCATAGGTGTGACCCTCAAGAAAACATGCTCACCAGCCTGAAATTCCAAGTCCTTTCTTCTCTTATCGTGATAACTTTTCTGCCTACTCTGAGACTCTTTCATTTTCTCTCTGATCATCTTTACCTTCTCTGTAGTCTCCCTAACCAGTTCCGGTCCAAGAAAAACACTCTCACCGGACTCATGCCAACACAAAGGAGTCCTACACCTCCGCCCATACAGTGCCTCAAAAGGAGCCATCCCAATACTCGAATGGTAGCTGTTGTTGTAAGTGAACTCAATCAGTGGAAGATGTGTATCCCACACACCTCCCTGCTCTAGCACACAAGCTCTCAGAAGGTCCTCCAATGACTGGATGGTTCTCTCTGTCGTCCATCACCCGAGGATGATAAGTCAACTCAACCTCAATCACGGACCCCAATGCCTCCCCGCAAGCTCCCCAAAACTCGTAAGTAAACCTTGGGTCTCTATCCGACACAATACTCTTTGGGACCCCATGCGCACTTCACGATCACCGAATATAAATCTTAGCCAACCCAGACCGGATAGTGTTGTTGATAGGAATAAAATGAGCAGACTTGGTCAACCTATCCACAATCACCCAAATAGAGTCAAACCCTCTCACGGTGTTTGGCAACCCAGTCACAAAGTCCATGGAAATGCTGTCCCACTTCCATTCCGGAATCTCTAAAGGTTGCATCAGCCCCGCAGGCTTCTGGTGCTCAATCTTTGACTTCTGGCAAGTCAAACATGCATATACAAACTGTGCTACATCCCTCTTCATGCCAGGCCACCAAAACAGTTTCTTCAAATCATGATACATTTTCGTAGCACCAGGATGAATACTTAGCTTGCTCCTATGGCTCTCCTCAAGTATCATCCTCTTCATCTTAGTATCATCAGGAACACAAATCCTATCCCTGAACCTCAACACACCCTGGGAATCCAACCTGTAATCTCCGTCCACAGCCTGATCACCAGCAACCAATAAATCTACCAGCTTCACATCCAACTTCTGGGCGTCCCTGATACTAACCAAGAAGTCATTCCCAATCCTCAGCATACCCAGTCTGACACTCTGGGGTGTCACTTCACAAACCAGACTCAAATCACGGAATTGCTCAATCAACTCCAATTCCTTCACCATCATTGCTGACATATGTAAGGTTTTCCGACTTAAAGCATCAGCCACGACATTAGCTTTGCCGGGATGATAGTTCAAGCCGAAATCATAATCTTTCAGCAGCTCTAGCCAACGCCTCTGGTCAAACAAGTATCTCAAACTCTTGTGGTCGCTGAATACCTCAAATCTAGTGCCATACAAATAGTGCCTCCAAATCTTCAGCACAAACACAATAGCAGCCAGCTCTAAATCGTGAGTAGGGTAGTTCTTCTCATGTGTCCTCAACTGTCTGGACACATAAGCCACTACCTTCCCATCCTGCATCAATACACCCCAAACCCATCTTGGAAGCATCACAATATACCACAAAAGGTTGATCCGACACAGGCAACACTAACACTGGAGATGTTGTCAACCTCCTTTTCAACTCTTGGAAGCTCTCTTCACACTTTGCATCCCACACAAAAGCTCTTCCCTTACAGGTCAATTGAGTCGACGGAAGGGCTAGCTTAGAGAACCCCTCAATAAACCTCCTGTAGTAACCAGCCAACCCCAAGAAACTTCTGATCTCAATCACAGACTTTGGGCTCTCCCACTGCAACACTGCATCAACCTTGGCTGGGTCCACAGCTATACCATCACCAGAAATAATGTGACCCAAGAAGCTCACCTCTTTCAGCCAGAACTCACATTTTGACAATTTTGCATACAGCTTCTTCTCTTTCAACACTTCTAGCACCAATCTCAAGTGCTCTGCGTGCTCCTCCTCAGACTTAGAGTACACCAGAATATCATCAATAAAATCAACCACAAACCGATCCAAGTAGCTATGGAAGATTCGGTTCATGTACTCCATAAACACCCCTGGTGCATTAGTGACACCAAACGACATTACAGAGTACTCATAGTGTCCATACCTCGTTCTGAACGCTGTCTTTTGGATGTCTTCATCTTTCACCTTTATCTGATGATAACCTGACCTCAAGTCAATCTTGCTAAAAACCTTAGCACCCACTAACTGGTCCATCAGATCATCAATCCTCGGAAGAGGATACTTATTTTTAATAGTTACCTTGTTCGGGCTTGCGGTAATCCACACATGCACGCACGCATACTCCCATCCTTCTTCTTCACTAACAAAACTGGAGCTCCCCATGGTGACACACTAGGCCTCACAAATTTCTTCTCAAGTAACTCTTCCAACTGCTTCTTCAACTCAGATAACTCAGAAGCTGACATCCGGTACGGTGCCATAGACACAGGCCTAGTACCAGGCACAAGATCAATCCCAAACTCAACTTCCGTGTCTGGTGGCACACTAGGAATCTCATCAGGGAACACCTCAGGGAACTCACACACCACCTGCAACCCATCAACTACAGCTTGGTTCTCAGCAGACATAGATGCCATCAAAGCAAACAGATGACCACCCTCTTTCATTGCCTCATGCAGCTGACTCGCAGACAACAAATTAGACTCTTCCTCTGCTGGAGGAAGGAAACTAACAGACTTGTTGAAACAGTTGATGTGCACATTGTTATCTACTAACCAGTCCATACCCAGAATGACATCCAACCCACCCAAAGGCAAACAGATAAGATCAACCAGAAAATCTCTGCCGAAGACTGACAGAGGACACCTAGCACACATTAGAGAAGTAGTTACTGAACCCTTAGCTGGAGTGTCGATAACCATCCCCCTCTCCATAGTAGACAAGACTAAATTCAACTTTTCAGCACAGACAGAAGCAATAAAAGAGTGCGTAGCACCCGTGTCAACAATAGCAACTAAAGGTGTACCATAAATAAAGCAAGTACCTCTAATCTCATTGGGTCCCTCTGAACCTGCTAGTGCAAAAACTCTCCCAGTGGACCTCTCCTTCTTTGGTTTGGTGCACTTGGAGCTAAAGTGACCAGCTTCTCCACAATTGAAACACACTGCTTCCTTGCGATCACAATCAGATGCCATGTGACCATCCTTACCACAACGGAAACATATATTTCCCCCAGCCTTGCAATCAAAACTCTTGTGACCCGGCTTGCCACACTTGAAGCACACAATATCGGCAGGAGCATCTCCCCACTTGGCTTTTGCCTCTCGCAGACCTACTACCACCAAAGATACTGCTACCACCAAAGATACCTCTGTTTACCTCTATTAGCAGACACCTCATACAAATCTTACCCTGTTTCAAATTTACCCTCCGGTCTCTCATGACTCTAGAGCGGGCATTTGCATCATCCTCATAGATCCCGCAGTTAGCCAACCAAATCAAGAAACACTCGATCTTACGATACCCAATAGCCTCGCTGATATCACTCTCAACCCATTCTCAAATTTTATGCACTTTGAGAATTCGAGAACCACTCGAGAATAATGTGGGTAGAACTTAGCCACTCGGTGAACTTAGCAAAGATACTGTGATACGGTCATACTACTCCCGCCTAAGCTCAAGAAACTCCGGCTCTTTCTTTCCCTAACATCCTCGGAAAGTACTTTCTCAGAACTCCCTCTTGAACACGGACCAAGTAACCTCCTCATGTGCACATTCTAGCCTCTCACCTTTGGTCTCCAACCACTACCATCGCCTCCTCGGCTAAAGTGTGCGTACCATACCGACTTTTCGCTCATCATTGCAGCCTAATCACCCGGAAGATCCTCTCAATCTCCTTCAAACTGCCCAGCACCATCCGGGTTGTACCTCCCTTGAAGGTAGGAGGTTCTCCTCCGAATGTTGCGACTACGAGTCTCGAAGATTCACTTTGAGTCCCCATAACTCGCGCTATGGCTTGCAAAGCCTCAGCAAGAGCAGCATCTGTAACACCCCCTTACTCCTAAATAGTTTAATTTATAAAATCAGAGTTCAAAATCGTTTTTCTTTTTAAAAATACATCCTCAAGGGAATGCTACGTTCATCAAACTTCACTTTCACTTAAAATATAATACTTTTCAATTATTAATACAAAATTGCATGATACATAGCCAGGCTCAATGGGGCGAACCCTCAAATTCTACTACAACAATTTATTACAGTTCAACACTAATCTTAAGCTACTAATAGACTACCCGGCTCCCCAGTTCGACGTCACAGAGCAAGACGCCATAACTAGACTGAGGGAAGAAAGGAACTTCACTCAGGATCACCTGCACATCACCTGTTTGTCGCCACGAGAGCAGGCAACATAAAAATGCTAGGGTGAGTCTCTTTGCATAAATAATAGCAAATAGAATAAGCATTATACTAGAGAAAAACACGTAGAAACATCAGAACAACTCGGCTCACACAAAACAAATCATCTCAGCAGGCTATGACACCTCAGTTCATAACACAAAATAATACTACCAATCAGTGCATGATTTATATGAATGATGCAGACCCATCCTTTCAGGGTATATGCATGATGGATCCATTAAGACCGAAGTCTTCTGCTCACCTCTAGGACCGAAGTCCTTAGGACCGAAGTCCTCTGCTCACCTCTAGGACCGAAGTCCTCTGCTCACCATATGCTTATGATTTATGCGACGCCATGAACAATGCATAACACACAACACATACATTATTCAATTAATCATAACACAGTTCCAAGATTTCACCAATTAGGATCGCATCTTTTATTCATAAATAGGACCTAAGTCATCTCGCTCACCTCTAGACCGAAGTCCTGGGGGACCAAGTCCTCTCGCTCACCATATTCATTTATTCAATGCCCTCGGGACTTAAACGTTTATTTAATTCTCTACACTCAGAGCCCTACGGCCAAAACAACTCTCCTACGTCATTACGGCACTAAGGCCGACGTCTCTGCACACCAAATAGGCCGAAGCCTCTCTCCGTCCTTTACACCGTCCTTATTTATAGCCTCTCGGCTTCACCGTCGTTCACAACAAATGCCTATTTCACCTAGACATCGTCCACAAGTCCACAACTTAGACATATTGGTACTCAAACAGTACCCAAACCGTGTACTGGCAAAGACTGCCACACTCTGGCGCCAAAAACGGCACCTGGCGGCCCACAAAGGCACTCTCGGACCTCACAAGCACCTCGTCCCACATAAGGACCTCGTCACACTTAAGCACCTCGGCACCACACAACACCTCGGCACACAACGCACACACACTCGCCCCATCCGGCGCACATAACGCCCACTGGCGCACTCACACTCGCACATGCACACGCCGGCTCATCCATCTCGGCACACAACGCACACGCACTACACCAGCATACTGGGCTGCCCTCCTTGGCGCCCCTCACCTCGCCAACACACCTCGGCTAGTGACACACGCACACACAGGCGCATGGGCTGCCATGCTCGGCGCCCCTCTCAACCTCCACCTCGGCCCACACACTCTACACTTCAGTAGCTACAAGTCGACGCCAATACTGCTACACCTCGACACTAAACACTTCGACAACATACCCTTCGACAACTTACCCTTCGACAACTTACCCTTCGACAACTGACAATGGAACACAACACTTTGGTCACACCCACAGACCGGCACAAGGGCACACCACATATGGCGCCCCACACCGCGGCACTACACGATGCACATCACGCAATGCATGCTAAACTCACGCACGCACCTTACGCACACACTTACGCCCAGCTCACATCACGCACCGACGCACCTCTTACCACACTCAATACCACATTGCGCACAGTCAGGACTGCCATTGGGCACCTCACTCAGTCGTCCAGCTCGGCTAAGACACGCATACCACACGCACACCTTAGCTGCTCACTCCAGCAAGCCCACAATACTCACCATGGCTCCAACAAGACACCCAACGCACAACAGCATGTCATACCATGTCACCAAATCAATTAAACACAACAAACAATCATGAAATCAACACAACAATCAAAAATCAATTATCCTAGAACCGGGTCTCACATACAACACACATCCTATAGACTATTATGAAAGAAAGAGAGTCCCCTAACCTTCGCTTTCTTTGAATGCAACTCTCTTGAAGAAGTTTTTACGAAGAACCACAAAGAACTAGACCGATTCCCACTCTCTACACCTCCATTTCTTCCCTTTGCGCTTATCCCAGCCTTCATTCTCTCCGATGGTTCCACTTTGAGCTCCCACACCCAGAATTTGTGGAGTATAAAGGTATGGAATTAGGGGCTGAAAGTGGTATCAAAAGGAAGAGAAAGGAAAATGGAATGGAATGGCATAAAAGGCCCCTTACCTAGTTGTTGGATTTGAAGAAGATCTAGCTACTTCTTCTTCTTCCCCTTCGCTCCTCCTCTCTTCTCTCTCTCCCGGCTTCTCCTTCTTTTTCTCATCCGTTTTCTATTTCTTCTCTTCTCTCTTTCTTTGACTTTTCTTCTATTCTTAACTCATGGGTTATGGGCCTAATGGGTCATCGGCCTCTAGGCACACCTCCTTCAATTACTTGTACTACTTCTTTTCTTAATTGAATTACCACTCACTTCTCACTAACAAACATTCCTCATTTAGATCAAACACATTCTAAATACAATAAACTCCCACTTAACCCTTTGTCCTAACAAAATGTTGTAACCCTTGAATAACTTAATTAAATGAATACTAAATTATTTTGGGGCGTTACAACTCTCCCCCACTTAGAATATTTTCGTCCTCGAAAATCTACATCAACTCATGATATCAACACCAAATTTTCTTATCATCTCTAATCATTCTCATCCACATTCTATCGTACATGTAACAGATCTAACATCCTCCTCTACACTCTTACTCCCCAAATAGGTATCCTAACCGGTAGGTTATCAAAATCCTACTCGACTACTCAAACACCACTTAAGGATTACCCCAGACACAAAAAGAATTGGAGCAGAGCTCCTGTCACCAAATCATCACCAATTAAAGTAGAGCAGAACCCTCATCGTTGTTTTTGAGACACTAGGTCTACATTGTCACTTTTATTTTCATATTCGACAGAATACAAACGCATACGACACCAGAGGCAATAACAACCATGGCTAGAGCCCAATCAACACCAACAATCACAATTAACCCAACAACATTAATCTTCAACAATTAGCACAATATCACAACAATATTCAACTTCGACCTATTCAACAAATTAATCGTTCCTATTCAACGTTCAACTAATCTATCTAAACTCAGATACAGAAAATTCTATAACCCTGAGCCTACTTTGGCGAATTAGTTAAAATAGTAAACGACATCAGATTTCAACACATATATACTCGTTGGAAACCCTATAGGTCTATTTATAATTCCTAAGTTCAGTCTTTGATGAAAAATATCTAACAAATACAGTTTTCAAAAGATGCAGTAACCCAAAACACTGACCCTATGTCCAAATTGTTTTCCAAAATCTTTCCCTAACTTGTTACACTTATAATTCGAGTTCTATACTCCTAAATACAACCAAATCAGTGGCAATCAACAAGCATTCAATCAAATCTTTGAAATGGGAAACCACATGCTTTTTTCAATTAGTAAAATGTTTTGGACTCTGAAACCCTAAACCCATGTCCAATCATTTCAAAACAAGAATTCAACAATCACAACAACCATCATAACTCACCCACCATTATTAGTAATTCTACACTGAGTTTTATAAAAATAGCATTTTTGAAAGTTCGCAAAAAGCACGCATAGCTTTACTCTGCTTTCCCACGAGTCTCAACCTAGGACATTTATTCTAACATCGCTTTTCTCTCCCGAGTTGTATAACAACCTACTTCCATTCTAAACATGACACTACTAAAGTTCGTTGAGGACACAAGATTATAACAAGTTAATTTCCTGCCTCCAGGAACACACACAGAAAAACACATAAGTGAAATCAATCATGCAACCCAATTAAACACACCAGTCCGAAAGGATTAAACATGTAAGCATCCTCTTGGTTTCTCTATTCCAAGAAATTGGCTAGCATGCGATTTTACAATTTCCCTAGAAAATAACATGGAACTTATATCCTACCAAATCGAACTGATTTCCTATCACCAACAGAAACACAACCAACACATGCATTAGAAAACAATTGCTTAATCTTCAAGGCTTGATATTAGTTTAAACAATGGGATTAAGTACCCTTGTCAACATTTAGCAAAGAAAACCAATCAATTAATAGAAGCGCACATAATTTTAAACCCCTTTCATGTGTTTCCTCTTCTTCCTTTAATCCCTAATCTCTTTCCAATCACTCAACCCAACTCGAATACATTTTAAACACCCACAATTTACATCAAACAAATCATACAAGCTTATTCCAAAGATCTATTTTACTCCGAGTACATAAGATTTTAACATGCCACTTACTCAAACATTTTTAGCACATTCAAATCCTCAATACCCATCTCTTCCAAAATGTAGAGATAACATCACATTCAACATCAATAGCTAGTTGAAATCAACCATACAACAATTGAACATGCCAATTTCATAACTCAAGCACAATTTCATTATTTTAGTTCTTCTTTAGTTCTAGGCCATCAAGTAGCACCATATTAGTTCCATAACTAGGAAAACACTCCTAAACTCAACATGCATGTCAATCGACCACAAAACGAGATAAAGAACTCGCAATCAAAAGTACAAAGATCAACTTATAAGCTTGTTTCTCTTCAAAATAGAATCATTTTCCATAATCACATTCAAAGCCTCATACATTCATCAACTTAAATTAATTGCCACCTTCATTTAAACACGCATAAACTGACTTCAAAGGAAAGAGGGTAAAGAACTCACTTCCACATACCCTAAAGATTTTTAACTCATCTAATCATGCAATTAATGTAAAACTTCATCATTTTCAAACAACACCAAAACACAACCTATCAAACAACATTTTAATTCCACAATACATTTCATTAACACCACCTAACATAGTGACTACACTTTCAAACTCATTGAGTAATAATATCCAGCATATGGTAGGCAACCTATGTCCATATTTTATTTCAACCAATTTTAACACTACACACCTATGCATCTCATCAACTACTTACGGCACAAAGCCACACTACAACACATAAGGCACAACATCAACAATAATGAGACCATCCTAGCCAAACATCATATTTATATTCATTTTCAATAAGACATACTCTCAAACACTTATCATGCATTCGTAGTTCACAAAGGGATTTTCATACATACACCACAACAATCATCAAATCACTTCAATATTACCATCAATCAACCCAAATACATAACAAATCAACACCACAATACACTAGAACTTAACCCAATCATAAATCCCCATCATACCAAATCCCATTATAGATGAAGAAATCCCCCCTACTATCACCCGAGCATGCATCCACGTGAATAAATTACTTATTAACTCCAAATTTAATCTCGCATATAAACTCGTGAAGTAAGGAAAGTCAATCATCTAATTTTGACAAATCACATCATGCTCATGAAACAAACCAAATTGAAACACTGAAAATGTCCAAACAATTTAGCACCAGTCAAAATTAAACTCATGTATATTACCGACACAATTAACCCTTAGCTAGGACGTTAATCAAAGGTAAGGAACTATCTTCCATATATTGTAAGGTATATAACTCACCAAAATTAGGTTATGTAACATACTCTCCAAATTCAACAAAACAACTCAAGCACTCAATCAATCCCAAATTAGTACATATCCAAAAAAAATTAATAACTACGAGTTATTGTCACCTCTTTCATTGGGGATGAGTTATTGGGGTGATCAGTCCCTCCTACTCACTCAACCAATTAGTCAAGGTCACAAGAACTACGTCCTTTCAGATTTACACATACCTCATTGAAAGACTTTTAACGCAGTCTAGAGTGCGAAGGCGTCGTCACGACTCCCACTCTTTTGACGTCGTTAAAACCCTTCTAAACATACCTCCCTAATACAACAACAGTCACACACAACTACAATCAATGCTACCATCAACAGCTGCAAACAACCAACAGAACCTACAACAAAGTCTCTGTAGGAGATCAACAAGGGATCTCTGAGAAACTACGACTGGACAAACTTGGCCTGATAGACCGAAATTTTGCTCTGATACCAACTTGTAACACCCCCTTACTCCTAAATAGTTTAATTTATAAAATCAGAGTTCAAAATCGTTTTTCTTTTTAAAAATACATCCTCAAGGGAATGCTACGTTCATCAAACTTCACTTTCACTTAAAATATAATACTTTTCAATTATTAATACATAATTGCATGATACATAGCCAGGCTCAATGGGCTTAACCTCAAATTCTACTACAACAATTTATTACGTTCAACACTAATCTTAAGCTACTAATAGACTACCCGGCTTCCCCGGTTCGACGTCACAGAGCAAGACGCCATAACTAGATCGAGGAAGAAAGGAACTTCACTCAGATCACCGCGACATCACCCGCTTGTCGCCACGAGAGCAGCAACATAAAAATGTTAGGGTGAGTCTATTTGCATAAATAATAGCAAATAGAATAAGCATTATACTAGAGAAAACACGTAGAAACATCGTAACGACTCGCTCACACAAAACAAATCATCTCAAAGCAGCTATGACACCTCGGTTCATAACACAAAATAATACTACCAATCGCTGCATGATTTATATGAATGATGCGCACTCCATCCTTTCGTGGTATATGCATGATGGATCCATTAAGACCAAGTCTTACGCTTCACCTCTAGATCAAGTCCTTAGGATCAAGTCCTCTCGCTTCACCTCTAGACCAAGTCCTCTTCGCTCACCATATGCTTATGATTTATGCGACGCCATGAACAATGCATAACACACAACACATACATTATTCAATTAATCATAACACGGTTCCAAAGATTTCACCAATTAGACCGCAGATCTTTTATTCATAAATAGGACTAAGTCATCTCGCTTCACCTCTAGACAGAAGTCCTTAGGACCAAGTCCTCTCGCTCACCATATTCATTTATTCAATGCCCTCGTGGGACTTAAACGTTTATTTAATTCTCTACTCAGAGCCCTACGGCCAAAACAACTCTCCTACGCCATTACGGCACTAAGGCCGACGCCTCTCAAGACACCAAATAGGCCAAGCCTCTCTCCGCCCTTTACACCGCCCTTATTTATAGCCTCTCGGGCCACCGCTGCTCACAACAAATGCCTATTTCACCTAGACATCGCCCACAAGTCCACAACTTAGACATATTGGTACTCAAACAAGACTTCCAAACCGTGCTCGGCAAAGACTACGCCCACTCGGGCGCAAAAACGGCACTCCGGCTGGCCCACAAAGGCACCTAAGACCTCACGCACTCCGCCCCACATAAGGACCTCGTCACACTTAAGCACCTCGGCACCACACAACACCTCCGCACACAACGCACACACACTCGCCCATCCGGCGCACATAACGCCCATCGGGCGCACTCACACTCGCAGACATGCACACGCCGGCCATCCATCTCGGCACACAACGCACACGCACTACACCAAAGATACCTGGCCGCCCTCCTCGCGCCTCACTCGCCAACACACCTCGGCTAGTGACACACGCACACACAGGCGCATGGGCTGCCATGCTCGGCGCCCCTCTCAACCTCCACCTCGGCCCACACACTCTACACTTCAAGAGCTACAAGTCGACGCCATCATCGCTACACCGACACTAAACACTTCGACAACATACCCTTCGACAACTTACCCTTCGACAACTTACCTTCCGACAACCGACAATGGAACACAACACTTTGGTCACACCTACGACCTCGCACATGCGGCTCACCACATATGGCGCCCACACCGCAAGCACTACACGATGCACATCACGCAATGCATGCTAAACTCACGCACGCACCTTACGCACACACTTACGCCCAGCTCACATCACGCACCGACGCACCTCTTACCACACTCAATACCACATTGCGCACAGTCAGGACTGCCATTGGGCACCTCACTCAGTCGTCCAGCTCGGCTAAGACACGCATACCACACGCACACCTTAGCTGCTCACTCCAGCAAGCCCACAATACTCACCATGGCTCCAACAAGACACCCAACGCACAACAGCATGTCATACCATGTCACCAAATCAATTAAACACAACAAACAATCATGAAATCAACACAACAATCAAAAATCAATTATCCTAGAACCAATCTCACATACAACACACATCCTATAGACTATTATGAAAGAAAGAGAGTCCCCTAACCTTCAGTTTGTTGAATGCAACTCTCTTGAAGAAGTTTACGAAGAACCACAGCAACTAGACCGACCCCCCAGCTCTACACCTCCATTTCTTCCCCTTTGCGCTTATCCCAGCTTCATTCTCTCCGATGGTTCCACTTTGAGCTCCCACACCCAGAATTTGTGGAGTATAAAGGTATGGAATTAGGGGCTGAAAGTGGTATCAAAAGGAAGAGAAAGGAAAATGGAATGGAATGGCATAAAAGGCCCCTTACCTAGTTGTTGGATTTGAAGAAGATCTAGCTACTTCTTCTTCTTCCCCTTCGTTCCTCCTCTCTTCTTCTCTCCCTCGGTTTCTCCTTCTTTCTCATCCGTTTTCTATTTCTTCTCTTCTCTCTTTCTTTGACTTTTCTTCTATTCTTAACTCATGGGTTATGGGCCTAATGGGTCATGGGCCTCTAGGCACACCTCCTTCAATTACTTGTACTACTTCTTTTCTTAATTGAATTACCACTCACTTCTCACTAACAAACATTCCTCATTTAGATCAAACACATTCTAAATACAATAAACTCCCACTTAACCCTTTGTCCTAACAAAATGTTGTAACCCTTGAATAACTTAATTAAATGAATACTAAATTATTTTGGGGCGCATAAAGATCAATCTGCTCGCCATCTCAACCTAGCAATCGCAAAGATAAACAACCATTCAGAACTAATTTAAGACACCTAATTGTCATACACAATATGACAGACAGACATACTTCGCCGGACAGACCGAACTTTTGCTCTGATACCACTAATGTAACACCCCATTTCTACCCGGCATTTTATAATAAAATCGGCGTTACTAAAATTTAATTCCAAAATGGAGTGCTACACTCAATACAGCACCAACAATAACAATTATAGCATAAATAGTTTATTTCAACACTTTAATACGCAACACCAGCTCAAGGATGGAATTTCTCATCACTTTAATAAATAATTCCACGCACCATAATTAATAAACATTACGCAGCGGAAAACAGAAATATAGTCTCAAATGGACAACAATAATCTCAAATACAACGTGGAAATATCAATAACATAGTTCAATAGTCAACAAAGAGTAAATGACTAGAATCCTAAACCCATCCCATAAAAAGCATGATCGAGCCAGGCATCGACTTCGGGAAGTGAAGGGACTAGGCCTTCACTCATGGCTACCTGTGGTAAACAACAACAGAAAAGGTGAGTCTCGAACTATATAATAAAGGTGATAATAAGCAATATATACAATCACAACATCAACAAGCACAGTTAAACGACACCACTAGTCATACCAGATATCAATCTATAACACTTATGCATTTATGAGAATGTATGCAATGTAGTCATGCATGTGGTACCATTTGCCCCCATGGCAGTATCATCAACAAATTGAGCCCCCATGACTCTGGCCCCCATGGCCTCATCATCAATATATAAACGTCGCGACCGCAGCTGAATGTATGTATGTGACTCCATGAACATATCACAAACACATTTACAATATCACAATTTACACATTATTTCTCACCTCATTATCAATCTCATTTATAGCCCCCATGGCTCTAGCCCCCATGGCCCATGCCCCCATGGCATCAACAGTCACCTCATTCACCAACTCATCACAGTTATGTCCTAAGGACTAATCACATCTAGAGGACAAAACCTCACTCAGGGACCTAAAACACCCTTTAGGACCAAATCAACACTTAGGGACCAAATCAACACCTTTTGGACCAAACTGGCACCTAGGGACCAAAACAACACCTAGGGACCAAATCACACCCTTAGGACCAAATGTCACCTAGGGACCAAAATAAAGACACACTTAGACACAAGGCAAAGACTAGCGCCATTTTCCCACAAACCGCGCCCTTCGCAACACAAAGACTGGGCGCCAAAACTCGGCAAGAATTGGCGCTCAGTGGTAACATGTACCATCGGGCGCCATTTTCCTAGCAATCTGGCGCTCGGGCAAGCACACAGTCTTAGATACAAATCGAGACATACGATCTCGACATACAGCGCATGCCTGGCGCCTGAAAAGATTTTGGCGCCGCTGAGACACAGTAAAGAACATTGTGCGCAACAGTGGCAGCCTATTTGGCGCCTCAGCGCGCCACACGCACACCACACACACACAACACGCATTCTGGCGCCACCCTAGGCGCTAGCACTTAGACACCCACGCACACACTCGCCTAGGCGCCACAACAGGCGCCACAGGGCAGCCATTTGGCGCCCTGCACTTGGCACAACACACCCAAAGACATGAATAGAGAACTCAGCGCCATTCTCACGGCGCTGGGCGCAAGATTTGGGCCTCACATCGCGGCGCACACACACACAAAGACACCGGGCGCCAGCAGAATTCGCCTGCATACACAACTCCAAAGACATGAACAGAACCCAGCGCCATTTTCCCAAAGAATGGCGCCTGTGTAGCAAAACACGCAACCACGATCCATCGCTGCAGTGACACAAGCGCCATTTCTCTAGGGAATTGTCGCCCTGCACAGCAACACAACACCAAGTCTCCCTGCTACAGTACCACAGGCGCCATTTCACTAGGAAATTGGCGCCCTAGGGTACCTAAAGTGCCCTAACTTAATTTTCAACCAATTTCTCTCAAAACCATTCATCAACAACAATCCTAAAACACGTTATAATCATGCTAACACTCTCAATTTCATAATTTAGCACTCAATCATCAATCAAAGCCAAATCAAGGACATAAAACCCTAACATAAAGCCCTAAATCGA
The DNA here is from genome assembly GCA_020916435.1 of Oxytropis ochrocephala. Classification (NCBI taxonomy): domain Eukaryota; kingdom Viridiplantae; phylum Streptophyta; class Magnoliopsida; order Fabales; family Fabaceae; genus Oxytropis; species Oxytropis ochrocephala. Next base: position 56,133,376 of record CM037088.1, read on the forward strand.
TTTTCTCATGCAATTTGTCAAATTCAATGATTCAAACCATCACACAATAATCAAATAACATCAAATAATAACCTATGATCTACATATAACCCATTATCCTCCCTATTATAGAGTGAGACTCCCCTTACATTAAATTAAACAGTAGAAAGTCTCTTTCTCCGAGTCACGTACAAAACCCACAGCAACAAGAGCTCCTTTCTTTCCTTCTTGCTTGGTGCGATCCAACTTATCCTTCTCTTCTCTCTATTGCGCCGTTTCTCTTCTCTTTTTCTCTCCTTTCTTTCGTTTTTTTCTTTCTTTCTTCCTTTGGTGCGAAATGCACAATCCCTATGAGCCTAAGTCATTGGGCTTGGGCTCCTGGGCCAATATCTGCAGCCCCGGTATTTCCAATACCACTCCCTTCAATTAAATCAAATACTATATTATAAAATGCTATATTATAACTTAATATAATTAAAATAGTGCAACACTTTAAATAATTTAATCAATTACTTAATTAAATTATTTAGGGTGTTACATCCTCTATCGGGCAGGGCTATTCTGTGGGTTAGCCCGTCCGTCAGCATTGGGTTCGGCCTGAGAATCGGGGATGGCGACCTGAGAAGTGGCCCCAACATTTTCATCAAGAATTGGAACGTTGGGGATTGGGGGATCCTCCCCCTCTTCAGCTGCCCACTTGGCCAAATCATCGAAGTCTGAAGCATTGGCCAAGTCAACTGCATAAACAAAAGAAAAAGGGTTAGAGACGGTCGAGATGAAATAAACAGACAAATAATCATGTAAAGGAAAATGTTGAACGGCCACCCACCAAGGGCGGCCCGAATTTGACGGCTGCCATTGGCATCGACTATTTTCTTTATCTTTATGCGACCTTCAGGAATGAGAGACGATCGTCCCAAGCTCCAGGTCGCCCAGATCCATTTCCTTGAAAGCATATTGACTTGGCTTCTTTAGAAAATGGTCATATCTGACAGTCGGAAAAAAAGGAGCCCCAGTAAGGTTATTCTCAGCCATCTCGGCCACACGGCTAGAAGCCAAAGGGGTATAAGGCACGACCCAGAAATACTCATTCTTCCACCCGGTCGGCAAAGACTCCATGTATGGCTTGAAAAAGTTGTACTGAGTATGGTTCTTGAAAGAAACTGCTTCCTTTCGAGCGCCCTTAGAACCTTGCTCATACAGGTAGCTCATCTCGAACAAGGTGAAAAATAATTTAATAGACACCGGTCGGCCTAAGTTGGTCAATACATCTTCGTATCCTTGCAAAAACGCCCAAGCATTAGGATTCAGTTGGGAAGGATGCAGATAATGAAGGACAAGTCTTTGAAAGCGAGTGAACGGTGGAACAATGTTCATCCGCTCGAAAACAGTGCGGTACATTGTGAATTTCAATCCTCCACTCCTCGTTGTCAATAAAGTTGGTCGCCAAAACTTCTTCAAGATGGTTGCCGCGATGGATCTTACTCTTGTGGGCACGAAGACTTATAGAGACCCACGACATATCCTCTTCGACCAACAACTCGGGGTCGTCTTCGCCTTGGTCATGGGGGGCATCTTCTGCGGCCTAAGCTAAATCCACATCAGCCCGGTCAGGCATTTCTACTTCGGCATGTCCTTCGCCAACTACTTCCACATTGACTTGCCCTTCTCTAGCTGGAAGGCCACCTTCAGCATCCAAAATGCCTTCATCGGCCGGCTGGGCGATAGGCTCGCGAGTGGGCTCCTCCCTTCGCGAGGTTTGGTCGGACTTGGTCGAACTCCCAGAAGAGGTCGTCCAGTTTAAGCTCTTGGAATCAGACGACTCCTACCGAGAGGAGGACGACGGATCGGGAAGAATCGCTGCGATGGTCGAGCCATGCTATGTCTGCGAGCGAGACTGGCGGAGCTCCTGTGAGATCTGAGACGGCCCGCTTAGTCCGCGCCAGAATAAACCTGTGGAGGGGCAAAGTTTGTCAAGGTCGAGCGCACTCAAGGGAAGGGGGCGACTTGGTCGTCCCCAGACCTGACACCCCCTGCACTAGGTGAGAAATAATTTAAAGAAAAGTAGGATCAAAAGAAAGTCGGTCGAGGTTACCTGTTAACTTTGAAGCAGCGACCGGTCGAATAAATACAGTCTACGAGCGTGCAGCAGGACTAAGCGAGCGAACAAGTTGAAGTAGCGAGTGAGTGAAAAACCAACGAAGATTTCGGAGTGAGAGATGTAAATGAGGCTCACTCCTACCCCTTATATACTGGGACAGCCATTGGGTTGGGCCTGAAACGAAGAGGTGCTGCTCTTCGCCTGCCATCATTACTTGGTCTGAGGCAGAAATGAACAGGCGCGCCTTGAGAAACCCAAGTGTCACCTCGGAAAACGTGAAGTCACATCATTAAATCACCTGTCTTTTCAGCATTTATGATAGAATCACTTTAAAAGTGGTAGAACGACCACGCAGAGGGCAGCGACCTCAAGATAGAACTCGGTCCCGCGTGACCTAATGTCTGGACCGCGAGCCGGACCACGACCTTGTGTGGCAGCGCCCACACACCTAATGGAATTTACACCTGTTGCGCCCTATAACTAGGCCGCACATGGCATCACTCGGGGGCAACGAATCAAGCCTTAGCCTGCCCACAGGTGACCCAGGCTTGGGGTAACTGTTCCGGAGTGGGCTCGTAGCCCAATACAGCTCAGAAGGTCCAATACGACCCAATACCTGACATGCTCCGAAAGATGCAGCCATGCCTACAAAAGGCGCAACGGCCAGAACGCCTAAATCACCATCACTATAAAAGCATCACAGATCCCGAGAATCAGGTACGTAACCCTACCTTGTGACCCTGCCCGTTGTACACCGCTGACTAGAGCGTCAGAGTGTCTTTGCAGGTATCACCTGTAACACCCCATTTCTACCCGGTAATTTAAATCAAAAATCAGAGTATACAAAAATCATTTCTGGTCATCTTTTAGTTTAGTGTGTTATAAAATAGTGAACTGATTGACTATGGGATTACTCAGGTAACTGATACTACTTGCAACAGGCATTGACCTCCTTTGCAAGGCTCTCAGTGATGCCCTTGTAAATACACCAGCGAAAGAAATTCTGACCTTAGTGGCGAACCACAATTTAGCCATAGTCATTCAGCACACTAATAGTATAACATAAATCAGTCCTCAATAAAATGGAGCGTCACACATCTCTCTTAAAACATTCAATAGTTAACTCATCTCGTAAATATCATCAAAATACGTAACACCAAAGAAATAAACTCGTGGAACTATAGTTTCATATAATGCAATGGAAAATACTCATGATCTCAACAGAATAATTCAAATAGTCTCAAAACAATACATAGAAGGCTCAACAAAGAGCAAAACAAGACAACTATAGTTCATAACCCCAACCCCCAGGTGCTACGATCGTGAGTTGCACCGACTCGGGGAGTAGTGAAGGTAGAAAGCCCTCACTCATGACTACACCGTGGTGAACAACAACGAGAAAGGGTGAGTCTCGAACTATATAATAAAAGTGATAATAGGCAATATATATAATCATAGTTCACAAAGATACTCAACACACCAATCATCACTCAACGATATTCATGCACTAATGAGAATGTATGCAATGTAAGTATGCATGTGGTACCATTTGCCCTCCTAAGCATTCTCATCAATAATGGAGTCCTCATGACTGCGGCCTCCGCCGCCCGCAGTGCTTCACAATCATTTTATAAGGCCCTCCACGCCGCCTCGAGCTTCACAATCATTTTATAAGCTCTACGATCACAGGTAGAATGTATGCATGAGACTTCATGTACAACACAAACACAATCTCAAAAGCATTTCAATACACACATTAACTCTTACCTCAAAGTATTCAATCTCATTTTATAGCCCCCATGGCTTGGCTCCTCCGGCCCATGCCCTCATGGCATGCCTACCACCTCATTGTATACCCTCAACACCATTAAGTCCCAAGGACTAATCCCTCTAGAGTACTCGGCCTCACTCAAGGACCTAAACCACCATTTAGGACCAAAACAATCATCTAGGGACCAAATCTGTCACCTAGGGACCTAAACAAAGACACTCGGGACCAAACTCACGCCTAGGGACCAAAAGCAGACACACTCGGGACCAAATGTCGCCTAGGGACCAAAATAAAGACACTCGGGACTAAAGCGTCGCCTAGGGACCAAAATAAAGACACTCGGGACTAAAGCGCCGCCTAGGGACCAAAACAGCACCCTCAGGACCAAACTGGCAGCACCAAGTGCCAAAACAGCAACAATAACAGCATGACACAATTAAGACACAGGTGAAAAATATTGATTCACGACTTGATTATTTTGAACGAAGTTGTTTTGAAAAGAAAACAATCAATTTTGGCCTTATTTTCCTTTGAAGACAGAAATCGATTATTGCCTTGAGTTTTAAAGAGGGCAATCGATTGTTGCCTTGAATTTTGAAGAGAACAATCGATTGTTGCCTTGAATTTTGAAGAGAACAATCGATTCCTTGCTTCCTTTTTAACAAGAATAATCGATTCTTGGCTTGACAATACAATTAAGGAATCGATTCATGACTCTTAACACTACAAGGAGAAATCGATTCATGACCCTTAACACTACAAGAAGAAATCGATTCATTACTCTTAACACCACAAGAAGGAATCGATTCATGACTCTTAACACTACAAGAAGAAAATCGATTCATGACTCTTAACACCACAAGAAGGAATCGATTCATGGCTTTCTCTTGAGTTCTCTCCTTCTCACACGATCAATACACCCGGATGATACAATTCTCGGTCATCTCAAACACAATCAATATCATCAATTTAACATCATCAAAATTCATCAACATCATCCAAATTCATCAACAACATCAAAATTCATCAACATCATCCAAATTCATCAATAGCATCAAAATTCATCAACAATCATCAAACATCAACAATCATCAGAATTCATAAAAAAACAGTGACCTAAGCTTTAAATCCCAACATACAACCCATTATATCCCTTATTATATAGCAAGACCCACCTTACCTTGATCAAACCGAAGATTTAAGTCCTTCCAACGGAGTCACCAATGAACCACAAAGAATAAACTCTTCTTTCTCCTTTTTCCTTGTGCGATCACTCTTCTTCTTTCTTCTCCCTTCTCCTTTCTTTTACGTTTTCTTTCTTTTCTTTTGCACAAATGAGAGAAAATTCTACTTTTGGCTATATGTATATTGGGCCAAGCGCACCTTGGGCCCTTTTTACACCCCTTCTCCATTTCTTCCACCATCCCCTTCAATTAAAATAAATTACTGAATTATAAACACTATTTTATATTCTATTATAATTTAAAACAGGTGTACAACTTAAAATATTTTATTAATTGGCTTAATTAATTATTTTGGGGTGTTCAACTCTCCCCCACTTAGGAAATTTCGTCCTCGAAATTCATACTCGATTCAAATGACTCGGATACGACTCCCGCATCCCCGCTCTCCGGCTCCCAAGTCATGCTCTCACCGCGGCTCCCAACCACACTACCTTGACCAAGGCAATGTCTTTCCTCTCAACACCTTCACTTCTATCATCAATCCTCACCGGCATAGTCTCCACGGTGAGGTTCTCACGCACTCTCCACATCATCCATGTGAATCACATGAGACGGTCCGGAATATACTCAAGCCGTGACACGTGGAAGACATCGTGCAAGTTCGAAAGATTAGGCGGCAAAGCCACCCTATAAGCAACCTTTCCAACCCTCTCAGTGATCTGGTACGGTCCAATAAACCTTGGAGTCAACTTCTTTGCTTTTAGAGCACGCCCAACACCAGTCATAGGCGTGACCCTCAAGAACACATGCTCACCAGCCTGAAACTCCAAGTCCTTCCTCCTCTTATCATGATAACTTTTCTGCCGGCTCTGGGACTCTCTCATTTTCTCCCTGATCATTTTCACCTTCTCCGTAGTCTCCCTAACCAACTCTGGTCCAAGAACAACACTCTCGCCGGACTCATGCCAATACAAAGGAGTCCTGCACCTCCGCCCATACAGTGCCTCAAAAGGAGCCATCCCAATGCTCGAATGATAGCTGTTATTGTAAGTGAACTCAATCAGTGGAAGATGTGTATCCCACGCACCTCCCTGCTCTAGCACACAAGCTCTCAAAAGATCCTCCAAAGACTGGATGGTTCTCTCTGTCTGACCATCAGTTTGAGGATGATAAGCTGAACTCAACCTCAGCTTGGACCCCAAAGCCTCCTGCAAGCTTCCCCAAAACTCGGATGTAAACCGCGGGTCTCTATCCGACACAATACTCTTCGGAACCCCATGAAGCTTCACAATCACCTGAATGTAAATTCTAGCCAACTTTGGCACAGGAAAGGTGATGTTGATAGGAATAAAGTGAGCAGACTTGGTCAACCTATCCACAATCACCCAAATAGTGTCCGACCCTCTCACAGTATTTGGCAATCAAAATCCATGGAAATGCTGTCCCACTTCCATTCCGGAATCTCCAAAGGTTGCATCAACCCCGCAGGCTTCTGGTGCTCAATCTTTGACTTCTGGCAAGTCAAACATGCATATACAAACTGCGCAACATCTCTCTTCATACCAGGCCACCAAAATAGTTTCTTCAGATCATGGTACATCTTAGTAGCACCTGGATGAATGCTCAACTTACTCCTATGGCTCTCCTTGAGTATCATCTTCTTTAACTCAGCATCATCCGGAACACAAATTCTGGTCCCCGAACCTCAACACACCACAGGAATCCAACCTGTAATCCCCACTCAACAAACTTGCTCACCAAAGAACCAAAGAATCTACTAACTTCACATCTAACTTCTGGGCGTCTCTGATACTAACCAAGAAGTCATTCCCAATCCTCAGCATCCCCAATCTGACACTCTGGGGTGTCACCTCACAAACCAGACTCAAGTCACGGAATTGCTCAATCAATTCCAATTCTCTCACCATCATAGCTGACATATGCAAAGTTTTCCGACTCAAAGCATCAGCCACGACATTAGCTTTGCCGGGGTGATAGTTCAAGCCGAAATCATAGTCCTTCAACAGCTCTAACCAACGCCTGCTGTCTCATATTCACTCCTACGGTCAAACAAGTACTTGGACTCTTGTGATCACTGAACACTTCGAATCTAGTACCATAGAGATAGTGCCTCCAAATCTTCAACACAAACACAATTGCAGCCAACTCTAAGTCATGAGTAGGATAGTTCTTCTCATGTGTCCTCAACTATCGGGACGCATAAGCAACTACCTTCCCATCCTGCATCAATACACCTCCCAAACCCATCTTGGACGCATCGCAGTACACAACAAATGGTTGCTCCGGCACAAGCAACACTAACACTGGAGACGTGGTCAACCTCCTCTTTAGCTCTTGGAAGCTCTCTTCACACTTCGCATCCCACACAAATGCCTTTCCCTTACAGGTCAATCGAGTCAATGGAAGGGCTAGCTTAGAGAACCCTTCAATGAACCTCCTGTAATAACCAGCCAACCCCAAGAAACTCCTGATCTCGATCCACGGACTTTGGGCTCTCCCACCGCACATCTTTGCATCAACCTTGGTTTGGATCCACGCCTATACCATCACCGGAAATAATATGACCCAAGAAGCTCACCTCATGCAAACTAACTCACACTTTGACAACTTGGCATACAACTTCCTCTCTTTCAAGACCTCTAGCACCAACCTCAAGTGCTCTGCATGCTCTTCCTCAGATTTTGAGTACACCAGAATATCATCAATGAAAACGACCACAAACCGATCCAGATAGCTATGGAAGATTCGGTTCATGTACTCCATAAACACCCCTGGTGCATTTGTGACACCAAACGGCATTACAGAGTACTCATAATGCCCATACCTCGTTCTGAATGCGGTTTTCTGGATATCCTCATCCTTCACCTTGTCTGGTGATACCGGACCTCAAGTCAATCTTGCTAAACACTTTAGCACCCACCGGTGATCCATCGGATCATCTATCCTCGGGAGAGGATACTTATTCTTGATAGTTACTTTATTCAACATGCTCGTAGTCACACACGCAGACGCATACTCCCATCCTTCTTCTTTACTAATGTAATGGAGCTCCCCATGGCGACACACTAGGCCTCACAAATTTCTTCTCAAGAAGCTCTTCTAATCGCTTCTTCAATTCGCATAACTCTAAGCCGACATCCCGTGACGGTGCCATAGACACATGTGCCTAGTACTGTGCACAAGCTCAATCCCGAACTCAACTTCCTCTGCGGGGGCACACTAGGAATCTCATCAGAAACACTTGGGGAACTCACACACCACTGTAACCCATCAACCACGGCTCGGTTCTCGCGGACATAGACGCCATCAAAGCAAACAGATGACCACCCTCCTTCATAATTTTATGCGGTGAATTCAGACAACAAAATGATTCTTCCTCTTACGGAGGAAGGAAACTTACAGACTTGCAATCGAAGCTCTTGTGACCCGGCTTGCCACACTTGAAACACACCATATCAGCGGGAGCATCTCCCCCACTTGGCTTCTTGCCCTCAGCAGACCTCTTACCCTCAAATGGACCTACTACCACCAGCATACCTCTGTTTTCCTCTATCAGCAGACACCTCATATGGCTTACTCAGTTCGGAACTCACCTCTATCACAAAGATGAACAACAATCTAGAAGTAGTCTAGCAACACCTAATTGTCATAAACACTATGAATGCATGGACTTGGCCGGACAGACCGAACTTTTGCTTTGATACCACTAATGTAACACCCCATTTCTACCCGGTAATTTAAATCAAAAATCAGAGTATACAAAAATCATTTCTGGTCATCTTTTAGTTTAGTGTGTTATAAAATAGTGAACTGATTGACTATGGGATTACTCTGTAATCGATACTACTTGCAATGAGCATTGACCTCCTTTGCAAGGCTCTCGATGATGCCCTTGTAAATACACAAATAAAGAAATTTCGACCTTAGTGGCGAACCACAATTTAGCCATAGTCATTCAGCACACTAATAGTTATAACATAAATCATCCTCAATAAAATGGAGCGTCACACATCTCTCTTAAAACATTCAATAGTTAACTCATCTCAGAAATATCATCAAAATACGTAACACCAAAGCAAATAAACTCGTGGAACTATAGTTTCATATAATGCAATGGAAAATACTCATGATCTCAATGAATAATTGCGAGTCTCAAAACAATACATAGAAGGCTCAACAAAGAGCAAAACAAGACAACTATAGTTCATAACCCCAACCCCTAGGTGCTACGTGATCGTGAGCGGACCGACTGGGAGTAGTGAAGGTAGAAAGCCCTCACTCATGACTACCGTGGTGAACAACAACAGAAAGGGTGAGTCTCGAACTATATAATAAAAGTGATAATAGGCAATATATATAATCATAGTTCACAAAGATACTCAACACACCAATCATCACTCAACGATATTCATGCACTAATGAGAATGTATGCAATGTAAGTATGCATGTGGTACCATTTGCCTCCCAAGCATTCTCATCAATAATGGAGTCCTCATGACTGCTGCCCTCCCGCCGCCCGCAGCTTCACAATCATTTTATAAGGCCCTCCGCCGCCTCGAACTTCACAATCATTTTATAAGGCCCTCCGCCGCCTCGAGCTTCACAATCATTTTATAAGCTCTACGCACGACCAGATGAATGTATGCATGAGACTTCATGTACAACACAAACACAATCTCAAACATTTCAATACACACATTAACTCTTACCTCAAGTATTCAATCTCATTTTATAGCCCCCATGGCTTGGCTCCTCCGCCCATGCCCTCATGGCATGCTCTCACCACCTCATTGTATACCCTCAACACCATTAAGTCCCAAGGACTAATCCTCTAGAGTACTCAACCTCACTCAAGGACCTAAACCACCATTTAGGACCAAAACAATCATCTAGGGACCAAACTGTCACCTAGGGACCTAAACAAAGACACTCGGGACCAAATCGTCGCCTAGGGACCTAAAACAAAGACACTCGGGACCAAAGCGTCGCCTAGGGACCAAAAAAAGACACTCGGGACTAAATCACGCCTAGTGGACCAAAAGCGGCACACTCGGGACTAAATGTCGCCTAGGGACCAAAATAAAGACCCTCAGACTAAATCGGCGGCACTAAGTGCCAAAATAAAGAACAATAACAAAGATGACACAATTAAGACACGGTGAAAAATATTGATTCACGACTTGATTATTTTGAACGGTTGTTTTGAAAAGAAAACAATCAATTTTGGCCTTATTTTCCTTTGAAGACAGAAATCGATTATTGCCTTGAGTTTTAAAGAGGGCAATCGATTGTTGCCTTGAATTTTGAAGAGAACAATCGATTGTTGCCTTGAATTTTGAAGAGAACAATCGATTCCTTGCTTCCTTTTTAACAAGAATAATCGATTCTTGGCTTGACAATACAATTAAGGAATCGATTCATGACTCTTAACACTACAAGGAGAAATCGATTCATGACCCTTAACACTACAAGAAGAAATCGATTCATTACTCTTAACACCACAAGAAGGAATCGATTCATGACTCTTAACACTACAAGAAGAAAATCGATTCATGACTCTTAACACCACAAGAAGGAATCGATTCATGGCTTTCCTTGAGTTCTCTCCTTCTCACACGATCAATACACCCAGATGATACAATTCTCAGTCATCTCAAACACAATCAATATCATCAATTTAACATCATCAAAATTCATCAACATCATCCAAATTCATCAACAACATCAAAATTCATCAACATCATCCAAATTCATCAATAGCATCAAAATTCATCAACAATCATCAAACATCAACAATCATCAGAATTCATAAAAAAACAGTGACCTAAGCCCTAAATCCCAACATACAACCCATTATATCCCTTATTATATAGCAAGACCCACCCTTACCTTGATCAAACCGAAGACGAAGTCCTTCCAACGGAGTCACCAACTGAACCACAGCAACAGCTCTTCTTCTCCCTTTTTCCTTGTGCGATCACTCTTCTTCTTTCTTCTCCCTTCTCCTTTCTTTTACGTTTTCTTTCTTTTCTTTTGCACAAATGAGAGAAAATTCTACTTTTGGCTATATGTATATTGGGCCAAGCGCACCTTGGGCCCTTTTTACACCCCTTCTCCATTTCTTCCACCATCCCCTTCAATTAAAATAAATTACTGAATTATAAACACTATTTTATATTCTATTATAATTTAAAACAGTGTAACACTTTAAATAATTTAATCAATCGCTTAATTAAATCATTTAGGGTGTTACATCACCCGCGTGCGGCCAAGACTTCTATACAACCAGTCCAACCGTGATCGAGCTAAGGATAACACCAGGACTTCACTTCTATTGGTCAGGTACGATCATCTCTCGACATAATCACCCCACAAAGTATATTTTAGAGCAACATGGTTGTTTAATATTAAGCAAAAAAAAAAAGTTAAACTACAAATCATCATCGTAATGGAAAATAGGGGTATAAAACATACTGCAAATCATGCAACACAACATCCATTGACTTCAAACCATCTCCATCTTTGACAATTTCTTTCATACTCCCTATTTAGACAACATGACCAATGACATCTAGAATGCATTCAATAAAAACTTTTCAATCATAAAGAGTAAGTTTAAAAGACAAATAATTTATCAACAAAGAGGAAGGACTTACCCACAAGATCACCTTCATGTAAATGGTTGTGGATGCAAAAGAAATCCATGAAGTGAAAATGGTTTAAAGGAATTTTTTCAGCTTTAATTCCCAAAATTCGAGTATTGGGCATAAAAGTAAGTTTGTACTGAGGTTTATATTTATATCCAGTAAGTTTGATGGAAAGATCATTTGGAGAAACTAAGAGTCTATCAATTAAATACGCGCAACCTTCATTTGGAGAAACTAAGAGTCTATCAATCAAATCTTCACCAACACTTAATTTGAGCTTTTTTCTATGAACCGAGGTCGCCGTTAGCTCGTCAGAGGAATCGAGGTCGCCGTTAGCTCGTCAAAGGATTCGTTTGGTCGCCGTGACGCGTGAAGTCGAAAACTGAGAAAAAAGAAATAAAGAACTTTTCTCGACAAGTTATCTCGGTAAGTTATCTCGGCAGGAAATCTCGGGAAGTTATCTCGGCAAGTTATCTCGGTTAAGATGAATTATCTCAGCAAGTTTTTCTCTCCCTGAGGTAAGTTTTTCTCTTCTAGGGTTTTTCTTTGGTGAGACGTTACGGACACGCTATCCCTCCCTGTGAGGCGCGGCTGCTCTTCTCCTTGCCGTCTCTCTCAACATTTGTAGACGAGGTAACTGTGTCAAGGAATCATCTTGGTCACTAGCTCTCGTCTTGCTGCTCAGTTTTCTTGGTAAGGTAACTGTGACAAGAAGGCTTTCTTGTTCACTAGCTCTCATCACTCGTCCGTTGTAATATTCGTTTTCTTGCTCCTGTAAGTGTTGTTGTAACGGCCATGGCTACAAACCCGATGAACTTTGATGGTGAAGAAGACGATGTTACGCCATTGCAACGGGAAACTACGGATAATGATACTTTTGATGCGCGCCACTGCTTGGTTGGGCGCTTCCTTACCCGGAAGAACATCTGTATCCCTATCATGAAGGATCGTCTTGCTGCAATATGGCAACCGGTCCGTGGGGTGAATATACACGCCCTTGAGGGTAACCTCTTCATTTTCCAGTTTTATCTTTAGCCTGATTCTAAAAAGGTTTTCGCTGGTGGATCGTGGCACTTTGATGGTCAGATGCTAATTCTAGCCAAGCTTGGTGTGGGAGATGTGGCTGCACAAGTTCCACTATTTGAAGTTGCCTTTTGGGTTCGGGTTCATGATGTTCCCATTGGATTTATAACTGAAGAGGTAGGCCGGAGTTTAGGGAATTTCATTGGTACCTTTTTGGAATATGATCCCAAAAATAGCTCAGACTTTTGGAAGTCCTTTATGCGAATCAGAGTCATGGTGGATGTTCGTAAGCCATTAATATTACGTCGAGGGAAAAAGATAAATGTGGGTGGAGATAAAATCAAATTGGTTTTGTTTAAGTATGAACGCCTTTCGGTACTTTGCTATCTGTGTGGTCACCTGGGCCATCAAGACACTAGTTGTGAATTGCTATTTGCCATGGAACATGATGATGGTAAGCGTGGATGGGGACCGGAATTGAAGGTTGAACGACGTGCTCCGGGGGATATTAATCAATGGCTTCGGAAGGAGAAATCAGGTGGTCCGGCTGGCTCTACGGCGGCGCCGGCGACCTCGCCGGCGAATAGGGGACAAACGGCTGGTGGAAATAATAGAGGCAATAATGGTAATAATGGGCATCATAATATGGGTCGTTTTGCTGCTCTGAATATTCATAATTCCCCCATGATTTTTGGAAGGAATGTAATGAATTCTAATAATAATGACATTCCCTCTAGTTTGACCGTGACTCCCTCTCTCACTGCTCCTCACTCTGTGGGTCCCAGCGCTGTTCCTCCACGTGCTCCTCTAGGCTTGCCAGCGCATGCAAATAGTTTGACACCAGCCTCACGTGCATGCATGGAGACCGATGGTGCAGAAACTGATGAAATGAGGAAAAGAAAACGCCTCAATGTTACGAACTCCGACGCCGAAATTTCTATGGCTACAGCTCAATCTTCTGACTCTGTGTCTTTTTTAGTGGCAGGTCCTGGCAGCCAGGCCTGCCAGGAGCAATGAGTATCCTCAGCTGGAATTGTCGAGGTCTAGGTCACTACTCGGCAATTCCCATGCTTAGGGACCTGGTCCGGAGTAACAATCCGGAGATCATTTTTCTTTATGAGACTTTATCTTATTCTAACACCTTGGAACATGTCTGCATGGTCCTTGGTTTTGATGGTTGTGTTTCTGTAGATAGTGTTGGGCGTGGAGGAGGTATTGCTATTCTCTGGCGGAATGTTATTAACTGTACTGTGACTAGCTATTCTAGACATCATCTGGATGTTGAGGTTGATGACGTGACTAATGGGGAGTGGCGCATTACTGGCTTCTATGGGTATGCTGACAGGTCCATCCGATATGAATCTTGGTCACTTATTCGGCGTTTGGCTGGGCTTTCTCACCTGCCCTGGTGCATCATTGGGGACTTTAATGACTTATTATCCCTTGAGGACAAACGTGGTTACCGAGACCATCCGAACTATCTCATGCGTGGTTTTCAGGAAGCTATTGTCGATGCTCAATTGATTGATTTACCTCTAACAGGCTATCAGTTTACTTGGAGATTTGCCCGTGGTACACCCCATGCAATTGAGCAACGTCTTGACAGGGCCTTTGCTACAAAAGAGTGGTGGGATCTCTTCCCGAATGCCAGACTCCTGAATCTTATCTCACCAAAATCTGATCACTCTCCTTTGCTCCTCCAACGGGATCCTGTTAATATACAGTTTCGCCTGCCTCTTTTAAATTTGAAAATGCTTGGTTGCTTGAACCGGATGTGGATGATATTGTCCAAGATGGTTGGAATACTAGGTCAATAGGTGACATCCAATCCCATTTGCGTGGTTGTGCTAGTACCCTTGGCCCTTGGGGCCGTCGCAGGCGTCTCAAATTCCGAGAAGATATTACGGCTTGTAGGGAGCTATGGAAAGGGTGAGGGATCGCCAGGATGTTTCGGGGGCTGCACAGTTTAATAGAATGAGCAGGTATTTGACTAAATTAATCCTCCAAGAAGAAGCATTTTGGAAGCAGCGGTCTAAGGCCTTTTGGCTAAAGGACGGGGACTAGAATACTAAGTTCTTCCATGCGAGTGCTACAACCAGACACAAGAAGAGGCACATTGCAATGCTGCAGCGTGATGATGGCACAGTTGCATCTACGCCTGGGACGGTTAGGCGTGTGGCAGTTGACTACTTTCAGCAGCTATTCTCTAGTAGAGCCAGTGATTATGACCCGGTGCTCCAGGCCCTGAAGCCTCGGCTTTCTCTTGAGGATAATGAGCTTCTCACTAAGGATTTTGATATTCATGAGTTTAAAGAGGCCCTCATGGCTATGGATGGGGATAAGGCCCCCGGTCCCGATGGATTCAATCCTGCATTTTTCAAGCGATACTACCATCTCTATGGGGAGGAAATCTTCCAGACATGTGTTAGTTGGTTGCGCAGGGGTCAATTCCCTCATGAATTGAACGATACAAACTTGGCCTTGATTCCCAAAAAGGACAACCCTACGTCTATGGCTGATTGGAGTCCTATTGCTTTGTGCAACGTCATCTACAAAATTGTGTCTAAGGTACTTGCTAACCGCCATAAACTTGTCCTCTCAAAGTGTATATCTATTGAGCAATCTGCTTTTGTTTCGAGCCGATCTATTCTTGACAATGCTATGATCGCCTTTGAACTTATCCACTAGTTGAAGAATAAGAGAAAAGGAAAGATAGAGGAAGTTGCACTGAAAATAGATATGAGTAAAGCTTATGATAGAGTGGACTGGGGTTATGTTTATGCAGTTATGGGGCGTTTGGGATTCAATGAAACTTGGATCCATTGGATTCATATGTGTATTGAATCTGTTTCTCTCTCTGTCCTTTGTTAATCAGGATCGCGCGGGTTCGATCACTCCGGGGCGGGGCATTAGGCAAGGAGATCCATTGTCCCCTTATCTGTTCATTCTTTGCTCTAAAGGTCTGACTGCCTTATTGAATCAATCAGTGGCTGCTGGTAATATTCATGGTATCCGTATTTGTATGGGTGCTCCCCTAATATCTCACTTACTGTTTGCAGATGATAGCTTTCTATTCTTTACAGCTACGCCTGGTGAAGCACTGTGTATTCAAAATATTCTTGACACTTATGAACAAGCCTCGGGACAAAAGGTAAACTTTCAAAAGTCAGAGATCTTCTTTAGTAAGAATGTTCCCTCTGCTGACAGAGACATTATCGGTGCTCAGTTAGGTGTCCAGGTGTGTCTGGGAACGGGGAAGTACCTTGGTCTTCCATCTATGGTGGGAAGGAGTAAAAAGGCCCTTTTCAAGTTTATCAAGGATCGTATCTGGCAAAAAATTAACTCTTGGAGTGGTAGAATGCTATCAAAAGCTCCAAGGATCGTATCATGATCAAGTCGGTACTCCAATCTATCCCAACTTATTTCATGAGCCTCTTTGTGATTCCGTCTACCCTTATTCTTGAGATTGAAAGGTTACTAAATGGTTTTTGGTGGGGTGGCAATGGTGGAGTGGGCCGAGGCATACGCTGGATATCTCTGGAAAAATTGTGTGCTCCAAAATCTCATGGCGGTATGGGGTTTCGCAACTTTACTCAACAATTTAGCTCTATTGGGCAAACAGGCTTGGCGCCTTCAATCTCAACCGAATCTTCTGGTCTCTCGCTTATATAAAGCCAAGTATTTTCCCAATAGCGATTTTCTTCATGCTACAAAGCGGAGCAATGGAAGTTTTGTCTGGAATAGCATCTTTTCTTCTCAAGACTTGCTTCGCCAAGGCTCCTCTTGGAGTATTGGTAGTTGGTGCATGGAAAACACATACACTTCTATGATCCTTTGTTTCCCAATATAAAGTAATAAAGTGTAAAGTAACTAAGTAACAAAATAATTTTGGATTTTTGTTTGATGATCACAACTAAGTTAGAAAACAAAGAAAGAATGTTGATAGTGTAACAGAGAAAAGCTAGTTGGAATGTCTTTATTAAGTAATTTACTTATAAGTGTATGATGCAGTATGTGATGCAGCTGCACTGAATGCTGTTGCATTAGCTATGTGCCTTTCGGTCACTTTCTTCAGAGTATCATTACCAGCTCTTATGATCCTTGTTCTATGCAGTAAAGAAAGGGGTGTCAATGCCTATCTTGCCTCCTAACAATTATTCAATTTGCTTAAATAAATTCACTCTTGTATTTTAAGTACCCACAATTATCCTATGGACTATACTATCCTATCTCTAGGACTTAGCATGGTTTTATATAAAACACTCACCCATATTAGTTCTTGAGTTCTTAATTGTAAGCCATTTCTGGTCATTTACAATTCTTACTT
The DNA here is from genome assembly GCA_020916435.1 of Oxytropis ochrocephala. Taxonomy (NCBI): domain Eukaryota; kingdom Viridiplantae; phylum Streptophyta; class Magnoliopsida; order Fabales; family Fabaceae; genus Oxytropis; species Oxytropis ochrocephala. The sequence continues at coordinate 56,150,429 of CM037088.1, forward strand.
ATTCTAAGTGATCAAGTTCAAAAAAAGTAATGAAAATATTATCAAGCAAGAACTAAAGTACAAACATACATACATGCAACATACTTACTTAAAAGCTCATTAAATGATTAGAACATTCCAACTAAGAGAGGTTTAGCTAACTATAGACATTGCAAGATATATATAAACTGAATAGACCATGTTTATATAATAGAAATCACAAAAGAGAAACAACAAAAGTAAAGTTACAAATGTTGAAAACCTTTGTATGAAATCTTCTAGCAATGCACTAGCATTACTCCTTAGCACTATACAAACACTATGAAAACGAGTTAAGGAGGATTTGTCAATTCCTTCCTCTTCCTCTAAAAATATAAAAACTAACTATGTATATTTAAATTTTGATCTAACTTATGGATTGTGATATATTTCCAAATGAAGATGTGAGGTCCTTTTATAGCCTTCAAGTGAGGTGCTTCCTTTCTTGAGTTGAAGTAATCTTGAGTGGATCATAGCTGTAGTTGCTTTTTAGAGGTTTATCCCATGTTGAAATCTTTGACTAATGACATAGGGCGGTTCCATGATGATAGAACATGTGTCCCTATGTTGGTGACTCTTCAAAGCTATGCCTATAGCTATGTGTGAATGGTAGGCGCCTACTATACAAGGTTGGATGGCATCGAGAACCAGGCAGAGGTCATCACTTGCAAGTGGATGCATATGAAACAGTCGCTTATTCACCAAGTAGTGCGATTTGATGCGGGATCGGTCTGAGGAGCATTGATGCGATTAGCATTGAGCGCAGATGAACAAAACATCAAACATACCACAATATATCCAAAATGGCCTAATAATAACTATAACCATTCAAATCACTCAAGTTATCATATATCACATAAAATACTATATAAACTCTTTATTATTACTTGAAAGAGAGCAAATACTAAGTTTAAACATATGAAATACTCTATATAAAATAGAGTTATCACACCCCCAAACTTAAACCATTGCTTGTCCGCAAGTAATAAAAAAGACAAACTATTAAAAACTATAATTCTAGAAGATAGATCAGTTTGATATTTGGATTTTTATGAGGAGTTCCCTATGAACTTCATTTCTTTTTCAATCTATCTTGTGCCTTTATTTCTTCAAAACTACCAAAGCTATTCAAACTCTTTTGTGTGTGTGTGAACCCACTGAGTTGAGATTGGTTCCAAGACTAAGTGAAAAATTTCCTCCTAGCCTTTGAAAGGATTGGTTCATCTTTGGTCACACCAAAATATTTTTCAAAAGAGAGATTAGACTCACAAAATTTTCTCAAGTGTTGGGGAGTTCTAAAATCAAAAGGGCTTGGTTGAATCTTTCAAAGCTTTTGAGCCAATGCATTTTTCTATTTTTTTGTGTGGATCTTTTGAGCAGATGCAATACTTCTTTGAAGTGATTTGTGCATTGATTTTTTTCTGCATTTTGCTTTTTTCTTCAGTGCAGTTTGTATTGATGCAGCTGCACTGATGGTGCTTTTCTTTTGCTAGCTCATATTACCTTCCTCACTGACCTCCAGATGCAAATGCACTTTGGCACAGGTCTTTGACCTCCAGATGCATATATTTTTTCTTTGCACTTTGACACAGGTTCAGTTTTTTTTTTTTTGAACTATCCTCCAGATACATTTATTCCTGCATGGCACAGGTCTTTGACCTCCAGATGCATTCATGTACTTAGGAACAGGTATAGTTTCAAAAGATTCAGGGTATGGCTTTGTCCACTTTTTTGTATTCTTTTTGTGCATTGTTTACTCTTTATATTTTTGAAAATTCAGCCTTTGTTTACATAAAACACCCCCAAACTTAATTCTTTAAGCTCTTCTTTCTTTTTAGTAAAGCTTTGTTTTGACTTAAGCTTACCAAAAATTCCCCTTGCATCAGATTGATCTTTTAAATAGCAAGGTTCTTTTCACAAACTCAGTTTTGAAGTGTTGAAGTAAAAATAATTTTGGTTTTTCTGAGAAATAAGGCTTCTTTTTCTCTTTTTCATCATAAAAATTCCATCCATAGGGCTTTCACCATATTTTTGAAAAACTGATCTTTTCTACTAAAATACTTAGATACTACTTTGTTAAGTACATCTAATATTTAAGTAAACTAAAAACTACTTAAAACATATATAAAACATATTAAATTTAAACACACAACATATTAGATAAAAAACATATTAAAACATAACATAACATGCAAATATAACATAACATGCAAATTCCCCCCCCCCCCTCAAACTTAAGGGGTTGCAGTGCCCTAACTGCAAATTTGTTCAGAAATACAAATCATTTGTTCAAAATAGGGGAGAGGGATTAGTACAACCAGGGAAATAGTTCAGATAGAAAACAAAACAAGCTTATAGCAGTTTATGTGAAAACTTGTAAATTGATACTCATTTCTTTGCTCCACTCCTAATTCTGGTGCTTTGCCTGGATGGAGGAGTGTGTTTCACCTTCTGCTTCTTCTCTTTGGGCTTGCTTGGTGTTTCTTCTGCAGAGGTGCAGATGCACCTCCTACTTCTAGTGTAGTTGCAGGAACTTTTTCTTGAACTGATGCAGGTGCATCGATTCGATCGCATCGATTTCTTCCTCTTAGGTGTTAATTTTGCCTGCCTTCCTGCAGGTTGCTTGAAGAACTTCTGAGTGTTGTGCAAAGCATCCCTCTTCTGTTGAGCCATTTGTTCCAGAACCATTTTGATAGTTGCCTCATCATGCCTTGTTGTTGCTTGTTGTGATGCAGCAGCAAGTGATGCAGGAGCATCACTCTGCATCTCAACAGTTTGAGCTATAGTCTCCTTTGCAGATGATTCTTCTCCTTTGTTTTCTTTGTTGAGTCCTTCTTCTTCTCTTTCTTGCACAATCTCTTTCTCAAGAGCAGAAACAACATTAGAAATAATGTTGCTTGGGTCAGAAGGTACTACTTGTTCTGTTGGCATAACAGGGGTTTGTTTAGAGATTGGTTCTTCTGTGTGAGTTGTTTTGTGTGGTTCATTTGTTGGAGAGGGTGGTGGAGGGGTTGTTTGTGGTGGTGATAGGACTGGTGGATCATTGAGGGAGGGTAATGGTGATTTTGGAATAGAAGATGATTCTTGGTTAGGTGAGATGATGGGTGTTTTGGTAACTGGTGAAGTGATAGGGGTTTCTTGCTGGGCTTGTGGTGTTTGTTTAGCATATTTCTGCCTAGCTATTTCTTCTAGGATCACACCCCTAGCATGTTCTTCCTCCTCTTCATCAACTTCCTCATCACTCTCTTCTTCTTCAACTTCCTCTATTCCTTCATCCATTTGTTTCTCTAACTCCTCATCCTCAGAGCCAGAATCATACAAGTCTTCAATCACAGGTTCTATCACAACCTTCTTCTTTCCTTTTGATTGCTTCCTAGTCACCTTCTTCTTGGTGCTAGGTTCCTCTACCTTCTCTTTACCTTTCCCTTCTTCTTCTACTTCTTTCTCCTCTTCTTCTTCACCTTCCTTCACTCTCGGCATCCAACTTGGGAATTGGGGGCATTCATTTGGCCCACAAGATCAAAGATCTTGTCAAAGACCAATTGAAGCAGTCATGTTGATCATTACGAAATTTCCATACAGCCCTCTCCGCTACGCATGTAATGCTCTTGCATTGCAAAGTGCAGGGGCCTCTTACATTTCTCAATTTCTCCTTCACTTCAAAGACTCAAATTACTGTGGGGAAATTTCCTTTGTTCATTAGCAGCTATTGGGACACCTTCTTTCATGCATAATTCAGTGATAAGACAAGGGAAAAATAGAAATCCCTTTGATTTTGTTGAGCATGCAAGAATTTCCCTAGCTATCAATCTGCCTATGTCTACATTTCCCTCAGAGAGAATTGTATCTAGCAAAATCAATCTCTCTTTGGTCATAGCATATGTGTGTGATGTAGGCAGAATTGAAGTGGCTATAAACAAATTCCAATTACCTAATGCATTTATCAAATAATTGCTTCTAAGCTTAATCTCATTAGGTGTAAATTTTTCACATACAGCCCCTGGTATAGCAATCCTACTCCTCAATTCTTCCATTCTTTCTTAAAGGCTTTGGCCACTTTGTTTTCAAATTCATTCCCATTATATTTCAGCATATAATGTTCATTTAATTTCTTGGCATGGAAGTGTACAATTTTACCTCTCACCATGGAAGTGTAGGAATGTTCTGCTCCTTCTTGTGGTGTGATTCCAGCATAGAACTCTCTCACTATGTCTTCAATGTAGACTCCTCTTGGTAGCACGAAGTGGTCCCAATTGAGATTGGCATCTGTGGACATGAATGATGGGCTTGCCTTCTTCAAATCATACCCTCTCTCGGGTAGTAGATGCATGTTCCAGAGATGAACATTGTCATCGGTTCTGATTGTTGATTCCTTGGCTTTGCCTTTCCTTGTTGATGATGATCCTGCATGCATGACCTTCTTCTCTTGTTGGGGAGTTTTGGCCTGCTTGCCTGATGATTTCTGCGCTGATTGTTTCTTCACCATTGTAATTGCTTTGAATTTCTAGGTTTTTGATTGCTTGTGTGATTGAGAAAATTTGGAGATGAGAATGTGAAGGGTGGTTTGTGTTTCAGATGAGAGAAATTTGTGAGAATTGCGAATGAAGGGGTAACGGTCACAAACTTAAGGCTTTATGTTTTAGGAAGAAGGAAGTTAGTGGAGTTATTAGGTAGCCGTTAGCAATGCGTGCTACGCATGCATCATGCCATGTGTCATCTTTGGCTACCAATGCTTCATTAATCTTGCGTAACCTCCCTTTGATCTTCCTGAAGCCTTATGATTCACACTTAACCAATTTTCTTCAAGTTTTTAAATTTCTAATGCAGGGCACATTTTCCTTTAATGCAGGTGCATTTGATGCAGCTGCATTAGTTTCCTGCATTTCTGCAAAACAATTAAAAACATAAAATTGCACAAAAATAATTAAAAACAATGGGTTGCCTCCCATTAACCGCTTGTTTTAAGAGTCTTGTCAGCCTGACTACCTCTTTTCACTTAGAGATTTTGCAAATGGGTGGTGATTTTGTCTCTCACCACATGTTCACCATAGTACATTTTAACTCTTTGACCATTCACCTTGAAGACAGTATTTGAGGTTTTATCAAATAAGTCTGCTGCTCCATGTGGATAAACCTTTATCAACTTATATGGTCCTGACCACCTTGATCTTAGTTTACCAGGAAATAGCTTCAACCTAGAGTTGTATAGCAGAATTAGTCCTCCTTCTTTCAATTCTCTTCTGTGAATTTTCTTGTCATGCCATTTCTTAGTCTTAGCTTTGTAGATTTCAGCATTCTCATAAGAGGTTTACCTAATTTCTTCTAGCTCATCAAACTCTAACATTCTCTTTTTACCTGCCTTGTTCAGATTGAAATTGAGCTTCTTGATAGCCCAATAAGATTTGTTTTCCAATTCCACAGGTAAATGGCATGCTTTTCCATAGACTAATTTGTAAGGGGACATTCCTAAGGGTGTTTTGAATGTTGTTCTATATGCCCATAAAGCATCATCCAAATGTAAAGACCAATCTTTTCTATTTGGACTCACCATTTTTTCTAGCATTCTCTTAATTTCCCTATTGGATAATTCTGCTTGTCCACTAGTTTGAGGATGGTAGGCTGTAGCTATCCTATGCTTAACTCCATACTTAGCTAGAAGGTTTTCTATGATCTTATTGCAAAAGTGTGAACCTTCATCATTAATGATAGCTCTAGGAGTTCCAAATCTAGTGAATATATTTCTTTGAAGAAACTTACTCACTGATTTAGCATCATTATTAGGTAATGCTACTGCCTCTACCCATTTGGATACATAATCAACAGCTACTAAGATATATAAATTGCCAAAAGAAGGTGGAAAAGGTCCCATGAAATCCATGCCCCAAACATCAAATAATTCAATTTCTAAAATATTTGTTCTAGGCATTTCATGCTTATCAGAGATATTTCCTGCTCTTTGACATTTATCACAATATTTGACCAAAAAATATGAATCTTTAAATAAAGTAGGCCAAAAATAACCAGACTGTAATACCTTAGCTGTTGTTCTAGTGCTTCCAAAGTGTCCTCCATAAGGTGCAGAATGGCAATGCAGTAGCACTGCTTGTTGCTCCTCTTCAGGTATGCATTTCCTCATTAATTGATCAGGGCACATCTTATAAAGGAATGGATCATCCCAATAGTATTGCTTAACTATGTGGAAGAATTTTTTCCTTTGTTGATATGTCATACTCACTGGTACTACTTTGCTTGCAAGGAAATTTACAATATCAGCAAACCATGGTGCAGATGCATTTGATGCTCCTGCATTGCTTATAGCAAATGTAGTTTCATGTTTTGCATTGACTGTGATTGCCAATAGTTTCTCATCTGGAAAGCTCTCCTTGATTTCTTCTCTTTGTGTACCAAGTGATTCTCCTTCAATCCTTGATAAATGGTCTGCTACTTGATTTTCTACTCCTTTTTTGTCTCTAATTTCTAGATCAAATTCTTGTAGGAGTAAAATCCACCTTATCAACCTTGGCTTTGCATCCTTCTTTGAAATTAGATACTTAATGGCAGAATGATCAGTGTAAACAATAATTTTAGTGCCAACTAAGTATGATCTGAATTTTTCAAATGCAAATACCACAGCTAATAATTCCTTTTCTGTGACTGTGTAGTTCACCTGAGCTTCAATTAATGTCTTGCTAGCATAATATATGGAATGAAAGACCTTATCATACCTTTGCCCTAGGATCGCTCCTACTTGCAAAGTCACTAGCATCACACATTAATTCAAATGGCTCGCTCCAACTGGAGTTACTATAATTGGTGTCTTTGTCACCAATGCCTTTCTAAGCTTGTCAAAAGCTTCTATACAAGATTCATCAAAGTTGAATTCTACATCATGTTGCAGAAGCATACATAATGGTTTTGAGATTTTTGAAAAATCTTTGATAAACCTTCTATAAAAACCAGCATGGCCTAAGAAGCTCCTGATACCTTTAACTGTATTTGGTGGTGGTAGAATCTCAATGATATCAACTTTAGCTTTGTCTACCTCTAGACCTTTCTTTGAAATTCTATGTCCTAACACAATGCCTTCTTGTACCATGAAATGGCACTTTTCCCAGTTTAAGACTAAATTTGTTTCTTCACATCTCTTGAGAATTTGTTCCAAGTTTGTTAAGCAAACTTGAAATGTCTCTCCAAAGATAGAGAAATCATCCATGAATACTTCCATTGATTGCTCAATGAAATCTGAGAATATAGACATCATGCATCTTTGGATTGTAGCAGGTGCACATAAGCCAAATGGCATCCTTCTAAAAGCAAAGCTTCCATAAGGGCATGTAAAGGTGGTTTTGTGTTGATCCTTAGGCTCAATGGCTATTTGATTATAGCCTGAATAGCCATCTAGGAAACAATAAAATTCTTTCCCTACTAATCTATCTAACATTTGGTCTATGAATGGTAAAGGAAAGTGATCCTTTTTTGTAGCTTTGTTGAGTTTTACGTAATCCATACTGATTCTCCACCCCGTGATAGTTCTAGTTGGTATCAACTCATTTTTTTCATTGGCTATTCTTGTCACACCCCCTTCTCTTTGGTACACATTGATGGGGCTTACCCAAGCACTTTGTCGATATGGGGTATATGATTCCAAACATCTAGCCACTTAATAATTTCCTTTTTCACAACCTCTTTCATGATAGGATTTAGTCTTCTTTGACTCTCTACATCTTTGTTTTTGGAATTTTCTTCCAAAATGACTCTATGCATGCATATAGAAGGACTAATTCCTTTGATATCCGCCATTTGCCAACCTATAGCTTTGGTGTGCTTCTTTAGAGTACCAATGAGATCACTCTCTCTGTTTTGATGTTAAATCGAAGCAATGATAACAGGTAAAGTCTCATTTGTTCCTAGGAAAGCATACTTAAGGTGTTCAGGCAGTATCTTCAATTCTAACTTAGGAGGTTGTTCTATTGAGGGTAAGTTCTTCGTGAGAATTGGATCCTCAAGGTTGAGTGGTTCATAAGTCCTAGCCCATACTTCCTTACAAGAGTTTTCTATTGGTAGATTCTCTTTTTCTAGTATTTCATCATCTAGTAATGCAGCTGCATCTAATGCATCTGCATTGGCTAAGTGATCATACTGCTTGTAAAATTGTTTTTCTACCAATTGATCTAGAGAGAATAAGGATGAACACTCTTCTGTATCCTCTGAAGGATACTTCATAGCATTCATTACATTGAATTTGATCTCTTGATCATTCACTCTCATAGTGAGTTCACCTTTTTGCACATCAATTATGGTTTTACCAGTTGCTAGAAATGGTCTACCTAGGATAATAGGCACTTCCTTATCTGCATCAAAGTCAAGGATAACAAAATCTACAGGGAATACAAATTTGTCTACCTTAACTAGGATGTCTTCTATGATACCTTCAGGATAGGCTATTGATCTATCAGCTAATTGAAGTGTCACAGTGGTTGGTTTTGCATTTCCAATTTCTAATCGGTCAAAAAGCATTTAGGCATCAAGTTAATACTTGCACCTAAATCACATAAAGCTTTACTAAGTATAGGATTTTCCTATAGAAAATGGAATTGTAAAACTACTCGATCCTTCAATTTCCTAGGAATCTTATTTTGCATAAGCAAACTACAATCTTCTGTCATGGCAAATCTGTTTCAAACTCTCCTAATCTTCTTCTTCTCTTAGTAAGCACATCCTTCATAAACTTTGCATAGTTTGGCATTTGTTGGAGTGCTTCTACTAAGGAACATTGATGTGTAATTGTTTTAGTACCTCTAAGAATTTACCAAACCGCTTCTCCTCATGTGCTTTTTGGGTCTTTGAGGATAAGGAGGAGGAGGATATTCGTGTACTAACTTAGGTAGTGGACTTTGAACTTCTTGTGATGCAGAGCACTAGATGCTTCTGCATTGGTTTCTTTTTGATTTTTTGCTTTTTCTCCCTTTTCTACACTTTCCTTCTCAGTTAACTCTACCAGATCCTTACCACTTCTCAATGAAATAGCCTTAACCTGCTCCTTTCCTTTGGTTTGGGAAGGAGTAGCTTCTGTATTTGAAGGTAAGGCACCTTGTGGCCTTTGATCTGAGAGTGTGGCTAATTGACCAACTTGATTCTCTAAGTTCTTAATGGAAGCATCTTGAGTTTGTCTAGCAGTTCTAGATTCACCTATAAATGCTTTAAGCATGGATTCTAGAGAATTCTCGGTGGTAGGTTGAGAGTTTCTTTGGTTATTCTGAGCTGGGAATCCTGGTGGGTTGGTTGGTGTAGTTGGAGCAGTTCTAGGTGCAAGTGCACTATTATTGCTCCATCTAAAATTTGGGTGATCTTTCTAACCAGGATTATAAGTGTTGGAATAAGGGTTGTTATTCCTATTATAACCTACATAATTTCTGAGAGATAGGGTTGCTAGAACACTCCTCATAAAAGTGACCTCCTCCACAAGTACACACAACTAGGTGTGCACTGGAGGTACTTGTTCTCATCTTTGAATGAAGCTATATCTGGTGATCTGTTTGCATTAGATGCAGTAGCATTGCCAGAGGTGAAGTTTTTCATCAAATTAGCTAAAGTGGCTACTTGAGCAGATAGGGCAGATATATCATTAACTTCATGTACCCCTGATGGTTTCTTTTGGGCACTTACCCTCTTAGTAGGCCAACTAGAGCTATTAGCTGCTATTCTATCAATTAATTCACATGCTTCATTGTATGATAGGTTTAATAACACTCCACCAGATGATGCATCAAGCATTATTCTGGTTTGAGGTTCTAAACCATTATAAAATGTTTCCATTTGAATAATAACAGGTAAACCATGATGAGAACATTTTCTTAAAAGTTCCTTCCATCTTTCCCATGCTTCAAATAAAGATTCAAACTCTTTTTGTCTAAAAGATGTAATATCATTTCTTAAACTGGCATTTTTGATAGGTGGGAAATATTTTCCTAAAAACTTTTCAGCCATTTCATTCCATGAATGGATAGAGTTAGGCTCTAAAGAATTTAGCCAAGCCTTAGCTCTATCTCTCAAAGAATATGGAAATAACCTTATTCTAAATGCATTTACACTAACACCAGGTATAATAAAATTACTACATACTTCTAGAAATTGCCTTAAATGCAAATGAGGATCTTCATGAGGAGATCCTCCAAATTGACCAATAGTTTGAAGCATTTGAAACATCATAGGCTTAAATTCAAAATGCATGGCATCAATATGAGGTCTATTTATACTAGTTTGCATGTTTTGATGATCAAGTGAGAGCATAATCCTCATAGGTTTATCTCTATCATTAATCATACCTATGTGATCCATGTGGATGAGATTTTCTCTATGAACTTCTTCTCTTCAAGAGCATGTTGTGAACCGGGACCTCCTCTCACTTTGAGTGTGGCCTTGAGCTTTGTTCTTCACCGAGTGACATGTTGCTAGCTTGTTGATTACATTTACTCGAGTCTTAGCAATCTCCGAATTTTCTTTCTATTTACGGATCTAAACTATATTCTGGAGTTATGTTTCTGGTTCTGTACATATACTAAGTACCATGTACTTTTTTTGACAGAAACTCTAAAGACCAGAATCTATATACAACACTAAATTACTATATATCAGAATTTTAAAAAGAATTTACTTGATCCGACAATGGCGCCAAAAACTTGGTGCATGGAAAACACATACACTTGTGTGCAAGTATACACTGTCCAAAAACAAGTAGTAAAAAGATCGAACCCACAGAGATTGAAAAACTCACTTTTAAAATCAATATAAAGTAATAAAGTGTAAAGTAACTAAGTAACAAAATAATTTTGGATTTTTGTTTGATGATCACAACTAAGTTAGAAAACAAAGAAAGAATGTTGATAGTGTAAAAGAGAAAAGCTAGTTGGAATGTCTTTATCAAGTAATTTACTTATAAGTGTATGATGCGTTATGTGATGCGGTACCAGAATCAATGTTGCATTAGCAATGTGCCTTTCGGTCACTTTCTTGAGTATCATTACAGCTCTTATGATCCTTGTTCTATGCAGTAAAGAAAGGGGTGTCAATGCCTATCTTGCCTCCTAACAATTATCCAATTTGCTTAAATAAATTCACTCTTGTATTTTAAGTACCCACAATTATCCTATGGACTATACTATCCTATCTCTAGGACTTAGCATGGTTTTATATAAAACACTCACCCATATTAGTTCTTGAGTTCTTAATTGTAAGCCATTTCTGGTCATTTACAATTCTTACTTATTCTAAGTGATCAAGTTCAAAATACGTAATGAAAATATTATCAAGCAAGAACTAAAGTACAAACATACATACATGCAACATACTTACTTAAAAGCTCATTAAATGATTAGAACATTCCAACTAAGAGAGGTTTAGCTAACTATAGACATTGCAAGATATATATAAACTGAATAGACCATGTTTATATAATAGAAATCACAAAAGAGAAACAACAAAAGTAAAGTTACAAATGTTGAAAACCTTTGTATGAAATCTTCTAGCAATGCACTAGCATTACTCCTTAGCACTATACAAACACTATGAAAAAGAGTTAAGGAGGATTTGTCAATTCCTTCCTCTTCCTCTAAAAATATAAAAACTAACTATGTATATTTAAATTTTGATCTAACTTATGGATTGTGATATATTTCCAAATGAAGATGTGAGGTCCTTTTATAGCCTTCAAGTGAGGTGCTTCCTTTCTTCATGTTGAAGTAATCTTGAGTGGATCATAGCTGTAGTTGCTTTTTAGAGGTTTATCCCATGTTGAAATCTTTGACTAATGACATAGGGCGGTTCCATGATGATAGAACATGTGTCCCTATGTTGGTGACTCTTCAAAGCTATGCCTATAGCTATGTGTGAATGGTAGGCGCCTACTATACAAGGTTGGATGGCATCAGAGAACCAGGCAGGAGGTCATCACTTGCAAGTGGATGCATATGAAACAGGCTGCTTATTCACCAAGTAGTGCAGATTTGATGCAGGATCAGTGCAGGAGCATTGATGCAGTTAGCATTGAGACTGCAATGAACAAAAACATCAAACATACCACAATATATCCAAAATGGCCTAATAATAACTATAACCATTCAAATCACTCAAGTTATCATATATCACATAAAATACTATATAAACTCTTTATTATTACTTGAAAGAGAGCAAATACTAAGTTTAAACATATGAAATACTCTATATAAAATAGAGTTATCAGTAGTGGTAATACGATTAGATTGTTTGAGGATTGTTGGACCAAGACCTCGGTTCAGGTACGGCCCAGAAATTCCTCTACTTTCAATCCTCTTCTCTGTGTCGACTACTTGGTGATCCCTGAAAGAAAATGCTAGAATGAGCCCCTTGTTAGATTTATGTTGGATGCTCCATCGGCTACGGCAGTTTTGACTTCCCCTCTTTTCACTTGTGTTGATGATGATGCATTATATTGGCGTAACGAGCGGAGTGGTAATTACTCGGTTCGCAGTGCGTATAGGCTTGCTGCTATTGCTACTAATAACAACGCCTCTGTAATGATTGATGGGCCTTGGAATATATTATGGAAGCTGCATGTTCCCCCGAAAGTCAAAAATTTCTTGTGGAGACTTGCAAGGAATTGCGTACCTACGCGGGATATTCTTCTTCATCGAGGCATGGAGGTTCCCGCGGCCTGCCCGTTTTGTGCTCCTGAACCAGAAACTGGTTTACATATATTTTTCGCCTGCATTGTCGCTGCAACCTGCTGGATGAGCTTAGGTGTAGGATCGGTTACAGCTAGGGAGGCTGCTGCAACTACCTCGGTTCAAGTCTGGTTTTTCGGTGTGTTGCAGCAACTCGATGGAGACTTATGTGTTGCTTGGGTGATGAACTTGTGGAGCATCTGGTCTAGCCGTAATAAATTAATTTGGAATAATGTACGTGACTCAGCTGCTGCGATTTTGCGCCACGGTGCATCCTTTTTCTTGATGGCTTCTTTGCAAAGGAGACCGGTTTTCGGCCGCCATCATTCTTTGGTATTCAAAGACACCAAACAGCCCCACGCAAAGTGGACAAAGCCTCCTCCTAATTTCCTGAAGTGCAATATTGATGCTGCCTTTGATTCTAACGGCAACCGTGTTGGAATTGGGATGTGTGTTCGCAATGAGCATGGTAATTTTGTGGCTGCCAAGATGCATGTTTTCGTCCCTCTCTTGGATGTTTACATTGGGGAGGCCGTTGGTTTGTTAGTGGCCATTGACTGGATGCGGGAACTTCACTACCGGAATGTTATCTTTGAACTGGACGCCAAGATCGTAGTTGATGACTTCAATAAAGCTCCCACCATTTCTTCGGATTATGGTTGCATTTTGCACTCTTGTAGGGAGGCCTTTAGTTATTTTACTATACACTCTCATGTGGAGTTCTCTAGGAGAGCGGCTAACAAAGTGGCTCATACCTTAGCGGGAGTAGCCTTGTTGTCAGCCACTTCTCAGACCTGATATGATATCCCAGCATGTATTACTGCTACTATTATGAATGAAATGCAATAGATTTTTTGCGTCAAAAAAAAATCTTCACCAACACTGGATCTTCTCACACTAATAAGAATAAAAAAAATTATATTGGTAAGATTGTTCCACAATATTTAATATTTATATTTAATACATTTAACAACAAAAATACAATCTTCTCATCCAAAAGCACCATTTCAATGGTATTTAACTGTTCTCAATCATAGTTCACATAAACTTTCCAAAGACGAATGATTCAAACGTGAAGCATCCAATTAACCTTCTTGGGAGTTATTTCATGAATGAAGGTTGTCATTCTTGTCATATCATATGAAGCAAGAAACCTAACACTAATGACTCGATTGAGTCAATATATATTTGGGTGCTACTAGTTGTGATTATTTTGTTGGGCAAAAAACTAATTGTATTTTTTTCCTATTTAATTTTTATTTTAATGTTTATTGAGTTATGACATCATATTATGTCACAATATTGATTTATTTTATTTTTTTTGAGATTAATAGGGGCATAATATATATTGATTTAATGTTTATTGGGTTATGACATCATATATGTCACATTATTGATTTAATAATTGTTAGAAGTTGCGTCAAAAAAAAAATTTGTTAGAAGTTGAAAATAAAAAAAAAAGCAAAAATAAATAACAATTATGTCATAATACATCATAAAGGGAAATATGAGTTAATTTAATTTAGAAGAGTGTGGTACAAACATCACAATTTCTCCCCTAAAACAATTAGATAAACGGGGTCATTACTGCGGTGTCGTAACGATAGAAATCACAAATGTGAATGGTATCAATTTCGATGTAAGGTGATCCACGAGCATCAAAATGTACGGTTCCCTGAATTTGGTTGTTGTGAATGTCCTCTGTAACACCCTGAATTTTTGCAGGTCAAAAACCAATGGAGCTTGTAGAAAATGTTATCAAATAAAATAGATATGTTGCAACTTGCAATTTATAGTTTGAAAATATCCTTTATAAAAACTAAATAGTATAACAAATCCTATCTCAAAAGAAAATTTAAAATAATATATACACGTTGTTTACAAAATTGGGCGTATTCTAGCTAAACGTCCCCAGAATATGTCCCTCAAGTATCAACGAACTCTTCACGCTCCATGTCATCAACTACCGGAAACTCAGTCACTGAAAACAACACTCTAATGAGATATAAAATCCCAGTGAAATGAGTATTGTCATCAACTAACTATCTTGTTTAAAAAAAATCATTTTAATCATCTAAAAAAATATATGCCACGACTTATTAAGGATTAAAACAAAGAGTTCTTCTCTAAATGATTTTGTTTTTATCTCTATTCACTACGTCAGATTTAAGGATTTGCAGCGTTTTTTTTGGGCATTGGTAGCGTTTTAAAACGCTAGAGAAGCTGGCGCTACTAATGTGTACACCCCATTAGTAGCGTTTTAAAAAATGCTAGCCATTGACCCAACGTGTTTTAGACATACATAGCGTTTTATATTAAACGCTAGCCATTGACCTAGCGCCTTTTTACAATTCCTAGCGTTTTCTGTAAAACGCTAGGGATCCTCTAGCGCCTTTTTACAATTCCTAGTGTTTTCTTTAAAACGCTAGGGATCCTCTAGTGCATTCTAGTTTATTTTGTCCATACCTAGCGTTTTTTACAAAACGCTAGGGATCCTCTAGTTTATTTTGTCCATAGCTAGCGTTTTATCTATAAAACGCTAGGTATTTAATGAATTTTTTAATTTCATTTCTAGTGTTTTCACTCTAAAACGCTACCTATTGACTGAATTTTTTTTTAAATATTTTTTTTATTTTGGTTTGTTCTCCATTTTAATTACAACCTATAAATTCATTCCCTTCCAACAAAATTCAGAAAATATCATTCCAATCCAATATCATTCAAACAAAATTCAGTCAACAAAATTCATCAAATATTTCCAATCCAATATCATTCTAAGAAGTACTTACAACATAATATAAATCCAATATATACAACATATATAATAACTAAACTATTATGAATCTAGAAACAAAACGGCACCACTCCCCCCTTACTGTTGTAAGTTGTTCAGCAGAGTAATGCTGGATGTGTTTACAGTTGGGAAAATACTGAAAAATAAAATGAAATAAAATTAGAATTAAAATGTTTATTAAATGTGAGTAAGTATTATAATATCAATATAAAAAAGAAATCTAAGTAGTTACCTTGACTGGGATTGTTACTCTGTCGTGAGTGATAATCTCTCTCATATACCTCATAACGTAGTACCCACAATCATTATTATTTGGTTGTTTAGGACACTACAAAGCAAAAGATTAGTTAATTGTCACATTTTTATGACCAAAAATTCAATTAAAATTATAAGAATGATTTTTAAAAACTTACGATTATGGCTATCCATCTTGTTTTACTCGTAGATAATCCCAAGTATTGTTTCAAAGTTAACAGTAACGTCATACATATATATATATAACGTTAAGTTGAACAAAATACATATATTAAATTATACAAAATGAGAGGGTTACACATACACACCTCTCAACTATCATCACGAAGTCTTCGTGAGACTCAGTAATGGCCTTGAAGTGAATCCGGATAGTAGACAACATTTTGCTTAGGGTTTATTGCAAAGAGTACCCAATGTTGCCTGCAAGTAAATGAATCACGAATGAGTACACATTTACACTATAATACAATCCTCAAAATAATTAAACAAGTGATTGAAGACTAAATTTCTCACCCATTATTGAGTGGTGCCAAAAATAAAGATTCGTGATCAAAATGCTTGGCATCCATGAAGCGTGAAAGGATATATCTTTCTATTTGACTCTTCATAGCCATAATACGTCCTCTCTGTATTACCTTGGTGCCACACAACGATACACTCTGGACACAAGAAGAAAAACTTACGTGTCCGCTATGTAAGGACGTAAACCGATTGTACAAAACCTATAAATAATATATATACAACTTTCATATCCTCATATATATACTCTAATATATACTCTAATATAAACAACTATTGTGTACAAATAATTTAATACATACCCGGTATACTCTAATATATCGATCCAAGTGGCCCAATCCATTTCAACTACAGCTTTCAGATCCTCCATGTTGATCATTATCAACTGTTCCACTCCCATAATGTGATCGGCCGGTAACACAATATGGTCGTCGGGTTTCATTTTTTGAGTGACGTGGACCTTTAGAGAATTGATGAACTTTCGGAATTCATCAGGGAGATTGAACAACATGTTGGGTGGTTTGTATAGAAGTAGATGGTCGGGAGACTTTGGTAGTGGAAGGGGAAGGTTGGGACACTTTTATAGAAGGAGACGGTCGGGACACTTGGGGTACCTAGTATATATTAAAAAAATGATTAATTAGTTAGTTAACACACATTATATATAACAATGAGTCATTAACTTATTAACAAAAATATTGTCACTTACAACGACAAGTTGTTTGAGCCATGCCACAAAAGTACTAAGTGCTTGATCCACGAAGAAATATATCCGCATTAACAATTGGAACAGGCAATGGTGCAGATCCCTCTATTGAATAGTCTACCCTAACTCTCAAATGGTTTTCAGGCATGGGTAAATTGTGCATTGTGGCACTCAATTGGTTACATATCATGCCCACTGCAACCTTTCGATGTGGGTTTGCAATATATAGCTCACATTCACAGTTATCCTAAATCAATTATAAAGAAAAATAAATATACATATAATTTTATCAAATACATATGTAAAAAAAGCAGTCGAGTAATAATAAATACTGTCTTGAAGGGATGGTGCAGCTATCTCTCGTGCGCTATGGAAGTGCGGCGGGTGATATAGGTTCAGCAGGGGTGGTGCAGCGGGGATGGTGCACCAATCCTTTATGCCAAGAGCTGCTTATACATCTTACTCTCTTCCATTAATACAAAGAACATTCTTGGATAGCTCGTCATACTTTGCCGCCATGACTTTACAATCCCGCACCCCTCGCTTTGGCTCTTTGGCCCAAACACACGTTGTAGGAGGAATCCCATATCCATAACCTCTTATCCGACCCTGTCTCTCTTCCCTTCCCAAGGCACGAGCAAGGACATCTTGTTGACCATCACAATCTGTTAAATCTCCTTGTGATACTGATTGTGATATGCTTTGTTGATGCACAAACATAAGTAATGAGATAAAATTAATAAACAAGTGTCAAAGAAATTTAATCGACAATAAAAATATGTCCATGTGTCAAAAAAATCGAGTAACGGATAAAAATAATAAACAAGTGTCAAAGAAATTTAATCGACAATAAAAATATGTTCACGTGTCAAAAAAATCGAGTACAGATTAAAAAATATAGTCGGACACAAATTCCAACTTGCTAGGAATCATAAAATTAAAATTACAATACATGAATTTTGGAATACTTACAATTTTGTCCTTGACCTCCTTGGTTTTCGGATCCACAATGTCCCCATCCTTGTTTTGTCGGGCCTCTAACTGCATAACGATACAACGATCAAGGATTCTTGAGTTGGATCTTTCCCCTCTTGCAACGAATAACTATTTAAGTTTAATAATTGTTAATCAAGCTGTAAATTAAAAGATTCATTAAATCATAATAAATTAAACTAATTGTGTCTTACCAATCTTTCTTCAAGAATTTGATATCCACTTGAACCTCCTCTATAAGGGTACTCTGGATTAGAAGCTCTCACTTTATTGGCTTTGCTTTTTTCTATTTAAAAACATAAGTATACATTAATGAATGATATCTTGTTGTGAAATATATATATATATATATATATATATATATATATATATATATATATATATATATATATATAACTTAAATAATTAATATACTAACCAGAAATCCGGACTGTAGTGCGTATATGTACAAATTTGCTCCAATCCTCCTTACTTATAATTTCGGCATACATCTTTGGAGGCTCTGTCGATGGTCCCATCAGGATGTTTGGATACTTTTTCCCACATCAGTTCTATAAGCCCGATGCAACCTTCCGACTTCCTTGAGTATCCAATCTCTTGGGCATCATCCACATCAAAGTGTTTCTACTTATACATAAAAATGGATTAAATAAATATAACTAAAAATCACTAAATAAGATTATTAAAGAGGTCTAAAATTATATACTTGTATTAAGGACCAAAAATCATCTTTCAGTTTAGGCAAAACTCTATTATCTTTCTCATTCCAACTTTTAATCGAAATTGGAAAGATTTGCTTCACCTTAGTACCAATAAAGCTAATCAAATTTGTGCCGTTGTCTCCAATAGGCAAAACTTTAACACTCCATCGGACCTGCATTAATTAAATCATTAAATAATTAGATAACTTGGGAAAGGTAGAGAACAACATTAATAATTAGTAATTAACTTACCTTATATTTCTCGTGTCCTTTAATTATCCGATGGACGATATTCTTTTTCGATGTCATTCCACGGGGAGTGAACTTCTTTGTGTTTCTATCACCCCCATCACCACCCTCATGACTACTCTCATGATCACTATGTGATGCCATCTGACTTGCAATGACCCAAATGAAATAGACTCAGTGAGTTTTAGCTTTCTAATTGTTTAGAACCAACAAACACTTAACAAAATATAGAAGAAGCCATGCACTAAGTAACAGTGAAAGCCATGCACTAAGAACCTAGAGTAAACATATATAGGAAAGCCATGCACTAAGTAACCTAGAGTAAACATATATAGGAAAGCCATGCACTAAGAACCTAGAGTAAACATATATAGGAAAGCCATGCACTAAGAAACAGAGAAAGCCATGCACTAGGAAAGCCATTCACTAGTCAAGTTAATAATGCTAGCTAAGCTAGACTAATCTAACAACTAATTAAATACAACATTGAAAATAAACATGCACAGACTAGAAACATTTTGATATATAGGACTTTGGAGCATTATTGATATATTTTTAAAAAAGAAACTCCATACCTGAGAAATCTAGTCACACAACTCTAGTAGAAAATGCACCACACAAGCAATCTGAATCCCTTTCAACTGGAATATTAAAAATAGTGAAAGCAGATCCACAAAGCAAGTAAAAAGCATGGGCAGTTCCAAGTTTCATAGACTCAATCAAATAGTCATTGCAGTGAGAGAGGTGGAGAGTGAGTGCAGAAATACCTTTTGAAAGGGAGAGAGAGTGCAGAAAAAGGAGACAAATGGGAGGGAGCTGCGTGGTAAGATAGCACCAAGGAGAGAGAGGGAGAGCTGGTACGTTTGGGGTTTCTAGGTTTTACGTTTCCTGGGTCGGCGTTTCTGGGTTTCCTGGGTCGTGGAGGTTCGCAACGGTGATGAACGAAGAGGGTAACCAGGTTGTTCGTGGAGATGAACGAAGTTAGGTAGATGAACGAAGTCCTGGGTCGGTGTTTCTGGGTTGTTAGTGGAGAGTTCTGGGTTTCCTGGGTCGTGGAGAGAAGTTAGGTAGATGAAGAGACGTCTACGTGAGTGTGTGAGAGAGATGAGAGAGCGCGCCTTGTAAAATTTTAACAATTCCTAGCGTTTTCTGGCAAAAACGCTAGGGAAGCCCTAGGAATTATAATTACAATTCCTAGCGTTTTCCTTAAAACGCTAGGGATCCTCTAGCACCTCTTTACAATTCCTAGCGTTTTCTATAAAACGCTAGGGATGCTATAGCGCCTTTTTACTACCATTCCTAGCGTTTTCTGTAAAACGCTAGGGATCCTCTAGCTCCTCTTTAGAATTCCTAGCGTTTTCTATAAAACACTAGGGATGCTATAGCGCCTTTTTACTACCATTCCTAGCGTTTTCTTTAAAACGCTAGGGATCCTCTAGCTCCTCTTTACAATTCCTAGCGTTTTCTATAAAACGCTAGGGATGCTATAGCGCCTTTTTACTAACATTCCTAGCGTTTTCTGTAAAACGCTAGGGATCCTCTAGCTCCTCTTTACAATTCCTAGCGTTTTCTATAAAACGCTAAGTATTGAATGATTTTTTTATTTTCATTTATAGCGTTTTCTCCTTAAAACGCTATGTATTTACTGATTTTTTTTAATTTAATTTGTAGCGTTTTTTTTAAAACGCTACCTATTGACTGATTTTTTTTTAAATATTTTTTTTTATTTTTGTTTATTCTCCCTTTTAATTACAACCTATAAATTCATTCCCTTCCAACAAAATTCATCAAATATCATTCCAACAAAATTCAGCCAATATTACAATCCAATATAGATACACACACATATGTACATATCACCAAAAGACCATATTAAACTAACAAGTACTTACAACATAATTAATATATATTCAAATCATACAACATATACTAACTAACATTATGAAACTCAAAAGTAGCTACAAATTAAAGCTAGAAACATAACAACACAACCCTCATGACTACTGTCTTGACCACTCTCATGATCACTAAGTGATGCCATGTGACCTGCAATATAAAATAATCCATGTTATTGTTAAATTTACAAAAACAATATAATAATTATCTATTAATAAAAAATAACGAGATATCATTAAGTCTATATTACCTTTTCCTTTTCCTAGATAAAATTTTGTTTGCAATTCGCGTCTTGGTATTTTTTTTCCGACGAATAGTAATTCCATCATTATGATCTTTTCTAAAATATACAACATCCTCTATAGAAGTATTTTCCCCTATTATTGGTTCTGATGTTCTGAAGAAAGGGTCGTCTTCAACACCAACATCATCGGGTGCTTCATCATCATCGTTGTCAGTCAATAGAACAATAGACCAATTTATATTAACTGGATCAGTGACATAAAACACTTGTTGAGCTTGCGACGCTAAAATAAAAGGTTCATATTTATATCCTAACTTGTTGAAATTCACCCGCATGAACCCTAATTCATCAATCGTAAACCAAGATATTGTCAACCCATTCACATTTGAACACGGGCTCTCTGAAACATATTGTAATCCAACTCCCATATGTGTTCAATGAAGCCAAAGTAAGACATATTCGCATATATGGGATTTTGTCTTTGCCTTTGGATGCATGCATAGAATGAGCTACAAGAGTCACCCCACTATTTTGCATTTTACTCGATCATCTTGTTCTTTTGTATAGAAAGTGCACTCGTTCATTAGATAGTGTTGTAAGAGAAGACATGTATATTTGGACCTTTTGCTAACCATCTCAATCTTTTTGAAATCGAAGTAGGATTCGAAACACACTCACCATCAATGTGATGTTTTAGCCACACTATGAAACTCCTATTGTGTTCTTTTGCTAACCAAACTTGCTTCTTTCCGGGAATTGACTCTTAAGAATCTCCTTGTGCTTGGCAACATATGAATCAACCTCACTATCATTGTGAAGAACGTACAAGTGTGCTTGCTCTAGTTCTTTCCTTGATACCATCACTAATTTAGTTCCTGTCATCCCTTTACTAATCCTTCCTACATGACGAGACCTTGGCAGTCCCACAGAATATTCAAGACTAGATAGATAGCCCGTGCAAAACTCAATAGCCTCTTCAACTATGTAGCGCTCAACAATACAACCCTCAGGTCGTGATCGATTTTTCACATATCCTTTTAATATCTTCATGTAACGCTCAAACGGATACATCTATCTCATGTAACATGGGCCACACAATTGTGTCTCTCTAACCAGATGAACTATTAGATGAATCATTATGTCAAAAAAGGAAGGTAGGAAATACATCTCAAACTCACACAAAGTGACAGTAATCTCTCTTTGCAATGTTGGCAACTTTCCAGGGTCAATCACTCTACTACAAATCGCCTTAAAGAAGAAACAAAGTTTGGTTAAGGTCTGACGCACTTTCTTAGGCAAAATGGATCGTATACCAATGGGTAGCAAATGCTCCATGAGAACATGACAATCGTGGGACTTTAGAGACTTTAACTTGAGGTCTTTTATCGATACAAGAGTCGCCACATTTGAAGAGTTTCCCTCTGGAACTTTAACTCCATGAAGAAACTCACAAAAGACAGTCTTCTCCTTTCTAGATAGAGTATGAGTCACGGAGGTAGATATGTACGTGTACCCTTCTTTACTAGGACCCAATTCGGGTCTCAAACCCATACTAACCAAATCCAACCTTGAGTTGATGGTATCTTTAGTCTTACGGCATATTGAGTAAGGTACCAATGACACTTTCGAAGACATTCTTTTCAACATGCATCACATCAATGAAATGCCTTACATATAATGACTTCCAAAGATGGCAACTCAAAGAAAATCGACTTTTCTTCCACCCCGTTTGGCAAGCTCTCCTACAAAAGGCTTCCCAAATTTAATGTTCAAATCTTCCACCTTTTCAAATACATTCGCCCGTCAAAGGCGGGGAGCTCTACGTGTTTCTGTATTCCCATGAAATGCCTTTCTCCACAATCGATAGTGATGAGTTGATGGCAAAAATCTACGATGACCAAGATAGATATTCTTCTTACCATGTTCCAACCACATCCAATCGGTGTTATCTTCACATATAGGGCATGCACACCGCCCTTTATTCGCATACCAGATAGATTGCCGTATGCAGGAAAGTCGTTAATTGTGCCAAAGATCATAGCCCTCGTGGTGAAACTTTCTTCTCACGAACCCATCATACACCTCTACCCCAGTCTCCCACATTTGCTTCAAATCTTCAATTAAAGGAGCCAAGTATACATCAATATCATTTCCTGGTTGTTTGGGCCCAGAAAATAACAAAGACGGCATCATATATTTGCGTTTAATGCAAAGCCACGGCGGTAAGTTATAAATCGCCAAAATCACGGGCCATGTACTGTGGGAGCTACTCGATACCGTCGCGGGTTAAATCCATCGCCAGACAATGCAAGGCGTAGGTTTCTCGGGTCATCCCCGAAATTAGGATACTCAATATTGATTTTTTTCCATTGCGGAGAATCTGCTGGGTGTCGTAGCATACCATCTTTAATCCTTTCATCCTCATGCCATGTCAAGTGTTTTGCATCTTCTGAACTACGATACATGCGCCTAAATCGAGGAATTATAGGAAAATACCACAACACCTTTTCTGGAGCAGACTCTTTCTTCTTATACCGCGGTGCATTACATTTAGGACACGACTTTAATAACGCATGTTCATTCCGAAATAAAATGCAATCATTCGGACAAGCGTGTATCTTCTCATAGTTCAAGCCAATAGACCCCAACATTTGCTTTGCATCATACGTCCGAGAAGGAAACACATTATCATTCGCAACATTTCTTTCGAAGTGAGAGTAAATCGGTAAAGCTCTTATCCGTCCATCCGTGGCGAGTTTTCAAGTTATACAACTTGATCACAGCCAATAATTTTGTGAATTCATTACAACCCGCATATAATGGTGTCTCTGCATCAGTTATCAACTTCTCAAACATTTCAGGACAATCATTAAGATCCGCTTCAACCGCCTTTGCCATCTCTTCAAATTCGTTCGCATCAAATGAATGTGTTCCGGTGTCAACCGGCGACGCATATCTCTTACTAATATCATTCATATTTGAAGATTCACCTTTTTTCTCACCGTGCATTATCCAACAAGTGTAACTTTGATCAATTCCATTCGCCTTTAAATGTCGTGCCAACTCCTCTGCAGTAACTGATTTTACATAACAACACCTAAACAAGGACATTTCATACCACTAGAAGTCCCTAAACGTTCAACAAAGCCTGACTCACAAAATAATCCACTCGGTAATATACTCCTTGGACAGACGATTGGCAAACATCCAATTTCTATCCATAATTTCCAAATATTTATAATAAAATCCTGAGAAGAGAACTTTAACATATGACCCATCAAGCAATTCGAATATAATGAAGAATCAATTCATATAAAAAAACAAACAAAATTTCCTCTTTTAAATTTTTTTCAATTCCACTCCTTAGTGGTAAAAAAAAAAGAGTCTAGTGTGCACAAGTGACAAAACTAATATATTTCTAAACTAGAACCCACAATTAATATCTAACAAATTTCCTAATTGTAATTTACAAGAAAAAATTGCAACAAGAGACTATTGTAATTAGAGAAAGGAACGGAATTATTAAAGGAACCGAAACAGGAGAAAAGGCAGAAAACTCACCAATGTTGTCCGAGTGAGAGACCGAGAAAGATGATGTTGGTCGAGAGAGAAGATTTTCGTTGAGAAAGATGATGTTCACTGAGAGAGATGATTTTCGTTGAGAGAGATGATGTTAATTTGAGTTAGGGGGTTAGGGTTTTGCGTTTCTGGGTGAGTGATTTTGCGTTTCTGGGTGAGAGTGTTAGCTGAGAGAGGGAATTAGCTCAATGGGAAACGAAAAAAAAAATTATTTAACCATACCTAGCGTTTTCTAAAAACGCTGGAGGATCTATCTAGCGTGTTTTCTAAATACCTAGCGTTTTGAATAAAAGCGCTAGGGATCTGTCTAGAGTGTTTACTAAATACCTAGCGTTTTATAAAAAACGCTAGGGATCTATCTATCGTGTTTTCTAATTGGCTAGCGTTTTGAAAAAAAGCGCTAGGGATCTGTCTAGCGTGTTTTCTAAATACCTAGCGCTTTCTAAAAAACGCTAGGGATCTATCTAGCGTGTTTTCTAATTGGCTAGCGTTTTGAATAAAAGCGCTAGGGATCTGTCTAGCGTGTTTTCTAATTGACTAGCGTTTTGTGTAAAAGCGCTAGGGATCTGTCTAGCGTGTTACCTAATGGGTAGCGTTTTACTTTAAAACGCTACCAATGGTGTAGCGTGTTATTAAAATGGGTAGCGTTTTTTTATAAACGCTACTAAAGGTGGCGATCTCTTTTTACAATTCTGGCGTAGTGATTATTGCTTAAAAAGAAACAAAACCTATCATTTGGGAAGGAAATAACTTAGGGTAGTTTAGCGATTGTGATTTAATCAACTCATGTTGGTAAATTACTGCCTTATATTTTCAACGTCTAGTTATTCCTAGTCTTAAATTTTGGGATGTTACATCCTCAATGTAAATCCTAGGTGGGAGCCTGTCACCATATTCAAGGTAGAAAGATTGAGGGATGGTCACCATTTTCTAAAGCCAATTAAGAAAAGCACAAGGCGTTAGAAAGTGAACAAAGAACAGATGGATACTAGGTAATAGGAACGGGAAGAAGGTATCTTACATCAACACGACGCATGATTGCAAGGAACTCACTGTTGATCTCCATTGAAACACAAAGACTTGAAAAAACGAACCATGCAAGAACAGAAGGAAGTAGTTAGCTAGCCACTCAAAAAACATGATCAAACCATATGCAAACACCACTGAGAAAACCTCACTGCACTTCTTCTGTTTTATCACATATATTATTAATGAGAACCGAAACCTAGCACACTAAATCAATCAAACAATTCTAATTGAAGTTGAGTCATCCATCAGATTTCTCTCAAAAGAAAGGCATCCATCCGATTTCTCAAAAAATTGGATTCTGATTCAGAAACAAAAGAAAAATGACTAACGCCAGCGCAATTGTAGAGATTAATCATTAACAATAGATATAACTACAATCAAAAAATCCAAAGTAACTGTATATACAAAGTTTTCGGAAAGGGAAAAAATAGACTTGTACCATCTCATCCAAATTGAGGGAAGCCAAATAGACCCACTATTAGCATAATGTCTATGTGACCTGATAAAAGAAACTTTACGAACCATATCAAATACATTTGCTTAGACTTGATTTAACTCAACATCACATATTAGAAGATTAATTAAAAGATAAAATGCGTAATGATTAAATTGATAACAAATATCAAATAAACAAAATCAAATTAGATGAATATATTTGACTATCATCAATTGAGGGCATATTGTCATTAATAAGTCAAATAACCAAAACAACGATATGGAAACTCATTAAAACTAAGTTTCATTAACATTATTATTATCATTATACATATATAGAATCCTAATCATGGTGTTGAAGAAGGTACGTGCTCCACCTACAGAGTCTTCATCAAAAACCTCTCCATCAGTAGGGTACTCTTCATCAAGAACCTCTTCACCAGTAGAGTCATCTAGAGGATGGTCATATGGTGCTCCAATCAGCAGATGGTGATCTTGAAAGAAGTGGGTAAATGAACGTGGTACATAGAGCATAAATTCGCCCCTGAATACATAAGTTAGTCGGGCCATTGCACAAACTTCATAACCATAAAATGTACAAACACGATGGGTATTAGTCTGAAGATAAGGTGATCCACGATGATCAAAATGAAGACTTCCCAACATTATGTTATCATGACTGTCTTGAATGAAGATTCTGTATGAATCAAGTGTGCTTTGATGACACATGATAGGATCTAGAATAGATCAAGAAATATTGGATCTAGAAAATTGACAATATGATAATTCTCACACAAGATCAAGAACAAGTGTTATTGACAAATCAAGGAAAATGAAGAACATACAACACAAACTCAAGAAAGAGATGGATGTGGAAGTGAATGACCGCCACACCTTCTTGGAAGGTGATAAGTGTTGAAAATCTAATCTTTCAAACCCTAAGTTAAGATTACCCTTAAGTAAATTAGGCTTCAATAGAGCCGTTACTGCCACATCATACATACACTACTTGCTAAACATTCAAAAATATGTTTAAAAAGTAGTTATAAGTTTGTTATGAACCTAAAACGGTTTATTTGGTTAGAAGGCTGTTAGTAACTAACTAACTACCTCCTAACCAACATGTCTGTATTGGTGCCTACCTTGTGTATATATATGTACAGAAACACCCATTGTAAATACAGATATACAATAATACAGAAATAAAGAGATTACAGTTTTAAAGTTTTCAGTTTTCTGTTCTTCATCTTCTGAGTTTTTCATCTCTAAGTTTCTTCAAGTTTTCTTTGTGTTGTTTGTGAGAGAGAGACCTCGCAAGAAGAACAAACCAGTTAGGGTTTTGTTCTAAACACAGTAAAGGAAAGGGTAAGAAAGGAGAGATCAAAGAGAGTTGAAGAAGTTTACCTTTGTGTATCTTCGGTATTGTGAGAATCTTCAAGAGGTGAAGGTTCAGATACATCCAGTACTTGCAGGTGTTCATGCAAGAGCAAAATCAACAACAAATTAGGGTTTGTTGTTGTAGTTCAGAATCAACAGAAAAAGGTGCAAGAAAGAAGAGATCTTTACCTTATCAGCTTCAATCTACCTTCTGGGTTTCAGAATCAGCAAAGGGAAAAGTTAGGGTTTGATCAGGTCGATCAAATCAAGGTTTGCTTTGAGGGGTTTTGTAGAGGAGGTTACGCTCGTTTCATTGGTGGTGTTTGTGTGGTGATTGGAGCTACTGTGCTAGGTTGTATATCAAACCCTAGCAGAGCGAAGAAGGAGAAGAGCGAAGAAGACGAAGACCTCAGCTTCAGTTAGAGAGAGAGTGAGATTGAATCGTCCCACGTTGTCTCTGTCTTTTGTTAATAGCTCCGTTCGTTCTTGGGCTGGGCCTTGTGCAAACAGTAGTGGACCTGTTATATTTGCAACCTGCAAATTACGTGAATGCACCCCTGTCAGTTTAACAATAAAGAAAGCTTAAAATGGAGAAAAATTCAACATGGTATAATCAGAGCTGGTAACAATCCAGGGCAAATCTAGTTTTCTACTCTGTTTTTCTTGAAGTTTTTAAACTTTCTTTAAGTTTTCTTTATCTGTTTTCACTACACAGTAGTTGGCTGTGTAGTTTTTGTGTTACTAATAATTCTTTTGAAGTGTGTGCAGATGGCACATAAGGAAATGCATCCAAGTTTTGGCACTCAAGTTCCTATCCTAACAGGAAAGAATTGGGATAGGTGGAGCCATCAGATGAAATCTGTCTTTGGCTGTCAAGGAGTGTTGAAAATTGTAAAAGAGGGATTAACAGTCCTTACACTCTCGCTATCACTGAGAAGAAAAGAAACAATATGAAGAGGATGAGATGAAAGACTACAAAGCCCTTCATCTTATCCAAATTGGGCTTGATGATTCTAACTTTGATAGAATCAGGGATGTTGAGAGTGCCAAAAGAGCATGGGACATCCTAGATGCCTGTTATAATGGGGCTGCAGAAGCCAAGAAAGAGAAATTGCAGGCTCTAAGGGCTCAGTATGAGGCCCTGAAAATGAAAAATGATGAAGACATCATTACCTATTTTGGAAGGGTTAAGAAAATAACCAATGCAATGAAGCTAAATGGTGAAGCTTTGTCTCATGAAAGTGTGTGCACTAAAATACTTAGATCATTGCCTAAGAGATTTTATGTTGCAGACAATGGCCTAGAGGATACTTGCAAGATTGAAGACCTCAAGGTTGAACAACTCCAAAGAAGATTGGAGGCTAAAGAAATAAGGATAAACCTTATGGAGGAAGACAGTGATGATGACACTGCTCTATTCATCAGACACAAGGGGAAGAAAGGTCCTAAAGGCAGCAAAGGTAAGCCAAATCCTCCTAAAGGTAAGGGAGGTAAGGGTAAGTCTAATAATGAAAAAGGAGAATCATCTAAAAAGGTATCTAACTTAGCTAGTAATTCTAAGAAAGATAAAAGCCATATTCAATGCTATAGATGTGACAAATTTGGACACTATGCTACTGAATGCTGGTCTAAAACTAAGAAAAAGGATTTTGAGGCTGAGGCTAATGTAGCCAAGGAGGACTCATATTCTGAAACTGATCATGTAGTGTTTAGTACTATTATAGAAGATAATGATGTTACTATGACTAATGATTCTGTTTCTGATCTAAAGTTAGATGTTCATGATAAATATGTTGTGTTAGTTGTGACTACTAAAGATGGCAGGGTAATTTCTGAAGTATGGTATCTAGACTCAGGGTGTTCCAACCATATGACAAGCCATAAGGAATGGCTGGTCAACTTCAACCCTAACATCAAGACTACAATCAAATGTGCAAGTAATAGCTCAATTACAGCTGAAGGTATGGGGAATATTGAATTTCACAAGGAAGATGGCCAGGTAGTCTCTATCCAAAATGTTTTCTATGTTCCTGGTATAAGCTGTAATTTAATTAGTTTAGGTCAACTAGTGGAAAAAGGGTTTTCAATAGTAATGAAAGATCTAAAACTAAATCTGTATGACACCCTAGAAAGGCTAGTGCTAACTACACCTTTGGCAAAGAACAGAACCTTCAGGACTAGTATCTGCACTACACCAGCAGAATGCTTAAGTGCAGTAACTAGTTCTGAAGGTGCTCTTTGGCACAAAAGGTTTGGCCATTTAAACTTTAAGAGCCTAACTAACCTAAGCACAAAGGGATTAGTTAAGGGTCTGCCTAAGTTTGAAATGACCAATGGGACATGTACTACATGCCTAGTAGGCAAACTGCCTAGGAAGAAGTTTAAAACTAACCTAGGGATAAAAGCTAAGGATCTATTACAGATTGTACATTCTGATATATGTGGCCCTTTTGATGTATTGTCACTTGGTAACAACAAATATTTCATCACCTTTGTAGATGATTACTCAAGGAAACTATGGACTAACCTAATTAATACCAAAGGAGAGGCTTTGGATCGGTTTAAAAAGTTTCAGGTTATGGCTGAAAGGCAATGTGGGAAGCAGTTAAAGGTTCTAAGGACAGATGGAGGTGGAGAATACACCTCAACAGAGTTCAAGGAATACTGTGCTACAAAAGGAATCCTACATGACGTAACACCACCATACACCCCACAGCACAATGGGGTGGCTGAAAGGAAGAACAGAAGTCTGCTTGACATGGCTAGGTCCATGATCAAGCTTAAGCAACTACCAAACAGGTTCTGGGGAGAAGCTATCTCTACGGCCACCTATCTATTGAATAGATGTCCAACAAAGAAAATTGAAGGTAAAGTGCCAGAAGAGGTATGGACTGGAGAAAAGCCCAGTGTGGGCCATCTCAAGGTTTTTGGGTCACTATCTTACTGTCATGTTCCAGATCAAATGAAGAAAAAACTGGAAGACAAGAGCAAACCCATGATCCTAATAGGGTATCACCCTACTGGTGCTTATAGGCTCTATGATCCTACAACTGAGAAAATAACTATATCTAGGGATGTAAATTTCCTAGAAGACAAGTGCTGGGATTGGGAAATTTCTGAGCAACCTAACTTAGAAGTTTCTACAAACCTAGAAGAGTCTAGTCTCATCAAGAGGATGGAGGCACACCAGATGCAGAACAAATTGAGCAACAATTTGAAGGTCAAGTTCCTCAGAATGAGGAACCTGCAGAACAAGGTAATGATCCTATTCAACAAGTTCTACCTAGAGCACAAAGGCAAAGGAGACTTCCTAGAAACTTAAATGACTATGAGCTAGTAAATGATGGTGAAGTAAATGAGGAAGGTGACCTCATTCACTATGCCATGATAGTGGGCTGAACCTATCAATTACATAGAGAAAAAGAAAAGATAAAAAGCTGGAAACAAGCTATGATTGATGAGTTCTGATCTATTGAGAAAAATAATACACAGTCTCTAGTTCAGATACCTAAAGGTAAGAAACCTATTAGTGTCAAGTGGGTTTTCAAACTTAAACTTGATCCTAAAGGCAATATTGTAAAGTACAAAGCAAGGTTGGTTGCAAGAGGCTTCCAACAGAAAGAGGGGGTGGATTACACTAAGGTGTTTTCACCTATGGCCAGGCATGAGACTATTCGGTTAGTGACTGCTTTGGCTGTAAATAGAGGATGGGAGCTATACCACATGGATGTTAAGTCAGCATTTCTTAATGGTCCATTAGAGGAGACAGTGTATATCTCACAACCACCTGGGTTTGAGAAGAAAGGTAAAGAGGAGTGTGTTTACCTACTGCATAAAGCTCTTTATGGGCTAAAGCAAGCCCCTAGAGCTTGGAATAAGAGAATTGACTCTTTTTTCAAGGAAATTGGGTTCTCTAAATGCACTAGTGAGTTTGGAGTCTATACTAAAGGTAGTATTGATACCTATTTGCTAATTGTGTGTTTGTATGTGGATGATATGTTGGTCACTGGGAGTAGTCCTAGTGAGGTGGAAAAATTCAAGGTGTCTATGCACAGTGAGTTTGAAATGACAGACTTAGGCAAGTTGTCATATTTTTTGGGACTTGAGTTCCTAAGGGTACCTGAAGGTATAATTTTGCATCAAGCTAAGTATGCTACTGAAGTGCTAACTAAGTTTGATCTATTGGGTTGAAATTGTGCAACAAATCCTGCAGAAAGTAATCTTAGCAAAGATCCAAGTGAAGGTGATGCTAAGGTAGATGCTACTTTGTATAGGCACCTGATAGGATCCTTGAGATACCTATGCCACAGCCGCCCAGATATTCTGTTTGCAACTGGTATGACTAGCAGGTTCATGAATGAACCAAGACAGGTACACTTAAATGCCACTAAGAGAATCCTACGTTATATTTCTGGTTCTACTAACTATGGGATATTTTTTCCTAAGGGTTCTAACTTAGGGAAAAATATTCTCCTTGGTTTCTCTGATTTTGATTGGTGTGGTGACCAATTGGATAGGAGAAGCACTTCTGGTTTTTTGTTTAAGTTTCAAGGAGCCCCTATTTCATGGAGCTCCAAGAAACAAAGTATTGTGGCTCTGTCCTCCTGTGAGGCAGAGTATGTTGCAGGTTGTGGAGCAGCAACTCAAGCAGCTTGGCTGGAGGCACTGCTCAAGGAGCTTCAAGTGGATCTAACTCAACCTCCTACTCTAATGATAGACAACAAATCAGCTCTAAACCTAGCTAAAATTCCTGGTGCTCATGGAAGGACCAAGCACATTGAAGCTAGATATCACTACTTGAGAGAACAAGTTACAAATGGTAGGCTAAGTGTTGAATACTGCTCAACACAACAGCAATTGGCAGATATATTTTCAAAGGTTTTCAAAGGAGAAACTTTTGTAAGGCTTAGAAGAGAGATAGGACTTGTTGCCTTCTAACTAAGAGGCAACATCTAAAAGCTATTCCTTAGAGGCTTGTTCTAAGGCATTCTATTTAAATGGGCTATCCCAGAGGCTTGTTCTGGATGATTTAGGCTCTCTCTATCTAAGCTCACCCTAAGTGGTTTCACTAAACTAACATAGGGCTTTCTAGATTAAGGGGGTGTTGAAAATCTAATCTTTCAAACCCTAAGTTAAGATTACCCTTAAGTAAATTAGGCTTCAATAGAGCCGTTACTGCCACATCATACATACACTACTTGCTAAACATTCAAAAATATGTTTAAAAACTAGTTATAAGTTTGTTATGAACCTAAAACGGTTTATTTGGTTAGAAGGCTGTTAGTAACTAACTAACTACCTCCTAACCAACATGTCCGTATTGGTGCCTACCTTGTGTAGTATATGTACAGAAACACCCATTGTAAATACAGATATACAATAATACAGAAATAAAGAGATTACAGTTTTAAAGTTTTCAGTTTTCTGTTCTTCATCTTCTGAGTTTTTCATCTCTAAGTTTCTTCAAGTTTTCTTTGTGTTGTTTGTGAGAGAGAGACCTCGCAAGAAGAACAAACCAGTTAGGGTTTTGTTCTAAACACAGTAAAGGAAAGGGTAAGAAAGGAGAGATCAAAGAGAGTTGAAGAAGTTTACCTTTGTGTATCTTCGGTATTGTGAGAATCTTCAAGAGGTGAAGGTTCAGATACATCCAGTACTTGCAGGTGTTCATGCAAGAGCAAAATCAACAACAAATTAGGGTTTGTTGTTGTAGTTCAGAATCAACAGAAAAAGGTGCAAGAAAGAAGAGATCTTTACCTTATCAGCTTCAATCTACCTTCTGGGTTTCAGAATCAGCAAAGGGAAAAGTTAGGGTTTGATCAGGTCGATCAAATCAAGGTTTGCTTTGAGGGGTTTTGTAGAGGAGGTTACGCTCGTTTCATTGGTGGTGTTTGTGTGGTGATTGGAGCTACTGTGCTAGGTTGTATATCAAACCCTAGCAAAGCGAAGAAGGAGAAGAGCGAAGAAGACGAAGACCTCAACTTCAGTTAGAGAGAGAGTGAGATTGAATCGTCCCACGTTGTCTCTGTCTTTTGTTAATAGCTCTGTTCGTTCTTGGGCTGGGCCTTGTGCAAACAGTAGTGGACCTGCTATATTTGCAACCTGCAAATTACGTGAATGCACCCCTGTCAGTTTAACAATAAAGAAAGCTTAAAATGGAGTAAAATTCAACAATAAGATCAACTAGCCTTGGGCACTCCTAGCCCCAAGGTTGTGAGCAAGGTCCTCTTCTTCAAGATCCATAGAGAATACTCATGATGAATCTCACTCTCTCATATGCATGTACTCGCCACTTCTCACCTTTCACTAGGTTCTCTCTAGGCTTTCAACTTTGCAAAAATGAAGAAATGATTTTATTCATCAAAGATCTCTCTCCAATTACACTAAGAGATAAGGTATTTATATCATGGATATATTGGATCCTAGGTCCACAATATAAAACCCAAATCCACAATTACAAGTAAGGCTTTTAGCCCAAAACTAGTCTAAGCTAATTGGCTTCCAATTTACAAGTCGTTTACAATTCTTATAAAAGAAAGCTAAAACATAGGAGACACTAGGGTTTGGTTATCCTAGAAATCCACTATTATGTAAATGGTCACCTTTAATATGTTTTGATCTTAATGGTTAGATTAAGCACATTAAAGTATTTTCCCTTGACTTTGAATTTTAATATTTTTTGATTCTTCATCCAAGCTCCATGTGGGCTCACATCAGTATCGACGATAGAAACTTCGAGGGATCCTTACATGATTCTTTACCGAAAAATTAAATATAAAAAATAGCAAGTTATAATAGAAGGAAATAGAAGGAAAATAAGTAGAATGAAATTACTCTGAAGATTAAAACTTACATCACTTCGACGCATTATTATAGCTAAAAAATCAATGCCATCCATTGATGTGAGGAGCTCTAAGAAATAAAGAGTAGACGAAAGGATTAGTAGAATAAGAATTTATGTTTAACTTGGAAAGAAAGAGGATGATCAAAGGAGTATATACATGAAGATAAGCAAAGAAATAATTAAATAAATAAGGCTTAAATACGTTTTTACCCCCTGCAAATAGGGGGTGTTTCGCTTTTACCCCCTGCAAATTTTTTTTTTAAAAAATCCCTTGCAAAATCAACTTTTTTGGTTTTAGTCCTTCTGTTAGATGGACGTTACAAAAAACGTCTATGTAGTATTTTTAAATACGTTTTTACCCCCTACAAATAGGGGGTGTTTTGCTTTTACCCCCTGCAAAAAAATCTAAATCTCCTTCTTCTTCCTCAGCACCCACCCAACCTCATATCAACTTTTCCATCTCCAACACAAACCAACGCTTCCATATCAAACCAGAACTCATCTTCTCATCTTCTTCGTCTCTCTCTCTCTCTCTCACAGAACCAGCAAACCATGAGCACAACATGTAATTAACTTTTATTTTGATTCTGATTTTAGGGTTTGTTTAAAGTTTTATGGATTGTTGTTTATGGATTGTTCTTCATCTCAAAATCAAGGTTTTATGGATTTAATAAATGTGTGTGGTTTAAAAAATGAGTCAATAAACAAATCAAGCTAGTACTTGATTTACAATGCAGCATCTCTGACTTTTTAAAATTCTTTGATTATGTGTTTTGCATGTTTTGCATTTTTTTCTTCATGTTTAAATGTGTGATATGTGTGTTTATATGTTAAAATTAAAGTTTATTTTTTATCAAATGTCAATTACCGCAAGAGAATAACAATCAAGACCCTAACTCTTATGATCCATAAAACCTTGATTTTGAGATAAAGAACAATCCATAAACAACAATCCATAAAACTTGAAACAAACCCTAAAATCAAAATCGCAATAAAAGTTATTACATGTTGTGCTCATGGTTTGCTGGTTCTGTGAGAGAGAGACAAAGACAAAGAAGATGAGAAGATGAGTTCTGGTTTGATATGGAAGCGTTGGTTTGTGTTGGAGATGAAAAAGTTGATATGAGGTTGGGTTGGTGCTGAGGAAGAGAAGGGGTTTTAGATTTTTTGCAGGGGGTAAAAGCAAAACACCCCCTATTTGCAAGGGGTAAAAACGTATTTAAAAATGCTACATAGACGTTTTTTGTAACGTCCATCTAACAGAAGGACTAAAACAAAAAAAGTTGATTTTACAAGGGGTTTTTTAGAAGAAAAAAAATTTGCAGGGGGTAAAAGCAAAACATCCCCTATTGCATGGGGAAAAAAAGTATTTAAGCCAATAAATAAATAATAATATAAGAAATAAATAAATAATAATATAAATAATATATAAATATAATAAATAGTAATTGGGGTGTCCAAAGGACATCACAAATGACGTTTGGTGACACAAGCTTCCAAAGATAATTTTTTTTGTCTATATAAAATAAATGGTGTTGGGTGGGGAAAATTAATGTAAATATTAAAAGCATAAAGAAAATGACGTAATCTACAAATAATTTGTTTTTGGTCACAAAAATAAAAAGACAAAGAAGATGAATTTATTTGTAAGGAATAAAATTATGATAGTTAACAAATTAGTATTTAGAAGTTTCATTAATTAATAAACTATTTAATAACATCTAAATTATAACAAACCTATTGCAAATTGGTGAAAACATCTTTGTAAGCAACATTTGAAGTTATATTGGGTAATTCCTCCTCATCATGTGCAAGCAACACCTTGAGACCTTGTTTAGAAGTGACTCGAGAGAATGCAACATACAATTGCCCATGAGAAAACACATGGGTCTGTAGTAAAACGCCTACATGTTGCACAGATTGTCCTAGACTTTTGTTAATAGTCATTCCAAAAGACAGATTTATTGGTGTTTGGTACTGGATTTCGAGAGTTACCTAGATCCGAAGTACAAGTTGTATTGCTTCGTGATATTTGAAGATGGAGTTCGGATGCTTGAAGATGGTAGTCGGGTAGTCCGAGGTAGCTCAAGTTTCCACGTCGGGTGGGGTGTACCTGCAGACACTCAAATGCTTAAGTCATCATAAGAATTGGTGAGAGAAGTATAGAATAAGGACGTACCTGAATCCATAGGGAAACACCTCTATTTATAGGCCAAGGCGCCGTACCTGGAGTGTTGGATCTGAAGGATAGATCCTGACTGTTGGCTACGGGTCCCCGGGGCAGTGGTGTGCAATGAGTCGCTTCGATTTTTGGATTTGGGCCAGGCCCAATCCTTATGGGATTTTAGCCCAGTCCGGAACAGTGGCCCCCCAAGTCGAGGTCGGACGAGACGTTGAGTGCGGCCTCGGCTTGATTAGTCTGAGATCTTTGCAGAAGAGAGTGATGCTTGCCATGCCACGTGTTAGTGGATGGTCATCGTGACGTTTGGGGGAACCAATGCGTCTGTCATAATTGCGGCTCAATTTCCCATGTCAGTGCTTTGAAGGGACGTACTGATTCGACGCGCCGTTTCGGTTTCCGAGGCTTGGGAGTATATATGAGCCTTTGCGAGGGAGCTCATTTTACCTTTGTGAGCCTTAATGAGTTTTTAGTGCAAAAAGTTCTGTTCACTTGCCGTCTGCCGCGCCGAGTTGAGTCTTCTTCGTTCGCCGCCGTGATTCTGGGTTTCTGCCTTATTCGAGATCAACATTCATCAGGTCGAGGTGAAAATTCAAGCTGATGTCGAATTTGGAGCAGATGAATCTGTCATTGGAGGACCAACAAGAGCATTCCTCGTCGCTATCGGTGGCCAGGGGTTCATACCTCCGTTGCCGGGGTGGCCGATGCTGAGAGTACTGATGTGAAGTCGGCGAGAGATCCCGTGGCCGTCGTGGAGGAACAATATGTCAATAATCCGGAATGGTACCATTGGGTATCTTCCGAGGTGGTGGACACCGTGGCGAAGTTCAAACCGAAGAAGCCTCTATCTTTCTTCGTGCAGTTTATTATGGCCCCTCTCGGATCAGAAGTGGAGGTTAGAGGCAGGTCCATTCGAGTATGCACCAACTTATAGGGGAAGATGGTTGGTTATTTCTTTCATGGGAGGAGTATGGATACCATGGGAATTCGAGTTCCCCTGACTGAGTTCCAACAACGGGTGTTGGATCATTTGCATTTGGCCCCCACACAATTTCTCCCCAAATGCTTGGGGTTACATCAAAACTTTTGAAGCCGTGGTGGCTCACATGGGACGTAGTCCCTCAATTAAAACTTTCTTCACCCTTATCGAGGTCTTCCGTCTGTCGGACAAGCGTGACGCTACTCGGCATGGACATGTTTGTTTTCGCTTCTCCCGGGGTGAGTCTTATTTCAAGCCAGTGAATGACTCCAACAAAGGCTTTAAGTCTGTCTTTTTCTTCATGCATGCGATGAACAAGGCAGCTAAGAGGGTCATTGTGACACCCTTTACCCCGAAAGTAATTATAAGTGAAAAAGTGCAGAAAAACGAATAAATTTGTTTTTCAAATAAGATTTCCAAATCAGTTTCTCAAATATTTTTCGCAAGTAAAGTATGTGGTCCATCT
Source organism: Oxytropis ochrocephala (assembly GCA_020916435.1). Classification (NCBI taxonomy): domain Eukaryota; kingdom Viridiplantae; phylum Streptophyta; class Magnoliopsida; order Fabales; family Fabaceae; genus Oxytropis; species Oxytropis ochrocephala. The sequence continues at coordinate 56,188,387 of CM037088.1, forward strand.
TTTAAAAATCGCATAAACATCATTTATAATAATAATAATAAGGCCTAAAGAATAAAACATTTCTTTCATTATGGTAACAACAACTTTAAATAATACATTAAAATTATATCCCAAATCCCGTGTCACATAATCAGAGCAATTAACCTTTGATTCAAAGTCATAAAAACAAAGTGACATTGACACAGATATCATCCTGCAAGCTACTAGACGATCCGTACTGATCACGTCTCACCCACTGCACGATCGTAGAAGAGCACTCCAATGGCGCCTGGAACCCAATCTAAAAAGTGGTGCACGGGTGAGAAAGAGCGTCCAAACCATATAAGAAATATAAGACCGAAACTAAAACAGCAAAGACTACCACAATCCATCAAATCAATATCAAACAGACACTCTCAAAGGTGTGATAAACACAACATGTCACAAAGTGAAGCCACGAAGGACTCGTACGCAAAAAGTGATGAGATCACATCACACGACGAAAACTCACCACAATATATGCAAAGAACATAACCTGCATACTCAGCCAATCATCATCTTCAAGGAACAGAGAATACCACACCAGTGAATCCAACGAACATTCCACGTGTGCTCGGTCATTCATCAACTAATGTCGTCATCTTCAATCTGGTACAACGTCGAGAAGATCCTACCCACTACTCCGCGATAAATATGGATCCAACTAACTCTGGGTAAGCGGATGTTAGTGCCCTCACATCTCGGGAAATAGATAGAGTCTAGTCAGGGTACCCCCGTGTTTTACAGAACGCCCCAGCGGTGCCCCGCTTAGAACGCTCTCACTAGGCCTACCAGCAAGGCCGGGTCGTGGCCGTCTCAAATACTACTCCCATAATCGTTTGCTTACCAGCCCACCTATCATTCTTACCATCCTTGAGGTACAGCTCGCCCATACTGCGACGAGTCCTTGCCCATACTGCGACGAGGTTCCTCCTATAAAATTTCAACTATTGAGATACGGCTCGCCCATACTGCGACGAGTCCTTGCCCATACTGCGACAAGGTTCCTCTTACAATCATCAACTTTTAAGGTACAGCTCGCCCATGCTACGACGAGTCCTTGCCCATACTGCGACGAGGTTCCTTCAACAATCTCGATCACGAAGATACCGCTCGTCCATAACGCGACAAGTTCTTGCCCCTTATGCGGCAAGATTCTTCAACACGAACCAGGTTGCTTGTAACACCCCAAAATAATTCAATTAATTAACTTAATGAGTTATTAAGGGTTTGCAACATTTTACTTTTAAGTCAAGTAATTTATTAAGTGAGTGTTAAGCATGTGTTACCCTTTAGTGAAATGTCTAAGTAGGAGAGGGTGTGGGTAGTGGAAGCCCACGGCCTAAATAAGGCCAAGGCCCACTTAAGTCCTTTAGGACATGTTTAAATGGAAGGTGTCTTCGAAGGAGACATTCTATTCTTCCAAAATTAGTTAAGTTACCAAATTGAGACTTAGTAGAGAGAGAAGTGAGACCGAGGAGAGAAGGAAGAGAACAAAGCGTGGAGAGTTCAAAAGGAGAGGAGAGGCATTCTTTGTAGTTACTTGGAGAGTGAAGGGTTCTCATTTTTCTCAAGTTATTAAGGTTAGGGGGTCTTTTAATACTTGTAATGTTCTGTGTTTGATCGTATTTTGGTGTGAGTGGTGCTGATCACCTTGCATGTGTGTTTTATGTGTTGTTCTTAACATGTTTTGCTGTGTTCTTGCTCTTTCTTTGTGAATTGTGGTGAGGAGCGACGGTGGATCAGCTTGGAAAGAGAGAGGAGTGTAACACTCTCTGCATTACGAGTGGTATGAAGAGAGCATTGCATGGTGAAAGTGGAAATGAGCTTGCATGTAGAGTTAGGGAAAGGATCGGAGCAATAGAGTGAGTATCAGGAGTGTGCATGAGTGTGGTGAGCTGGAAATGAGCTTGCATGTTGAGTCTAACTTAAGAAACAGAGTAAAGGAGTAAAATGGAAGTTAAGCGCCTTTATTGCGCGCAGAATCAAGTGTTCTTCACTAGAGTGAGAGAAACCGAGTTGAAGGAAGTCAACGTCTAGAGTATTTTAGTGTTGAGGGTGCGTTGGTAAGTTTGAGGGTGAGTATGGGTCTAAACACCATTGGCGAGGGGTAGGGACGCATAAACCGAAGTATAGGTGTTTCGCTTTAAGGTTACCGAGGTGGAGAGGTAGTGAACCAAGGTCATTAGGCCGAGGAAGCGTCACCGAGGTGAAAACGCCCAAGTGCCATAAGTGTAGGTGGTGAACCGGGAACAACGAGAGTGAATTCCCATGACTTAGGTGATTTTGGTGTAAGGTAGTGCGTAGCGTGAGCGCGTTCTGGGAGTTAAGGGTTTGAGTGTGGGTGGCCGAGGTGCACACATAGTGTGCCGAGGTGATGTCGTGGGGTTAGCCAGGGCACACACATAGTGTGTCGAGGTGATGATTAAGCGCCAATGTTGTCTAACACATTGTGGGCGCCACTTGTGAGTGCCATTTAGCACCAATGTGCATAAGTGTTGGAGCGATTAAGTCCATTTTGGTCCTTAGGTGACATTTTGGTCCCTAAGTGTCGTTGTGGTCCTCGGTGTGACACTTAGTCCACCGTGGAGTGCCGAGGTGACCGAGAGGTCGGTTGTAGGTCCTAAGGTGATTCTCACGCAGGCGTTGTAGGGTCGGCGCTTAGCACCGTGATGATGTCTAGGTGGTGTAGGCGTCGGTGTGGCGGCGAATGCGGCGAGTAACGACGGAATAACGACGGTGAGCAGCGGTGTAAATATTCACATACGTTATGATTGAATTGTGTGTGATTGTATTTGTCATGAAGTCACATGTTCATGTGCATATTACGACGGAGGAGGTCTCGGCCTTGGATATGGTAAGACCTCGGTCTCCATATCAATAACGACGGAGTTAACAGCGGAGATGCCGACGGGCTAAATAACGACGGTGGAAAGGTACCTCATTGCATAATGCCCTGTGGATGGGTTGCATACATGCATACATTACATGATGTGTTGTGTTTGGTGATTTGATAAATGTGGTGCTTAATTGAGTTATCCGTGAGTGGTGTAATTCATGAACCGAGGGTGCTTTAGTGTTATCTCTATCCTTAAGCTTTCTTCACAATATATTACTTGTGTTAAGAGACTCACCCTAGGCCGCTTTGTTGTTGCTGCTCTCGTGGCAACTTGCGGTACTCATGATGATATTTGTGCCTAGTTGATGTCGGTTGAGTGCGCTCTGGTCATGTAACATTGGGTTGGGGCCGAGTAGATCATGTTAATGTTTTGTATGCTGATCTTGTGTATTTTGATAGATAGTCTTTTGGAACTAAAACTATCATTATTTTGTGTAATTATTACTGTGTAATATGACTTGATGTTTACTGGCCGAGGTGCCTTATATGATGGGCTGAGACCCTTTTGCCGTGGTGATGCGCATGACTGCATGCTTGTATAATGTTGTGAAACTGTTTTGAACTTAATTGATTTTCTGTTTTCCTTTTTAAATCACCAAATGTAGCACTCCTTTGAGTGGATTTTGAAACTCTGATTTTAACTTAGTAGATTCGAAGTGATTAGATAAGGGGGTGTTACATTGTTGGTATCAGAGCATAAGTTCGGTCTTGTCCGACCAAGTAGTTGAGTCTAAGTGTCTTAAGCCTCGAGTCTTAGGCTCGTTCTAAACTAGTTCTTGATTGTGTGACCGATTGAAGTAGAAATGGTGGAAGAAATTTGGAAGAAATGATCTTTGCTATATTTGCTACGTTGGAGAGCGATGGCTAATGCTATGGGGAATCGACCTCGGCAGAATGCCGAGGATCTTTGGAGCTCGTAGACTTGCTACTTTCGGAGGAGAATCCTCCTACCTTGAGGGAGGTATGATCCCGATGGGGCTCTAGTATGGTTGAAGGAGATAGAGAATTTTTTGAGTGATGGATTGCCTTCGATGAGCAAAAGGTGAGGTTTGGGACTCATATGCTCATTTGAAGAAGCCGACGATCGGTTGCTTGAATCTCTTCAAAGGTTGGAGGCGGGTGAGGAAGGGATCACATGGGATATTTTCAAGAGGAGTTTATGAGGAAGTACTACCCGGAGGACGTGAAAGGAAAGAAAGAAATGGAGTTCTTGGAGCTCAAGCAAGGTAGCATGGCGTATGCGAGTATCTTTGCCAAGTTTTCCGAGTGGCAAAGTTCTATCCCCATTACTGCTGGAGCTCTGCTTTGAGTTCTCCAAGTGTATCAAGTTTGAAGCGGTTTGAAGCCAGGAGATCAAGCGAGCCATTGGGTACCAAAGGATAAGGGTGTTTTTACGAGTTGGTGGGTGCTGCAGAATTTATGAAGAAGATAGTATGGCTACTAGCCGAGGTGGGAAGGATAAGAAGACCTTCCAACCTCAGAACCGTTGGAAGCCTTATGACCATTCTGGTGGTAGAGAAAAAGGGAACTCTGCAGGGAGAGGAAAGCCTAGTAGGGGAGATGCTCCTGCTATTCTGACTTGTTACAAATGTGGATTGCCTGGGCACAAGGCAAAGGAGTGCAAGGCTGAGGTGAAGAGGTGTTATAGGTGTGGCAAGGAGGGCCACCTATCTGCTGAGTGTGGGCGAAGGGAGATAGTTTGCTTCAATTGTGGTGAGATGGGACACATCAGTCCTAAGTGTCCAAAGCCAAAGCAAGAGAAAGGCGTGGGGAAAGTGTTTGCGCTAGCTGGGTCCGAGGTGGTGAATGAAATCAAAGGTACGTGTTATATCAACGGTGTTCCTCTAGTTGCAATTATAGATACTGGTGCAACTCATTCATTCATTTCTGCCATGTGTGCTAATAGACTGAGTTTAGTGTTGTCTTCGTTGGGAAGGGAAATGGTCATTGACACTCCGGCCATGGGTTCAGTGACTACCTCTCTCGGTATGTTCGAAGTGCCCACCGATCGTATTTCGCGAGGACTTCTCTGTTAATCTAATTTGTTTACCACTAGAGGAATGGGCGTCATCCTTGGGATGGGTGGTTAGTAGACAACCATGTTCATATCCATTCTTATTTGAGAGATTGGTTAGTTTTCCTACTCACAGAGGTGAAGGAATCGACTTTACTTCTGCTAGTCAAGTGCGCAAGTTGTTGGGAGAAGGGTTACTCTGTTTGCATTATGGGCGTCGTTGTGAAGAGAGAATCAAGATAAGATTGAAGATCCGCGGTGATCGAGAGAGTTTGCCGAGGTGTTTCCTGAAGAAATACCTGATGTTCCACCTGAGAGAGAGATTGAGTTCACCATAGAGTTGATTCCTGAAACAAGACCAGGTGTCTATGGCACCTTATAGAATGTCTGCATCCGAAAGTATCAGAAGTGAAGAAAGCAGATTAGAAGAAGCGCTAGAAAGGAAATTCGTAAGACCAAGTGTGTCACCATGGGGAGCACCATGTGTTGCTAGTGAAGAAGAAAGATGGAAGCATGAGGTTGTGCATGGACTACGAGACGGTTGAATAAGGTTACAATTAAGAACAAGTATCCTTTACCAAGAATTGATGACTTGATGGATCAATTAGTGGGTGCTCAAGTATTTTCAAAGATTGATTTGAGGTCAGGCTACCATCAAATCAAGGTGAAGGACGAAGACATACCAAAGACGGCTTTTAGAACTCGGTATGGACACTACGAGTACTTAGTAATGCCATTCGGTGTCACTAATGCTCCAGGGGTATTCATGGAGTATATGAATCGTATTTTCCATGAGTACTTAGATCAGTTTGTGGTAGTGTTCATAGACGATATTTTGGTCTACTCCAAGTCGGTAGAAGAGCATGCCGAGCACTTAAGGATAGTGCTGGAGGTTCTGAAGGAGAAGAAGTTATATGCGAAGCTATCCAAGTGTGAGTTTTGGTTGAGGGAAGTGAGTTTCCTAGGCCATGTGATTTCAACAAGGGATTGCGGTGGACCCTTCAAAGATTGAAGTTGTGTTGAAGTGGGAGGCACCCAAGTCGGCCACCGAAGTGAGGAGCTTCTTGGGGCTAGCCGGTTACTACAGATGGTTCATTGAGGGTTTCTCCAAATTGGCGTTGCCATTAACCCAATTGACTTGTAAAGATAGGGCTTTCGTATGGGATGGCCGATGTGAAGAGAGTTTCCAAGAGTTGAAGAAGATATTGACAACGTCGCCAATCTTGACGTTGCCTAATCCAGAGGATCCTTTTGTGATTTATTGTGATGCATCCAAGTTAGGTTTGGGCTGTGTGCGGATGCAAGAAGGTAAAGTAGTGGCGTATGCTTCAAGGCAACTGAAGACTCATGAGAAGAATTACCCCACTCATGATTTAGAGCTAGCTGCCGTAGTGTTTGCATTGAAGATATGGAGGCATTACCTTTATGGGTCAAGGTTCGAGGTGTTTAGTGATCACAAGAGTTTGCAGTACTTGTTTGATCAGAAGGAATTGAATATGAGGCAGAGGAGATGGTTGGAGTTATTGAAGGACTATGACTTCGGTCTGAACTATCACCCAGGGAAGGCCAATGTTGTAGGCGATCTACTGAGTAGGAAATCTGCATGTGTCATCAATGATGGTAAAGGAGCTAGGCCCGATTGAGCAGTTTAGAGATTTGAGCCTAGTATATGAAGTAACACCTCGGAGTGTTAAGTTGGGGATGCTGAAGATCACCAATGAGTTCATGGTTAGTATAAAGGAAGCACAGAAGGTTGATGTGAAGTTGGTTGATGTGTTTGTGAGTGTTGGCCGAGCTGATAACAAAGATTTTGAGTTGGATGCGCAAGGATTGTTGAGGTTCAGAGGACGGATATGTGTACCTGATGATGAAGAGATCAAGAAGGCTATTACGGAAAGAGTGTCACGAGTCGGTTGAGTATCCATCCAGGAGCTACGAAGATGTACCAAGACTTGAAGAAATTATTCTGGTGGCAAGGAATGAAGAAGGATGTAGCTCGTTTCGTTTATGCTTGTTTGACTTGCCAGAAGTCAAAGGTAGAGCACCAGAAGCCGGTAGGGTTGATGCTGAACCAGGGAACACTGAGGAGTGAATTCCCATGACTTAGGTGATTTTGGTGTAAGGTAGTGCGTAACTGTGAGCGCGTTACCGAGTTAAGGGTTTGAGTGTGGGTAGCCAGGGTGCACACATAGTGTCCGAGGTGATGTCGTGGGGTTAGCCGAGGTACACACATAGTGTGCCGAGGTGATGATTAGGCGCCAATGTTGTCTAACACATTGTGGGACGCCACTGTGAGTGCCATTTAGCACCAATGTGCATAAGTGTTGGAGCGATTAAGTCCATTTTGGTCCTTAGGTGACATTTTGGTCCCTAAGTGTCGTTGTGGTCCTCGGTGTGACACTTAGTCCACCATGGAGTACCGAGGTGACTGAGAGGTCGGTTGTAGGTCCTAAGGTGATTCTACCGGCGTTGTAGGGTCGGCCTTAGCACTGTGATGATGTCTAGGTGGTGTAGGCGTCGGTGTGGCGACAGATAGTAACGAACTTTGATAACGACGGAGTAGAGCGGCGAGTAACGACGGTGAGAAGCGGTGTAAATATTCACATACGTTATGATTGAATTGTGTGTGATTGTATTTGTCATGAAGTCACATGTTCATGTGCATATTACGACGGAGGAGGTCTCGGCCTCGGATATGGTAAGACCTCGGTCTCCATATCAATAACGACGGAGTTAACGACGGAGATGCCGAAGCGGGCTAAATAACGGCGGTGGAGGTACCTCATTGCATAATGCCACGTGGATGGGTTGCATACATGCATACATTACATGATTTGTTGTGTTTGGTGATTTGATAATTGTGGTGCTTAATTGAGTTATACGTGAGTGGCTGTAATTCTTGAGCAGAGGTGCTTTAGTGTTATCTCTATCCTTAAGCTTTCTTCACAATATATTACTTGTGTTAAGAGACTCACCCTACCGCTTATTGTTGCCGCTCTCGTGGCAACTTGCAGTACTCATGATGATAATTTGTGCCTAGTTGATGTCGGTTGAGATGCGCTCTGGTCATGTAACACTTTGGGTTGGGGCCGAGTAGATCATGTTAATGTTTTGTATCTTTGATCTTGTGTATTTTGATAGATAGTCTTTTGGAACTAAAACTATCATTATTTTGTGTAATTATTCTTGTGTAATATGACTTGATGTTTCTTCGCCGAGGTGCCTTATATGATGGGTTGAGACCCTTTTGCTAGTGGTGATGCGCATGATTGCATGCTTGTATAATGTTGTGAAAGCTGTTTTGAACTTAATTGATTTTCTGTTTTCCTTTTAAATCACCAAATGTAGCACTCCTTTGAGTGGATTTTGAAACTCGATTTTAACTTAGTAGATTCGAAGTGATTAGATAAAGGGTGTTACATTGTTGGTATCGAGCATAAGTTCGGTCTTGTCAGGCCAAGTAGTTAGTCTAAGTGTCTTAAGCCTCGAGTCTTAGGCTCGTTCTAAACTAGTTCTTGATTGTGTGACCCGATGAAGTAGAAATGGTGGAAAAATTTGGAAGAAATGATCTTGCTATATATACCGCTACGTTGGAGGCGATGGCTAATGCTATGGGAATCGACCTCGTGAGAATGCCGAGGATTTGGAGCTCGTAGACTTGCTACTTTCCGGAGGAGAATCCTCCTACCTTGAGGAGAGTATGATCTGATGGGGCTCTAGTATGGTTGAAGGAGATAGAGAGAATTTTCAGAGTGATGGATTGCACTGATGAGCAAAAGGTGAGGTTTGGGACTCATATGCTCGCTGAAGAAGCCGACGACTGGTTGCTTGAATCTCTTCAAAGGTTGGAGACGGCTGAGGAAGGGATCACATGGGATATTTTCAAGAGGGAGTTTATGAGGAAGTACTACCCAGAGGACGTGAAAGGAAAGAAAGAAATGGAGTTCTTGGAGCTCAAGCAAGGTAGCATGACTGTGTCTGAGTATGCTGCCAAGTTTTCCGAGCTGGCAAAGTTCTATCCCCATTACACTGGAGCTACTGCTGAGTTCTCCAAGTGTATCAAGTTTGAGAACGGTTTGAAGCCGGAGATCAAGCAGGCCATTGGGTACCAAAGGATAAGGGTGTTTTCTGAGTTGGTGGACTGCTGCAGAATTTATGAAGAAGATAGTATGGCTACTAGCCGAGGTGGGAAGGATAAGAAGACCTTCCAACCTCGAACCAGATTGGAAGCCTTATGACCATTCTGGTGGTAGAGAAAAAGGGAACTCTGCAGGGAGAGGAAAGCCTAGTAGGGGAGATGCTCCTGCTATTCTGACTTGTTACAAATGTGGATTGCCTGGGCACAAGGCAAAGGAGTGCAAGGCTGAGGTGAAGAGGTGTTATAGGTGTGGCAAGGAGGGCCACCTATCTCTGCGAGTGTGGGCGAAGGGAGATAGTTTGCTTCAATTGTGGTGAGATGGGACACATCGGGCCCTAAGTGTCCAAAGCCAAAGCAAGAGAAAGGCGTGGGGAAAGTGTTTGCATGCTATTTGGGTCCGAGGTGGTGAATGAAATCAAAGGTGCGTGTTATATCAACGGTGTTCCTCTAGTTGCAATTATAGATCTTTGGTGCAACTCATTCATTCATTTCTGCCATGTGTGCTAATAGACTGAGTTTAGTGTTGTCTTCGTTGGGAAGGGAAATGGTCATTGACACTCCGGCCATGGGTTCAGTGACTACCTCTCTGGTATGTTCGAAGTGCCCACTGACTGTATTCGGCAGGGACTTCTCTGTTAATCTAATTTGTTTACCACTAGAGGGAATGGACGTCATCCTTGGGATGGACTGGTTGGTAGACAACCATGTTCATATCCATTGCGCTGAGAGATTGGTTAGTTTTCCTACTACCGAGGTGAAGGAATCAGCTTTACTTCCTGCTAGTCAAGTGCGCAAGTTGTTGGGAGAAGGGGTTACTCTGTTTGCATTATGGGCGTCGTTGACAGTAGAGAATCAAGATAAGATTGAAGATCTGCCAGTGATCAGAGAGTTTGCCGAGGTGTTTCCTGAAGAAATACCTGATGTTCCACCTGAGAGAGAGATTGAGTTCACCATAGAGTTGATTCCTGAAACAAGACCGGTGTCTATGGCACCTTATAGAATGTCTGCATCCGAAGTATCAGAAGTGAAGAAAGCAGATTAGAAGAACTGCTAGAAAGGAAATTCGTAAGACCAAGTGTGTCACCATGGGGAGCACCATGTGTTGCTAGTGAAGAAGAAAGATGGAAGCATGAGGTTGTGCATGGACTACAGACAGTTGAATAAGGTTACAATTAAGAACAAGTATCCACTACCAAGAATTGATGACTTGATGGATCAATTAGTGGGTGCTCAAGTATTTTCAAAGATTGATTTGAGGTCAGGCTACCATCAAATCAAGGTGAAGGACGAAGACATACCAAAGACGGCTTTTAGAACTCGGTATGGACACTACGAGTACTTAGTAATGCCATTCGGTGTCACTAATGCTCCAGGGGTATTCATGGAGTATATGAATCGTATTTTCCATGAGTACTTAGATCAGTTTGTGGTAGTGTTCATAGACGATATTTTGGTCTACTCCAAGTCGGTAGAAGAGCATGCCGAGCACTTAAGGATAGTGCTGGAGGTTCTGAAGGAGAAGAAGTTATATGCGAAGCTATCCAAGTGTGAGTTTTGGTTGAGGGAAGTGAGTTTCCTAGGCCATGTGATTTCCAGCAAGGGGATTGCAGTGGACCCTTCAAAGATTGAAGTTGTGTTGAAGTGGGAGGCACCCAAGTCGGCCACCGAAGTGAGGAGCTTCTTGGGGCTAGCCGGTTACTACAGATGGTTCATTGAGGGTTTCTCCAAATTGGCGTTGCCATTAACCCAATTGACTTGTAAAGATAGGGCTTTCGTATGGGATGGCCGATGTGAAGAGAGTTTCCAAGAGTTGAAGAAGATATTGACAACGTCGCCAATCTTGACGTTGCCTAATCCAGAGGATCCTTTTGTGATTTATTGTGATGCATCCAAGTTAGGTTTGGGCTGTGTGCGGATGCAAGAAGGTAAAGTAGTGGCGTATGCTTCAAGGCAACTGAAGACTCATGAGAAGAATTACCCCACTCATGATTTAGAGCTAGCTGCCGTAGTGTTTGCATTGAAGATATGGAGGCATTACCTTTATGGGTCAAGGTTCGAGGTGTTTAGTGATCACAAGAGTTTGCGAGTACTTGTTTGATCGAAGGAATTGAATATGAGGCGGAGGAGATGGTTGGAGTTATTGAAGGACTATGACTTGATGCGAACTATCACCCGAGGAAGGCCAATGTTGTAGGCGATCTGTTGAGTAGGAAATCTCTGCATGTGTCATCAATGATGGTAAAGGAAGTGGAACCGATTGAGCAGTTTAGAGATTTGAGCCTAGTATATGAAGTAACACCTCGGAGTGTTAAGTTGGGGATCTTGAAGATCACCAATGAGTTCATGGTTAGTATAAAGGAAGCCTGAGAAGGTTGATGTGAAGTTGGTTGATGTGTTTGTGAGTGTTGGCCGAAGTGATAACAAAGATTTTGAGTTGGATGCGCAAGGATTGTTGAGGTTCGGAGGGCGGATATGTGTACTGATGATGAAGAGATCAAGAAGGCTATTCTGGAAGAGTGTCACAGGAGTCGGTTGAGTATCCATCCAGGAGCTACGAAGATGTACCAAGACTTGAAGAAATTATTCTGGTGGCAAGGAATGAAGAAGGATGTAGCTCGTTTCGTTTATGCTTGTTTGACTTGCCAGAAGTCAAAGGTAGAGCACCGTGGCGGCAGGTTGATCTTTGAACCGAGGAACACTGAGGAGTGAATTCCCATGACTTAGGTGATTTTGGTGTAAGGTAGTGCGTAACTGTGAGCGCGTTACCGAGTTAAGGGTTTGAGTGTGGGTAGCCGAGGTGCACACATAGTGTGCCGAGGTGATGTCGTGGGGTTAGCCGAGGTACACACATAGTGTGCCGAGGTGATGATTAGGCGCCAATGTTGTCTAACACATTGTGGGACGCCACTGTGAGTGCCATTTAGCACCAATGTGCATAAGTGTTGGAGCGATTAAGTCCATTTTGGTCCTTAGGTGACATTTTGGTCCCTAAGTGTCGTTGTGGTCCTCGGTGTGACACTTAGTCCACCATGGAGTACCGAGGTGACTGAGAGGTCGGTTGTAGGTCCTAAGGTGATTCTACCGGCGTTGTAGGGTCGGCCCAGCAATCGTGATGATGTCAGGTGGTGTAGACGCGTCGGTGTGAGCGACGAATAACGGACGAATAACGCAACGCGGAGTAGAACGGCGAATGCGACGGTGAACGACGGTGTAAATATTCACATACGTTATGATTGAATTGTGTGTGATTGTATTTGTCATGAAGTCACATGTTCATGTGCATATTACGACGGAGGAGGTCTCGGCCTCGGATATGGTAAGACCTCGGTCTCCATATCAATAACGACGGAGTTAACGACGGAGATGCCGACGGGCTAAATAACGACGGTGGAGGTACCTCATTGCATAATGCCCTGTGGATGGGTTGCATACATGCATACATTACATGATTTGTTGTGTTTGAGCTGATTTGATAATTGTGGTGCTTAATTGAGTTATCTGTGAGTGACTGTAATTACTGAACCGAGGTGCTTTAGTGTTATCTCTATCCTTAAGCTTTCTTCACAATATATTACTTGTGTTAAGAGACTCACCCTAGCTGCTTATTGTTGCCTGCTCTCGTGGCAACTTGCAGGTACTCATGATGATAGCTGTGCCTAGTTGATGTCGGTTGAGTCTGCTCTGGTCATGTAACACTGGGTTGGGGCCGAGTAGATCATGTTAATGTTTTGTATGCTGATCTTGTGTATTTTGATAGATAGTCTTTTGGAACTAAAACTATCATTATTTTGTGTAATTATTACTGTGTAATATGACTTGATGTTTACTGGCCGAGGTGCCTTATATGATGGGCTGAGACCCTTTTGCCGTGGTGATGCGCATGACTGCATGCTTGTATAATGTTGTGAAACTGTTTTGAACTTAATTGATTTTCTGTTTTCCTTTTTAAATCACCAAATGTAGCACTCCTTTGAGTGGATTTTGAAACTCTGATTTTAACTTAGTAGATTCGAAGTGATTAGATAATGGGGTGTTACATTGCTAATCATCGACGAAGGATAACTTGTCCATTGCGCAACAAGTCTCCGTTAACAATACTCATAAAGCAAACCAAGAATCGTCACAATCACAAAGGTCAAGTTATTTAATGACTTTACTAGTTCCAAGTCAAACTTGGCTACATTGACCGATAGTAAAATATCGATCCAGAACTTAAACACTATTAACTTTCTCTCGTTAATTAGTCTTACATATCATTCTAATCCATGATCACTTTATTTACAAACATTCAAATCAATCAATTAATATACAGTCATCCAGGTCATTTAGCTTAAAGACGTTTAGATCATTACAATAATTACAATTATCTAAATTGAACAAATAATATAAATATAAATATAAATATAAATAATAAATACATACAAGCAAAATAGGATAGCGATAATCAAAACCATTATAGTCATACCCCATATAGAAAAGAAACCCTTTCTCCCCGTATCTGATATCGAAGTATATTCCAATACCGAATCGTTGAAGAGAAATCACGAGCTGTCGAGCGTGATTTAATTCCACTGCGGGTATGTGTTGACTCGAACAAGTACAATTATACAACAACAACGACCGTCCAAAGTTCATACACTAAAAATATATTGAAGATACTCAACCATTGTTTTTAATATAGGCAGGTGTATATATATATATATATATATATATATATATATATATATATATATATATATATATATATATATATAACTTATGTACATCAAATAAAAATATCCTTTATAAATATATATGAAACACTTTATTAAAACTTAAATATATGAAACAGTAACGATAAAACATGATTGAAATATGGCATTTAAGCTAACCTTGTATTCTAAAGCCACAAACTAATCCATGATGAGTTTGCTGATTGCTCAACGTAGGAATGATGACGCAAAGCTGAATAGAAATCTTGAGATTGAAAGTCTAAAGTAAGCCATGACGTACATGAGTGTTGGTAGCGGCAACGGCAACTATAGAGTATTGAAAAATAGGTGAAGCTTGTCTCCTAATTATGCAACGATTGGTGATGGCTAGAACAAGAGGTGGATGGAACAAATGAAGACAAATGTGACTAAAAGCAACAACGATGCGTGATTGCATCGGCTGAATAATGGTGACGAAACCTATCGCGGAGGAAGTGTGGAGCATGAAGAAAGTAACAAAGAGGATGACGACTGCATCTAATCATCTATATATAGTTTAGGGGGAATATTGAAGGTTAAAATATTTTTTTAGGTCAAATAAAAGATGGTGTTTCTTTTTCCCACACCCCCTCCTACTCTTTCACACCCCTTAATTCCAAATATTCCAAAAATACCCTTAAGTAGAGTGCGTGTTTTCACCGATTCGGGGATGGACAACCAAATATATTCGGTTGAGCTCAACCGAACAGGTAAAAAATGTGAATGTGGTGTGAGAGTCCAATTTTTGTAATAAAATAGGGTGTTCGAACACCCTCATGCGAACCTGTTCTCATGACCTCGTTCGAACAGGTGAAATTACGCACAAGAGGGTGTGAAGTCAAGATTTAACACACACGAACGATGTCATTCGAACCTATTCGAAGGCCCGTGTTCGAACAGGTGAAATTTCGTGAAAAAAAAAGAGGTTTTGGCTGGCCTTTTGGTCTTTTCACACCCTTATGGAGTGTGTTTTGAGTAGAAGAGGGTGTGGGAAAAGCAAACGCCTAAAAGATCTAGGTCAAATAGAGAACGTGTCCCATTTAAAGCCCAAAAAGAAATAAAACAAGGCTTTCACTTTTCCCACACCCCCTCCTAGTCATCGCACGCCCCCAAACTTTTTTTTTCCAAAAATGGCCTCGCGTGGGACGCTCATGTAGCGTGGTTTAAGTGACTGTTCGAACGACATTGTGCGAACAGGTTCGAACGACCTTGTCCGTGTTAAGGAATTTTTGGTGTTTGAAAGAACTCATGCGTGTTAAGGAATATTGTCAACTGTTGGTTACAGGGTGTGTTATTGCTGCCTCAAATGGCTTTATTCGAACATGTTCGAAGGGTTGCGTTCGAACAGGCGTTCGAATGGTATCATTCGAACTAATGTTATACAGAAACAGAAACTTAAAAACCAAAAACAGAAACAGAAACACAGTTTTTTTGATTTCAAAAGTTGCCTACCAATAGTCATATACAACGTGTGTACCAAAATTATAAATCTAACTTAACATTGACTACCATCAGTATCTTTACTTAAATCTACACAAGGAAGGGGATGGGGGGTTGTGATTGTATGAGCAAACACTTCCACTTTTGCATGCGGCTATGGGTGCCCTATTAGTATTCCACATAATATCCGGCAGGGGCATTGGACTTCCAGGCTTCATAAAGATCTTCAAAATGACAACAAAAAACATAATGTTATGTAATGTTTTGGAATGACTACACTGAATCTAAATAGAAGACACTTTACCTGTCCAAAGTGTTTGTGTTCTGGTACCAATAGGATGTTGAACTGTCGGGCACTTCTGAATGGCGCAACATTGAAGGGAAAAATTGTGTAACAACAATTAGGTGACCAACAAGTGAGGACGACTTTGTACTTATTCGCGATTAGATACCCCATATCCAGGTATACTCGGCCAATTATCTTCAACATTGTTCCCATGATGTGCCCTCAACAACGCCTTCATCAAAAATGTGACCTTACCAATACCACCATACGATCAGTGTAGAAGTCATTGTATTGGTTAAGCTCCTCCATCGATCGATTCGATCGATCGCAAGCCTCCTCACCCCTTCCAAGAAATGATGCAATACACCGAATCCACGAGCTACCATCACGAACCACGTTAACAACTTTTTCAACATAGGGACGCATGTATGCTTTGGCATCCCTATTATGTATGTATTAAATACATCCATAGCTCGCAGCAGCAGAAAGATTCTGTAACAATAGGATTCAAAGTGTAAGAGGAAGAAAGTGGTGTCAAAGTAGGAGCTCTTGAAAAAAGATGTGAGTGACTCGTAACAATAGGTGTGGGTGTTGGTTTCTTATTTAGAGGAGGAGTAGGGATTGTAGTAGCAATTGTCGACTTGAGTTCTCTTTTTGCTTAGTGATGGATTAGGGTTTGGACACGTTGACAAAGTAGGAGTAGGAGTTGAACCGAAATGTATGGGTTTGTAGGCGCCCACTCCTACTTTGGGGGAGTAGGTCGTTTACTTGAGACCGAGCAAAACATCCACTAGATGAACCCGGGGGAGTCAAATTTGTCATCTACATGCTCCCAAAATGACTTGTCTCGCTTTGTTGAGTAATCAACATTCCCTTTCTTATCTTTTTGGTGATCCCTTTGTAATGATCGTATCAGGAGGTGGACACATAGAAGTCGTGGTCGTCGGGAATGCCAATTCACGTGCTTTTTCCTTAATCATAACTCTACCTAGGCGTGATCGGAGGCCTCAAACCTTCTTCCGATGGCTTCAAGTTCAATGTCTACACTCAACTCATCATCCATTACCTGCATGCGTAATTTGAAATTCAACCTCCGCCAATGTTGGTGAATCATACTCAACGGAATTGGAGTGCAGTCCATCATAACCCTACAAAAAAAGCGACATTGATTTAGTGACAACCCATACAATGTTGAGTTTATAGACAAAATAACAAGATGAGTGTACATCATACCTTGAAAGCTCACATGCACATGGTAGTCCGTGTGTAGTCCTGAGTGTGCATCGACATAATGATGGGTTAAGTGAAACGGATCCAGTCTGCTGCATCTCATCCAAAATATGGTCTATAGCATTAGATGAAACTAAACCCTTAATTTCATCAAAAATCTTCTTCTTCAAGTGTTGAACTTTCACTCTACGCAAACTATGCTCGAAGTGCATTTTAAGATCAGAATGTTGTATCCTAAGCATGGTCTGCATTCCATCCCAGCACTTGCACAAATCTCCCCTACTGTCTCGTAATATTTGCTTCAAGTGAGAGTGTGCAGACTCAACTCTGTTGGTGGTAGTGTTGCCAAGCTGCATATGCTTATTTATCCATGCATCAATAAACCTTTCCTTGAAGGGGTCTAGCCAGGTAGTCTTCACATACTGTATGAAACTGGGATAAGGTCCTGCCAAGTCGTTAAACAGACCCAACTCATAATCATACTCTTCCGTAGTCTTCGCATGGACAACAGATAGAAATGCACCCATAATGTCATTAACAATAGCTTGGTCTTTCACAATGAGCCTTGCTTTGGCCCTCACATTTTTCTTAATGTGAAATTGGCACAACAAGTTTGCAGATGTTGGAAATATTGCTGCCAGAGCATTCATCATACCTGTGTCTCTGTCAGTAAGTATGACTTGTGGAAGTTCATCCTGTTTCCTAAATAAACCCCTCAATTTCTCAAGAACCCATGCAAAGTTATTCATCCTCTCCCAATTGACATAAGCAAATGCAGCAGAGTAAGTCTTCTCTGTTGATGTTACACCAACGATCTCAACCAACGGATACCTGTACCGAGTGGTTTTATAGGTGGAATCAATCAACAAAACAATCGGGAAGGTGTTTAGAAGCTCAATGGAATCTGGATGTGCCCAAAAGATGTCTTTCACAACAGTAGTTCCCTCTGCAAGTCGAGTCCAATAAACATAATTATCGTGTTGCAAATAAAACATCAGTTGTTGGAGCTCAGTCCTACCCTCACGCATAGCCGACTGTTGCCTTTGACGACAGTTGTATATTTGTTTCACAACCGTATAGTTATCATCAGGCTTCATCAATTTCAGCTCATTAAGGATCAATTTAGGCCAAGTATGATTCCTAGTCATTCTAGCCACTAGTTCCTTCTCTTCTGAAGTTAACCTACCAATGTACGGACGTCCATCATGATAAGTAGCCATGCCATGGTTATGAGTTCCATTCATAACCCTCAAAATCCATCCTCCAAGCTTCTTAATAAATTTCCCTTTCAGTCTGAAGGGACAACAACATTTTCTAGTGTTTGTGCCTTCCTCAACATTTGTCTTATATGATCCAGCTTTATCACAAATCAACATGTAGTATTGTTTACCTGATCGTTGTTCGGTGTCAGATCTTCCTATAACAATCACCATCCCAAGAGATTTCCCAACCGCACGCACCCAAGTCAGCAGCTCCTCACGAGTAGGAAATAACTGGAATTCAATTACTAAGTGTCAGTTACATAATTTGAATAGTTCGCTAAAATTAAAACAACTAATTCATTCTTACCGTATCAGTTTGGAACGAACTAGTAAAGTCTTGGGATTCGACGACGTCAGTTGACATGTCAACTGCGACAGTTGACATCTCAGCTGCTAAAGTTGACAACTCAACTGCTCCAGATGCACACTCATTTTCATCCATTTAACCAAAAAAAGCTCAAGATAAGTGCAACTTATCGATTCTTTGTCATACGCCTGTTCGAACGGCCTCATGCGAACAGAGTTCGAATGAGGCTGTTCGAACAAATCAAATTCACATCCCAGTTAACACCTGTTCGAACACGTTAATGCGAACATGTTCGAACGACCCTGTTCGAACTGAGCGCGTTTGCAGAAAAAAAAATGGCGTAAAAAACTCAAAACAGAACCAAAATGAAAAAAGTTTGGTAGGGTTATTACCTTGAGCTAGTTGCCAATGTTGGGTAGTTGAATGGGATTGAATGATGAAGGTGAGGATGAGTGGGTTTTGGAGTGGAGAGAGGGGAGGTTTGGGTGTTGGAGAGGGAGGGTGTTTGTTGTAGGAGAAGAAGAGGGAGAGGGGTAGAGGGGGGAATTGAATTGTAAGTGGGGTTAGTTTGGTAAATGTGTAGGGTGAGGGGGTGTGTTTGGAGTAGGAGGGGTGTGGGAAAAGTAAAAGCCTAAAACAATGTCTTCAGCTTAGCTTAGCATATGGCCCAAGTTCATTCTAAATTATTTTTAAAGGTCCATTTCATTCTAAACATCCATCTTAAAACACAAAATAATTTCTCTAATAAATAACATTTTAAATACTAATAAAATAAATATATAATAACAACCATATATTATCAATAGTATATAAAAATACATTTAAATGACTCAAACACAATAAATTAAAGTACTTTAATCTATTCAATTCGAAATAATTTATATACTAAAAGAACCACCGCAGACGAAAATCGGGGTGTTACAGTCATCGCCGACTATGATGGTGCCGAGATGATAAGGCCCCATTTCCCCTTCTCGTGGTCTGAGACCCACTTTGCCCAGGGCGACAGTTCTTACTCTGTGGCACCGGAGTCCCTTACTGAAGAGGACAATGTTAGCTAAAATCTTTTTCTGAAGTGGGCTGTCAAGTTGCATGATGCTGGCAAGTAGTTCGATTGCGGCAAGATCATCAAGGCTGCAGTTAAGTCTGAGGCAGAACTAATGTCGACCTTGGGTAACTTTTTGCCCTTTCTTGTGATTTGTAATTTTCATGTTTCCTTTGATGGTATGGTGGTTAAGGTGTTTCTGTTTTGTGCAGATGAGCTACAGATGGCCTCGACTTCGGTCTTTACCCTCACTTGTCTTCAGTCAGGCCTTGTTCTTCCAAGGCGGGGAAGAGTTCCAAGGTGGAGAAGAGTTCTTCAAGCCAGAAACGGACTACTGCCCAGGCTACTCCGAGCTCAAGTAATCCTTCCGCCCCCAAAAAACAAAAAACTTCTATTGCTGAAGGCATTGAGGTCCCTACCGCAGCCGAGTTCGAGGTCCTCAGGCAAGTGCATGGGTTGAACCTTGTTATCTCTTGGTTTCAGGAAAATCTCAAGAGACGTGAGGTCGAGAATCTTTGGTCCGAAGCCTACTTGGAGGATCTGGCTGAGAAGCTACAGTACTGCCGGGAAGTGTTGATCCCAAGTTGTAACGCCCAGATAATTTAAGTAATTATTTAATTAAATTATTTCGGTACTTTATGAGTATTGTCGTATTAAAATATTAATATAGTGTTTTATTTAAATGAAGGGAGTAGTGTCCGGTAATTATGGAGTGGTAGGAAGAGGCCCAAGAGCCCAAGCCCAATGACTTAGGCTCCTAGGCGCTAGGGTTAGAGGGGAGCGCCTCAATTGGGAGAAAAAGAAAAGAAAAGAAAGAAAGAAAGAAAGAAAGAAAGAAGAGAGTGCGAAGAGAGAAGAGGAATCGGCGATCAAGAGAGAGAAGAGGGAGAAGGAGTTTCATTGTTGTGGTTTCTTTGGTGTTTTCGTAGAAAGATCATCGTCTTCGGCAAAACCTAAGGTAAGGGTGGGTTCTTGCTCTATAATAGGGTTTATGATGGGGTTTATGTGGGAGTTAGGTCCTAGGTTGCGATTTGATTATGTTTGATGTGCTATTTGATGATTTTGATTGTATTTGTGATGATTATAATTGGTTTTGGTGATTGATCATGATGAGTTTTACTTGCTTATGGTTTCTGTGCGTTTCTAGACAATGTTTCGGTCTTTCTGAAACAAGTACTGTTTGGTTGATCCAAAAATTATGTGGCTGATTGTTTTTGAAAATAGACTTAAGGCCGGTCGTTTTGGCACTGCTTTCGTTCAATTTGGAGTTGTGTAGCTCAAGTTATGAGTGTCCGATTTTGGTACCTCAGTGTAGTGTTTTGAAAAACTGTACCAACTGGATACTTATTTTGAAAAACGAAAAACATAGGTAGAAACTACACTCAGAGAGCTTTCCAATGAGTGGTCTTTTGTTAAAATCCGATGTCGTTTGCTATTTTAATTAATTCACCGGAAGTAGGTGCCTTCTTGTAGGAATTCAAAGCACTTGTCTTTGTGTTCTTTGTCTCTGTGGCGCCTGTGTTGCGTTATGTGTCTGAAACTGTGTTGCGTCAGGGCGCCATGTTGTTGCCCTGTGTGCGCCCTGTGTGGCTGTGTTGCCACTGGGCGCCCGATTTTAGGCTCGCTGTTTGGCGCCTGTGTGTGGCTGCGTTGCCACTGGGCACCAGTTTGGGTCTTTGACCATTTTATTGTTGATGTTGTTGATGATGATAGATCTAATGACCAGATTATGATGATGATGATGATGATGATGATGATGATGATGATGATGATGGGTCTATGACCTTTTATTTGATGTTAGTGTTGATGTTGTTGTGTCACTTAGATGGCTATGAATGTTGATTGTCCATGGTGTCGCATTCATTACATGTGCATTATTCGAGTGATATAAGGCTTCGACCTTCGAGCTATAGATGATGATGATGCTCAAAAGCGACGATATGCCCGATTGGCAAATTTATTTGATGATGGTACCTCATGCATATGCCCGATGTAGGTTGCATTTCATACATATATTCATATCATTGTGATATTTCCTTGGTAGTTATATATATGGATGTGGTAGTTATATATGTATTGATGTGGTTGTGTAGTAGTTGATGTAGTGTCGTACTCTAGTATATTCTCTATCATTTATGCTATTATATTGTTAGAGACTCACCCCTTCTGTTTGAATGTTACCCCTATGCTGGTAACGTGCAGGTAACCATATGTGAAGGATTGACTTCCTTCATCTTTTGAGTTGGTCGTTGCTCTGATACGTAGCACTCAGGGGAGGGGAACGGACACTAGTTATTAGTTGATTTTGCTATTGATTGTTGAACTGTTTTATTGATGATGATTATGACTGTTTTTATTCCACTGCGTGGTGATAGAGATTACCATTATGTAAACTAAACAGGTGTTTTGAGGATTCGTCCCATTTATGATGTGTTGACCATTATGTTTTGATTAATGAGCAAATTTATTACCAACTCTTGATGTTTATTGAAGTAAATGTAGCATCCCCTTGAGGGTGTCGTGAAAAATGATTTTTTTAAAACTCTGATATTTTATTATAAATTTACCGGTTAGAAACGGGGTGTTACATTAGTGGTATCAGAGCAGCAGACCTCTCTCAGTACGGTGTGGTTCGGGGACGAACCAAGCGGAAGCTGGTGGGCATGTGACATCCGGGGCTGACGAGGGAGGGGAGTGATCGGCGGTGCCCAAAAAGGTGGCATGGCAAAGAGCGGCTCCTGACAGCTTCAAAGCGAAGGGGCGCGTGAATGAACCGAATACGCACCGGAATGAGAGGGATCCTGAGGCTTTGCAGGTATGAGACTGTACAGTTGAAGGAAGGCTTAAAAAGAATTGATTTGGACTACCTATACCAACAAGATGCATCTTCTTTTCGGAAGCCCATCCCATAAGAACTCCATAGTTAAGCGTGCTTGGCTTAGAGTAGTAGTGGGATGGGTGACCTTCTGGGAAGTTTTCCGGAAAGCATGCAAGTGAGGACAAAGCATGCTGAAAAGACTCGTGTTGGTTCGTGGGGGCAGTCACCAGTTCTAGAAGCAGTCTGGGATGTTACAATGGTATCAGAGTAGTTCGGTCTGTCCGGCCAAGTTGTCCAGTTTTAGTGTCTTTTGACGATTAAGTGTTGCTAGGATAGTTCTGATTTTCGTTTATTCTGTAGTGTTAAGTTGAAATGGCTGGAAGGAAGGACGCTGCTCTTGCTGCTGCTTTGCAAGCTATGGCGCAGACTGTGGGGAACCAGCAGAATGATGGTGAAAATGCTGGAACTCGCAGTCTGGCTACCTTTCAGAGAGAGAAGCCGCCTACCTTTAAGGGCAGGTATGATCCCGATGGTGCTCTAGCTTGGTTTAAGGAGATGGAGAGGATCTTTCGTGTGATGGATTGCACTCCAGCACAGAAGGTCCGTTATGGTACTCATATGCTGGCAGAAGAAGCTGATGACTGGTGGTTAGAGGTTAGGCAAAGATTGGAGACTGCAAATGAAGAGGTCACTTGGGCTGTATTCAGTAGGGAGTTTCTGAGGAAGTATTTTCTGGAGGATGTCAGAGGTAAGAAGGAGACTGAGTTCCTTGAGTTGAAACAGGGAAATATGTCTGTGACTGTGTATGCTGCTAAGTTCACAGAATTAGCAAAGTTCTACTCGCACTACACTGATGCCACTGCTGAGTTTTCCAAGTGCATCAAGTTTGAGAATGGGTTGAGACCCGAGATTAAGAAGGCAATTGATTACCAGAAGATCCGTGTGTTCTCTGATTTGATTGATAGTTGCAGGATTTTTGAGGAAGACAATAGTGCCCACTATAAGATTATGAAGGAGCAGAGGGGCAAATTTCAGAACCGTAGTAAGCCATATGAGGTTCCTGCTGGCAAGGGTAAACAGAGATCTGCTGATGGTAAGAGGACTAGTGGGGGAGATGCTCCTACAAACATTGTGTGTTTTAAGTGTGGTAAACCTGGTCATAAGAGCAACGTATGCCAGTTGGGGGCGAAGTTGTGTTTCCGTTGTGGTAAGGAGTGTCATTTGGCGGCTGAGCGTAAGAATATTCTCTGTTTCAACTGTAGTGAAGGTGGGCACATTAGTTCTAAGTGTCCGAAGTCGAAGAAGGAAAGATTCAGTGGGAAAGTGTTCGCTCTGGCAGGTGAAGAGTCTACTGGGGATGATGGACTTATTAGAGGTACGTGCTTCATTAATGGTACTCCTCTAAGATCTATTGTTGATACTGGTGCTACTCATTGTTTTATTGCTGCTGAATGTTGTAAGAATTTGGGTCTTGCATTGTCTGCTATGAATGGAGAGATGGTAATCGACACTCCAGCTAAGGGGTCGGTAACCACTTCTCTAGTGTGTTCTCAGTGTCCCTTGTCGATCTTCGACAGAGACTTTGTTGTGGATTTTGTTTGTTTGCCGTTGAGCGGGTTGGATGTGATTTTGGGTATGAACTGGTTAGAGCATAACCATGTTCATATTAATTGTAGTAACAAGTCGGTGAGTTTTCGGAGTGATGAGTGCAGTCCGCTATCCGCTAGTCGGTTCATGGAAGTTGATGAAGGAAGAAGTTCAATTTATTTTATTTAGGGGCTTCATTATGCGTTGAGAATCAATCTATCATTGAAGGGTTGCGTGGTGGTGTGTGAGTTTCAGAAGTTTTCCCCGATGAGATTCCAAGTGTCCCACGAGAGGAAGTTGAATTTTCTATTGATCTTGTACCAGTACTGGACTGCATTTCTATGGCACCATACTGGGATGTCGGCATCGTAATTGTCGAGTTGAAGAAGCAACTAGAGGACACGCTTGAGAAGAATTTTGTGAGGCCAAGTGTGTCGCCGTGTGGGGAGCTCTGTGTTGTTGGTTAAGAAGAAGGATGGGAGTATGAGGTTATGTGTGGATTACCGTCAGTTGAACAAGGTAACCATTAAGAATAAGTATCCGCTTCCGAGGATTGACGATTTGATGGATCAGTTGGTGGGTGCTAAAGTGTTCAGTAAGATTGATTTGAAGTCGGGTTATCATCAGATTAAGGTAAAGGATGAAGATATACGTAAGACGGCCGTAACCCGTTATGGGCATTATGAGTATTCTGTGATGCCTTTTGGTGTCACCAACGCTGGCCACGGAGTATTTATGGAGTACATGAATCGTATTTTCCATACTTATTTGGATCGATTCGTGGTGGTGTTTATTGATGATATCTTTGGTTTACTCTAAGACGAGAAGAAAAGCACTTGAGCATTTGAGGCTAGTGCTAGAAGTGTTGAAAGAGAAGAAGTTGTATGCAAAACTGTCTAAATGTGAGTTCTGGCTGGACAAAGTGAGTTTCCTTGGTCATGTTATTTCTGGTAGTGGTATTGCTGTGGATCCAGCCAAGGTAGATGCTGTGTTGCAATGGGAGAGTCCAAAGTCGGCTACTGAGATTAGAAGCTTTTTGGGGTTGGCTGGTTATTATAGAAGGTTCATTGAAGGTTTTTCTAAGTTAGCCCTTCCGTTGGCTTGACTTGTAAGGGAAAATCTTTTGTTTGGGATCGATGCTCGATGTGAAGAGAGCTTCAATGAATTGAAGAAGAGATTGACAACGTCTCCTATTTTGACATTGCCCGTTCCGGACAAATCTTTTGTGGTGTACTGTGATGCTTCCAAGATGGGTTTGGGAGGTGTGCTTATGCAGGATGGTAAGGTAGTTGCTTATGCGTCTAGACAGTTGAGGACCCATGAGAAGAACTACCCTACGCATGATTTAGAGCTAGCGGCAATTGTTTTTGTGCTGAAGATTTGGAGGCACTATCTTTATGGTACTAGATTTGAGGTGTTTAGTGACCATAAGAGTTTGAAGTACTTGTTTGATCAGAAAGAGTTGAATATGAGGCAGCGACGGTGGTTAGAATTGTTGAAGGATTATGATTTCGGCTTGAACTATCACCCAGGCAAAGCTAATGTTGTGGCTGATGCTTTAAGTCGAAAGACCTTGCATATGTCGGCAATGATGATTAAGGAGTTGGAGTTGATTGAGCAGTTCAGAGATATGAGTTTGGTTTGTGAAGTAACACCGCAGAGTGTTAGATTGGGAATGCTGAAGATTGGCAATGACTTTTTGGTTAGTATCAGAGAAGCCCAGAAGTCGGATGTCAAGCTGGTAGATTTGATGGTTGCGAATGACCAATCTGAGAGTGGAGATTTCCGGTTGGATTCCCAAGGTGTGTTGAGATTAGGTGCGAACTAGATTCATCTTGTTGCTGAGATTAGCGTGATTTTCGAGGACGGAAATATTCTAAGTGGGGGAGAATTGTAACGCCCCGAAATAATTTAATTATTTATTTAATTATTCATTTAATTATTTATTTAATTAAGTTATTTAAGGCTTGCAAATATTTATTTAAGTAATTAGGGAGTGGTGGAGTTAATTAAATGGAGGAGGTGTTTAATTAAATGTAGGAGGTGTATAATTAATTTGGGGGTTTTATTGTATTAGGAAGTGTATAAATAAAAAGGGAGGTGTAGGTATTATGGCCCAAAGGCCAAATTAAGTGGGTTAGGGTTAAGAGAATTGAAATAAAAAGAAAGGAAAGGGATTGAGAGAAACAAAGAAGGCGTGAGCAGTGAGAGGAAGAAGGAAGGGCGTGGAAAACACTTTGTTCATCAAAGGGGATGAAGATAAATTCATCCTCTTGCTTTTGGGTAAGTGTTCTTGGTACCAATCAACTCCATTTTTCTTCCTCTACCTTGTAGTGTAAGATTTACACACTAATTCCTTTCCTTTTTCCTTTTTACCATTGATGCGGTTTGGAGCTCAAAGTTTAGGAGAATCTAGTTTTAATGGTTCTTGAAGATGTGAAGGAGGGAACACTAGAATTCTTCAATTTCAAGGTTAGGGGGCTCTCATTTACATCTATAATAAGTTGTAAGATATGTGTTATGTGTGGAATAGCCCTAGGAATAATTTGATTGGTTGATTTTTATGTTATCTTATGATTGATGTTGTGTTGAATTTATTTGGGTGAATCTATATTGTCAAAGTGCTGCTGAATGTGCTGTTTAATGTGCTGGAAGTGTCTAAGTGCTGTCGAAAATGCTGTTTAATGTGCTGGAAGTGTTTAAGTGCTGTCGAAAATACTGTTTAATGTGCTGGAAGTGTTTAAGTGCTGTCTAAAATGCTGTTTAATGTCTTTGGAAGTGTTTAAGTGCTGTTTAATGTGCTGTATAATGTTCTTTGAATATGTATAATTACCGATTTAGCCCCTTTATGTCAATTTAGTCCCTATTTGTGATTTAGTCTATGATGTTAATATTGATATAATTGTTATTGGTGAATTAAATGACGATGTATTAAGTGACGTTGATGTTGGTAATTCAAAGACGGTGTATTGATTGATGATGTAATGATGAATTAATGACTGAGTATTAAATGATGTTGATTAATTGTTTAGATGAGTGTTATTAAATTGAGAATTGAACTGTTGAGTAAAGACTATGTTTAAAATTGTTGAGTTGGTGAGTTGAAGGAGAGGGGCGCCAAATGCCCAAGGAAATGGCGCCTGTAGGTGTGTGGGGTGCTAGGTGGGGCGCCAAAGTGGCTGCCCCTTAGTGTCTAGGTACCCAAAATATGTCTAAGTGATGGTTTAGTCCCTAAGAATTA
Organism: Oxytropis ochrocephala; assembly: GCA_020916435.1. Taxonomy (NCBI): domain Eukaryota; kingdom Viridiplantae; phylum Streptophyta; class Magnoliopsida; order Fabales; family Fabaceae; genus Oxytropis; species Oxytropis ochrocephala. The sequence continues at coordinate 56,215,402 of CM037088.1, forward strand.
ATTTAATCCTTGGTGTGACAAATTAGTCCCTAAGAATTAAATTAATCCTTGGCGTGACAAAATAATCCCTTAGCGTCGAATTAGTCCCAACGTGTCAAATAAATCCCCAAGTCCCTAAATTAATTATTGGCGTGTCAAAATGGTCCTCAAGTGAGGAGAATGTCCCTATGGGGTGGTTTTGGTCCTTAGGTGAGAGTTAATTAATAATTGATGAATTGGTGACAAACAATTGGTGAGGTGATGGCAAACAATTGGTGAGGTGATGGTAAACAATTGGTGAGGTGATGGTAAACAATTGGTGAGGTGATAGTAAACAATTGATGAGGTGGTGTTTGACAATTGGTGAGGTAGTAGTTAATAATTGATGCGGTGTGCTTAGTGTGGTGTGATGCATTGTCATATTGTCACATGAATCATATGCATGGCTTCGGCCAAACAGTTGATGATGGGCTTCGGCCAACAGGTGATGAGTTACCCTACGGGGTGGTGAGTTACCCGACGGGGTGGTGAGGTGAATATGGATCCACATGCATATTGCACACATGCATACATCATGCATTCATTAATTAATTCTCCGCTGTGACTTGTTGATGTTCCTGTTGAATGGTGAATGCTTAATGGTCAATGATTGTTATTACTAGAAGTCTTCTGAATATAATGCTTATCTTACTTGTTATTATTTATGTAAAGAGACTCACCCTAGCATTTCTTGTTGTCTGCTCTCGTGGCGACAAACAGGTGATTCCGAGTGAAGTGCCATGCCTCTTGGGTTTATTGAGTCAGCTCTGATAGTAACACCGGGGATGGGGTCTTAGTATTACTTTATTATGGTTATGTAGTAAACTGATTTTGAATGACGTATTGAGTATGTGAACTCAGTTTCATTTCCGCTGTGCTGTAAACTATTTGATGGATTACTGTAAACACTAAACAGGTTGTTTTGATGGTTTAATCCATGTGACTAGGATACGCATTTTATGCGCTTGATGAGTTTGAATTTTTAAATATGTTTGATGACATTTTATTCAATGTACCACCCTCTTTGAGGTGCGTGGACAAGTTTTTGAAAACTCTGATTTTTATTAAATGAATTAGCTTAATATAGAAAGGGGGTGTTACATTAGTGGTATCAGAGCAGTTCGGTCCGTCCGGCCAAGTTGTCGAGTCTGTTAACCCTCGAGTTTTAGTACTCGTTCTAAAATCATAATTATGTTGTTGATTATTATTGTTAACTTTGTTGGTTTGTTCATTCATTGGCGTGCCTTGTGACTTAATTGTTAGATTACGATTGAAAGTGATATTGCAATATTGGGGTATATGTGGTGAAAGCGTATGGCGGTGATTGTGGCATTGACTTTGTTTTTGTTCGTGGATGTTGTTTGTATCAATCGGATATCTGGTGATTAAAAAGAGTTCTAACGACGTCAAAGGAGTGAAAGTCGTGACGACGCCTTCGCACTCCGGACTGCGTTAAAAGTCTTTTAATGTGGTAGTTATAAATTGAAAGAAAGTAGTTTTGTGACCTTAATTAGTTGGTTGCATGAGTAGGAGGGACTGATCACCCCAATCACTCATCCCCAACGAAAGAGGCGACAATAACTCAAGATTATTATTAAATTTGGATGCATGCACTAATTTGAATTTGATTGGTTGTTGATTAGCTTGTTAGGATATAAAAAGTAATTTTTATGACCTAACCTTGGTGAGTTATGCACTGGACAATATTTGCAGTATTAATTGTTGATTAACTATTGCGCTTGATTGACATCTCTGCTATAGGTTGATTGTTGTTGTGATGTGTAGGAAATTTTAGTAGACTTGTGCCTAATTGTTTCAAAGATTGTATGCCAAAATGAATTAATGTGTAAGGCTATAATTTCATTAACTCGATTAAGATTGCATGACTTGAAGTTTTGACATTTTCGGTGTTTCAATTCGGCTTGTTTTGTGAGCATGATATGAATTGTCAAAAATGAAATGATTAACTTTCCTTACTTTTCGAGTGTATGTCGGAAACTAAATTTTGAACGAATAAGTGGTTGTTTATGTGGTTGCATAATTGTGAGATAGTAAGCTTTAGGGTTGCATATAGTTTCCTCTTTTTGGACAAACTGCAAGTTCTAAGATTTTCAAAAAGAAACGATAATTGGAATATTTTATGCTAAAAGGGAAAACGAATGTGATGTCCAAATTAGTGTTGTATTTGGTTTCAAGTTGTTCTAAGATTTTATTTCGAGAAGTGACATAAATTCGGCTTTTGAACCGATTAGGTTGTGATTTAATGATGTTTGAAAAATTATGAGATTGGACATAAATTGCATGATTTAATGAGTTAAAATTTTTATGCTCCGAGGATGTGAGTCCACTAATAATTGTCAAGGTTTTAGAAACAAACAGATACACTTTTGAATACCTTCTGAATATGAGTTCCAATTGTGAAAATTTTGTTCGGTTTATGATTTAACGGTGGCCCTTGTTGTTGCTATTACCATTATTAATTGTCACTTCTTGGTTTGATTACGTGGCTCCTAAAATCTAATGATGAAACGTATGCGGCGAGATCTTTTATGCACTTATATTACTTGATTAGTTTTCTTTCTTTGAATGTTGACGAGAGTATGTAATTTCATTTGGGTAAACTAATATCAAGTCTTGAATCAAAGCAATTGTTTTAAGAAGCATGAGTTGGTTATATTATTTTTGAGATATGAAATCAATTGAATTTGGTAGAATTATATGTCCATGGTAGTTCTAGGGAAGTTGTAAAATTGCATGTTAACCAATCTCTAGGGATAAAGGAAATCGAAGAAAAAGCCTACATGTTTAATCTTTCGAAATTACGTGTTTAAGTTGTTGGCACGATTGGTTATGCTTAGTTGATGTTTGATGAAATGCATAAGTATATGATGATTGTAATTGGTTTTGGTAATTGATCATAATGAGTTTTACTTGCTTAAGATTTTGTGCTTAGAACGAAAACATGATTGTTATATAATTTAAGAGTAGGAATGATGTCATAATCAATGTCTTAAGTCGGGATTCATGGGGACCGGTAAAGCTATGCATGTTGTTGCGAACTTTCTGAAAATGCTGTTTTTATAAAACTCGGTGTAGGATTATTAGTAATGGTGGCTGAAATATTATGGTTGTTTGTGTTGTTGAATGCACTGTTTGAAATGTTCTGACATGAGTCTAGTATTTCAGAAACTGAGAACGTTTTACTAATCGAAAAATTATGTGGCTTGTCATTTCGAAAACTTGATTGAATGCTTGTTAATTTGCCACTGATTAGGTTGAATTCGAAGTTGTAGAACTTAAGTTATAGGTGAAACAAGTTAGGTTAAAATTCTGGAAAACAATCTGGACACTGTTCAGTCTTTTGAGAACTGGTACTGTTTGGTTGAGTCAAAAATTATGGGGCTGAGTGTTTTTGAAAATAGACTTAAAGCCGGTCGTTTTAGCACTAGTTTCGTTAAATTCGGAGTTGTGTAGCTCCAGTTATGGATCTCCAAAGTCGAGTCAAATTTCTAGAATCAACTGTGAGTAGGTTCAGTTTTTGCGAGTTTTATGTCCACAAAGCGAACTCCGTTTTGAGCGATTCTTTTCCATTAGAAACTACACTCAAAGTGTTTTTATTCGGGCTGAAGTTTTGTCTCGTTCGGTTAAGTTTAAGTCAGTTTAGCGTGAAATGAAATAGGAGGGCAGAATTTGTCAAGTCTGAAAACTGTTTGGGTTGTTTCTAAAAACTGTACTAATTGGCTCATCGTTTTGAAACTTTAAAGATATTTTCAGAAACTACACCTCCGTGGCTTTCCAACGAGTATTTATTTGTCGAAATCCGAGGCCGTTTACTATTTCAATTAATTCGCCGAAGTAGGCGCATAGTTGCAGAATTTTCTGCACCCGAGTTAAAAAGAATAATTTGAACGTAGAATGAAATGATTAATTGTAAAATAGGTCGAACTTGAAATTTTGTTATTATGATCGTGTTAACTGTTGATGTGAATGGTGTGGATATATGATAGATTATTCTTGATGGTTGGTATTATTGTGTTAATCACGGTTGTTAGGGTTGTTGGGCCCCTGGCCATAATTGTTGTTGTCTCTGGTGTTGGTGGTCGGGTAGGATTTTGACAACCTACAGGTTAGAATACCTAATTGGGGAGTAAGAATATAGGGAAGAGTGTTCGATCCATTTGTGTATACAATAGGACTTGGAGGAGGACGGTTAGAGGGATAAGAAGAGTGGAAGTTGATTCGTGGGTTTAGCGTAGATCTTCGAGGAGGATAGCAATCGTTCATATAAGATAGTGAAGGGTAAGAGGAGTTCTCGGTTTAGTGGAAAGTCTGTATGATGTTTGGTGGTAAGGGAGAGGGAGTCTAGGCAAAAAGCCAAGTGGGGGACGCAGCTGCTGCGGGGATTGTGTGTCATTCTTGAACTGTGGTAGCGATTTATGCTTAGAATGAAAGTGCACAGTTATGTGACCTAAGAGGTGGAGTCAACATATTAGGTTGAGACCCATGAGGAGAAGTAGACACATACGTTAGTGTTTCACAGGCCAAAGAATAGAACTTTGAAAGGATTGTAGGTGGGTGTCCGAGGTTAACATTAGGAATTTAAATCGTGAAAGTTTTGAAGAGATTAGAGTGCGAACTAGATTCATCTTGTTCTTTGAGATTAGCGTGATTTTCGAGGACGAAAAAATATTCTAAGTGGGGAGAATTGTAACGCATGAAATAATTTAATTATTTATTTAATTATTCATTTAATTATTTATTTAATTAAGTTATTTAAGGCTTGCAAATATTTATTTAAGTAATTAGGGAGTGGTGGAGTTAATTAAATGGAGGAGGTGTTTAATTAAATGTAGGAGGTGTATAATTAATTTGGGGGTTTTATTGTATTAGGAAGTGTATAAATAAAAAGGGAGGTGTAGGTATTATGGCCCAAAGGCCAAATTAAGTGGGTTAGGGTTAAGAGAATTGAAATAAAAAGAAAGGAAAGGGATTGAGAGAAACAAAGAAGCTGGCAGCGTGAGAGAGGAAGAAGGAAGAAGGCGTGGAAACACTTTGTTCATCAAAGGGGATGAAGATAAATTCATCCTCTTGCTTTTGGGTAAGTGTTCTTGGTACCAATCAACTCCATTTTTCTTCCTCTACCTTGTAGTGTAAGATTTACACACTAATTCCTTTCCATTTTCCTTTTTACCATTGATGGGGTTTGGAGCTCAAAGTTTAGGAGAATCTAGTTTTAATGGTTCTTGAAGATGTGAAGGAGGGAACACTAGAATTCTTCAATTTCAAGGTTAGGGGGCTCTCATTTACATCTATAATAAGTTGTAAGATATGTGTTATGTGTGGAATAGCCCTAGGAATAATTTGATTGGTTGATTTTTATGTTATCTTATGATTGATGTTGTGTTGAATTTATTTGGGTGAATCTATATTGTCAAAGTGTTGCTGAATGTGCTGTTTAATGTGCTGGAAGTGTCTAAGTTCATCGAAAATGCTGTTTAATGTGCTGGAAGTGTTTAAGTGCTGTCGAAAATCTTGTTTAATGTGCTGGAAGTGTTTAAGTGCTGTCTAAAATGCTGTTTAATGTCTTTGGAAGTGTTTAAGTCTTTGTTTAATGTCTTTGTATAATGTTCTTTGAATATGTATAATTCTCGATTTAGCCCCTTTATGTCAATTTAGTCCCTATTTGTGATTTAGTCTATGATGTTAATATTGATATAATTGTTATTGGTGAATTAAATGACGATGTATTAAGTGGCGTTGATGTTGGTAATTCAAAGACGGTGTATTGATTGATGATGTAATGATGAATTAATGACTGAGTATTAAATGATGTTGATTAATTGTTTAGATGAGTGTTATTAAATTGAGAATTGAACTGTTGAGTAAAGACTATGTTTAAAATTGTTGAGTTGGTGAGTTGAAGGAGAGGGGCGCCAAATGCCCAAGGAAATGGCGCCTGTAGGTGTGTGGGGTGCTAGGTGGGGCGCCAAAGTGGCTGCCCCTTAGTGTCTAGGTACCCAAAATATGTCTAAGTGATGGTTTAGTCCTAAGAATTAATTTAATCCTTGGTGTGACAAATTAGTCCCTAAGAATTAAATTAATCCTTGGCGTGACAAAATAATCCCTTAGCGTCGAATTAGTCCCAACGTGTCAAATAAATCCCCAAGTCCCTAAATTAATTATTGGCGTGTCAAAATGGTCCTCAAGTGAGGAGAATGTCCCTATGGGGTGGTTTTGGTCCTTAGGTGAGAGTTAATTAATAATTGATGAATTGGTGACAAACAATTGGTGAGGTGATGGCAAACAATTGGTGAGGTGATGGTAAACAATTGGTGAGGTGATGGTAAACAATTGGTGAGGTGATAGTAAACAATTGATGAGGTGGTGTTTGACAATTGGTGAGGTAGTAGTTAATAATTGATGCGGTGTGCTTAGTGTGGTGTGATGCATTGTCATATTGTCACATGAATCATATGCATGGCTTCGGCCAAACAGTTGATGATGGGCTTCGGCCAACAGGTGATGAGTTACCCTACGGGGTGGTGAGTTACCCGACGGGGTGGTGAGTTACCCGACGGGGTGATGAGGTGAATATGGATCCACATGCATATTGCACACATGCATACATCATGCATTCATTAATTAATTCTCCGCTGTGACTTGTTGATGTTCCTGTTGAATGGTGAATGCTTAATGGTCAATGATTGTTATTACTAGAAGTCTTCTGAATATAATGCTTATCTTACTTGTTATTATTTATGTAAAGAGACTCACCCTAGCATTTCTTGTGCCCGCTGCTCTCGTGGCGACAAGCAGTGATTCCGAGTGAAGTGCCATGCCTCTTGGGTTTATTGAGTCGACTCGATAGTAACACCTGGGGATGGGGTCTTAGTATTACTTTATTATGGTTATGTAGTAAACTGATTTTGAATGACGTATTGAGTATGTGAACTCAGTTTCATTTCCGCTGTGCTGTAAACTATTTGATGGATTACTGTAAACACTAAACAGGTTGTTTTGATGGTTTAATCCATGTGACTAGGATACGCATTTTATGCGCTTGATGAGTTTGAATTTTTAAATATGTTTGATGACATTTTATTCAATGTACCACCCTCTTTGAGGTGCGTGGACAAGTTTTTGAAAACTCTGATTTTTATTAAATGAATTAGCTTAATATAGAAAGGGGGTGTTACAGAAATGGGACAGCATTGCTATGGACTTTGTGATGGGATTGCCTCATACTGCGAAAGGGTATGATGCAATCTGGGTGATTGTTGATAGGTTAACAAAATCATCTCATTTTGTTCCTATTAACATCACGTATCCAGTGCCTAGGTTGGCGAAAATTTATATCCGGGAAGTTGTGAAGCTTCACGGAGTTCCTATGAGTATTGTTTCAGATAGAGATCCGAGGTTCACTTCAGATTTCTGGAAGAGTTTGCAAGAGAAGTTGGGATCCAAATTGAGGTTGAGTTCGGCGTATCACCCTCAGACGGATGGTCAGTCAGAGAGGACTATTCAGTCATTGGAGGATCTGTTGAGAGCTTGTGTTTTGGAACAAGGGGGTTCGTGGGATTCCTACCTTCCATTGATAGAGTTCACATACAACAACAGTTACCATTCTAGTATTGGGATGGCACCTTTTGAAGCATTGTATGGCCGGAAGTGTAGAACCCCGTTGTGTTGGTATGAATCTGGGGAGAGTGTGGTGCTTGGATCTGAGATTGTTCGCGAGACAACTGAGAAGGTGAAGTTGATCCGTGAAAAGATGAAAGCGTCGCAGAGTCGACAGAAGAGTTACCATGATAATCGGAGAAAGGATTGGGAGTTCCAAGCTGGTGAGCATGTATTTTTGAGAGTCACTCCGGTGACCGGTGTTGGTCGTGCTTTGAAGTCAAAGAAGCTCACTCCTCGTTTCATTGGTCCGTATCAGATTTTAGAGAAAGTTGGGAATGTTGCCTATAGAGTGACTTTACCGCCTAACCTTTCGAATTTGCATGACGTGTTTCATGTGTCGCAACTTTGGAAGTACATCTCAGGTCCATCTCATGTGATTCACATGGACGATGTGGAGGTACGGGATAATCTCACGGTGGAGACGATGCCTGTACGGATTGAGGATCATGAGGCCAAAGTTCTAAGTGGCAAGGAGATCGCATTAGTGAAAGTGGTTTGGTTAGGAGCTGCTGGAGAGAGCATGACGTGGGAACTGGAGAGCAAGATGCGGGAGTCCTATCCCGGGCTATTTGAATCAGGTAAATTTCGAGGACGAAATATTCTAAGTGGGGGAGAGTTGTAACGCCCAAATAATTTAATTAATTATTTAATTAAATTATTTCGGTACTTTATGAGTATTGTCGTATTAAAATATTAATATATAGTGTTTTATTTAAATGAAGGGAGTAGTGTCCAGTAATTACGGAGTGGTAGGAAGAGGCCCAAGAGCCCAAGCCCAATGACTTAGGCTACTAGGCGCTAGAGTTAGAGGGGAGTGCCTCAATTGGGAGAAAAAGAAAAGAAAAGAAAGAAGAGAGTGCGAAGAGAGAAGAGGAATCGGCGATCAAGAGAGAGAAGAGGGAGAAGGAGTTTCGTTGATGTGGTTTCTTTGGTGTTTTCGTAGAAAGATCATTGTCTTCGGCAAAACCTAAGGTAAGAGTGGGTTCTTGCTCTATAATAGGGTTTATGATGGGGTTTATGTGGGAGTTAGGTCCTAAGTTGTGATTTGATTATGTTTGATGTGCTATTTGATGATTTGGATTGTATTTGTGATGATTATAATTGGTTTTGGTGATTGATCGTGATGAGTTTTACTTGCTTATGGTTTCTGTGCGTTTCTGGATACTGTTTCGGTCTTTCTGAAACTAGTACTGTTTGGTTGATCCAAAAATTATGTGGCTGATTGTTTTTGAAAATAGACTTAAGGCCGGTCGTTTTGGCACTGGTTTCGTTCAATTTGGAGTTGTGTAGCTCAAGTTATGAGTCTCCAAAGTTAGGTCAATCAAACTGTGAGTAGGTTCGGTTTTTGCAGGTTTTGTGTTCTCAATTGAACTCCGTTTTGAATGATTCTTGTTTCATTGAAAAGTAGACTTAATTCTCTACGAAATAGGCACTGGTTTCACGAAATTTTATTAAGAAATGAGAAAGAAAATTTGGTTGCAAGTTGGATAAAGAGTTCTGTCCGATTTTGGTACCTCAGTGTAGTGTTTTGAAAAACTGTACCAACTGGAAACTACACTTAGAAACTACACTTAGAGAGCTTTCCAATGAGTAGGTGCACTTATTTCGGTGAAGTAGGTAGAAACGAAAATCCGATATCGTTTGCTATTTTAATTAATTCGGTGAAGTAGGTGCCTTCTTTGTAGGAATTCAAACACTTGTCTTTGTGTTCTTTACTGTGCGCGCTGTGTTGCGTTATGTCCAGAAGCGTGTTGCGTCAGGGCGCCATGTTGCTGCCCTGTGTGCGCATACTGTGTGGTGTGTTGTTGCCTTTGGGTGCGAGTTTTGTGCCTGTTTGGCGCCCTGTGTGGTTGTGTTGCCACTGGGCACCAGTTTGGGTCTTTGACCATTTTATTGTTGATGTTGTTAATGAAGATGATGATGATGATGGGTCTATGACCTTTTATTTGATGTTAGTGTTGATGTTGTTGTGTCACTTAGATGGCTATGAATGTTGATTGTCCATGGTGTCGCATGCATTACATGTGCATTATTCGAGTGATATAAGGCTTTGGCCTTCGAGCTATAGATGATGATGATGCTCAAAAGCGACGATATGCCCGATTGGAAAATTTATTTGATGATGGTACCTCATGCATATGCTCGATGTGGGTTGCATTTCATACATATATTAATATCATTGTGATATTTCCTTGGTAGTTATATATATGGATGTGGTAGTTATATATGTATTAATGTGGTTGTGTAGTAGTTGATGTAGTGCCGTACTCTAGTATATTCTCTATCATTTATGCTATTATATTGTTTAGAGACTCACCCATACTGTTTGAATGTTACCCCCTATGCCGGTGCGTGCGGGGTAACCATATGTGAAGGCTTGACTTCCTTCATCTTTTGAGTCGGTCGTCGCTACGATCACGTAGCACTCGGGGAGGAGCGAACACTAGTTATTAGTTGATTTTGCTATTGATTGTTGGACTGTTTTATTGATGATGATTATGACTGTTTTTCTTCCGCTGCGTGGTGATAGAGATTACCATTATGTAAACTAAATAGGTGTTTTGAGGGTCCGTCCCATTTATGATGTGTTGCGCATTATGTTTTGATTAATGAGCAAATTTATTACCGACTCTTGATGTTTATTGAAGTAAATGTAGCATCCCCTTGAGGGTGTCGTGAAAAATGATTTTTTTAAAACTCTGATATTTTATTATAAATTTACCGGTTAGAAACGGGGTGTTACACCAAGGCACATCGAGGAGAATCACATTCTTTTAAGTGAGTTGAGCTCTCTTGAGTCGGCAGATGATCAAATTGTTGGGCTCGAGGCCCAATTGATGAGCTTTCTTGAGAACGAACTTGTCAGACTAAAGGCTGGGTTGGCAGTAGCTCGAGAAAAAACCGGAGTAGACCAAGTCGAGTTGGAGAAGTTGGAAAGCGAAAAAACTGCGATTGCTGCCCAAGTGACGGACTCCGCCAAACTTGGCTTTGACCGATGTAAAAGCTTGGTTGGTGTGGTTCATCCGGTTGTTCGCCTGGGAGTCTTGGACTTCGAGCTCGGAGTCTTCGATGGTAAAAGCTTGCCCAATACTTCAAGAGTTCCCACACTGCCTGCACTAGGAGTGCCCACACTGCCTACACCTGCTAAACCAACACTTTGCACCAAAACATCCAAAGACCAATTTGATGCTTCAACACTTGATATGTGACGTCATGCCTAGTCATATGGAGCAGATCCACTTGCAGAAATCGGCGACCACTATCAAAGACAAGTTGAGAAGCTCACTCACTCAAAGACATGTGGCACTTCTTTATTGGACAACCCCATGTGAACTTCTTGCAAACGACCAACTTGAGCAACTTGCTTGATGGGAGGTCTGCAACTAACCATGGTTACTGATCTCAATTGATATTTCGCGCCAAAGGAAACCCAACAAGGGAGGAAAGCTCACTTGCCTATAAATAGAAGCCATATCTTCACTTGCAAATCATCCTTCATCCAATTCTTAAAGGATCACTTAGTTTATTTGTATTCATAGCTTAGGTTTAGTTTTTATTTAAGTTTCTGAAGAGAAGGAAGGTAAGGAGGTGCTTGCCAACCACTCCCTTCACTTCTACTTGGAGGAAACTTGTGTAAGGAAATCATCTTGTACTTCAACTTGGGAAACTCATGCAAAAGATCTCCTATTTGTGTAATCTCTATCCTTTTGAGTTGTTTTTTTATATTACTTATTTGATTATGCTCTTTGCAGATTCTCTCTATTATATTATGAGTAAGATGAGCTAAAATCCTTTAGTTGAGATGTTGTAGCCTTGTAATGAACTTCTAAGTAAGTAAATGTGGTTTATGAAGTGTATGCATTTTAACTCTTGTGTAATACTTCTTTCAAAACTTATTCTGAAATTGATCACTTTAGAATAGGTAGACTTGTAGCAGCAGACATGGGTTACATTTATGAACTCAAGAGTTAATAAGAATGAGTGTTTGTAACAACATCTTTGTTAAACTAGCTTTAATAAGGAATTGATTGTTAAAATCGTGTTAAGTCCTAGACATAGGATAACATAGTTCTTAGGGCGATACAGTGGGAGCTAATTAAGAGACAGGAGTGAATCTATTTAACATGCCTAGACATAGGAAGCTTGTAATGAAACTCTTAAGAAAGTGACTGAAAGGCACACACTATTGCAGCTGCATCCGGTGTACCTACACTGCATACTCCACTAACACTCTTAGAAGTAAGTTACTTGGTGAAAATATCTCAACTACTTTATCTCACTGATTCCTTACACACATTTATTGTTTATATTGTTTTTTATTCACTTTGAACACTCCAACCAACTGTGAATAGTGTAGACACAATAAGTGTACACCCTGAACTTTTCAAGCATAAGTACTGGCATCTCCTTGCCCCATTGAGGTCCACTGGAACCGTCACCACCTGATCTTGTTCGGAGAAGAACCTCATCTTGAGGTGAACGGTGGAGGCGACGACTCCGAGCTTACCCAAAGTTGGGATCAATTATGCACTGGTATGGGGATGGACACGGCAGAACCAGAAACCTTGTCTTGATTGTCTTGGAGAGCTTACCATCACCGTACATCACTTGCAGCTCCAGGTAGCCCAAGGGTGTGGTGCGAGATCCGTTGAACCCGATGAGATCTGATCCATCATATGAAGACAGGTCGGCCTTGACCAATAAGGTCATGGAAGATGGCATTCATTGCCCTTTGGTACGTTGCCCAACATTCTTGAGGCCAAAAGGCATTACGAGCCACTCATAGATACCTAAGGCGCCTGGGCACCTGAAGTCAGTCTTATGGGTATCAGCCTCGGCCACGTAAATCTGGTTGTAGCTAGAATAGTCGTCCATAAAAGTCAAGATGGCATTGTTTGTCGCGGCATCGACAAGCTTATCGGCCACAGCCATACCGTACTCATCCTTTGGAGTGGCCAAATTCAGGTCTCTATAATCAATACAGACTCTGACCTAGCCATTCTTTTTTATCACAAGGACTATATTAGACAGTCATTCCATGTACCTGGTAGTTCTGATGAATCATGCCTTCAAGAGTCTTTCCACTTTGGCTTTGATCTGCGGCATTAGTTGCGGGTTGAATCTCCTCGGCAGCTTCCTGTGGGGCTTGAAACCTTCCTTGATGGGTAACCTATGCTCCACCAAGGCTCTATCAAGGCTAGGGATGGCAAAATGGGTTTGGTCCGCCGGGCCGGCCCGCTAACCCGCCAAAAAAAGGCGGGCCGGGCTAGAGTATTGGGACCGCCGACCCGCTAAGACCGCCCCGCCAAAAGGAAAAAAACGGCGAGCTAAAGCAAAGGCAGGCGAGTGGTCGGCCCGCCAACCCGTTTTTTATTTTTTCATTATTTTTTTATTTTTTAAATAATAAAAAACTATAATGATTTATATTATTAGTGTTTCTTCACCTGAATGATAGTGTTTTTTGTTTTGAGTTCTATACACTTATGAGGTTATACTCTGCAATACGAACATTAAGAAATTATGATTAATTCTTTTTGCTGGTTTTAACATGTTATTAATTACTAGTTATCAACGAAATGGATCATTTGCACTAACATTGAAGATTAGAATTTAGATGTTTCACTTTTGTTTTGTTAGAAATTGTTATGTTTTGTTAGCCAATGTTATATAATTTGAATCTCTAGACTTTGACGTTGTACTTATTATGGTTTTTTGGTTCTTAAAAATATTTATTTTGGTTGCTTGATGGTTAATCCCTAGTTATCAAGCAATCAAAATACTAATTTCGGTTGCTTTAAGATCTTCTAGGTGACATTTCTTAATGGTTAATCCTAGTAATTCCAATGCTATTATTGTTTTATACTTTTAGTTGCTATATAGTTAATCCTAGTAATTCCAATGATATTATTGTTTTATACTTTTATTTTGAATATATCAAGAGTATTTAAAGTAAAAATTTGTTAAAAATGCTTTATAAAAAATCTATTTTAAAAAGCAAGTGAAAAATCTTATTGAAATTGAAATGTTAAAAATATATAAGTTTTTGTTCAAAAACTTTGAAAAAAATATTAGCGGATTCGACCGCCAACCCGCCAGTCCATCACTTAGCGGGCCGGGCTTGTCTTTTAAACTCGCCGTTTTTGGCGGGCCAACTCGCCCCGCCCCGTTTTAGCGGGCCGAAGGCAAAACGGGCCGGGTTGGGCCGGGCAGACCCGTTTTGCAATCCCTAATCAAGGCCTGACATCTCATGGATACCTAAATCTTCTTCTAGGGGTCTTAGGTGAATCTTGCATCCTTAGAGACCTTTTATGTTCTAATCTCTATTTTGAATTCCTATTTTTATATTAATTAATATTGTTCTATTGATTTAATCACACACTTAGTATTGATCACCCTCTGTATGTTCTTAATCAATTAGTTGATCAGCGACCGTACTGCAATTAGTTGGTCGACCTATAGGATAATTAGGGCTATAATTAATGCATGACCATACTTTAATTTAGTCTTCCAGTCATTCAACATTTTTGTTCTTTATGTTTTTCCTAAATTTAACTTCTTGCATGACCAAACGATGGTTAATTGAGTAAAATAAGGGAGTTCAAGTAGAATTAGACATAGGGGAATCGAAGCTAGCAAGTGAAACTGTGACCTTAGACCTCTCTCCAATGATTTAATATTGCATTTTAATTCTTGTTAATTATTTCTTTTTATTTTAGTTTCTATAAACATCAAATTATTTGTTTGTCTAAACAATATATAATCTCGACTAGTTTGGTACTTGCTAATTAATCTCTATGGAGACGATAATCGTTTATACTACTTCTGCGAAAGATTACACTTGCTTTAAGTGTGTTTTTAACGCAACAACAACCATAAAAGATATGTCTGAAGTCACCAATGTCACAAGGAAGGGGGGTTGGAATTGTGACCCTTTTAAAATTATCCTGAAATAAAAGAACTTTGATTCACAAGTGTTATTGAGAATCAAGACAGTAAGTGTTATGTGTTAGATAAAAACAATATTCTTAGTTAATAAGATGGGCCTTGAAGGGTGATTGAACAGTCTTCACAGTTATAGCAAAACTGAGAAGGATCAGTCAGTTCTTTCTTCCACTCTTGTCTCTTTTATTTCAAGACTGTTTCAAGTAGAGTTTTACTGTGGATGATGTGTTTATGTTTACAAGCCACTTATCAAGAGTTTTAAGAACATTTTCTAGACTTGAGAAGGTTTTGAGAAGGGTTGAAAAACCTTTGGTCAAGTTAATGCTAAGAAGGGTCAGAAATGACTCTTCTTCGGTTTTCACAAATCTCTCCTCTAGAAGAGTTTTTCACAAACAGTAAACTAAATGACTTAAAGCACTAAATAACACAAGGATTTATAGTGGTTCACCCAAAAAGAACATGGGCTACTCCACTCCTCACACCTAGTGAGATTTTTCACTATTTTCCAAATAGTTTACACCCTTTCACACTTCTCACTTGTTGAAAGCTCTTGATAGTTTTCTTCTCACAACTCTACCTACTGTATACTCCTCTAATAGACTTCTTCAAAGCTATTAGACTACTTTTAACACAAAAGCACTCACTTCTCAAGCCCTACAGCAACACATGCTACTTGAGAAGGTTCCCTATTCAAGGTTCTTTTGATTACAAAGGTTTTGGGATTACTTACAGCTTGGTGACATAAATGGAATATACATGAATGTATAACAACACAAGACTTAATACATACTTAGAGACTAGGTGAATCCCTTCTGGTTTAAGTGCAGCTAAGTATGGAAGAGAAAAAAATTGAATGAGTGAGAAGGGTGATAGCTCAGAATTTTAATCCACTCTCTTGAAGAGCAATGAAGACTAGAGCTATTGTTATATAGAGTTGCTGTAGGAAATTAACTCCTGGTCCAAGAATTAGAGCTGTTGCATCAAAAACTTGTTGTTTATAGTCGTTGCAAATACGCTCTGTCTTTGTCACTTTCACTCGCAGAATACGCTCTGGTCCAAGAATTAGAACTGTTGCATCAAAAACTAGCTGTTTATAGTCGTTGCAAATACGCTCCTGTCGTTGTCACTTTCACTTCTGCAGACTACAGTTGTCATGACTCTTCTCACAATGACTCTTCTCACTGTGACTCTTCTCAGGTGATTTTTTTGTTGAAGATGATGCTTCTCATGTTGATGCTTCTTAGGATGATGACTCTTCTCAACATGATTCTTCTTATTATGACCCTTCTCAGGATCATGACTCTTCTCAACTTGATTCTTCTCATGTGATGCTTCTCATCTACACTTATTTTCCTGTCATGACTCTTCTTAACTTGATCTTCTATGGCTATCCTTCTCATATTGCCCACAAAACACAATGACTCTTCTTCAAGTAGAATTCTTCCAAGATTACCAAGGGTTCTTGATCTTAATTCTTATACTTGGGAAGTTTCCTTTCTTAGAATAGTGTGGACAATGATTCTTTTTTGTTTTCTCTTCAAATGATGCTTCTCATAAGCAAGTAACTTGTTGAGATTGGTTATGTGATCCTGTTCTTATGAAACACTCAACAAGAGGCATTAGTAATACAAATGATCAGAAAACTTAAGCTTCTCACCAATGAGGTTTGTTGAACATCAAAACATTATTAGGATTTTGCCTCAGCAAAGTGTCATTCATCCTCCACACCCCATTCACATTGTGGACACAGTGTTTCACAATTCACCCCCTTCGTTGCAAGTAGGGGTGGGAATAGGCTGGGCCGAGCTAGGCTTTGCTTGGCCTGGGTCTGGCCTACATTGAAAATGTTAGGCCTAAGCCTGGCTTGTGGCCTGTCGTAGGCTGATTTCCTTGGCCTGGTCTGGCCTTTCTGAAAGTCTGCTTAAAAGCCTATTTGACTATTTTCTTAAGAATGTCTACAACATTTCAATGGTATAAGCAATTTAAATAGACTAACAAACGAATAGGTCAATGAGATTAAGTTCTAATTGAGATCTAACAAAACCTTTTAGGAAAATATCTTATATGACATCCTATTTAAATTCTATTTTATAATAATAACTTCAACAATGTCAAAAATTGATGTAGGTTAATATGTTTAAACTAATAAAAAATGTTAGTGAAGTTATGACTTAACACAAAATACCAAATTCAATACAAAATAATACTAGTAATTAAAAAAATTAGTTAGATTTATTTAAATAGGCCGGCCTGATAGGCCTAAAAGGTTTTTTCGATGACCTATGGTCTGACCTATTTAGCTAAATAGGCTTTTGAAAAAGTCTAGGTCTTATCTATTTTAAAAAAACACAGTCCGACTGGGCTTTGTCAGAGGTGGGTCATAGGCCCTGATTAGGTGATGCAGCCTATTCCCACCCCTAGTTGCAAGTTCTCACGGGTTGGTAAACACGCATTAGCTCTCCACAACAAGGTTTTTGCTCGCTTTTGGAGTGTTTGATTTCATATGTCAATCACCAGGTGCTAATTTTACTTGATACTCACCATTTGAAGAGAAATTCCATACCAGTTGATCCTTTTGTTGTGTATGTATAATTGGTAATGCTAGAATTGATGTTGCATCTTTAAGAATACACGCTGAATTTATGAAATCCTCCCTCCAAGTTCTCGTCTCCTCATTGAACAAGTCTTGTAATCTTAGGTGTTCCACACCCATTACATGTGCTGGTGTTATATATGGGTTTGTAACTCTCCATATAGCCAAGGTTCATGAAAATAAATTATATTCTCACTATTCCCTACTTGTCATCTCCTGCCTCTATCTAAGAATACCTGGAAGGTTTGGATGTTAAGCCACACAAAACGCAGATTATGACCCAGTCGGGCCTCCAAAAAATTTCTCTTTGGTAGTATTTAGCTTTAAGAATTCTAGATACTATAGCATCAACATTGGTAATTAAATTCCAACCATGTTTCCTAGCATAGCATGTTGAAGCCATAGAAATGACTAAAAATCATTCCTCCTTTCTCCTTTCCCAACATCAAATTTTCCCAACACATCATGGATGAATACCCCTTCCTTGATTCCTTCTTGATCCCCACCAAAAGAGTTGACTATCTGCTCCATTTCTTTTCCTAAGGACGTAGGAAGAAGAAATATGGTCATACAATATGTGGGAATAGCCTCAACCACTGACTTAATAAGCACTTTTGTTCTTGCAAGTCATCTCAACCTTTGTTGATCTAACACTAATCCCCTCTAATATGTAAGAAAAGAGAGTATGTTTCTGTAATAAAAAAAAGAGAGAATGTGTGTGTTTTTTAAACAAAACTTAGGAGATGAGTGAAACATTTTTAACAAATAAAAAAAGTTTGTGTTCATTTTTAAAAGGGGTGTCTGTATCATATAATTAGAATTTAGGGAGAATTAATGTAATTTGAAAAAAAAAATTAAATATGTTTATCATTCAAAAAAATTAATGTCATTATAAATTTTTTATCGACTTTTAGTCCCTACAATAACTCATGTATATTGTTCCGGCCTGGGCTAAGATCCCTCAAGATTTGGGTCTGGCCCAATCCAGCTTTGGAAGACGGCCCAAAGCGCGCTCCGCAGCGAACATCCATCTTCGACGGTCATGATCTAAAGTCTGTATCCGACGCTTCAGGTACGGCCTCCTTGTCTATAAATAGAGGTGTGACCCTCCAACTATGGTACGTCCACACTCATAACACTTACACACACATTTCCTCATAGCTCGTTCTGTAGCTCTATATTTCTCATTACTGACTTGAGCGTCGGAGTGTTTTGCAGGTACCCCCTCCCGCCCGACGTGGAAAATCAAGCTACCTCGGACAGACTGAGGTCCATCTTCAACCATCCGGACTCAATCTTCATCTGCGTGAAGCTCATCTCATTCATCCTGAAGCACCTTTAGCAAGTACCCCGGATCCGAACACGTCTGTGGTCCAGGTACCGAACACTTGCGACCTCTGTGGGAGTATAATCACTTACTTCCAGGATTCATCAAGACTCTACTTTCCAAACTCCATCTATATTATTCGATCGTCTTCCATATTTTTCGAACTTCCTCTCTATGTTATCGCTGATCTACGTCATCGTCGAAAATGACTTCGGGTTTCGATCCGATCATACCTTCTGGGACTGATAATCGTTTATACTACTTCTGCGAAAGATTACACTTGCTTTAAGTGTGTTTTTAACGCAACAACAACCATAAAAGATATGTCTGAAGTCACCAATGTCACAAGGAAGGGGGGTTGGAATTGTGACCCTTTTAAAATTATCCTGAAATAAAAGAACTTTGATTCACAAGTGTTATTGAGAATCAAGACAGTAAGTGTTATGTGTTAGATAAAAACAATCTTCTTAGTTAATAAGATGGGCCTTGAAGGGTGATTGAACAGTCTTCACGATTATAGCAAAGCGAGAAGGATCGGTCGATTCTTTCTTCCACTCTTGTCTCTTTTATTTCAAGACTGTTTCAAGTAGAGTTTTCTTGTGTGGATGATGTGTTTATGTTTACAAGCCACTTATCAAGAGTTTTAAGAACATTTTCTAGACTTGAGAAGGTTTTGAGAAGGGTTGAAAAACCTTTGGTCAAGTTAATGCTAAGAAGGGTCAGAAATGACTCTTCTTCGGTTTTCACAAATCTCTCCTCTAGAAGAGTTTTTCAAAACAGTAAACTAAATGACTTAAAGCACTAAATAACACAAGGATTTATAGTGGTTCACCCAAAAAGAACATGGGCTACTCCACTCCTCACACCCAGTGAGATTTTCCACTATTTTCCAAATAGTTTACACCCTTTCACACTTCTCACTTGTTGAAAGCTCTTGATAGTTTTCTTCTCACAACTCTACCTACTGTATACTCCTCTAATAGACTTCTTCAAAGCTATTAGACTACTTTTAACACAAAAGCACTCACTTCTCAAGCCTTACAGCAACACATGCTACTTGAGAAGGTTCCCTATTCAAGGTTCTTTTGATTACAAAGGTTTTGGGATTACTTACAGCTTGGTGACATAAATGGAATATACATGAATGTATAACAACACAAGACTTAATACATACTTAGAGACTAGGTGAATCCCTTCTGGTTTAAGTGCAGCTAAGTATGGAAGAGAAAAAATTTGAATGAGTGAGAAGGGTGATAGCTCAGAATTTTAATCCACTCTCTTGAAGAGCAATGAAGACTAGAGCTATTGTTATATAGAGTTGCTGTAGGAAATTAACTCCTGGTCCAAGAATTAGAGCTGTTGCATCAAAAACTTGTTGTTTATAGTCGTTGCAAATACGCTCCTGTGCTGTCACTTTCACTTCTGCAGAATACGCTCCTGGTCCAAGAATTAGAACTGTTGCATCAAAAACTAGCTGTTTATAGTCGTTGCAAATACGCTCCTGTGCTGTCACTTTCACTTCTGCAGACTACAGTTGTCATGACTCTTCTCACAATGACTCTTCTCACTGTGACTCTTCTCAGGTGATTTTTTTGTTGAAGATGATGCTTCTCATGTTGATGCTTCTTAGGATGATGACTCTTCTCAACATGATTCTTCTTATTATGACCCTTCTCAGGATCATGACTCTTCTCAACTTGATTCTTCTCATGTGATGCTTCTCATCTACACTTATTTTCCTGTCATGACTCTTCTTAACTTGATCTTCTATGGCTATCCTTCTCATATTGCCCACAAAACACAATGACTCTTCTTCAAGTAGAATTCTTCCAAGATTACCAAGGGTTCTTGATCTTAATTCTTATACTTGGGAAGTTTCCTTTCTTAGAATAGTGTGGACAATGATTCTTTTTTGTTTTCTCTTCAAATGATGCTTCTCATAAGCAAGTAACTTGTTGAGATTGGTTATGTGATCCTGTTCTTATGAAACACTCAACAAGAGGCATTAGTAATACAAATGATCAGAAAACTTAAGCTTCTCACCAATGAGGTTTGTTGAACATCAAAACATTATTAGGGATTTTGCCTCAACAGTGTCATTCATCCTCCACACCCCATTCACATTGTGGACACAGTGTTTCACAATTCACCCCCTTCGTTGCAAGTAGGGGTGGGAATAGGCTGGGCCGAGCTAGGCTTTGCTTGGCCTGGGTCTGGCCTACATTGAAAATGTTAGGCCTAAGCACAAGCTTGTGGCTTGTCGTGGTGATTTCCTTGGCACAGTGCGGCCTTTTCGAAAGTCTGTTTAAAAGCCTATTTGACTATTTTCTTAAGAAGGTCTACAACATTTCAATGGTATAAGCAATTTAAATAGACTAACAAACGAATAGGTCAATGAGATTAAGTTCTAATTGAGATCTAACAAAACCTTTTAGGAAAATATCTTATATGACATCCTATTTAAATTCTATTTTATAATAATAACTTCAACAATGTCAAAAATTGATGTAGGTTAATATGTTTAAACTAACAAAAAATGTTAGTGAAGTTATGACTTAACACAAAGTACCAAATTCAATACAAAATAATACTAGTAATTAAAAAAAATTAGTTAGATTTATTTAAATAGGCCGGCCTGATAGGCGTAAAAGGTTTTTTCGATGACCTATGGTCTGACCTATTTAGCTAAATAGGCTTTTGAAAAAGTCTAGGTCTTATCTATTTTTAAAAAAAACCTGGTCTGACCTGGCCTGTCGTAGGCTGGGTCATAGGCCCCAGTTAGGCGGTCTGGCCTATTCCCACCCCTAGTTGCAAGTTCTCACGGGTTGGTAAACACGCATTAGCTCTCCACAACAAGGTTTTTGCTCGCTTTTGGAGTGTTTGATTTCATATGTCAATCACCAGGTGCTAATTTTACTTGATACTCACCATTTGAAGAGAAATTCCATACCAGTTGATCCTTTTGTTGTGTATGTATAATTGGTAAGGCTAGAATTGATGCTGCATCTTTAAGAATACACGCTGAATTTATGAAATCCTCCCTCCAAGTTCTCGTCTCCTCATTGAACAAGTCTTGTAATCTTAGGTGTTCCACACCCATTACATGTGCTGGTGTTATATATGGGTTTGTAACTCTCCATATAGCCAAGGTTCATGAAAATAAATTATATTCTCACTATTCCCTACTTGTCATCTCCTGCCTCTATCTAAGAATACCTGGAAGGTTTGGATGTTACGCCACACAAAACGCAGATTATGACCCAGTCGGGCCTCCAAAAAATTTCTCTTTGGTAGTATTTAGCTTTAAGAATTCTAGATACTATAGCATCAACATTGGTAATTAAATTCCAACCATGTTTCCTAGCATAGCATGTTGAAGCCATAGAAATGACTAAAAGTCATTCCTCCTTTCTCCTTTCCCAACATCAAATTTTCCCAACACATCATGGATGAATACCCCTTCCTTGATTCCTTCTTGATCCCCACCAAAAGAGTTGACTATCTGCTCCATTTCTTTTCCTAAGGACGTAGGAAGTTGAAGAAATATGGTCATACAATATGTGGGAATAGCCTCAACCACTGACTTAATAAGCACTTTTGTTCTTGCAAGTCATCTCAACCTTTGTTGATCTAACACTAATCCCCTCTAATATGTAAGAAAAGAGAGTATGTTTCTGTAATAAAAAAAAGAGAGAATGTGTGTGTTTTTTAAACAAAACTTAGGAGATGAGTGAAACATTTTTAACAAATAAAAAAAGTTTGTGTTCATTTTTAAAAGGGGTGTCTGTATCATATAATTAGAATTTAGGGAGAATTAATGTAATTTGAAAAAAAAAATTAAATATGTTTATCATTCAAAAAAATTAATGTCATTATAAATTTTTTATCGACTTTTAGTCCCTACAATAACTCATGTATATTGTTCCGGCCTGGGCTAAGATCCCTCAAGATTTGGGTGCGCCCGATCCGGCCTTTGGAAGAGCGGCCCAAAGCGCGCGCTCATGGCGAACATCCATCTTCGACGGTCATGATCTAAAGTGCGTATCCGAGCGCCAGTCTGGCCTCCTTGTCTATAAAGAGGTGTGACCTCCAACTATGGTACGTCCACACTCATAACACTTACACACACATTTCCTCATAGCTCGTTCGTAGCTCTATATTTCATCATTCACCGACTTGGCGTCGGAGTGTTTTGCAGTACCCCTCCCGCCCGACGTGGAAAATCAAGCTACCTCGGACAGACTGAGGTCCATCTTCAACCATCCGGACTCAATCTTCATCTGCGTGAAGCTCATCTCATTCATCTGAAGCACCTTTAGCAAGTACCGGATCCGAACACAAATGCGTGGTCCAGTGCACCAACACTCTGCGACCTGCGTGGGAGTATAATCACTTACTTCGGGATTCATCAAGACTCTACTTTCCAAACTCCATCTATATTATTCGATCGTCTTCCATATTTTTCGAACTTCCTCTCTATGTTATCGCTGATCTACGTCATCGTCGAAAATGACTTCGGGTTTCGATCCGATCATACCTTCTGGGACTGAGGTAAATCACACTTTCCAAACTCATGACGCTTGTTATTATCTCGTGTTTTTCAACAGGGCCAACCCATTCTCGAAATGGCTACCACGGTCTCCCACTCCGCTTAGTTTGATCTATATCTTCCTTCCTCGTCTCCGAGGCCGCTGAATAGCCTAATATGGCTCAAATAACACTTCTATTCGAGCTCGTCCCTGAATAGCCTAATTTGGCTCAAATAGCTCTTCTATCCGAGCTCGCCGCTGAATAGCCTAATCTGGCTCCAATATCTCTTCTATCCGAGCTCGTCGTTGAATAGTCTAATCTGGCTCCAACAGCTCTTCTATCCGAGCTCGTTGCTGAATAGCTCAATACTTCATTAGAGAGTCCCAAGAAGGCAGTCCACAACGACTTCATCCCAATTTCACTTCGCGCGAGCCTGCTCTCCCTCTGATCCCCGAGCCGACGAGCTCCATCAGAGGTTAAAGGTTTACCAATTTTGCTTTACGCGAGCCCAACCTTCCCTCTGATCTTCGAGCTCAACGCTCCATCAGAGGCCGAAAAAAGTAGACCCATTGCACGGTCTCCACCCAAAAGCCGAGCGCCCACAGCAGCCTCGGTAGGACCATAGAAGGCCGAGCGCCCACAACGGCCTCGATAAGAAGATCAGAGGAGAGGGGGACCCACATCGGCCTTCCTATCTAAATGAGTTAGAACGGCCCACATCGGCCTTCTCATAATTGAATTCGGCTCAAGGAATCAGCCACTTCGGCAATTATCTATCAGATATCTCTACAACAATCCATATTTCTCAACACTTGTGCGGATTATTCTAAGTCACACATTATTGCATAAAGTGCCATCGGCTCCGGCTATCTAAGGACCTCGACATTCTTGCATGGTATCTCGATATTCTAACAGGTGATCTAATATGCTATTTCGGCATTCATTCTTCGCAAATTTTACAAAGTTAAAAGCGCGAACGAGGTACAAAGTAAACGAAGATTAATCAAAATGCAGGTAATTAACCGGAAAAAGGACGGTGCCAATATGTTCTTACAAATAAGGTTCGCCCCGGACATGCCTGAGGCCAACAACAAAACTAACATTGTTCAAAAATAAAAAGAAATTGCAGGAGGCTCTAGTTCTGGCTCTCCCCTTCAACTCCAGCCCCTTCTTGCTTGCCCTCAGAAGAAAGTTTCTCTGCATCATTCACATTAGTAACGACGATGGCAGCATGGGTATCATTTCCGGCATCCACAACCTCATCAATTTTTGCACCTTCAGCCAGGAGAGGAGTGAGAGCTCGACACAAAGACAATCTCGTGGCCTTTCATGATTCAGCCATCCACTGCCTTGTGGCCGAGTTGCAAGTACTCAAGCTGAAGCAAAACAGCCATTTCCAAGCAGCGGTAGAAGCCCTGTAGCCATGACAGCAACATCCTTTTTTAGATCGGCTCGCTCTTTCTTCGGCTTCTCGATCTCGGCACTTTTCTTCTCTCCCTCCTTCTTGGCCTTCTCAAGCTCTTCCCTCACTGCCTTGAGGTCAGCCTCCAATGTCGGCATCTTCTCGAGCTTCTTGTTTTGCTCGTTGAATTTACCATGGGCCTCAGAAAGTTTCTTCTGGACCTCGACCAACTGATCATCCTTGGCCTTTAAGCTTCGGTTCTCCTCAGAAAGTCGTCACACCAAATTTTGTGACCTACGCAAAATCTTTGAAGTTGGCCAAGGTAATATCTTCTACCTTGTCTCCTCGTTTATCCAATAGTTGTGGACAATGCGGGAACTTCCACTGCCACCCTCAACAGCATTCTCAGTTCCATCATGGTGTCGTTTTGACTTGGACTTCGGTTGCTCCTGCTCTTTAGACTTCAGATTTTTCTCAGAAGTAGACTGCGGGCTGTAACACCCCAAAATAATTCAATTAATTAACTTAGTTGAGTTATTAAGGGTTTGCAACATTTTACTTTAAGTCAAGTAATTAAGTGAGTGCTAAGCAGGTGTTACTATTTTTTAGGGAAATGTCTAAATTAGGGAGGGTGTGTGTGTAGTAGAAGGCCCACGGCCTAAATAAGGCCAAGGCCCATTTGAGTCCTTTAAGGACATGTTAAATGGTACCTCCGTGGGAGACCAAAATTCCATTCATTCCAAAATTAGTTAAGTTGCTAAATTGAGAAGTAGAGAGAGAAGTGAGGCCAGGAGAGAAGGAGGAGAAAAGCAGCGTGGAGAGTTCAAGCTAGGAGAAGAGAGGAGAGCATTGTTGCTGTAGTTACTTGGAGAGTGAAGGGTTCTCAATCTTCTCAAGTTGTTAAGGTTAGGGGGTCCTTTAATCCTTGTAATGTTTTGTGTTTGATTGGGTTTTGGTGTGAGTGGTTTCTGAATTACCTTGCATGTGTGTTTTATGTGTTGATCATAACATGTTTTGCTATGTTCTTGCTCTTTGGTGTGATTGGTGGTGAGGAACGACGGTGGATCAGCTTGGAAAGAGAGAGGAGTATAACACTCTCTCTGCATTGCGAGTGGTATGAAGAGAGAGCTTTGCATGGTGAGGCATGAGAGTGTGGATCGGTGTAGTGTGAAGAAATGAGCTTGCATGTAGAGTTAGGGAGAGGATCGGAGCAATAGAGTGAGTATCCGATTGTGCATGAGTGTGGTGAGCTGAAAATGAGCTTGCATGTTGAGTTTGAGTAGAGATACAAAGTGAAAGAAGTAAAATGGGAGTTAAGCGCCTTATTACGCGCGTAAACCGAAGTACCCAAAGCTTAGAAGGAGAGAAACGAGTTGAAAGACGTCAACGCTTATAGTGTCTTAAGTGTTGAGGGTCGGTTGGTGAGTTTGAGGATGAGTACATGTCTAAACACCATTGGCGAGGATAGGGACTCATAAACCGGAAGTGTAGGTGTTTTGCCTTAAGGTTCCGAGGTGTAAGGGTAGTGAGCAGAGGTCACCGGCCGTGGTAGCGTCAGGGTGAAGCGCCCAAGTGCCTAAGTGTCAGTGAGCTAATCCAGGGAACACTGAGAAGTAAATTCCCATGACTTAAGTGATTTTGGTGTAAGGAAGTGCTTAACTGTGAGCACGTTACCGAGTTGAGGGTTGAGTGTGTTTGACCGAGGTACACACATAGTGTGCCGAGGTGATGTCGAGGGGTTTAGCCGAGGTGCACATATAGTGTGCCGAGGTGATGATTAGGCGCCAATGTTGTCTACCACATTGTGGGACGCCACTGTGAGTGCCATGTAGCACCAATGTGTATAAGTGTTGGAGCGATTAAGTCCATTTTGGTCCTTAGGTGACAATTTGGTCCCTAAGTGTAGTTGTGGTCCTCGGTGAGACAGTCCTTTGTGAGTCTGCCGAGGTGATTGAGAAGTGCCGAGGTGGACCGAGAGGTC
This sequence comes from Oxytropis ochrocephala, assembly GCA_020916435.1. Classification (NCBI taxonomy): domain Eukaryota; kingdom Viridiplantae; phylum Streptophyta; class Magnoliopsida; order Fabales; family Fabaceae; genus Oxytropis; species Oxytropis ochrocephala. Next base: position 56,241,875 of record CM037088.1, read on the forward strand.
GGTTGTAGGTCCTAGGGTGATTCTCACAGGTGTTGTAGGGTCGACCCTTACGGTGATGATGCAGATGGTGTGGGCGTCATGAGAGCGGACGAGTATAACGGCGAGATGCGGCGAATGCGACGGTGAACGACGGTGTAAACATTCACATACGTGATGATTGATTGTGTGTGATTGTATTTGTCATGAAGTCGCATGGTCATGTGCATATTACGACGGAGGAGGTCTCGGCCTCGGATATGGTAAGACTTCGGTCTCCATACCAATAACGACGGAGTTAACGACGGAGATCTTGAACGGGCTAAATAACGACGGTGGAGGTACCTCATTGCATAATGCCCTGTGGATGGGTTGCATACATGCATACATTACATGATTGAAATGTGTTGAGCTGATTGATATTTGTTGTGATTTGTTTTTGAGCTATCGGTGAGTGGCTGTGTTAGCTGAACCGAGGTGCTTTTAGTGCCATTTCTAACCTTAATGCTTTCTTCACATTATATTACTTGTGTTAAGGGACTCACCCTAGCTGCTTTTGTTGCTGCTCTCGTGGCAACTTGCAGTACTCATGAGTGATAAGTGTGCCTAGTTGATGTTGGTTGAGAGTCTGCTGCGGTGGTCGTGTAACTTGGGTTGGGGCCGAGTAGATTATTTTGTACTCTTTAGACTGATCTTGTGTATATTCTACTAGATAGTCTTTTAGAACTAAAACTATCATATTTTGTGTAACTGTTACTATGTAATATGACTTGTTATGTTACTGGCCGAGGTGCCTTATATGATGGGCTGAGACCCTTTTTGCCGTGGTGATGCGCATGACTGCATGCTTTGTAAACGCTGCGAAACTGTTTTTGACCCTAATTGAATTTCTGTTTTCCTTTTTAATCACCAAATGTAGCACTCCTTTGAGTGGATTTTGAAACTCTGATTTTAACATTAGTAGACCGAATTGATTAGATAAGGGGGTGTTACATTGTTGGTATCAGAGCATAAGTTCGGTCTTGTCCGGCCAAGTTTGTCCAGTCGTAGTGTCTCAGAGATTCCTTGTCGATCTCCAACCGAGACTTTGTTGTAGAGTTGTTTGGGTGTTTTCAGTTGTTATTTGAGATAGGTGTAATTAGAATAAATGGCGATGGTTGTAACATTACATGTAGTTGTTGTATTTGTTGTTTGTATTAGTGAAGTATGTGTGATTAGAAGGTTTTAACGACGTCAAAGGAGTGGGAGGCGTGACGATGCCTTCGTACTCTGGACTGCGTTAAAAGTCCTTCAATGAGAAAAGTGTAAATTTTGAAAAGACATAGTTTTGTGACCTTAACTAAATTGTATGCGTGAGTAGGAGGGACTGATCACCCCGATAACTCATTCCCAATGAAAGAGGTGACAATAACTCGTAATTATTATAAATTCTGAATATGTACTAATTACAACTTGATTAATTGAGTGCTATTTGCAAGTTGGTTTGATTCTTAATTTTAGATAAATAGGTGCCTTAGGGATGTTTGTGTTTTGATAGTGGGGAGATGTAAAGATAGGGATTGACACTTAGAGTTTGAAGTTCATGCAAAGAAAATAGAGCATGCCTTTTTGGAAAAAGTTTAGAAATATGTTTTCTGGAAAGCCTAAGGTAGAAAAATTGTTCTTAAAAGTATGGTAGTCGAAGGAGAGGAGTGGGAGCTGAGGAACACTCAGTCCCAGTGAGTTGTTGTTGGTGTTGTCACCTTCGTTGAGTTCTTGAGGAGTGTCGAACTGTTTTGAAGGAATAAGTGTGTAATAGTTACGTCTAAGTCTGATCAGAGCGTGAGGACCAGAGAGGAGAACAAAGAGGTAGGCTGGGCGTGTAGAGAGGCATAGGATCCGAGGTGTAGCATAGCTATACCGAGGTGATTACTAGAGTATAGTGTGTATTTATACACATAAGTGTAGTTGCTGAACTGTGGTTGCCTAGATGGTATAGCAACCGAGGTGAATGAAATAGAGGCTTGTGCCTAAGTGAACTAAGGTGAGTAATAGGTTGCCTAAGTTGAGTAACCAGGGTAACCGAGGTGAGGCGCAAGGACGCCATTGAAAATAAAATGCGTGACTAAGCGTAGGCGTAGCCGAGGCGATTAAGGGTGAATTGAAGTAGAGTAACCTAGTTGCGTTAAGACTAAGGTGAAGTAAGTATGGTAGTTGTGGTATAAGTATAGATGCCGAGATGATTTATGGTGCCAGGAGAGGGTGTCGAGGTGCCGTTCGAAGCCACAGCTGCCATGCGCAACTAGGAGTGTTGTTTGGCGTTGTGAACGCTTAAGTGGGTGAAATGGGATAGTCCGTTTAGTCCCTAGGTGATGTTTTAGTCCTAGGTGACGTTGTAGTCCTCGTAGTGACTGTTTAGTCCACTACGTTTAGTGTGAGGATGTTGAGGTTAGCCTTAGGGCTAAAATGGGAGGTGTAGTAGATGAGAGTTGGGCGATAGCCATGGAGCTATGTCCGAGGTAAGAAGTCAGTCTTAGAGCTGTGAGCAATGATGTGTTTAAGTGGTGAGGTTCCAAATGGGGCGATGTTGGAGTGAGAGGGTCTATGACCTCGTCCACGTGTTATGTAGTAGTAGGTGTTTGAGTTCGTTTTCCAGGCATTCTGGTGTGAGGAGACTTCGGTCTCTTGGGGTGTTGAGGTGTCCAGTGAGTAGACGTTAGCTTTAGCGCTATTGAGGTGTCTAGGTGAAATAGACAACAGTGTAAAGGACGGAGACAGGCTTGGCCTAGATAGTAAGGGCGGTGGCGGTGCCATTCGCGGTGATGGTACTCATGCATTTACATATGCGTTTGATATTGTTTTGACGAGTATGGGTTGTTGGGTTATAGCGTGGTTGAGTGAGAGTTGCTATGTTTTAACTGGGTTTATTTGGAGTTGAGGATTAATGGCTTGATAGTGTATAACTTTGATGATAGTTGGGAGCAAGAATAAGATTGATAGAACTGGTGTGTTCATGTTGAGTGTTTTTGTATGAATGATTTCTGATTGAGTTCTGAATATGTGCTTATATGTTCCTTAAGTATTCTAGTTGTGTTACTTCACCTCGGTGAAGATTGTAATGGTTGATTTCTGAGCTGGTCACGTAAGTGACCATGGAGAGGAAATTAGAGCTGAGAACTCTCAGTCTCAATGAGCGTGAGAATTAAGAGTGCGTTCTTGAGCTTAATCCTAGTCAGGAGCACCTAAAGAGAGGAAGGAGAAGTTAGGCACACGTGATCGTAGAGAGAGCTGAAGTGCATGAAGATTAACGCATGACGTAAGTGTTAAAACGTAGTTCCTAGGCTTGAAGGGGACGAGTTGAGCTGTACTTGATGGACGAAGGTGCGTAGGTGTAATTAGAACCCAGTGCGAGTGTCGTCAAGTGGTTGCCGAGGTATAACATGTTATATCGAGGTAGTATTGAAGTGAGGTATAGGCATGTCGGATTATGTGTCGCCGTGGTATAGTGTAATCCTAAGTATTGACAAGTAACGTAATCAAATGAAGCGTGAGTGAGGGATTGGAAGATGAGGTAGTGCGTGAGTAAGCTAAGTGATGAAATCAGTAAATTCGAAACCAAGCGTAGGATCGGTTTGTAGTTGCCGGTGTGCTGAGTAAGTAAGCCGAGATGTATATGTCGAGTTGGGTTGTGTATGTACTTAGGTGGAGTTGCTGAAAACTAGTACAGTCGAAGTTAGGCTTATCCGAGATCAACATAGTCGAAGTCAGTATAGCCGAGACTAGTGTAGTCGAACTGGCGTAGCCGAAGTCTTGCGTTTCGAATCTAGCTTAGTTAAAGTCGGTAAATGGGCGAAGTAATGCCGAGATGTTGTGTTGTTCTTTGAGGTGCCAAAATGGGGGTACCGAGGGTCTTTGCATCTGAGCTATGTTTAGCATATTTCACTGCGAGAAGCGACGGTGAGTGCGAAGGTAGTGACATTAAGTCCAAACTATGGAGCGATAGGTGTTGTTTTGATCCTTAGGTATCGTTTTGGTCCTAAGTGGCGTTGGAGTACTCGGATTGACTATTAGTCAAATGCTTGAGTGTCGAGATGCTCGTTGAAATGTGGCGACACTATGGGAGTTTGTTGGACGAGGTAGGTATGTCAGCTTAGTGCTGGATTGATGGTGTCTGGATGTTGTTAGCCTTAGTGCTACAATTAAATGGTGAGTTGAATGATGCTAAGGTGTTATCCCTTAGAGAAACTGAGTTAGCAAAGTGTAGAGTATATATGTCTTTGAAGTATAAATGTTGAGGTGCGGTGAACATAAGCCTCACGCGTAGTTATTAAGGTCTAAGGTAAGGCGAGAAGAGGCGAAGGTGTAATCGAGAACCTTAGGAATAAAGCGAGGCGAGAGAAGTAGTGAGACTAGGCGAGATCCTAAGCGTGAGGTTCGGGGCGAAGTGGAGAACTTTACGAGTGGAATGCCAAGTGAGGTGCCACCGAGTTGAGTATTGGTGACGTAATGGGTAGCGATACTTCATCGACAGTGTTAGAGTTGGGTAGCCGTGTGTGTGTGCTAGTGAAGTCTTGGCGCGAGCGAGAGCGGCGCCATGCCGTACTCAAGCCGCACGTGTGTTGCGTGCTGTGGGCCCCCACTTTGTGCGCCAATTCTTTATTTTAGTTCGAGGCGAGTGTCATGGCTATGTGCCGAGGAGAGTAGATGGTCAAAGAAACGTAAGTGTGTGATGAAGTATAGATACCTGATAACTCATATTTATATGAGTTATTTATACCCATTCAAAGAATAAATCATGCAAGTTCTCTAGCAATACAAGGTTTATTAAATTAGTTTTATGTAATTTCTGAGTTTTTAGTAAATAAGTGGATGAAGTGATAAATCTGTGCATTTAGGCACCAAGAGGTGCCCTTGAGAGCGTTTTGATGCTTTTTGTGCTTGTGCAGGAAAATTAGTGCTGAACGTTACCACGTCCCTCACCACGTCTACAGGAGTGCAGCGAAGAAAGGGTGAAAGATCTTAATTTTGGCGCGCTAAGCAATGATAGTCAAAGATATAAAAGTCAGAAGATCTCCCATTCCCATGTGGTGGCCTTACGTAAACACTCGTAGCTACGAATGAAAGGTCGCGGAAGAAGAAGAAACAGATCTGGTAGGTGAGCAAATGACATCAGCACGCGTAAGCAAGGTGGCTATTTAAGGAAGGCTCAGCTCTCTCAAGGAAGCATCATCTTTCCACCAAACTTCAGAATCACTTCATCTTCATCCCCTCACCATCCCTCCATTAAATTCAGAACTAGTTTTGTAAAGAAGATCTGGAAACAGACTTCTATATTTTGCTTGTCTGAACTTAGTTTTTATTTTCTGCATTTTGTAAAGCTCAGACGTTGTAACGTCTATACAGCGTACATGCTTAAAAGTTACTTGGGTGTATCTTTTGCACTGAGGTTCTTTTCTGTTATGTATGGTATTAGGATTTTAAATCCTTTTCATTCTGTAAAGATGCTCAGCATGAGCTAAACATATTGTTGTTTTGCTTTTAATGAATTTCTAGTTAATGTTATGAAGTGTTAACGTTGCCCGTTTTAAATCTTTGCATAATAATATTTCCAAACTTGTTTTGAGGTTGGCCTCTTAAAATGGGTAGATTCATAGGTACAGACATGGTCTATGAAAAGAAATCAAAGGTTTATATGAATGAACAATGCACTAAAGACATTTAGGCATCTTTATCTAAGTCTAGACATAGAATAGATAATAGTTCATAGAACATTGCTGTGGGTGCTTAAAATACAGGAGTGGGCCTATTTAGAACCTACACATAGAACCTCTTATACTTGAAACTCGGCGTTTTGTCTTTGAAAAGCATAGCTCTTTTGCAACAGCGTTCAAACGTGGCCACGTCTATACAGAATAACATTTGAACGTTATAACGTGCAAACGTTGTAACGTCTGGCTGAAAAGGATTTACTTGCATGCAACAACTCAACTCATCTCTCATCCATATTCACAACCAACTTTTATTTCCTTGTTTTATTTACATCTTTAGCTTTAAAATCAACTCTTATTACCGATTTGTCACTTGATTCTCTTGTGTTTTGAAACTTGAACTTTGAAAGCATATCAATCCTCGTGGGAACGATCTCTTACTCTCATCCACTTTATTACTTGTACGATGTGTATACTTGCACTATAATTGCGAAAACCACACTATTACACAAGCGCAACAAGTTTTTGGCGCCGTTGCCGGGGATTGTAAAACTTTTATTGTTCAAGAGTATTGAAGCACAAGTTGAAAGAATTTTACTGGGTTGTTTGCTGTTTTTGTGTTTGAACAGGTAGACGTTACAGCGTATGCTTAGTTCTAACTCAAGCTCTAGTTCAACTGAACCAAGGAGTGAATCTGAACCTGAGTTTGATCCAGAACCTGAAAGAACTTTCAGACAACTAAGAAGACAACAAAGGTTAAGAAGGAGGCAACAACAACGAGAACAACACCCAACCATGTCTGAGCATAACACCGGTTCTAGAGGTGGACACACACCAAGAGGAGGTCGAGGACATGGTCGTGGACCACAAACTCATACAGAGACAATAATTGTTGATGATGAACACTACCAAAGGCAGCAACTCATCAATGCAGGACCACAAGATATGGTCAATGACAGGGACAGGCCTATGCGTGACTATGCCGTGCTCAACCCTGCTCATCTACAAACAGGCATTGCAAGACCAACTCTTCATACCGGTCACTTTGAGTTCAAGCCAATGATGTTCCAAATGCTGCAAACTGCAGGCCAATTTGGAGGTTTTCCTCAAGAAGATCCATACTCTCACCTGAGACAATTTCTGGATGTGTGCAGCAACTTTATCATTCCTGGAGTCTCAGAGGATGCTTTTAGACTGAAGCTCTTCCCATACTCACTCAAGGATAAGGCTAAAAATTGGCTGAACTCCTTAGAACCAAATTCCATTCACACATGGGATGAGCTAGCAGAGAAGTTCCTTGCCAAATACTTCCCTCCCAACAAAAATGCTAAACTGAGTAATGATATTACTTCCTTCAAACAAAGGGAAGGGGAATCATTATTCAAAGCTTGGGAGAGATGGAAGGAATTACTAAGAATGTGCCCTCACCATGGCATTCCTGTGGTGATCCAAATGGAGACTTTCTATAATGGTTTAGATCAGCCTACAAGGTTGATACTTGATGCTTCATCAGGTGGTGTCATTCTAAACATGTCCTTTTCTGAGGCATGCAAGCTCATTGATGACATAGTCACCCACAACTCTCATTGGCCATCTGATAGATTTACTCCTGGGAAGAAGGCAGGTGTGCATGAGATAAGTGAAAGTTACTGCTCTTTCAGCAAAAGTGGCTACCCTAACCAACATGATCAAAACTTTGAGTACACCAAACGTGGCCACGTCTGAGAAGCAGACTGTTGCATCAGTTGAACCTACCAAGTCTGGTGGAGTAGTGTGTGTTTATTGTGAAGAAGGGCATGTGTATGAGGAATGTCCCTACAACCCTCAATCTGTAAACTTTGTCTCTCAAAACAAAGGAAATGGTCCCTATTCCAATTCCTACAATTCAAACTGGAGAAATCATCCAAATTTCAGTTGGAGAAACAACAATGCATTGAATGCCAGCAATACTGCTCCTGCAATACCTCCAGGATTTCCTCCTCAACAACAACAGAGGCAGTATGTGCAGAATAACAACAATAGCAACTTGGAGGCCATGATGAAGAGCTTCATAAGTGATTGTAAGACTACTTTGCAAACTCATGAGTCTTCAATCAAAACTCTGGAAAATCAGATTGGACAGATAGCTTCAGCTCTCACTCAGAGGCAGAATGGATCTCTTCCTTCTACAACAGAAACACCATCATCATCATCCAACCCTAATGGTAATAATGGGGTAAATGGACAGGTAAATGCAATTTCTTTAAAAAGTGGTACTGAATATCCTGAACCACCTATACCTGTGGATGAAGAAGTACAGGATAAGCAAAAAGAAGTGCCAGAGAAAAAGAAAGGGAAAGAAGCAAGCTCAAGTGGTGTGAAAGATACTCAAGACATTGTGACGTCTAAACCAGACGTTACGACGTCTAATTTTGAACCAGGAATCAAGACTGTGCCTAAGCTTGTACCTGAGTATCCTCCACCACCATACCCTCAAAGATTGAAGAAGGCTCATGAAGATAAGCAGTTCAGCAAGTTCCTGGAGATGTTAAAGCAATTACACATCAACCTTCCTTTGGTTGAGGCATTACAGCAGATGCCAAACTATGCCAAGTTTTTGAAAGACATCATCACCAAAAGGAGAAGGCTAGGGGAGTTTGAAACTGTTGCTTTAATTGAGGAATGTAGTTTAATTATGCAAAATAAGCTTCCTAGAAAACTCAAGGATCCTGGTAGTTTTACTATACCATGCTCCATTGGAGATTTTTACATTGGAAAAGCCTTGTGTGACTTGGGAGCAAGTATCAACTTGATGCCCAAGTCCATTTATGACAAACTTGGTATAAGGCGCCAGCCTACCTCTTTTTAAGCTTAACTCTAGGCGATAAAAGCGAGTTTATCTGAAGGCATCTTAGAAGATGTTTTGATTAAAGTTGACAAGTTTGTGTTTCCGGTGGATTTTGTTATTTTAGATTTTGATGCGAGATAAAGAAGTTCCCATCATGCGGGAGACCATTCTTAGCTCTTTGGAAGGACAATCATTGATGTGCGAAAGGAGAATTAATCATGAGAGTCAATGACCAAGAAGTCAAGTTCAACGTCCTCGATGCGCTCAAGTATCGGATCCAAACACGAGGAGTGTTCTTATGTGGTTGCCATTGATCATATGGTCCAAAAGCGGTTCAACAAAGACAATGATCATCTGGAGAAGATTCTGAGCAATAATGAAATACAAGAATTGTTAGCAGAAGAAGTTGCTCCTCTAGACATTGTAACGTCTGTCGTAGACGTGGGCACGTCTGAGCCCCCTGCACCAAAGTCATGGACAAAGAGGTATGAATCTTTAGGGCAAGAGGAGTCAAATCTGAAGAAGAATGTGCCTTCCATTAAAGAGCCACCCACCTTGGAACTAAAGGTGTTACCTGATCATTTAAAGTATGTCTTTTTAGGGGAAAATGATTCTTTGCCAGTGATCATTTCTTCCAAGCTCACTCAAGAGCAGGAAAATGATCTCATTACTACCCTGAAGAGACATAAAAAGGCAATTGGTTGGCAAATGGCAGACATCAAAGGTATCAGTCCCACAATCTGTATGCACAGAATAGTCTTGGAGGAGAATGCCAAGAATAGCATTGAAGGGCAGAGGAGATTGAACCCCATAATGAAGGAGGTGGTGAAGAAAGAAATCATCAAATGGTTGGATGCAGGAATCATCTACCCTATTAGTGATAGCTCCTGGGTAAGTCGATTCGGTGTGTGCCCCGAAAGGAGGAGTTCTTGTGGTAACAAATGACAAAAAATGAGCTAATTCCAACAAGGACGATAATGAGTTGGAGGATATGCATGGATTCTGAGAAAGTTAAACAAAGCAACTAAGAAGGATCATTTCCCTCTTCCATTCATTGATCAAATGCTAGACGGGCTCATGAGCAAGGATTTCTCTGTTTCCTTGATGGTATTGAGTTACAACCAGATAGCTATAGCAGGAAGATCAAGAGAAGACAACATTCACTGTCCCTATGGTACCTTTGCTTTGGAAGGATGCCATTTGGGGCGTGTAATGCTCCCGCAACATTTCGAGAGGTGCATGATGGCCTTATTTTACGATTTCATTGAGAATTCCATGGAAGTCTTTATGGGACGATTTCTCGATCTATGGAGATTCATACAAGGCATGCTTGGATAATTTGGAAGGAGTTACGATAAGGTGTGAAGAAACCAACCTAGTGCTCAATTGGGAAAAATGCCATTTCATGGTACAAGAAGGAATAGTGTTGGGACACAGAATATCAAAGAAGGGATTAGAGGTAGACAAAGCAAAAATTGATGTTATTGATAAGCTACCTCCACCAACAACTATCAAAGGAGTCAGAAGTTTCTTAGGACATGCAGGGTTTTACAGAAGATTTATCAAGGATTTCTCAAAGATTTCAAAACCACGTATTTGTTGTTGCAACGTGACAACGTCTTCAACTTTGATGAACAATGTCATGAAGCTTTCAACAAATGAAGAGCGCGCCTTGGTATCGCTCTGTAATAGTCACTCCAGTTGGTCTAAACCATTTGAGTTGATGTGTAGCGCAAGTGATTATTTTGTAGAGGATTTGTATTAGGGCAAAGGTATGGAAAAAATTTTCATGCTATTTATTATGCGAAGAAACCTTAGATGATGCCCAATTGAATTATCTTTGTGGATGAAAAAGAGCTTTTGGTTGTTGTATTTGCATTTGATAAGTTCGAGATCTTACTTAGTTGGTGCAAAAGTTATTGTTTTCTCGATCATTCAGCCATTAAGTACTTAATTTCAAAAAAGATGCAAAGCCAAGGCTTATTAGATGGGTTCTCCTCCTCCAAGAATTTGACTTGGAAATTCGTGTGAAAAAAGGGGTGGAGAACCAAGTTCTTGATCATCTTTCTAGGCTTGAGAATGTTGATGCAGTGCAAGTGAAGAAGAGATAAAAGAAAAATTTCGATGAGAGACTATTGTCGGTTGCCTCGAAGAGTTGAAGACGCGTTACCGCGTCTATGACATTTTCGTCAAACGTCGTAACGTCCCGATACTATCGCGCCATGGTATCTTCGACATAGTTAACTTCCTTGTCGGCAAGATTGTACTGTAGGACTCAACCACCAACAAAAGAAGAAATTCTTCCACACTACAAAGCAATATTTACGAGGATGAGCCATACTTGTACAAAGCGTGCCCGGATCGGTTACTAAGAAGGTGTCTAGGCGAGGAAGAACAACTTCATGTGCTACAACAATGTCATTGAAACACCTTATGGTGGACATTTTGGAGGTACGAGCAATGAAAGAAAGGTCCTACAATCAAAGCTACTATTGGCCAACCTTATTCAAAGATGCACATGAGTTGGTAAGAAGATGTGATAAGTGCCAAAGAACAGGGAATATATCAAGCAAGCAGGAGATGCCACTCACAAGTATACGGAAGTAGAGTTGTTTGATGTTTGGGAATGGATTTCATGGGACCATTTCCTATGTCCCATGGAAATCTATATATACAGTAGTTGTGGATTACGTGTCAAAGTGGGTTGAAGCGGTGGCATTACCAAACAATGAAGCCAAATCGGTCAGCAAGTTCTTGAAAAAGAATATATTCACAAGGTTTGGTACTCCAAGAGCCATAATCGATGATGAAGGCTCTCATTTCGCAATAAGTTAATTGAGAACCTCTTGGCTAAATATGGAGTGAAACACGCAGAATTACTCTGACTATCACCCCAAAACCGGTGGCGGCGAGCAGTAAATATCCAACGGGGAGATCAAAAGAATACTTGAGAAGATGGTTGGCCCCAATGAGAAAGGAATGGTCATTACACTTGGATGATACACTTTGGGCCTCTGAGCAAAGATACAAAACACCATTGGGCATGTCTCCTTATAAGCTAGTTTATGGTAAGGCTTGTCACTTACATTGAGCTCCAACATAAGGCTTATTGGGCATTGAAACAATTGAATTTGGATCATGCAAAAATTTGGTGAGGCAAGGTTGTTACAATTAAATGAGCTAGAAGAGTTCAGACATCATGCCTATGAAAACTCAGCAATGTACAAGGAAAAGACCAAGAAATGGCATGATCAAAGAATTCAAAGAAGAGAACTGCTAGAAGGACAGCAGGTGTTGCTATTTAATTCAAGGCTGAAATTGTTCCCAGGAAAGTTGAAATCAAGGTGGTCAGGTCCATTCAAATTAATGAAGATATATCCTCATGGTGCCGTGGAATTATTGGATGAAAAGACAAACACCATGTTCAAAGTTAATGGCCAGCGTGTGAAACAATATCATGGAGAGCATGTGGAGAGGGACAAGATCCAAATGTCCTTCAACAATTCTTGAATGAAAGAAACAAAAGTCTGGCTGAAGACTCTTAAAGCAAGCGCTCTTGGGAGGCAACTCAAGGATTTTTAATTTTTCTGTATCTTTTTAATTTTTTGTTTTGCAGGAATAAGTGTTGAAGAGAGGAGAAAGTAGAAGGTGGCAGACGTCGTGACGTCTCAGAAAGCATTAGACGTGGGCACGTCTGGGAAGTCAATGCAGATTTAAATGAAGTCAAAGGCGTAAGTGATGACGTGTCAGAAATGATTTCCCTCTGCAAAACGAACGTGGTAACTGACCACGACGTCATCTCCTTCCCCTACTTGTCTAATCAACGGTTACTTTTCTCCATTACTCCACTCTACCATTTCTCAACTCCCCATAACCACTTCCCCATAAAAATCTAACCATTCCACCACCTACAACCTCTTTCTAATATCTCTCTCTCTGAAACCAAATTCTCCTATCTCTTTCTCTGAAAACCTAAAATTTCCAGAAATCCCCCATTCCCTTCCAAACATTTTCTGCGCAAACACCATGACTAAAGTAAAGCAATCCGCCACCAAATCCTCTGGGAAAGGCAAGCATGCTGACCTGAGTTCATCCTCAGCCCCCATCCACGAAACACCAAACCCATCCAAAAGAAAGCCCTACTTCACGAAAGAGGTTTGATCAAGAAAGCCCCAATCTCGATTTTCGCAACCGTCGCGGCGTTGGGGTGGCAAAAATTCGTTATGCCTGAGAAAGGAATATATTGCTACTTTGGTTCACGATTTCTACAAGGGAATCGTTGAGAGGCCTGAAGGAGAGCCATCCATTGTCTCAAAGGTGCGAGGGAGGAAGTGAAGTTTGGAGTGAGAGTCATCAATGATTATTTTGGGTTAGGGTACTATGGAAAATTTGTGGAGACCAAGCGGAAGAACTATGGGTGTGGTGAAATGGATGCCATCAAAGATAGGATATGTGTTGAAGGTCTTTATGCAGGAAAGAAGTGGTGAGCAGGCGAGTTCAAGATCATGAAGAGATACCTTTGTGATGAAGCCAACACTTGGTTCCATTTCATAAGGCCTTTGCTTAATTCCTACCTCTCACACATCACAGGTTGTGAGGAGAGGCGATCGTGATTGATGCAATCATGTCAAGAGACAAAGTGGAGGTTGGGAAGTTGATCAACCGTGAGCTCAACAAATGGAAGAACAGGAAGGATGGATATTTGTATTTCCCTTGTATGATAACTGATCTATGCATGGAGGCAGGAGTGGAGATAGAAGCCTCAGAGCTTAGGGAGCAACCTCAAGGCCCCTTTTCAACAAAATTTCAGCCTAGGGTGAAGTCTGCAGGAGCTGCAAGTTCGGTTGATGCACAGACGTTGCAACGTCTGGAGGAAAGGTAGAACTCCCTGGCAAAGTTTATCAAAGAACAATTTGAGTGGCAAAAGAAGGTATTTGCCCAAGTGTCTAAGGGAAAGAAAGCAGTTGAAGAGCCTGTATTGCCTGAATGGATGCAGGAAGAAAATGAAGATGATGTCCCATTATCTACAATCCAAAGGAGAGCTGTGAAGAGAGAAAAAGCCAAGCGAGCAAGAAGCCCACCAAAAAGGCAGAGCCCAGCAAAGAAACAAAAGAAGGTAAGTAGTGAAGAGGACTTTAATTCTGATGATTTAGATGATATTTCTGATTGTGATGCAGAGGAGTCAAAGAAAGTAAGCATGGAGGTAATTAGTGAAGAGGAAGAAGAGGAAAGCCCTGAGGAAAAAGGGAGTTCAAGTGAGAGGACTGAAAGTGAATCCCCAGCAAATCAAACAAACAAAGAGCCAGCCCAAGAAAAATCCAAAACACCTAGCCCCAAATCACAATCCCCACAAAACACACAACCACCAACTTCACCAAAAGAACCCTCCACTCATGACCAAAACACCCCAAAGACTCCACAATCCAAAGCCCAAGACCAACCAACAACACTGACCAGCCCCCACCTGACACGAACCACAAAAGCAGCCATCACCCCAGAAAACGCAGGAACCAGACGTGGCGACGTCTGAGCCAACAAACACAGAAAGCAACAAACAGTCCCAACCCATTTCCCCACCCAAGAAAACCCGAGTGAAAACTGCACTTGCGTATAATCCCTTTGGAAGGAAGAAGAGACAACAGATAGCTGCTGAGTCAAATCAAGCTCAAGGGAGTGGAGATAAAGAGGAAGTTGCGGCCCCACAACACTCGGAAAGTGAAGCTTCAGTAAAGAGAAAAAGTCAAAGTCTTTGCAGGAAACACGCTCATCGCTACTAGTGCAGCATTTGTTGCCACAAGTGTTTCTGAAGAACCCCTTCCTACTATTGCTGAAGAAATGACTGCAGACGTCGTAACGTCTGCTGAAAAAGAAGCTGCAGCCAAACTTGCAGAAATGCAAGTCAGCAATGAACGTCAAGCTGCATTGGAAAGAGTAAAGCAACAAGCAATGGAGGAGGCAACTCAGAAGCTAGCAGAACACTTGTTGAAGCAAGCCCAGGGTACAGTTGCTGGAACTGGAGTATCATCATCAGACGTGGCGACGTCTAAAGAACCAGAGGTGGAAAAAGCCCAGGTGATACCCAGCGAACCAATGCATGTCAACCCTGCTGAGTTAGCAATGAGGATGTGGGAGGAAGCTAAAAAGAGGATTGCTGAAGCCTCAAGTGCTGCTGGTGCGAGTGTGGGTGCAAGCTCAAAAGAAAAAGAGTCTGATGAAACAACAACCACCGAGCAGGAAGGAGTGAAAGTGAAGAAAGAGAAGAAGGAAAAGAAGAAAGGAGAAGGTCAGAAAGGAGTTCCCACCAGACAGAGCGGAAGGCTCAGGTCTGGTGCTGCAAGCAAGTAAGTCCCCCATTAATGTCAATAGTAGTTGTAGTTTCTTTTTCTTAGTTTTAATTTTATGTTGAAATTTAGTAGTATTTGTTTTATGTTCTGAATGAGACCCCCCCTTTTTTAAAAAAAAAAAATCATGTTGTTTCTCTTTGAGCAGTGAGGACACTGCTCATCTTTAGGTGTGGGGGGGGGGGGAAATCTCAATGTTTTAATGTTTTTAAGTTCTGTCTGTGCTGTACATGAAATCAAATGCAAAAGCAAGTTCTGTTCTTACCCTATCAAGCATGAAAATAATTCTCTTTGGGCTAAAGAAATGTGTGTGTGTGTGTGTGTGTGTGAGTAGCCTATGCATGATTAGATGAAAAGAATTGATTGTTGCTCCTACACAAACTCTGTTTTTAAGAAAGAATCTAGTTAGCTAGGGAATATTTTGTGCTGAAGCTAGTTTTGGAAAACTTTGGTGAAAATAAAACTTGATTAAAAACCTAGAATAGCAGTAGAAGCTAAGTTTGGGGGTGAATCAAGTCGTACAAAGGCTGGGTGCAAAGACTGTAGGATGGTTAAGTGCAGGTGTAGCGTGAGTGCAACGTTGTAACGTCTACCCGTAACGTTATAACGTATGCCGTTTGTGTTGTGTTGTGTGCTCAGACGTTGCAACGTCTCACCCATAAACGTTGTAACGTCTATCCCCAAAAATACCAAAAAGAGTGTGTTGATACAAATAAGTGGACAATCCACATGTATGTTGTGTTCCTTGTAATACCCTGAAGCAAATGCTGAGCACTATAAAAAAAAAAAAAAAAAAAAAAAAAAGAAAAAAATAGAAAACTCCAAAATGGAGCAAATAAAAGAGAGTTGCTCAAGAATGAGGGATTTGATCTTTTTTTTGCGTGTGTGAGTCAATAAATTAGTTGCACTAACCTAAGTCCTAGCACCCAATTAAGACCCTTTGTCATGCTTTAAAGGAACCCCCATTTCTTATGTGAAAATGTTAGCCTATTCTTTGTTTTGAAAGATGTTTTACTGTCACCATTTGGAAAGCCACTCTTTCATAGGCTAAAGTAGTTCTGAACTAGCTAGAGGGAGAATTGAATGCAGAGATCACACACTCACTCTGAGCTCTAATGAATCTGGAATTTAATCATGCAAGTGGTGCGGGAGTGTGTGAAAAATTAGCCCCTTGAGAGTGAATTTTTTGAACTGTTGATTGAGTAGAACGTAGCCTGCTAGTGTAGTTGATTTCATGCATATCTGTTAGTTGTGTCTTGATTGCTTGAGGACAAGCAATGATTTAAGTTTGGGGGTGTGATAACTCATATTTATATGAGTTATTTATACCCATTCAAAGAATAAATCATGCAAGTTCTCTAGCAATACAAGGTTTATTAAATTAGTTTTATGTAATTTCTGAGTTTTTAGTAAATAAGTGGATGAAGTGATAAATCTGTGCATTTAGGCACCAAGAGGTGCCTTGAGAGAGCGTTTTGATGCTTTTTGTGCTTGTGCGGGAAAATTAGTCTTTGAACGTTACCACGTCCCCTCACCACGTCTACGAGTGCGGCGAAGAAAGGGTGAAAGATCTTAATTTTGGCGCTAAGCAATGATAGTCAAAGATATAAAAGTCGGAAGATCTCCCATTCCCATGGTGACGCACGTAAACACTGTAGCTACGAGCAAAGGTCGAGCGGTAAGAAGAAGAAAGCAGATCGGTAGGTGAGCAAATGACATCCGACGCAGCGTAAGCAAGGTGGCTATTTAAGGAAGGCTCATTTCTCTCAAGGAAGCATCATCTTTCCACCAAACTTCAGAATCACTTCATCTTCATCCCCTCACCATCCCTCCATTAAATTCAGAACTAGTTTTGTAAAGAAGATCTGGAAACAGACTTCTATATTTTGCTTGTCTGAACTTAGTTTTTATTTTACGCATTTTGTAAAGCTCAGACGTTGTAACGTCTATACAGTGCATACATGCTTAAAAAGTTACTTGGTGTATCTTTTGCACTGAGGTTCTTTTCTGTTATGTATGGTATTAGGATTTTAAATCCTTTTCATTCTGTAAAGATGCTCAGCATGAGCTAAACATATTGTTGTTTTGCTTTTAATGAATTTCTAGTTAATGTTATGAAGTGTGTGCGTTGCGTTTTAAATCTTTGCATAATAATATTTCCAAACTTGTTTTGAGGTTGGCCTCTTAAAATGGGTAGATTCATGAAGTGCAGGACATGGTCTATGAAAAGAAATCAAAGGTTTATATGAATGAACAATGCACTAAAGACATTTAGGCATCTTTATCTAAGTCTAGACATAGAATAGATAATAGTTCATAGAACATTGCTGTGGGTGCTTAAAATACAGGAGTGGGCCTATTTAGAACCTAGACATAGGACCTCTTATACTTGAAACTCTGACGTTTTGTGTTGAAAAGCATAGCTCTTTTGCAACAGCGTTCAAACGTGGCCACGTCTATACAGAATAACATTTGAACGTTATAACGTGCAAACGTTGTAACGTCTGGCTGGGAAGGATTTACTTGCATGCAACAACTCAACTCATCTCTCATCCATATTCACAACCAACTTTTATTTCCTTGTTTTATTTACATCTTTAGCTTTAAAATCAACTCTTATTACCGATTTGTCACTTGATTCTCTTGTGTTTTGAAACTTGAACTTTGAAAGCATATCAATCCTCGTGGGAACGATCTCTTACTCTCATCCACTTTATTACTTGTACGATGTGTATACTTGCACTATAATTGCGAAAACCACACTATTACACAAGCGCAACAATACCTAAGTGTAACTTTGGATGATTAAAGGGTTAAAACTCAGTATGAGGAATAGGATGAATGGATGAGGAGGATATTATTTGTAGTTGGATATAGATTGATGTAAGAGATGAACATTTGTACCTTAAGTAATTGCTATAGTGTGGTTTCCTAATGATAGGGTAAGGGTGTTCGGATAAATTAAGTAGGATTTTGAGGATCCAAAAGGTGTGTATGTCCTAGTACTTAGTGTACAAGAGGGTGTTATTGATAGTAAGGAACAAAATGAGATAGATGAAATTGATGTGTTCATAGGATTGGTGAGATTTTCGAGGACGAAAATATTCCAAGTGGGGGAGAGTTGTAACACCCCAAAATAATTCAATTAATTAACTTAGTTGAGTTATTAAGGGTTTGCAACATTTTACTTTAAGTCAAGTAATTAAGTGAGTGCTAAGCATGTGTTACTATTTTTTAGGGAAATGTCTAAATTAGGGAGGGTGTGTGTGTAGTAGAAGGCCCACGGCCTAAATAAGGCCAAGGCCCATTTGAGTCCTTTAAGGACATGTTAAATGGTACCTCCGTGGGAGACCAAAATTCCATTCATTCCAAAATTAGTTAAGTTGCTAAATTGAGAAGTAGAGAGAGAAGTGAGACCGAGGAGAGAAGGAGGAGAAAACGAGCGTGGAGAGTTCAAGCTAGGAGAAGAGAGGAGAGCATTGTTGCTGTAGTTACTTGGAGAGTGAAGGGTTCTCAATCTTCTCAAGTTGTTAAGGTTAGGGGGTCCTTTAATCCTTGTAATGTTTTGTGTTTGATTGGGTTTTGGTGTGTGTGGTTTCTGAATTACCTTGCATGTGTGTTTTATGTGTTGATCATAACATGTTTTGCTATGTTCTTGCTCTTTGCTGTGATTGGTGGTGAGGAACGACGGTGGATCAGCTTGGAAAGAGAGAAGAGTATAACACTCTCTCTGTTCTGAGTGGTATGAAGAGAGAGCACTGCATGGTGAGGCATGAGAGTGTGGATCGGTGTAGTGTGAAGAAATGAGCTTGCATGTAGAGTTAGGGAGAGGATCGGAGCAATAGAGTGAGTATCCGAGTGTGCATGAGTGTGGTGAGCTGAAAATGAGCTTGCATGTTGAGTTTGAGTAGAGATACAAAGTGAAAGAAGTAAAATGGGAGTTAAGCGCCTTATTACGCGCGTAAACCGAAGTACCCTAAGCTTAGAAGGAGAGAAACGAGTTGAAAGACGTCAACGCTTATAGTTTCTTAAGTGTTGAGGGTCGGTTGGTGAGTTTGAGGATGAGTACATGTCTAAACACCATTGGCGAGGGATAGGGACTCATAAACCGAAGTGTAGGTGTTTTGCCTTAAGGTTACCGAGGTGTAGGGGTAGTGAACCGAGGTCACCAGGCCGTGGTAGCGTCACCGAGGTGAAACGCCCAAGTGCCTAAGTGTCAGTGAGCTAATCCAGGGAACACTGAGAAGTAAATTCCCATGACTTAAGTGATTTTGGTGTAAGGAAGTGCTTAACTGTGAGCACGTTACCGAGTTGAGGGTTGAGTGTGTTTGGCCGAGGTACACACATAGTGTGCCGAGGTGATGTCGAGGGGTTTAGCCGAGGTGCACATATAGTGTGCCGAGGTGATGATTAGGCGCCAATGTTGTCTACCACATTGTGGGACGCCACTGTGAGTACCATGTAGCACCAATGTGTATAAGTGTTGGAGCGATTAAGTCCATTTTGGTCCTTAGGTGACAATTTGGTCCCTAAGTGTAGTTGTGGTCCTCGGTGAGACACTTAGTCCACTGTGAGTGCCGAGGTGATTGAGAAGTGCCGAGGTGACTGAGAGGTCGGTTGTAGGTCCTAGGGTGATTCTACCGGTGTTGTAGGGTCGACCTTAGCACGGTGATGATGTCTAGATGGTGTGGACGTCATGAGAGCGACGGAGTATAACGACGGAGTAACGACGGTGAACGACGGTGTAAACATTCACATACGTGATGATTGATTGTGTGTGATTGTATTTGTCATGAAGTCGCATGGTCATGTGCATATTACGACGGAGGAGGTCTCGGCCTCGGATATGGTAAGACTTCGGTCTCCATACCAATAACGACGGAGTTAACGACGGAGATGCCGACGGGCTAAATAACGACGGTGGAGGTACCTCATTGCATAATGCCCTGTGGATGGGTTGCATACATGCATACATTACATGATTGAAATGTGTTGAGCTGATTGATATTTGTTGTGATTTGTTTTTGAGCTATCGGTGAGTGGCTGTGTTAGCTGAACCGAGGTGCTTTTAGTGCCATTTCTAACCTTAATGCTTTCTTCACATTATATTACTTGTGTTAAGGGACTCACCCTAGCTGCTTTTGTTGCCTGCTCTCGTGGCAACTTGCAGGTACTCATGAGTGATACCGTGCCTAGTTGATGTTGGTTGAGTGCGCTGCTGTGTCGTGTAACCTTTGGGTTGGGGCCGAGTAGATTATTTTGTACTTTAGACCGATCTTGTGTATATTCTACTAGATAGTCTTTTAGAACTAAAACTATCATATTTTGTGTAACTATTACTATGTAATATGACTTGTTATGTTCTTGGCCGAGGTGCCTTATATGATGAAATTTGAGACCACTTTTGTCGTGGTGATGCGCATGATCGCATGCTTTGTATGTATTTATAAACTGTTTTTGACCCTAATTGAATTTCTGTTTTCCTTTTTAATCACCAAATGTAGCACTCCTTTGAGTGGATTTTGAAACTCTAATTTTAACATTAGTAGACCGAATTGATTAGATAAGGGGGTGTTACATTGTGGCCCTTTCCAGAATTGTTCCCCTTAGAACCCTAGGATTGTGCGACAACATCAACTTTAGGGTCGGCACCAAAAGCCAACCCTATTCCTTTCTTCACCTTCTCAAGTGGCTTCGGCACCTGTAGGCTCAAGTCCATATCGGTCTCAGCAAAAAGATCGTCAAGGGAATCCATCTTATCTGCAAACAACAAACAATGATCAGAGTCGCATTACCGAGATCAACAACAAATTAATAAACTAAAAGGGAAAAAGGTAACTACAACTATCAAAATATTTCTTCAGATCAGCCTCAGATCGGCCTAACTCTTCAAACATGGAACCGTAGTGGAGTTTCAAGCCCTTCTCGGCTAGTCTCTTCCCTCACTAGTTGATTACCCTGAAAGACTCCACGTTGTCCCCATTGAATTTATTGGGCTTTGATGCATAGTATTGGTTTTCGATCGTCCTCCCACCGCGGATGAAGTCAACCCGGCTCCAAAAAAGTGGGAAATGTTCTTTAGCCAATTATCCATCCTTGAACTAGATAATGGACCGCTTCGCCTCTCCGTTCATGACTTGTACAAAAAAGAAGACTGACTTAAAGTCTTTGTTTGAATCGTTGGTCGGCCTAAAGTAAGAGTGTTTCGTGTTGCTACGGAATCCGACGTGCGCTTATCTCATTCTATCTGATCTCGACTCTGGGTTACGAGTCATGTTAAACAAGCAGAAGAAGACTTTGGCAGTAGGCGTTCTCCCCAGGTACTCCATGGTTAACTCAAAACCACGAAGGAATACCCAACAGTTCGACAACAATTGCGACGGGCCCACACGCAAGAACTTTGAAACTTCTTGTTGTTGAAATGGGTTCGGCAGAAGTTGGACGTTCATGGCTTCCAAGGCAGCTCTGTAGAAAAAGAAACCAAGATTCTTGTGGCTACTGCACGTTGACTACGCTGGTCCGGGCCCAAGAACTCACTTCGACATTACCTCCCTCGGTATTTTCTGACATTTATCTCGCAATATTTTGGACTGAAGCCGAGATACCCAATCTCGTGGATGTATTGGCCTATGTGGAAGAAAATAGAGATGGCGCTCCCTTGGGGGCCGACACCGGATGGCCTTCGGCCGACCTCTTCAAGATCGGCTTGCCCGGAGGAACAAAGCTTTGTGTTTCCTCACTCTTAGTTCAAACCATCTGCAAGTGGAGGGTGCTGCTATCACTTATCTAATCAATCAAATATCAACGTCGGAGAAGCCGAGGCGGATCTATTTCCTCCCCACGAGGTACGAGCAGCGATAGTCGCCAGGCAACGGCGTCGGCCGCGAACGAACACGTCTAAAGGTAAATCAAAACTTTAAAGTTAAAGCGCATAAAAACTGACCTCTTTGCAGGGCTTTTCTTTGAACTCGGCTTGAAGATTGATCTCTGAAGAGATGAACAATGATCTCGCACGACAGAGTTGGTCTCGGAGCGGTGGTCGGAAGAAAACACTCTCTCGAAAGCTCTGAAAGCGCGAAATCTCAAGAAATGCAGCAAAGTGAAGAATTAAATCTTTACCTCACCTTATATACCCCTCCAACGGGAAAAAACCGAAACGATGCCTATCTTCAAAGCGTCCCATCAATGGTGCGCGACAAGACAACCTCGACTCTACAAAGCATCACCTCAATTTACCCAAACATCACATCACTGTCTCGCCCTCACTATTTGACACGTGGCACTACAATCATTGCTTTATCTTCAAAGGCATCAGAGAACTCAAGTCGAGTCCGACCTCGACGTCCGACAACGACTTGGGGGGCACTGTTCCGGCCTGGGCCAAGATCCCTCAAGATTTGGGCCTGGCGCAATCCAGCTCTGGAAGACAGCCCAAAGCGCGCTCCGCAGCGAACATCCATCTTTGGCGATCAGGATCTAATCAAAGTCTGTATCTGACGCTTCAGGTACGGCCTCCTTGTCTATAAATAGATGTGCGACCCTCCAACTATGGTACGTCCACACTTATAACACTCACACACACATTTCCTCATAGCTCGTTCCGTAGCTTTATATTTCTCATTACTGACTTGAGTGTCGGAGTGTTTTGCAGGTACCCCCCCCCCACCCGACGTGGAAAATCAAGCTACCTCGGACCGACCGAGGTCCATCTTCAACCATCCGGACTCAATCTTCATCTGCGTGAAGCTCATCTCATTCATCCTGAAGCACCTTTAGCAAGTACCCAGGATCCGGACAACGTACGTGGTCTAGGTACCAAACATATATCATTCAAATTTTTGAATGTAATAGTACACTCTATATGTTATGATAGAAGTCTATAGAAACAATAAGTTCAAAATTTGATTTCTTAGTTCATATTTTCTTTATTTTGCTTCTTGAGTTTTTGGTGGTATATTTAAATCATACATTGTTAACAAATTTGAACTTTTTGTGCGGGAGATATTTATAATGTAATATTCTTAATATTTATGCAAAACATCATTAAAAAATCTGAAGAGTATATATGCAGAGGCAGATCTTTGTATGGGCTAGGGAGGACTACGTCCCGCCCTAAAATTCATGTGAAACAACTACTTGATACATAGATAGAATGTTTGCGCATATTTTAGCGGTAATGTCATGCTGCGCAATGGTAAAGGCTTTGAATATTTCACAACGAGTTCAGTGTTCGACTCTCTGTTTGAACTTTTTTTCCTTTATAAATAAAATTAAACAAACAAAAACTTATTAAATAACTCCTTAGTCGGTATCAGGGATCGATCTTGAGTCCTTACGGATCGAACTAATTATAGTTACTAATAGGCTATAGTTTTACAATTAATCAATTCTAAGAGAATTTATATATATATATATATATATATATATATATATATATATATATATATATATATATATATATATATATATATATATATATATATATATATATATATATATATATAAACACACACTTTGCAATAAAATAATCCTTATATTTACTCATACTTTTAACGTTATATAATAATATTTTTTCACATATCTTATATTAGAATTACAAATTATGAATTAATGGTTTTTTTAATTGCATTATGATCAATGGTTTATAATTTTTTAAAAAATATTTTTAGCATTTTAAAATTCAAACAAACTTAATTTAAAATTATCTTTCTATAAACAACTTCAATTGAGTGTGTATAAGAAATCAAAATTACTTTTTAGTCATTTAATTTTATTTATAAATAAGTATTTAATTTACTTTTATTTCATTATTAATATTATTATTATTAAGTGAACAACTTAAGTATTTTGGCTCTCCTTACAAATCTTGTCAAGAATACATGAGTTGACATTTTATATGGAGTAAAACTAATTACGAAAAACTATTGTGAGGATTAAAAGTCGTCAAAAAAATGTATAGAACTACAAACAAATTTGTGAAATTTTATAAAGACTAACATTTATTTTTTAAAAAAAAAAAGAGTAAATGGATTGTTTTTTTTTGAAGAAATGGATTTTTTTAAAAAAAAAATTTAAAGGGGCTAAAAAGCCCGAAAAAAGAGACTACGTCGGCATTGTATATAGTCAACTACGGTTCAAAGAAGTCACTGGCTTCCTCTGTTCCTCTATTGAAGTCGCTTTCCTTTCTTCTATCTGAATTCTCAACAGGTACTTTTTAAACCATCGTTTTATTAATTGATTTCTGGATCGAGAAGATTGGATTTTGTATGATTAGAAGAAAACGATATATATACTTAGTAAAGTGTGTCTTTCATTCTTGAATAGAAATTGAGTGTGAAGGGTTTTAATTTTAGTTCCTCTTATGATTGAAAATTGAAATCTTGATTGTTTTGCAATTTAAGAGGAAACTTGTGAGTTTAACTGTTTTTATCCATGTTTGTTTCTAACCTACCGATCACTTATATATTGGGAATTTCATTAGGAATTCATAGTTCTGAAGGTATGAATATGAATTCCTGTTTGAAAAGGAATAGTAAAAGCATAAAGTAGTGGGGGGTGAATTGAAATGAACGAGTTTCCTTAGTGAGTAGTGAGTGATTGATGATTGTGGTGGTGGACTGGGGGTGGGAGAAGGAAGAGAAAATTTAGTGTGATTTATATGGTAAGTTCAAGGTGTTGTAAGGTAGTGAGTTAACAAGGATATTGAAATTTGGGGTTGTATTGTTTGATTACTGAGGCTGCTAGGTAGTGGTCTGACAAACCACCAAGAAAGTATTATAACTCTGGTCCTTATTATAATATAGGTCAGATACATCAATTATTCAATGAATATCAATTATTCAATGAATTTAAAACTACAAAATTTTCTTATAATAAAGACCAATGGGGGTATCTATATTAAAAAGTAAACTACAACACTCCTTCGTTTTCATTTATAAGCAAACGGTGGTAGCTGGGCACATCATTTAACGAAGTGATAAAATCTATAGAAAGTGGAGGTAAAATCCTAAATTACCCCTATGACAATAGGCCTTCCTCTTATTAAAAGTTTTGGGAAAAGAAAAAGTAAGCAATTAATAGGGGTAATTGAGTAAATTAACTAAAAAGAAACATTGACTTGCTTAAACTTAATAACATGAGAAAGTAGGTGTTTTTGCTTATAAATGAAAACGGTTGGAGTACTAAACATGGTGAAAGCTTAGTCAACCGATCAAACTTGTTTTCAGTTGTGCACATGTGAATCACGGGTATCTCAGACTAGTTTGGGTGAAAGATATGTTAGTAAGGGCAATGATATGATTTTCAGGCATTCCTTTAGTGAGAGTAACCGTCTCTGAAATTGAATTTTCTCTCATACCTTTGTTTTTTCTTTTTTCTCTTTTATGAGAATAACTGTTGTATAATTCTTTTGTTCATTTCTACTATTGTCGACTTATGTTTTATGGTAGTTTCCAATTCTCTGACTACATATTATGCATGACTGGTGAAGGGCATGATTTGCTACTCTTGTTTCTTGATGTTGTATAATGGATATGTCGGATTGCAATTGTTAGATAAATGTTGGAAATTCAAGTTATGCATGTTTCTTTTCTACATTCTGTTCACTACCCCTTTTGGCTTGTTAGTCTTCTGACTTGATTTTATCATTTGTGTTCTTTCTTTTGTTCATGAATATAAAGAATTACCATACAGAAAGATGAGTTCTGGTGGATATGCTGTAGAAGTTACAGGTCTATCACCAAAAGCCACTGAGAAGGATGTCTATGAATTTTTTGCTTTCTCTGGTGCAATTGAGCAAGTGGAAATTGTCAGGTAAGGATTAAAATGCTAGATTTTATATGGAGCATGGACTAACTCTTGATGATTGATTTGTTACTACCTTTCTTATTTTAGGCTTCACTTGATGATTGTACATCTCTTGTTCAAATTTGAAAGTCAGATTTTAATATTTCATATTTCACAATTAGACTCAAATTTATGCACCCTTTTTTATTTCAGTTCTTGAGGCCAGTAAATAGTAATATTCATCAGAATAGGCGGTTTTTACCTAAGTTCTTTAACGGGTAATTTTTTTTTTTGAACCGTAAATGTTAATAATTAGTGTATTGTGTTAGTAGAATAGTAGATGAAAACCAATTAGACTTAGTTCCATTTACGTGCTTCTCCTCCCATTCCTTGTTCCAACGGCATAGTAGACGACAATGAAATCGATAATAGTAATACTAAATTCAACTAATGTGGGAAAAGAGTCACTGCTGTTTAACGTACTGGCTGGTAACCTGTTTCAACTGAATTTACTTTATTGTGGAAAAAATCTCTTTGCATGAGTGTTTAAACTAATTTCAAGTTTGATTCAGGACAGAGTGTTCCCAAGTGGAACTCGATTTCTTTCTTTTTGTTGCTTTGCATGCCATAAAGTGGCTATAGGTCAGTTCCACAAGGCATTTTGGATAAGATGCAACTATTAACTGCTGAATGTATTTGAATAAATAAATTACAACTTCCTAGGTTTATTAAACTTTTCTACAGGGATTAATTTTTCCCACATGGTAGAAGAGGATTGATCATTGTTAATATTGAGATCACATTATGCCTGTTCTGCTTCTTGGAAATTGGAATGGGTCTGGTGATAATGTTGGAATAGAATTTTATATGAAGCTTGCTTTTTGTTCATAACAGGTCTGGTGACTATGCTTGTACTGCTTATGTAACATTCAAAGATGCATATTCCCAAGACACTGCTTGCTTGCTCAGTGTGAGTATTGATTCAGGCAGCTGATTACTAATCATTTCTATGATTTTCTACAATTTAAAATATATGATTGACCTAACAATCTTTGATACATTATTCATACCTTTCTTCAAAATCTGTTCTTTTAGGAGCCACCATTTTAGATAATCGGGTATGCATAACTCGATGGGGACAGTGTGAAGATGAATTTAGTTTTTGGAATAACCCTTCCTATAGGCACGCGAAGATACTGCTTCAACTGTATGTACCTGTATTTTTTACATTTTCTCTAATGGTAACTAATCATTTTGGTCCTCGAATGTGTGGAGTCTTTGTCATTATAGTTCTGAATGTTCCAAAATTGCAAATCGCCCCTAAGTGTCTCTTTTGTTAGCAATTTTAGGGTCTAAGTTGACAAAATAAAACACACTTGAGGACCAAAATGACTTATTAAAGAGACATTTGGGGATTCGTTTACAATTTCAATACATTCAGGGACTATAACGACAGCGCCTCATACATTCATGGACCAAAATGGTTGTTTACCCTTTTCTCTAAACTATGGCTTTCAGCTCATGGTATAACATGCTCTCTTTCAGACTCAACACAGCAGTCAATTTGTTTCCTCTGCTGGAGAAGCTGTTACTGTGGCTCAAGAAGTTGTAAAGACCATGCTAGCAAAGGGATATGTTCTCAGTAAAGATGCATTAACCAAAGCTAAAAACTTTGATGAGTCTCATCAGGTTTCTGCATCTGCAACCGCAAAAGTTGCTGAACTGAGCCACAAATTTGGCCTTACTGATAAGATAACAGCAGGTGTTGAAGCTGTTAGGTCTGTGGATCAAAGATATCATGTCTCAGGAACAGCCATGTCAGCTGCATCTGCAACAGGAAGATCAGTAGCAGCAGCTGCAACTACTGTAGTTAATAGTGGCTATTTTTCAAAGGGTGCCTTGTGGGTTTCCGGGGCTCTAAGCCGGGCGTCACAAGCTGCTGCTGATTTGGGAAGTCACGGCGGGGCTAGGCAGTGAGACATTGGCATAATTCATGCTCATTTCTTGTATATCTACCTGCCTTTTAACAAATGGCTCTTTGTTACTTTAGTAATAGTAATACATGGTTAGTATTGTTATATATTGTCATACCTAGCGTTTGTATATCATAGTTTGTTCAGGACAACAGGATATAACATTAATTCAATGTCTCAACTTGGTATATAACGTTACCTCTGTGATTACTAGGATAAGTTCATTCTGCATAATCTTTTCATCAAACACTACACAAATGACTGATACAGTGTAGCTATGTATTGTAACAGAATTGACTCTAAAAAGACTGTCTGAAATGGATACTACGGTCCACTTTATAAGAAACGGATAATATTTTTTGGCGGTCCACAATATAAGAAACAAACATAATTATTAAGATGTATTAATGATCAATCACAACCTTACACTTATTCAAGTGGTGTAATTAAATGTAGTGTGATTAATTATGAGTATCAATAATTCTTTAATGAAAATGGTAATTTTGAAAATGGTTAAACTTGTAGTCTTATAAAAGGAGAATGTATCTCAATGTCATTTATTGATATGTGTTATGTAAGAATTTGTTTCTTATTAAAGGAAAATAGTTAAACTAGGTAGGATCGACCGGCCGCAACAGCCACACCACCAAATCCAGCACCGCCAGCAGCAGCCACACCAGCAACTCCAACACCCTCAGCAGCCAACCCAACAGTCGTTCAACCCAAATATCAATCTCAATATTGATGGTGGGATTGGTAATATTTGGTTTAGAGAAGATGACACAAGTGGAAACTATTATGACGATACGTAGTAGCATTAGATTATTTCATATCATTGTATGAATATTTTAATTTTAATTTATATTGTTTATGGATATTTGAGTACTTTGTTGGAGAATGCATTTGACTCAACAACCATAAGTTTTACAAATTATGGCGCCATATAGTAACTCCTATAACGATCATTAATCAGGAATTTAGGAAGTTGACACAGGTAAAACTTTCACATATTATATCTTTTAAATATCTTTTAAATTACTCCCTCTATAAGGAATAAACCATTTTTTAAATTTATTGAAAAAATGATGTATCTGTAGTACATGTTGAGAAAAATGTTTTTCTCCCTTCCAAAGGGCAGCAAAACGGGAGTAACTCGCAAGTTTCTCCAAAAGTGAGGGGGAACTTCTACGTAAGCTATGGACCCACAGAGTACAAGTGGAGCAACGTGGCAGTAAAAGTAGGAGACAAGGTACCATCCTTGACGCTGCTTCAACGTATAGCAGATCTCGCCATTGCAGCATTAGCATAGCATCGTCGTCATCTTCTTCTTCGCCCGCCAAATTTGACCCTTTCATTCTCTCTCTCATCTACCATTCCGTTTCCATTTCCCTCACATAAGAAAAAATAGAAACCCTAGAATAAAATTCGTTGACATTCATTCTGAAACTCGATCTGAGTGAGTGAATGTTCATAGAACCGTCGCAATGGCGGGGAAGTCTGATTCAGTGTCGATTCGTGTTCCCTACAAGAACCTAAGGAACGACTCTTCCGCCGCAGAAGTCGAACTTGTCGGCATCCATGAACCTCGCCACCGGATCGATCTCAATTCGCCGCATTCCGATCACTCGCCGCCGAAGACCAACGCCTCTCTCACCAACCTAGTTCTTAGTTGCACCGTCGCTGCCGGTGTTCAATTCGGTTGGGCCTTGCAGCTCTCTCTTCTCACACCTTACATTCAGGTTCAAAACGCTTTAACCGACTTCGTGTCAATTTTGACCTGATCCATTTTTTCTGTTGAAATGTGATCTCTTTAGTTTAAAGACGCTACTAGTGTAGATTATTGTGAACTATAAGCAGATCATTTATAATCGACCTCTAATTGTATTTATTGTTACTTATTTTTGTAATTTCATACATGCTATTGATATTAGTTATTAAGGGCGTGTTTGGATTGGTTTATTTGAGCTTTTGGCATAAGCATGTGTAAAACTGTTTGGACGGTTATGGAAACAACTTATTGACATATTATTAGTAAGCTCTTTAGGATAGCTTGTGAAAACAACTTATAAGCTTATATGAGAACAATTTGACTTTATTTTATCTTTTGTTATAGAAATAGCTAATATATAAGCCCTTATATGAGAAACATTTATGATATAACTGTTTAATTAAGCTCTTTGTTCAAACAGAGTCCACGTTTGCATTGGATATTCTTTCAGCTTTGCAATTTACTATATACTCTGTTTGTTTGCTTTTGTTGCAGACGTTGGGAATAGGACATGCGTTTTCTTCATTTATTTGGCTTTGTGGCCCCATTACTGGTCTTGTGGTAAGTGACAGTCTTCCTTTTTTATCTCTGATTTTGATTGCCAGTACTTCTAAAATCATTTCCTACCTGTCCTCAGCATTCCCACTGCTTTGGTTCATTCTATTGCTTCATTAAAATATATTCAATCCTCTGTTTTATTTTCTGACTTAATTTCAACTTCATCTGTAATGATTAATGACATATTGAACTCTTTATGATCAATGGTTTTGTATGCCTTACTCTGACTATTCATAAGTTCACGTTTGTCTCTTGTTGCTTCACCTTTGTGTTATATCCAAGTCATTCTTCACAATAATTCTGTTATTTGCATATCAAAGCACTTTTAGTGGAGTGTTGATGGTGTTGTCCGAACAAATTTATGCTTTGCTTTTGTTGGTTTTTAGTTAATCACTTACTCCAGTAAAGTACAATATTGTCTCACTTTTTCGATACAGAGTTCAACCACGTGTTGGTATTTGGAGTGATAAATGTACGTCAAGGTTTGGCAGAAGACGTCCATTCATTCTGGCTGGATCTATTATGATTTCATTCGCTGTAAGCATTGATGTCATGATTGTTATGTGATGTACTTTTTTAAACTACATTACAACAAGCTAAATTAAGTATTGTAATTTAGGTGATATTGATTGGGTATTCTGCAGACATTGGATATGTATTAGGAGATACAAATGAGCATTGCAGGTATCTGCTTCCATCATTTGGTTCTTTTCTTACTAATTTTATTTCTTATACTTGAACCCAGTTAGATATTAATGGAATACGTCTATGTAAAACTGTAGAACATTTAAAGGGACCCGAACCAGGGCTGCTGTTGTATTTATTCTTGGGTTCTGGATGCTAGACCTTGCCAACAACACAGTGCAGGTAAGCTTGTTATAGTAGTCAAAGTGTGTCTCTGTTATGTTATCTTTATACTGATGGAGTTGAACAGTAGTAGACTAAACCCTTTATTTCTTCAAAATTCAATTTACAGGGGCCAGCTAGAGCACTTTTGGCAGATCTATCAGGTAAAGCTTTCCTATTGTACATGTTTCTTGTTCAAATTGACAAGAACCACAATCGGAATTAATGATTTTCGTCTTGTATTAAATACTTAATTTTTATTACTATCTTGTATTAAATACTTGTTCCCTAGTCAGGAAACATCATGAAGTAACACTTCTGCTTCTACTTAGGTCCTGATCAACGCAATGTATCAAATGCTATATTTTGCACATGGATGGCAGTGGGAAACATCCTAGGATATTCTTCTGGCGCAAGTGGAAAGTGGAACAAGTAAGACCTTGCTAATATTTTAGGGTTATTTCATGTTTCTGCATACAGCTAACTATGTAAACTCCATTGCAGGGAGTTTCTAAATTGAATTTATTATTATTATTATTATTATTTTATGGAAATATATTCTTATAAAATTAATAATCCACAATTGGAAACATGACAAAGGAGAAAAGTTGCTTTTACACATGCTGAAGTACTAATTTAAAGGATCTCAGAAGTGGTTTTGATAATTGAATTAATGTAAATCTAATGATTATGTATTGGTGCTTCTTGTTATTATTGTTGCTATGGTATGAAATCCATTAAGCAAGTATTGCATGATTAACAGAAATACCTGTGTATATTACAATCGAAGTTCTTTCTATATTTACTGCTGGTTAATATTTGTTTTTTCTTTCCTAAACAGATGGTTCCCTTTCCTGACAAATAGAGCATGCTGTGAAGCATGTGGCAATCTTAAGGCAGCATTTCTTGTTGCTGTGGTAGGTTACCACAAAAAATTGTTTTGATTGTACCTTTATGTTTGACTTTTTGTTACTATTCAGAGATCTTTGTTAGCCTGAATTTTTTTTCTTATTACCGGGAAAACATTCTCCTTCAGTTTGTCTTGCTTTTCCTATCCGTTTACTTTTAATTAATTTCCTTGTGGGGTAACATCATCTCTGCCTACATATCTGACTTTTTTCTTTGTAGAAGATGTTGGAGACCATAAGCATGACTGATCATAACATGGCCTATTTTTTTCCTTGTTACTTAAAATGTATGCTGTCCTTGAAGTGTCCAGTTCCTTCTATTATTTGTTTTTTAATAATTCATTAGTGAATTAATGAAAATAGGACCGAACATTTTTTCATTGATTTGGGAAAGGCATCTGATAGTGTGCTTAGAGATGTTTTGTGAAAGGCTTTAGAGAAGAATCGTGTTTGAATTGCTTACATATGAGCAATCAATGATATGTATGAGGTGGGCACATATCTTGTGACATTGGAAATACAGAACATTTACCAATGAGTATAGGTGTGCGCATGAATGGTCAACTTTGAGCCCCTATCTTGTTTGCTTAATTCTAGACATGCTTACGAACTTGTCATAATGCACGTGCTTTGTAGATGATATAGTTTTACTTGGGGAGTTGATAGGAGAAATAAATAAAAACTTAGAGATATGGAGGCAAGCTTTAAAAACACACGCTTCTCATCTAAGTAGACGTAAAACAAAATAAACACAAAAAAGAAGTAAAACAAAATATGTGGAATGCATGTGTAAAAAGAGAAACACAAATCCTAGCATAAAGGTGAAAATTAGAGAACCTATAATCTCATGAGTCTCACGTTTTATGAACCTTGGGTGCATGACAGGAAAATAGCAACCCTAGGATCCAAGCAGGTTGAATGATATGGAGGAATGTGTCGGGTGTGCTTTATGATAATAAAGTACCCTCAAACTTAAAGGAACTTTACCACACAGCTATAAGACCTGCAATATTGAATGAAAGTGAATATAGGGTTGCAAATATGTGAATATTATGATGGACGAGTGGTCACACAGGACAAGATAGAATTAGAAATATAATCATTAGGGTGGAAATTGGCATAGCCTCCTCGTTGAAAAGGATTGCAGTCTTGTATTTAGGTTGTTTGAGCACGTGTGGAGAAAATTCATTGAAGAATGCTAAGGATGGAAGACCAAATGAAGGATAGTCCAAACTACTACCTCCGTCCCATTTTATATGTAGTTTAAAGTTGTTCCACACATATTAAGAAAAATGATTAGTAGTCTAGATTTTATAAAAATGTTGTCTAAATTACCATTTAACCCTTTATCTCTCTACATAGATAAGCGTGAATCATTTATTAAATGTAAAAAGTTGTCATGATTAATAAGGGCAATAGTGGAAAAGCATGTTTGATGCTTTCTTGAAAATGTAAAACAACAATTATTTTGGGACAAATTGATTTTGGTAAAACAACTTATAAAACGGGACAGAGGTAGTTTAGTCTAAACTATTAAGAGAAATTTAGAGGTTAGGTAATTGGTCTATCTTTGGACTTAATACATAATAGAACATTATGACATTGATTGATCCATGTAGCCAATTCACCCAGTGGGAATTTTTTTGATTGTTTTTATTGTATGAATTCTCTTGTGGATAACATCATCTTCACTTGTGTTACTCTTTCATTAAAAGAACACAGAAACCGTAAGGCAGTGCCATTATGTCCTGAGGTTGTCAGCTAGCAGATATGTCAAGTTTTTCAATCATATGGTGTTAAACATACTGATTTAGATCTACTAATTTGCCTGATTGCTTAGAATCTCATATTACAATATTGGCAGGTGTTTTTGACATTATGCACACTTGTAACCCTATATTTTGCTGATGAAGTTCCGCTTACTACTGTAAAGCAACATCACCGGTTATCAGATTCTGCTCCTTTATTGGATGAACAACAGCAAAATGGCATTGAATTTTCAAAATCAAAGCCTTTATCCGTTATAAATGAAGCCAATGGTAAGATAAGTGAGGACCATACTGAGAAAGATGTAGAGTTGAAGCATGAGAATTTCAATGCTGGGGAAGATCATAATGAAAATTTAATGGATGGACCCGGAGCAGTATTGGTTAACTTGTTGACCAGTTTAAGGCATTTGCCACCTGCTATGCATTCAGTACTGGTTGTAATGGCTCTCACTTGGGTAGGTAGTTAAGTTTTTATGTGCAAAAGATTCTTCTCACATCACCGTTGTGTGTTTTCATATTGGTAGTGACGGTGCTTCTCATTTGAAATCATTCTTATATTTCCTTCAATCTTGTGCCAACCTGCAGATGTCATGGTTTCCCTTTTTTCTGTTTGATACGGATTGGATGGGGAGAGAAGTTTATCACGGGGATCCAAAAGGAAGCACCTCTGAAGTAGATCTTTATGATCAAGGTGTTAGAGAAGGTGCATTTGGTTTGCTATTGAATTCTGTAAGAACTCAAGATTGAGCATAATTTCTTTTCAAAAGAGATTTATTACAAAAGCTTTACCAGCGATGATGGGGGACTTTGTGTTGTTGTTCTCTCATTGAAATTCTGGACATTTTTGTGGATTATTATGAACCTGACACTGTGTTTATGGCTTGATAGGTTGTGCTTGGAATCACCTCTTTTCTCATTGAACCAATGTGTAAGTGGATGGGTGCAAGATTAGTTTGGGCAGTGAGCAATTTTATCGTTTTTATTTGCATGGCCGGCACTGCTATCATTAGTCTTATATCTGTCCGTGATTATTCTGGAGGGATAGAACATGTAGTGGGAGCAAATGAGGCTATCAAGGTTGCTTCCTTGGTTGTGTTTGTGCTTCTTGGTTTTCCGCTTGCGGTGAGAGTAGTTGGCACATTTAAATTATTTTGTTGCATTGTCAATTTCCTTCTTTTCCTTGCCAGTCCTTACGACCAATCATTGTATTAGTTGGTGTATATATATATATATATATATATATATATATATATATATATATATATATATATATAAGGAAGTTCATGACAGGATAAATTTGCCATGTGTCTGTTGCAGATTACCTATAGTGTTCCTTTGCAGTCACAGCAGAGTTGACTGCTGATTCAGGAGGTGGCCAAGGTTGGTATTAAATGTAGATGTAGATGTAGATGTTGTGCTTAACTTTTGGTCTGTTAAAGTTTCTGACTTCAAGATTGGTTCTGCAGGATTGGCTATAGGGGTTCTAAATCTTGCAATTGTTGTTCCGCAGGTAGCTTATTCTTCTCAAATACCGTTGTCTTTTCTTAACCATAATTGGAGATCTGACCCTTTTAGACTTACATAGGCATCTTGTTTTTATCTATTATTATTATTATTATTATTATTATTATTATTATTTTTTTTTTTTTTTTTTTTTTGTTGTTGTTGTTGTTGTTGTTGAGTTTGATATCTAATCTAATAATATACAATTTGGCGTTTTGTTCTTTCCTATGCAATTAACAGTTTTCCTCCCTTAGCTTTTTCGTTGTTATTTTTGGATAAAATTACAGTATAACTCATTTTACAACTTAATAATTGAAACTTATTACGACTGACAAACCAAATTATATCTAAAATGATAACTACTTTGAGGGGGCTTGCCCTCATTATCCAAGGGATCAAACAGTCCACGGCCATTAGGCCTTGTTAGGTACTCCCTCCATCTCATATTATACTTTGAGTCATTTCACACAAATTAAGAAAAGTAGTTAATTTTGTATGGGAAAGAAAAATGTGAGTTAGTTTACTAAATTAACCTTCATTAATGACATTGGAAAGATAAATTAATAGAATTTTAAGAGATTTTATTAAATAATGAAGGATATGGCAGGAAAAGTAACATTAATGCGTCATTGGTATTCTAAAAAGTCATGTATTATGAGACACATTTTTTTGCTAGAAAGTCATATAATATGGGACAGAGGGAGTACAAGTGGGCCTTGGCAGCTCCTAGACACCGATAGTAATAAGAGACGGAGGGAGTACAAGTGTAGGTGTTAGTGTCCGACACATGCACCAGACACGTCTTCAATTTGAAGTGTCTATGCTACACAAAATTGACACCGATAGTAATAAGGGACGGAGGGAGTACAAAGTGTAGGTGTTAGTGTCCGACACATGCACCAGACACGTTTTCAATTTGAAGTGTCTATGCTACACAAAATTGAGGGGACAGTTGGTTGTTTGATTGGTTATTAATTGTGGGAGATAATACCAAGCTCTCAATTACCTAGTGACTTATATAGTAGATTTTAGTTTTCTCTGCACATTAGATTATCCTGATTCTTGATTCAAGGAAAGAGAAGCACATCAATAAAACTCTTCCTTTTCTTTCTGAAATTGCTACTTTGACCTATCAGAATGCTTTTCTTTCTCTTGTGAAATACATACATTTCACTCATGTTTGAATCTCTTGTAAATGTTGTTAGATCTATTTTGATGTATTACTGGCTTCTTTAGATGATTATATCCCTTGGTTCTGGTCCGTGGGATGCTCTCTTTGGTGGTGGCAATATTCCTGCCTTTGTTTTGGCCTCTATATGTGCTCTCGCCGGTGGTGTTATTGCAACTCTCAAACTGCCAAATTTGTCTAGCAATGCCTTCAAGTCATCCGGATTTCATTTTGGCTAGTGGTTGGGAGATCTGACCTGGTAATATTTCTAACTTGTACATGGTCCTCAGAAATTGGAATAACAAGAGAAGTATGGAGCTGGCACGGGGTGATTGTGTTATGTTGCTTTCTAATCCACAAAAGGCGCATTCCATATTCAAATTCATTCATTCTTCCTCCCACAATGTGGGTGCCTGTATTTTATGTAATGTTAACTGACTTCACAATAGAAGAAAGAATAGGTGCATATAGTATTATACACTTTGTAATCACTATTATTCAGTCATTAGTGATTACAATATGATGAATCAATTTTTGAGAGTTAATCTTGTTACTTAGGCTTGCATTTGCTTAATGAATGCACAGAAATGCTTATAGAAAATACAAATCTTTTTGTTGGGTTGTGTGCCTGTTGTAAATGTTAAGGTCATTTTGTTACACTGCCACGTAGAACATTGTAAGCCGTCTGAAGTTAATCTTAAAATGGGAAGAGGAAAGAGCTTGAGAGCATTCATAACGTTTTGATTTTCTTTTTTGGTAATTAGACTTGAGTTTTGTTTAGTTAGTTTAGTTTGTGACACAGACGTGATCTCATCTGTTTGCTTGTTGCCTTTTTTTTCTTCTTCTCAAAGTATGCTTGTTAATCTGTCGTTGGAGATTAGCATGTCTGAACTAGGCCGTTTTATTGGGCCAACTTTAGTGGTTTATGCTTTCAAGATTGCAAAATAGTTTCTTGGAAGCTTAGAATTAAATGGAATAACTGTTTACATTTGACTAGGCAAATGATTTTCGTTTGTACTCACATTTATAGAGAAGGTAATTTTT
This sequence comes from Oxytropis ochrocephala, assembly GCA_020916435.1. Lineage (NCBI taxonomy): Eukaryota > Viridiplantae > Streptophyta > Magnoliopsida > Fabales > Fabaceae > Oxytropis > Oxytropis ochrocephala. The sequence goes on from CM037088.1 coordinate 56,279,028, forward strand.
CGCTAATAAGCTTACAGGTCATGGTACTAACTTAAGTGGTTTTGTTTGGTGGGATCTTATTTCTAGTTTTATTGTTGAAGTTTTTTTCAATAAGTTGGGTTTGCCTAGCTACAAATTTTGCTAATCTCATTGATTTCTGCGTTCTTTCTTTCAATGGATTGAGTTTTTCTTTTGCTTCCTTTTTTTTGGTGTGCTGCAAATGATTGGTAATGGCTTTTGCGCCAACTTGGTTGGGATGAAAGCCATTGTAATGATACTTTTGCATACTTTTATAGGTTTGTTCTTAATTCCTTTCAGTTGTAATTCTGTTTTTGCTCATGGATTTTAGTCTAGTTCACCTATGTTTTTGTGTATTTTCACTTTAGGGTTGTTTTTTTCATACCCCCACCTTTACCCCTTATACCCCCACATTAATGTGAAACCCCAAAATACCCATTTGAATTTTTTTTTTTATTTTTAAAAAAGGTCAATCGTATATATGTATTTTGGACATATGTATATATGTATTTTGGACATATATACGATGTCTATATTTAACACATCGTATATATGTCCGTAAGACGTATATATAGGGGTGGCAATGAACCGAACCAACTCGAACATAGTTCGAAACTCGACTCGATAAATAGCTCGTTGAACTTGGTTCATGAACCAAATGAGTTGAACTTGAGCGGAAAATTGACTCGTCAAATAAATGAGCCAAACTTGAGCTAGGTATAGTTCAAGTATGGTTCATGAATCAACTATATATTACTCCATTTTTATTTCAATATGATCTTTGTTATGCATTTTGTGTTTCTAACGCAAGGTTTGTTTGTTTATTTGTTGGTGCAATTTTTTTAGCACTAACTATTAGGTTATTATATCATTATACAATTCTAAAATTATTTTATTATTATACTTGTTTATTTTTTTATTAAACATGAGATAGATAAACAAAAATATTATATTTATATTTATATTATTTATATTTTCATATAAAGTAATTATTTCATTCAAAACTATTAGTAAATTGTTATTTTTAAATTTCAAAAATCTAGAATTTCCTGGGTTTTTTTTACAAAAAAATAGATTTTTTTTAACTTTTTATTCTCGCGATCCGAGCTCACGAGCTGAATCGAGTTGCTCGCGAGCTTGAGTCGAGTCGAGCTGAGCTGAGAAAAAAGGGTCATGTCGAACTCGAGTCGAGCTACGAGCTGAGCCAATTCTGATCGAGTCGAGCCGAGCTGAACCAAGTTCGACTCAGCTCGACTCATTTCCAGCCCTACGTATATACGATTGGCTGCGTATGATGCAATCGTATATACGTATTTAGGACATATATACGATGTGTTAAATATAGGCATCGTATATATGTCCAAAATACATATATACGATGGGTTGTTATATATTTTTTTTAATTTTTTTTTAAATTTTAACGGTTATGATTTCACTTTCAAAGTTGATCAACGGTGTGGATTGCACCGACAAAATCAACGGTTGATAATCTTTTACCTCAACTATAAATACCCACTCCCACCATCACTATTTTCACACCAAAAATTCAACTTCCTTCTCTCACACAACACAAGTCAAGATGATGTAGGCTTCACTAATGTCATACTACGAGCCTTCTTCCATCGCTATTGTTCATTCTAATTTGGGTCTCATTGATCATCAGGGCATCACCTTCCAAGATGATGGTGTAGGTTTTGATGGGAGAGATGTTATGCAGTGTAGGTTAAAACACTGCATATCATTTGCTGCTCTTAAGCAGAAACTACTGCAGATGGTGGTTCAACCTGAGAACGACGAACATGAGATAATTCGTATTGTTTAAATGATGAAGGTCTTTACCGGTTTACCATGGATGTCAACAGCGAGGATGACCTCCGAGACATGATGTCCAATCATATTAGGTTTAAATGGAAGAGTTACATTCATCTGTACGTCGAAACTAGAAGAACGTCGCCGAGGTCCTTCGTCGATAAGCGGAATGGGTGATGAAGGTCTTTACTGGTCTACCATGGATGTCAACAACGAGGATGACCTCCGAGACATGATGTCCAATCATATTAGGTTTAAATGGAAGAGTTACATTCATCTGTACGTCGAAACTAGAAGAACCGTCGCTGAGGTCCTTCGTCGATAACTCCACCAGCTCAGTAGTTTCTATTGTATTTTCTTTTTATCTGTCTATTTTTATTCTATTTGTTTATGTTTTATCGCTTGTGTAAGTTTGTTTTATCGAATCTATGAAATCAAAAATTTATGGAAACTCGTAAAATATAACACCCGAAAAAAAGTAATAATAAAGTGCAAACATAAAAGTAACATGAGTACAAATACATCAAAGTAGTAAAAAATCCCTAACGTCCTCGTCCTCGTCCTCCTCCTCGTACCCGTCTAAGTGCTTGCGGAACCTCATCTGGTAGTGCCATCCCCACCAGCTGATAGAGTGCCCAATACGCCCGAGTGCCACTAGGGATCTCCCCATCACGAATCCCCTCCCTACAAGCGGTCACAACCTCCCTCATCCACTTAGGATCGTCGTATCGTAGCTTTGGGGAGGGTGTCCATACTACTGGTGTTATACCCCAATTTTGTCCGTATTCTTTTTCTTGTTCTAGTCGTTTATTTCTAGTAAGGGCGTATTTCGAAGTCGCATGTTTACGAGAGTTATCAGTGTAGAGTCTCAATTACCAACCCTAGCCAATTCCAATCGCTATGTTCAACTAACTCGAAATACCGCTATTTAAATTAGGCGCGCGCGCGAATGATCGATCTTTTCGTGCGTTCTTCGATTTAATATCTGTATTCAAGTTTAGTCGTACGTGAACCGGTCTACCAAAAATTCATTTTTCTCAAAGTTGGCTTAAATTCAGACCTAAGGATGCGATTCAGAGTTATTTTTAACGCGCCCATTTTCTTATATTGTTGGTCTAGTCCTAGCACAGTCGTCAAGTCCGGTTCGTTTTCGTCTTTATATTTGGTTTTTTTCCTAGTATTTTTCCTTACTTTGTTCACTTAATTTATTTAAGCACTTAATAAGTCTAAAAATGTCAAAAATTCAATTTAATTTAATTTGCAATTTAATAATACTATAACAGTCCAAAAAATGTCAAAAAATAGTATTTAGTTTAATTTAGAAATTAAAAGCACTTAATAGTCCAAAGAGTCCAAAAATACAAAAAATCATAATACTAAAAAATACAAAAAATGGGAATCCGAAAATAATAGAGAAAAATGCAAAAAAATACAGAGGTGCGATTAGGATTCTTCAGCTGCTCTCCAACCGCTAATTTGGGCTGCAGATCTGAAAAACAAGGAGGGTCAAAGTTAGTCAAAGCCCAAGGAAAACAAAATTAAATGCTAAACCTAGAATTTTTAGTATAAAAATAGGATCGGACCTCGAAAGACACGAATTTTGAGTAAGGAAAACCATCGAAAAAGATTAGGGTTTTACATGAAACCCTAATCATCTAAGCAGATTGTGTAGATCTGAGCAGTCAAAAAAAAAAGAGGGAGGAAGGACTCAGAACACAGTAGAAGGGAAGCAGAAAGCAGTAGAGAGATCGTTTTATTTTTTTTGAGTAATCTGAAAACAGGTTGGTATTTCTTTTTTTCTTTAGATCTGTAAATAGGGGTTTATATGTTGTTTAGATTTCAAATTCGCATGTATGTACTAGTAAAAAACTAACATATGCTACAGAATCAAAAACAGATAGTTTATTTTCAAAGTTCATGAATAAAGCTCTCATGCTGTGTCTAAAAAAAAAACGTGTATGTTTCGATTAGAGCTCATCAAATAGGTTATGCGTGAAAACTGGTTTTGTTGTTGTATATTCAGATCAAAATAGTTATACTCAGAGACCTAACAACATAAAAACAGAATAAATAGAGAAGTAAAAAGGGTAGGAAAGAAACCAGACCAGTGAAAGCGTAAAGAGAAAATAATAAGAATAAAATACTGACCTTAAGCTCGCCGGAGCTCCGGTTGTCTTCTCCGGCGAAAGCTCCGGCGAGCTCATCTGCAAACCAATCCAAAGACGTAAAAACCACCACTCCACCCGCGCTGAAACTTCCTTCAAACCGAATACTACCTAAACCGAACCCAGAAACAAAAACACATCAGATATGTTTGATTTTTTTGAGTAGAAAGGAAAGAGAAAGAAAGAAAAACTAAAAAAAAGAAAGGGAGAAGAACAGAGAAGTAGCGAAGCTCACCACGCTCTCGCCGGCACCGTCCCTCCTCGTCGCGAAACCGACCGAACGAGCAGCTTCCCCCGTGGAACCCGGCGCAAACCTCGCCGGATGTTCTCTCTCCCTCCCTCGCCGTGAAACAGGGCGGATTTTCCGCCGGACTTCTCTCTCTCTCTTTGGTCGCCGCGCATTGCGCATTAGTATGAAGAAGGGTTGGGTTTTGTTTTTAGGGTTCTCGTTTAGAATTAGGTTTATATGTGATGTTTTATTTTTATTTCTTTTTAATTATTCAGAGTGCTAGATGCACCCCACTATTCCAAACAAGACGCCTCCCCTACTTAAGCCCAGTTCGCATTCTGGGCTCCCAGATGTGAACTGGGCTTTCCCTTTCACACCCCTTATTATTTATACAGCCCCCTGCGACTAACAAAACCCCAATTTACTATGTTCACCCCCCCTGTTTTTTTTTTTCTTTTCCAATAACAATATAAATAATTTTTCTCATAAAATAAAATAAGCGGTGAGTCGGTTGTACAACCAAAAGGTCGATCACTATTTTAAGGCCAATGAGTACATGCAGATTCCAAGTAACCCTACAAACCTAACGAATAAATTATTTCTCTAAAAATAAAGCGGCTAAGTCGGGTTGTACAACCGGGTTAGTCATTATTTTAGGGCCAATGAGTATGTACATGCAGATTCGGTAACCTACGAACCTAACAAATACGAATAAACCATTTTCCAAAAAATAGGGATTAAGTGGTACATCTGATCGGGTTAGTCAGCGTTCTAGAACTAATGAGCTGTACAGTTCAGGAGTTCTAGAATACCTATTCTAAAACGAACCCACCTCACACCAAACCACTTTCTTTCAAGAACCCTAAAATTATTTTCAAAAGTAGGGGGCTAAGTCGGTTGTACAATCGGGTTAGCCAGCGTCTTAAAAATCAGTGAGCTGTACAGTTCAAGGAATCCTAGGATCCCTACATTAAAAAACACCAACCCACAAACATTTTCAGGAAGAACTACGTAGCTTTGATTCCTCCATTGCATCCGGAGGTACGTAGGAGCAAGATTCAACCCTTGTCAAGCACTAAAAAACAAAAACCTAAATAAGTCTTTTTTTTACAAATAAAAGGGTAACTATTAAATAAATCCTAAATTAATTAGACAATAGGATGTCGTGGGGTGCTAATACCTTCCCCACACATAACGACTCCCGAACCCTAACAACGCCTTATCTTAAAACTTAAAGGGATTTTCCGAATTTGCCCTTAAACTAAAATTTGGTGGCGGCTTCCTAAAGAACCATTTCGAAGAATCCTTTCCCGGATTTTTCGGTCGCTACAGCTGGCGACTTCACTGGGGACGTATTTATTTTTAGAGAGTCAAAACCTAGTTTAATTAATTTAGGATTAAATTCAATTTTACCCTTTTATTTATTCATTTATTTATTTCCTTTTGCAATAATTATGTTATTTGTTTGTGTAAACCCTAGGGGTAGGCAGCGATATTTTGTATGTATGTTTGTTTTGTTTTGCGACTTTGGGTTTATTTTGCTCCTACACACCTTGCACTTCTACACTTCACACACGTGAGAAAAGTCCTCTACCCGGACTCGAGCACAAACCTAAGTTAGAAGCGAGATTGCGTAGTGATGGCTGCGGGACGACGCGTCGTTGGGTGGTCACGAAAATCTCACCTAGAGTTTGATTCCTTTTGAGGATGCTATCCCTTCTAATAGTTTGCCTATTGTCGGGGTCAGTGTTCTTGACTGGGGTCCTTGGCTCTAGGAACCATGTGTAGGATCCTTTAGAACCAACCTTGTGAGGTTCACTATAAAGAAAGCCTTAGACCCATTTCCATAAGATACCTCCTAGGTTCACAAAGGAGCTTAACACCCTTGCATTCAAAACAAACATTAGTGCATGTCGTCTTTTTACAAACAAGAAAACAAAAAAATCAAAAAAAAAACAAGAAAAATCAAATTTGTTATTTTTCCACAAAACACATGCATCTTTCCTTTTACATCATATGAAAATACATATCACATGCATGCAAAAAATATGCCACATTACATGCATTTTTTTCCTTACATGCATTGTTTTAATTTGCTGTCAGGGAATTGTAAGCCTTTTTGACAAAAAAAAAAAATGGATCAAAGCATCAAGAAAACCGTGAAATTGAGAATCGAGATAAACCGGACCTAAAAAGCTTGCTTGACCTAAGCGACAAGATGCCATCGGGACGGCGTGATTCCTTCTCCAACAAATATGGGAATATTACGAGTCTCCTAAAAATCAATGTGCAAGCGAGGCCCACTCGCTCTAGCCCGGTTCTATGATCTACAACCCGGTGCTTCACTTTCCAAGACTATCGGTTGGCTCCAACCTTAGAAGAGTTCGAACAGATTCGCAATTCCCGTGAGAACAATAAGCCCTACCGATATCTTTGAAAATAACTCTTGGGTTAAAGGTTTGGCGGTATCCTCAAAGTCAATGCATCAAGTTTAGCTAAAGAAGTGGTGGTAAAAGAGAAAATGGAAGGTCTACTAGAGAATACTTGGAAGAAGTGGGCTTTTTAGTGGTAAAAATGATTGGGTTGCCTTGGTGATGTCCTAGCACTCCTTATCTATGGGATTGTTTTGTTCCCTTATGTTCTTGACCGTTGACTACACCGCCATTGACGTCTTTCTAGCCTTCAAAATTCAAGACAGAATCCTACTTGATTATCCTTGCCGACATATATTACGCTCTCCATGATCGCCATGACAAGAAAGCGGTGTGTGCTCATATGTTGCTTACATGTCTTTGTATCGTTGGTTTGTCTCCCACATCTTCAAGAGTAACCATCACATCGAAGCTAAAAGCAAAGCGATCGAAGCAATACATCACCAACCTCGGGGAAGCGACATAACATGGTGTTCCCTTGCTCGAGACACAAATGAGTTTATTTACCAATGTGAGGGTTTCCCAAATGTCCTCTCATAGGAACTAAGTGGTTGCATCAATTACAATCCGCGCTTGCCTTAAGACAACTTGGTTATCCGATGTTGCATCCGCCTCCAACGAGAATCTTTGACCGCCTTTGTATTGGACAAAAGAGGTTCTGAAGATCTTAATATGTTAAGAAGAATCAGTCGAGCATGGGACAGAGTACTCAAGAAAGGTCGCCTTGACTTGGGTCGCAGGGGAACTAATGTAGGGGAAAGTTACCTTCAATGGGTTCAACTCAGAGTCCAAGAGGTCAAACTACCCTTCCGTCCTGCGCTTCCAGCTGAGCCAGAAGTTCCTGAACCTACTCCTATCCTTAACGAAGAAGTTGAGAAACTCAAGAGCTCCTTGGCAAAATCTGAACAAGAGAAAGCTGAATTACAAGCTCAGTTAGAAAGAGCTCTTCAAGAAAAGAGGAACATGCGGCAAGAGAATGCTCTCAAAGATAGGCGTATCGCTGAATATGTTGAGGAGTTGAGCGCGGGCAGCAAAAAACTCTTTGATGTGCAAAAATGTCTCAAAGGCGCTAATGATGAACTCAAGGCACGTAACCAAGATAGAGATAGAGCTATTGACAAAGCCTATGCATTTGAAGCACAACTAAGCAGATCCAGAGCAGCTGAGAAGGACTTGCAAGGTCAACTAGAAAGAATGAGGGCTCACTTGGAGGAGTTAGTTGCGGAGTACGAGAGTAAACTTGGGGTTGAAAGGAAGGCTAAAGGTGTAGTGCTAGGAAGGCTTGAAGAATGTCAAGCGATTTCTACAACAACGATTGAGAGAGATACCACCGAGGCAAAGAGTTTCACTAGAATCGTGAGTTGCTTTGCAAAGAGACCGAAGATGACCTTACTCACCTTAAGTCCGAATACGAAATTGGACAAGTCATTGCACATCTTTGGAAAGAGGTTCTCATGCTTGGCCGGATGGGTAATGAAGCTATCGAGAGAAGTTCCAGAGCGCCCAAAGCGGTGAACTCGTTATGACTAGAGAAAACACTCCCACTAAAGTTGTTAAATTTGTTAAGTTTCAGAGGAATCTTATTGAAGTACTCCAAATTAAAGCGCGCGTGTGCCCGATGATAAGAAAAGGAAAAGAGCTTGAATGTAGTTATCGATTATCAAACATTATGTTTTCACATTTTATTAATGAATGAACTCCTTTGATTTTTGATCTAAATTTGCGTTTTATTTGTCGAAACAATGGCTTACAATTCCCTGACGCGATACACTCCATCATACATTCGCAATTCATGCATACTCATACTCACGTCATACATTTTGAAAAAAAAAAACAGAAAAAGGCAAACTGGTTCATCAACATCGTTATTGGACCCGTTCTCAAGCAAAAAAGATGGCTGAAATTCAAGACAACCAGGCGCTAAAGGATGAGATTGAGAAGCTGAAGGAGCAGATGACCGAAATGCTGGGCCTGAAAGACCAGATGGCTAAAATGATGGAGCTTCTCGCCAATAAGAACGACGAAGAAGGGGTTTCAGCTGGAAACACCGGGAACCAGGCCACAAACGTATCCCGTCCTCCTAACCCCAACGCTCAGGGTGTGCAATGGCCTCAATGGGGCTTACCACAAGGTTACACGCCTCCAATAGCAGATGCTGTCTATGGAGGAGATACTTCTGAGTTTGTTGCACAGTATCAAGATGAAATAGCGGGAAACAATGTGACTGATGAGACGGAACAAGTTCAACACAAGCCCGGTGGCGCCGCCCATGGATTTTCTCAAATCCCCGAACCTGACTTCAAGAATCATACTCGCCCTGTCGTGGTTCCAGTTCCTCATCCCTACCACAATGCGGTGGCCTTTCTCATGGCTACCAAATGAAGATCCTCAAGCAAAAGATAAAGCCGCAAATACTAGAAGAGCGTCTAAGAGCGTGGAAGGATCCAATGTGGGAGTAGGGGATGCATATGACTTATGCCTCGTTCCCAATGTGATCATCCTCATAAATTCAAAGTCTTGGGACTTCGACAAATATCGAGGGCAACTTTGTCCTCGTAGTCACCGATCATGTGCATCGCAGAAAGATGGCTCGGTTGCACGCATAACGATAAACTTTCGATCCACTACTTCCGGGACGGCTTAAGCCGAGCAAACATCAAGTCGTATATGCAAGCGAGTGCACTCACATTCGGTCTTTGGAAAGACCTAGCCGACGCTTTTTAAAGCAAATATAAGTATAACATTGATATGGCTCGATCGGACGCAACTTCAGAACATGACCAAAAGAGACAATGAGTCGTTCAAGGAATATGCCCAGCGCTGGAGAGGGTTAGCTGCACAGGTAGCACCGCCCCTGTTAGAGAAAGAAATGGTTGCCATGTTCATGGAGACTCTTCCGTCACCCTACTTCGACAAGCTGATCGGAGGAGTGTCTTCAAATTTCTCAGACATGGTTACCATAGGGGAGAGGATAGAAAGTGCAATGAAAAATGGAAAAATTACCCATAGCTCCACAGGAACCTACAACCAGAAAAAGCCTCTCTCTGGATATCCCAAAAAGAAAGAAGGAGAAACAAATGCCATCACAAAAGCCCCCTACAATACCCCTTTACCAACCTTTCAACTTCCTGCCCAAACACAACAAGCTCCACCTCCCTACCAAAATTATAGAACCCAAAATTACCCAGAAAGAAAACACATCAACTTTGACCCCATACCCATGTCTCACACAGACCTCTTCAACCACCTCATTAACAATAACCTAATCACTCCCCGACCGATGAGACCACTCCAGCCTCCTTTCCCAAGAGGTTATGATTCTAACGCTGCTGTTGGATTCCACGCTGGGCAATAGGGCATTCAACCGGAAAACTGCAAGGCGTTTAAATATGTAGTACAAGAGCCGATCGACTCAAGATGTTGAACTTCAAAGAAGACGGGTCGAATGTGGCCACAAATCCTCTCTAAGGGCATGCAAATTCATCTGTTAATGCTGTTGGAGGAGAATTCTTAATCAAAAAGGTGGAAGACATCAGGACACCTTTGGATATCATACATGCTCGATTGTGTCATTTCGGAGTCATCATGAAAGGATGCACCAACAAAAATGTGTGCGCTGACCCTCTTCATCAGATTGGATCTTGTGAATCATTCAAAGCAGTTCTTCAAGACCTACTAGACCGAACATAGTGCGAGATGGGTTCGAAGAAGGAGAAGGTGTGTATACTCTCCGATCAAGCAATATCCGGCAGCGACCACTAGAGATCCGCTACAAAGCCCGACACAAAATTGGCACTTTGGCTATGCAAGGCCCATCACTATTCAAGTGCCCGCTCCTTTCCCTTTCAAAAGTACCAAGGCGGTCCCCTGGAATTACGACGTTCAAGTTCAAGTGAAAGGGCTCCCAAGCAACCCTGATGTCACTAATATCTCAGGAACTAGCGGTATGACCCGAAGTGGGCGCATCTATACTCCTGAAGAGCTCGGTAGGGAAAAGTCAAGGGAAGAGGAAGAAAGAGTCCGCAAAGGCAAAAACAAAGAACCTGGGTTTATTGAGGGAAGCACAAGCAAGAAGGTGTTGTCCGAGCAAGAAGCCAGTGAATTCTTGAAACTCATGAGGCAGAGCGAGTACCAAGTGGTGGACCAACTGAACCACACTCCTGCCAAGATATCTTTGCTATCCCTGCTACTCAATTCTGAAGCTCTCCGTGCTGCACTAATGAAAGTACTCAACGAGGCACACGTCGCTCAAGACATCACTGTTTGCCAGCTAGACGGGATAGTAGGGAATATCGTTGCAAGCAACTACCTCACTTTCACGCAGGCAGCGAGATCCCGTAGTAAGGAAGAAGAGGCACAACAAGGCCTTACATATTTCCGTGAAATGTGGGAGTATGCCCTCGCCCGAGTGCTTATCGACAACGGTTCTTCCCCTAATGTTCCGCCCAAGTCCAACTTGGGAAGGCCTAAAGTGGGTTGGTTCTTAAAGAAACCCAACTCTACACTAGTTAGAGCCTTTGATGGGTCAAAGAGAGAAGTCATTGGAGAGATGGAGTTGCACATGCATGTAGGTCCGTAACTCTTCATAGTGGTCTTTCAAGTCATGGACATCCTCCTCCTATAGTTGTCTCTGGGAGGCCATGGATCCATTCTGCGGGAGCTGTTCCATCATCTTTACATCGAAGCTCAAGTTTGTTGTGAATGGCAAGTTAGTAGTGGTTTTGGGGAAGAGGAGGCTCTTTGGTCAATAAGTCATCCTCCGCCCGCTACATCGAGGCGATTGAGAATCATTCAAACCGCTTTCCAAGCCACGAAATCGCCAACACCACCTTTGTTGGAGAAGGAACCCCGATGCCTAAACCAAGATTGTCCAAGGCCGCCATGATGGTTGCCAAGGTCATCTTGACCAATGGGTTCAAGGTTGGAAGCGGCCTAGGGAAGAGGCGAGCAAGGATTGAGACTGATCCAATTGTCGACAACAAGAACGGATATGGGATAGGATACTGGCCTGGTCGCAAGGATAAGAATAGGGTCTACAAAGAAAAGAAAGAGAAGAGAATGGCAAGGCTCGAAGGCAGAGAGCCAAGGGTGAAGAAGTTGCTCATTTGTGATATCAACCAAAGCTTTGAAGCGCATGAATTCTAAATCCTAACCGAGATTGCTGCAATTGAAGATGATCCAAGTACGGAGGACGGTGTCGTCAACCTTATACGCCTTGTGCCCCGAGATGAAAGGTGGAGAACCGGGAGATTGTCGATTTTCTGTAGTTTTCAATTCAAAGTAATTTTTACGTAATGCAAATCCTGCCGCTCTCGCCCAAGGCCTTAGGATAACTCAATAAGGGCACACATGTTTTATTCAAGATCAAGTATCAATAAAATAACGTTTTGAATTCTTCAATAATTTTCTTCGTTTCTTATTTATTCGCTTTCGCTCTTTCTTCCACTGTTTTCATTCTGTCAATTTTAAGCTAATGCAGATCTAAAAATTTTGTCTTTGAAAATAACAATGTCGGTAATCCATATCATAACTTTGATCATCCCATTAATCAAACCGAAGAAGATGTTGAAAATGGTAGGAAACCCCTCCGAGTTAATGAGAATGATGGAACAAGAGGACAAAGTAATTCAGCCCCACGAGGAATCAATTGAAACAATCAATTTGAGTACGGATGAGGGCGAGAAAGGAGATTAAGATCGGAACTACAATGCGGATCTTTGGCGTGAGAAATCGGTTAAGCTCTTATTCGACTATGCCGATATTTTTGCATGGACATACAAAGACATGCGGACTAGACACCAACATAGTCGAACATAAAGCGCGAGAAAGCTTCGAATGCCCACCGGTGAAAGAACCGAGAAGGATGAAGCGGAAATGTCATTGAAAATCAAGGATGAGGTTAAGAAGCAATTTGATGCCGGATTTCTAGCAAAGTGTCCAAATATCCTCAATGGGTAGCCAATATTGTCCCACCGAAGAAGGATGGGAAGGTCGAGAATGTGTGTCGACTACAGGGATTTGAACAGAGCCCCCTAAAGATGACTTCCCCTTGCCTCACATTGATGTCTTGGTAGATAGCACAACAAAAAAACTCTCTTCTCCTTTATGGATGGATACTCGGATATAATCGGATCAAGATGGCCCCTGAAGATATGGAGAAAACCACCTTCATCACTCTATGGGAACCTTACATTTACAAAGTCATGCCATTTGGGTTGAAGAACTCGTGCCACACATACAGAGAGCAATGGTAGCACTATTCCACGATATGATGCATAAAGAAATAGAAGTCTATGTGGATGATATGATCGCAAAATCCAAAACTGATGAAGAGCATATTGTTAATCTGCACAAACTCTTTGAACGCCTAAGGAGGTTCAAGCTCAGACTAAATCCAGCCAAATGCACTTTCGGAGTAAGATCAGGGAAGTTGTTAGGATTCATAGTCAGTCAGAGAGGAATAGAGGTGGATCCGGCCAAAGTACGAGCAATTCTCGAAATGCCGACACTAAAAAGCGAGAAAGAGGTTCGTGGTTTCCTCGGGAGATTGAATTACATTTCGAGTTCATATCCAACTAACATTCACTGTGAGCCAATCTTCAAGCTATTGTGCAAGAATCAAGAGGCAAAGTGGAATGACAAGCTGTCAAGAAGCCTTTGAGAAAATCAAGAGGTATCTCAGAACCCGCCAATCTTAATGCCGGTGGTGTTCCGCGGACCTCTCATCATGTATTTAACAGATTCTAGATAATTCGATGGGTTGTGTCTTTGGGGCAATGAACGAGTCCGGGAAGAAGGAATATGCTATCTACTATCTAAGCAAAAAGTTCACGAAAGTGCGAGACCGGATACTCATTGTTGGAGAAAACGTGTTGTGCTTTTTTAGCCTGGCCGCACGTCGACTAAGGCGCAAAGACATGCTAAGCCACACGACTTGGTTGGTGTCAAAATGGACCCAATCAAGTACATCTTCGAAAAGCCCGCACTCACGGGGAGAATTGCTCATTTGGCAAATGCTCTTGTCCGAATACGACCTTTTGTATGTCACTCGAGAAGCAATCAAAGGTAGTACATTGGCCGAGTACTTGGCACATCAGCCTATCGAAGACTACCAATCAATGCAGTGTGATTTCCCAGATGAGGATATAATGGCCCTGTTGGAAGAAGGAAAGTCTCTAGATGATGAAAGGTGGACCATGTCATTTGACGGTGCTTGAATATTGTGGGGGCACGGAGTAGGGGCTGTGTTAATCTCCCCAGACAATCGCTTCATACCATTCACAGCCAGACTGAGTTTCTATTGCACCAACAATATCGCTGAGTATGAAGCATGTACTTTAGGCATTCAGGCAGCCCTCGAGTGGAAAGTTAAAAGACTCGATATATACGGAGACTCGGCTTTGGTCATCCATCAACTAAGAGGCGATTGGGAAACAAGAGATTCCAAACTAATCCCCTATCGCGATCACATCCTAGAGATGGCTGAGCAATTTGAGGAGATCTCCTTTCACTATTTCCCTCGGGAAGAAAATCAGTTGGCTGACGCCTTAGCAACTTTGTCGTCGATGTTCAATATCATGGATAACAAAAGTCTCACATTCTTGAAGATACAAAATCGTGAGCTACCAGCACATCATTGCCACGCAATCGAAGAAGAACCCGACAGTAAGCCTTGGTATTATGACATCAAACAATATATCACAAACAGAGAATATCCTCCTGGTGCCTCGGAAAATGATAAAAGAACACTAAGAAGGTTATCAATGGGTTTCTTTTTGAATGGTGAAGTGCTTTACAAAAGGAACCATGATATGGTCCTCCTCAGATGTGTAGCAAAAGAAGAAGCAGAAAGAATTATTAAAGATGTCCATGAGGGATCCTTCGGAACTCATTCTAACGGGCATACTATGGCAAGAAAGATCTTGAGGGCTGGCTATTACTGGTCGACAATGGAAACAGACTGTTTCAGTTATGTGAGGAAATGCCACAAATGTCAAGTTTACGCCGACAACATCCATGTACCACCAGCATCTCGAATGTTCCGCCGGCACTCGCCGTTCTCAATGTGGGGAATGGATGTCATCGGCCCCATTGAGCCTAAAGCATCAAGCGGGCACCGCTTCATCTTGGTTGCTATCGATTATTTCACCAAATGGGTTGAAGCCGCTTCTTATACAAGTGTGACAAGGTGCGTGGTTGTCAAGTTCATAAAAGAGATCTCGATCCGGTCGTTACGGTCTCCCAAATAGAATCATCACAGATAATGGGACCAACTTGAACAACAAAATGATGAAAGAATTGTGCGACGACTTCAAGATACAACACCATAACTCTCCCCCCGTCAAGGCTAAAGATGAATGGGGCATTCGAGCGGCAAATAAGAACATCAAGAAGATCGTGCAGAAGATGGTAGTGACTTTCAAAGACTGGCATGAAATGCTCCCTTTTGCTTTACATGGGTGCAGAACCTCGATCCCGCGACTTCGACAGGGGCAACACCGTTCTCACTGGTGTATGGAATGGAAGCAGTGCTACCCATCGAAGTTGAAATACCCTCACTACGGGTACTGATGGAGACGACATTAGAAGAGGCAGAATGGGTTCAGGCTCGCCTAGATCAGTTGAACCTCATCGATGAGAAGAGGCTAGTTGCATTGTGTCATGGGCAGTTGTATCAACAAAGGATGAAGAGAGCCTACGATAAAAAGGTTCGTCCTAGACAATTTCAAGAGGGGGACCTGGTGCTCAAGAAGATCTTGCCTATCCAAAAAGATTTACGTGGGAAATGGACCCCTAACTACGAAGGGCCTTACGTGGTAAAGAAGTCATTCTCTGGAGGATCCCTAATTCTCACAAATATGGACGGCGAAGACCTCCATCTCCCAATCAATTCTGATGCAGTCAAGAAATACTATGCCTAAAGAAATTATATGAAAAAAGAGAAAAATGAGCCAAGCAAGAATAAGCTCGCTAGGTCGAAAACCCGAAAGGGCGGCCTAGGCAAAAGTTAGAGCGACCCGGTGGATTGAAAACCCAAAAGGGCAATCCAGGCAAAAATTAGGGTCAAGAAGTTGGACCAAAATGCTGAGGCAGACAACATCTCTAAAAGTCGAATGATGATTGGTCAAAGGCGTGAATATGGGTATCCGACAATGTTATCTCAAAAGACATTAGCTACCAACAAATCTGCTTAGTATTCCTGTCTTTCTGTTTCTTTCAATTCGGTTACTGATGTAATCTTTCAGTCAGTGTGCCTTCTGCATACTTGGCTTCCAATATTAATATCAAACACTTTCCATTCTCTTTCATTCTCCCTCATTTTGAAATGATGTTTTTTTTGGTAAATGATACTGAATTGCGAAACATGTGCCATAATCATAAGCATTACGATCATTACGAAATTCTTGAAAATCACAGAAAAGATATGATCTCTCATAAAAGCAGTCACAAAAAATGAACAAATGCACCCACTGAATACTTCAAATGAATCACAACACGCCCCAAAGATGTCAATCTCGCGATATAAATATACCAGATGATTTCATATCTCACGCCAGGAATCCCGCGAGTTGATAGAACCAGTCAAAAAAAAAGGGACTGCCCAAAAAAAAAAAAAAAATCATTCCACGTCTCATGCATCATCCCGCCAAATACCATTCATCAAACACCTTACAATACACTCATGTGCCATGCACCGCATCATTAAAGGTTTCACTCAAGCGCACACCCTCACTAGGGGCATCCAAACATAATCCCACACTATATAACAGATCACCGAGATCCCTCAGACCCCGAGTGGTCCTTCAGAGCACTACGCTCCTTCGTGCCCCTAGGGGCCCAGTCGCAACGTCGAGTCGAGCCCGACGGACCGCCGCGAACCGAGTGGTCCTTCGGACTAGTTGTGTCACCTAAGACATGGTGTACGTCCTTCATGGTCAACATATCAGTTCCGGATCTGATCTTGACCCACCATGGCCGCTCGAGTATAAAGGCCCCCTCAGACCGTTTAATTAGTACCATAGCTAGTTGCGCTCCTTCAGACCACGACGGTCCTTCGATTAAGGCCTAAGCGGCCTTCCGGACCTTAAGTGGTCCTTCGAGCCTTATCGCTCCTTCCGGACCTTAAGTGGTCCTTCCGAGTCTTAGCGCTCCTTGAGTCCTTGACGACCCTTCATTTAACCACGGTTAATGCACCGAGTGTTAACCCTTCCTTGCTCCTCTCAAAACTTCACTTCCCACTTAAGCGGACAAAATTAGCGTCTATCTTATCTTTATTTCTATTTCTACTACGAAAGTTCTAGAGCTCAGCACTTTCTAGTAAAATATTAATAAAGAGGGGCAGCTGTTATACCCCAATTTTGTCCGTATTCTTTTTCTTGTTCTAGTCGTTTATTTCTAGTAAGGGCGTATTTCGAAGTCGCATGTTTACGAGAGTTATCAGTGTAGAGTCTCAATTACCAACCCTAGCCAATTCCAATCGCTATGTTCAACTAACTCGAAATACCGCTATTTAAATTAGGCGCGCGCGTGAATGATCGATCTTTTCGTGCGTTCTTCGATTTAATATCTGTATTCAAGTTTAGTCGTACGTGAACCGGTCTACCAAAAATTCATTTTTCTCAAAGTTGGCTTAAATTCAGACCTAAGGATGCGATTCCGAGTTATTTTTTAACGTGCCCATTTTCTTATATTGTTGGTCTAGTCCTAGCACAGTCGTCAAGTCCGGTTCGTTTTCGTCTTTATATTTGGTTTTTTTCCTAGTATTTTTCCTTACTTTGTTCACTTAATTTATTTAAGCACTTAATAAGTCTAAAAATGTCAAAAATTCAATTTAATTTAATTTGCAATTTAATAATACTATAACAGTCCAAAAAATGTCAAAAAATAGTATTTAGTTTAATTTAGAAATTAAAAGCACTTAATAGTCCAAAGAGTCCAAAAATACAAAAAATCATAATACTAAAAAATACAAAAAATGGGAATCCGAAAATAATAGAGAAAAATGCAAAAAAATACAGAGGTGCGATTAGGATTCTTCAGCTGCTCTCCAACCGCTAATTTGGGCTGCAGATCTGAAAAACAAGGAGGGTCAAAGTTAGTCAAAGCCCAAGGAAAACAAAATTAAATGCTAAACCTAGAATTTTTAGTATAAAAATAGGATCAGACCTCAGTCAAAGACACGAATTTCGAGTAAGGAAAACCACTGAAAAAAGATTAGGGTTTTACACTGAAACCCTAATCATCTAAACAGATTGTGTAGATCTGAGCAGTCAAAAAAAAAAGAGGGAGGAAGGACTCAGAACACAGTAGAAGGGAAGCAGAAAGCAGTAGAGAGATCGTTTTATTTTTTTGAGTAATCTGAAAACAGGTTGGTATTTCTTTTTTTCTTTAGATCTGTAAATAGGGGTTTATATGTTGTTTAGATTTCAAATTCGCATGTATGTACTAGTAAAAAACTAACATATGCTACAGAATCAAAAACAGATAGTTTATTTTCAAAGTTCATGAATAAAGCTCTCATCATCGTGGTCTCAAAAAAACGTGTATGTTTCGATTAGAGCTCATCAAATAGGTTATGCGTGAAAACTGGTTTTGTTGTTGTATATTCAGATCAAAATAGTTATACTCAGAGACCTAACAACATAAAAACAGAATAAATAGAGAAGTAAAAAGGGTAGGAAAGAAACCAGACCAGTGAAAGCGTAAAGAGAAAATAATAAGAATAAAATACTGACCTTAAGCTCACGGAGCTCGGTCGTCTTCTCGCGAAAGCTCCGTGAGCTCATCGCAAACCAATCCAAAGACGTAAAAACCACCACTCCACCCGCGTTGAAACTTCCTTCAAACCGAATACTACCTAAACCGAACCCAGAAACAAAAACACATCAGATATGTTTGATTTTTTTGAGTAGAAAGGAAAGAGAAAGAAAAAAAAACTAAAAAAAAGAAAGGGAGAAGAACAGAGAAGTAGCGAAGCTCACCACGCTTCGCCGGCACCGTCCCTCCTCGTCGCGAAACCGACCGAACGAGCAGCTTCCCCCGTGGAACCCGGCGCAAACCTCGCCGGATGTTCTCTCTCCCTCCCTCGCCGTGAAACAGGGCGGATTTTTCGCCGGACTTCTCTCTCCCTCTCTTGGGGCTGCGCGGCGCCGCATTAGTATGAAGAAGGGTTGGGTTTTGTTTTTAGGGTTCTCGTTTAGAATTAGGTTTATATGTGATGTTTTATTTTTATTTCTTTTTTAATTATTCAGAGTGCTAGATGCACCCCACTATTCCAGCATGCACGCCTCCCCTACTTAAGCCCGCTTTGCATTACAGGCTCCCGGATGTGTTGGGCTTTCCCTTTCACACCCCTTATTATTTATACAGCCCCCTGCGACTAACAAAACCCCAATTTACTATGTTCACCCCCTGTTTCGTTTTTTTTCTTTTCCAATAACAATATAAATAATTTTTCTCGCAAAATAAAATAAACGGCTGAGTCGGTTGTACAACCAAGGTCAGATCCACTATTTTAGGCCAATGAGTGCATGCAGTTCGGTAACCCTACAAACCTAACGAATAATTTATTTCTCTAAAAATAAAAAAGCGGCTAAGTCGGTTGTACAACGGGTTAGTCATTATTTTAGGGCCAATGAGTCATGATGATCAAGTAACCTACGAACCTAACAAATACGAATAAACCATTTTCCAAAAAATAGGGGATTAAGTCGGCTGTACAGTCGGGTTAGTCAGCGTTCTAGAACTAATGAGCTGTACAGTTCAGGAGTTCTAGAATACCTATTCTAAAACGAACCCACCTCACACCAAACCACTTTCTTTCAAGAACCCTAAAATTATTTTCAAAAGTAGGGGGCTAAGTCGGTTGTACTGTACACTCCGGGTTAGCAGCGTCTTAGGAATCGATGAGTCATGCAGTTCAAGGAATCCTAGGATCCCTACATTAAAAAACACCAACCCACAAACATTTTCAGGAAGAACTACGTAGCTTTGATTCCTCCATTGCATCTGGAGGTACGTAGGAGCAAGATTCAACCCTTGTCAAGCACTAAAAAACAAAAACCTAAATAAGTCTTTTTTTTACAAATAAAAGGGTAACTATTAAATAAATCCTAAATTAATTAGACAATAGGATGTCGTGGGGTGCTAATACCTTCCCCACACATAACGACTCCCGAACCCTAACAACGCCTTATCTTAAAACTTAAAGGGATTTTCTGAATTTGCCCTTAAACTAAAATTTGGTGGCGGCTTCCTAAAGAACCATTTCGAAGAATCCTTTCCCGGATTTTTCGGTCGCTACAACTGGTGATGGTGGAGCCGGTAATAGTCTAGGGATAGATGCGCGGACGTACCAGTCTAAGTACCTAGGTACAGTCTCATCCGCCCGCTGAGCAAAATCAGTAGTGCGCAGAATATCAGGCACACTAGCCATGAAGTTGGTGATCAGAAAGATGCAGTCGATATGGCTAGGACGACCTCTGAGAGGGTCACGCGGGATGATCTGAACGTACCCAAACTTTCGCAGGCACCTATCAGACATGTAAGGAACTCTGAATGCAGCCCAGCTGATGAAGCCCCTGTATAGGGAGATCTGATCAAAGGGTCTAACATCTCTGTGCTCCTCAAATGGTCGCCAGCAGACATCCTCTGGTCGCATGTCATCAGTCATCCTCCTATAGCGGATCAGCTTCAGGTGATCTGACTTCTTCTTCCTAAAGCGCCCGGCCAGTGGCTCCGCACCCTTTATATGACCAGGCAACCTCACGGCCATGTGAGGGAAGTACCACATAATCCAATACTGAAATGCAAAAAATAAACAAAGGGTT
Source organism: Oxytropis ochrocephala (assembly GCA_020916435.1). Taxonomy (NCBI): domain Eukaryota; kingdom Viridiplantae; phylum Streptophyta; class Magnoliopsida; order Fabales; family Fabaceae; genus Oxytropis; species Oxytropis ochrocephala. Next base: position 56,299,489 of record CM037088.1, read on the forward strand.
TAATTAAAAACTATTTACCCAAACACAGTCTGAATTAATAAAAAAATTAAGTTTACATTCATACCTGGAATAGGCTGGCATACCCTCCACACTGCGCCGTGTCCCTCAAAGAGGCAGTGTTCAAGGAGTCATACATGGCAGCTAGTGCACATGCACCCCATGCATAGCCTCCAAGAACCTTTGCACTCATATAAGCCAGGTAGAGCAGCCATTTACCCTCCACCCTGTTTCCAGTCTTCATAGTGAAGATACTGTAGGTCAGAAGCAGAAGTAGATAAGCTCTCATAGAAACTGTCATGTCACCCCCATCTGCCTTATTACGCTCAAAAATCTGGAGCAGCCAAGAGAAGCTGTAATACAGACATCCTTTAGTGTTGTTAGCAGCCTCAGTCTGTGAAACACCAAGATAAGTCTCTGCAAGGTGTGTCGCATGCTCTGAGCTCACAGTAATGGTAGGAGGTGTGGCATAGTTCCCCTGGATGGGAAAATGCAGCAAGCAAGAGATGTCATCCAGAGTGATCGTCATTTCACCAAATGGTAAGTGAAATGACGAAGTATCTGAGTGCCATCTCTCGATAAAAGCCGACAGTAACTCATGGTCTACTGTGGCGTGGCCAGTGTAGAGAAGTGGGGCGGGCCACCGAGTCCCCGGCCACGTAAATGTCGTGCTGTTGAAGTAGGGCCTCAGATTGTAGGCTGCACTGGTATGGACTTTGTTCCATGAGCCCATACTTTCACAACACGCTGATAATCCTGAATTAAAATTAAATAAATGATGTAAGCAAAAAGTGCAGACTATGTGAGTTAAATAAATTATTTATGCAAAAAAATTCAACTTATCGGGTCAGCGCGTACTGAAGTGCATACAAGATCCGTCAGGTCAGTGAAGAGAGAGGGCTGAGGCTGAGGCTCCTCCTGATGCCCCTGATCTTGCTGAGGCTGCTCCTCCTGATGCTCAGACATAGACTCATCTAAGGAAGACATATTAGTCTGCGACTCCTCATGCCCCTGAGGCTGCTCCTGCTGATACTCGGGAGGCGGGGGATGGTAATGAAGAGGTTGGGGATCGTATGGCTGTGGCTGGTACTGAGGAGGCTGGGGATGGTACTCAGGAGGCGGCCTCCCCCGATACCAATCCTCATGCTGACTCTGCTGCCAGAAATCCCCGTGATAAAAATCTCCAGCGTCCTGATATTGAGGCGGGGGATGGTACTCAGCTGGCTCCGGCTAGTACTAAGCTGCGCCAGCCTATCTGATATCCTGTCTCCTCGCAGAAGCATGCAGCCGGTTATGCCTCCTCGTCCTCGTGCTCGGGAGCAGCCGAAGATGACTCTCCTCTCTCTGTGATAGGAGATACCTCCCATCTACCTGTTTGACGACGATCCCTGTGATTGCGGTGCCTACCGGACACTGTACGCAAAGGAAAAAAATTAGTAAAATAAAAATAAAAATTGCCCATCGTATATACATGATAAGTGGGGTATACACGATGCTTACTTGTTAAAACGTCGTATATATGTGGTCAAGGACGTAAATACGAATGGATGAATTATGGTCTAATCATATATACGACTAAAGAATGTATATACGATGGGTAAAAAAGTATGGACCGTATATAAGGTGCTGGTGAGGTATATGCGAGTGGCTGAATTTTGGGTCAATCGTAGATACGTTTTTGTGATGTATATTCGAATGAAAGGTGGTCAATCGTAGATATGACCAATAATGTGAAGAAATTGTGATTTGTAAAAAGGCAGGGGTATTTTGGTCTATTCACTGGGTCTGTGGGGGTATGGGGGGAAAACATGGGGGTACAAAAAAAACCCTTCACTTTATTATCAATAAAATTTAGGGGGAATATTCTTTTTCCTTCTTGATGTTTTTTTCCCTAGGGAGGGTTTTGCATCAGAAGGTTTTAACGAGGCTCCATATCCATTTCTTTTGCAAAAAAAAAAACTTATATATGATAAGCGCTTAATTAACTTATACATCAAAACATGACCATTATCTTATAAACCCTTTGAAGGTTTGAGGAGTAGGTAATGCGGAACTTCACACTTTTGAAATATCACACAAAACACAATGATCCCTCACATATTTCAAGAGTACTGTAAAAACCATTTAAAAAATTTAAAAAAGTAATTTTTCCTAGCTCTAAATCATGGATGTAGTGCATATGTGTATCCAAGTTATATAAATTAAGCCCGAACTGGTGTAGCTATGCTATATGAACCAAAACACTTTGTCGATCTGTACAAGTGGTCTACCAATCACACTACGCCCCTAGATTTCTTGCTAATAGGCTATGCGGTCGCCCGATATTCATGATCGCTCTAGAGTCCTTGTCACGATTTCATGCAAGTGATATCGTGTGACACTCATATAGGTGATTTCATCAGTGTATGCTGCAAATCATACACCACCCATAAGGCGTATGTAATTCATTAAAAGCTTTATAGTTTGTTTTGGTAAAAAAAAGCTTTATAGTTTGCCCTCTCAATAATGAAGCATTATAGTTTGTTTTGGTGAGAGGTTAGTAGTGCTTTTGTCCTTGCAGCATTGCATTCTTTCTTATTGGTATCTTCAATCTTTATGTGCGTGATCAAGTCTATATGAGAAAGTTGCTTGTGTTTGTATATTAATTGTTGCTTGTAACCTAATGAAATTGGAGAGAGAATGTGAAACAGATTCTCATTGAAATGGTAAAGTTGCGTACATCAATTTTTACAAGCTTATTTATAATGTAGCTTTTGAGGGGCTAGCTATGCCACCTCAGCAAAACAGAATGCCACATAGGATAACATCTTAACAACTATTACATCATATTAGCAACAATCTAACTGATTTCTAACTCCCTTCCTAATCAATTATGCATGTGTACAGTGAAGTAAGTTGTATCCTCTATTATCCCCCTTCAAACTCAAGGCGGTGCAAGGAAGTTCAAACACTTTGAGCTTGATCTTTAGCTCATTAAAATAAGACATAGGTAGGGGCTTTGTAAAAGCATGTGCAAGATGGGTAGAAGTATTAACATAATGTACAACTAACATTTTGCAATTACCCTTTAAGAGACAAAATGAATATCCAATACAAGCTGCTTTGTGCTTGATTGTAACATAGGATTGTGGGAAATCATTACTACACTCATGTTGTCACACAATGGAGAGGGAGTTTGAATGTTGACATGAAGTTCACATGTAAGGGATTGAAACTTGAGAAGATCTGACGAAGCATGCGCCAATACTCTGACTTTGCTTCAGCACTTGACCTAGCTACAAGCATCTGCCTTTTGGAACTCCAAGAGAAAAGATTTAGACCCAGTTAGATGCACGATCTACATGTAACAACAAGCCATGACTGATGATGCCACTTAGATACCGAAGTATTCGTTTTAGTGCATGTCAATGTGTATCCTGAGTGTGAGATACGAACTGACAGAGCTTGTTAACACTAAATGAAATTTCTGGATGTGTCAATGTGCATACTATACAGATCTATGATTGAGCAAAACTGGCGAGGGTTAGGAAGACTATCACTGCCATACTTGCTCAGCTTGACACCAAAAACCACCGATTTGGATATGCCTATGCATTCTGGAATCTGAGTCCTATGAAGGGGGTCATAAATGTATTTTAACCGAGACAACAAAAGTGAGGTATTAGTGAGATATTTTGACTCCAGTACAAGAAAGTAGTTGGGTCTGCCAATGTGCTTTGGAGAAAATGTACCATTTTGTCATTTGATGAGATCCTGGATGAGCTAAGAGGAAGAATCGATGATAAGTATATCATCTACATACACAAGTGCATACAACTAAACAACACAAATGACATAGAGAAATACATATGGATCACAATGACTTGATTAAATTCCAAATTGGTGAAATGACTGCTTTAGCCTCTTGTGCTAGGCTTGCTTGTATCAGGCGATAAAGGGGTCTATTTAGACGAAACTCTGAGAATTGTCTCTACTTACAAACCCTGGAGGTTATTGCATATAAATTTCTTCTTGAAGAAAACCATTAATAAAGGAATTATTAATGTCAATTTGTTGGATATCCCATTTTTTGGTGAGAGAGGAAAAGTAAGAAATACCCTTATTGTGGTAGGCTTGATAACAGGGGAGAAGGTCTCACTAAAACCTTAGCATGGTAGTTGGTTGTGACCTCTGGCCATCAACTAGGCCTTATATTTGTTTATGGAGCCATATGATTCTCCTTGACTCAAAATACGTATTTTCGACTTGTGGTTTTGTGATGTGGTGGTAGAAAAGTGAGTTTCCAAGTGTTGTTATCCACTAGAGCTTGATATTCAACTTGCATTGTTTTCTTCCAATATGGAATAACTAGAGCCTGTTTCACATTAATGGGTAGAAGTTGGGGGTTCATGTTGTATAATAAGTGAGATAATGGTAGGTTGGTTGACCATAGAAGATGGTGTTGGTGTTCATGGGTTGATGTAGTTATGAAGGGTGGATGGGAGAAGTAAATTTGGATGATCCAATAGAGTGTATGGTTGAATCTTGGCCATTTCTCAAGTGAACTTGTTCATTTCCCTCATATAGTGCACTTTTTTTTGGTATGTTTTGAGGGTCAGATGTGACGTGGTATGATGCTCGAGTTTCCTTAAACCAGACAGGTGGGTAAAGTGTGTTAGGAAAAGTAAAACTAGGCACAATACCATAGTTGTTGGCTACAGTATTTACCAAAAGAGCTCGTGGAGTAGATCCTTGTGCAGTAGTGTTAGTTTGTTGTGCTAGACTTGAGAAGAGACTTGTGAAATTTAATGGAGAACTTGGAGGATGAGGACGAAGGGATCATCAAATCACTACAACATTCAAAGACATAATGTCCATATTTCCCACAGAGCTGGCATGTTGGGAAGCCTTTAGTGCCACAAGCTCTCCCACGATAACTACTTTGGCCAGAACGCTCTCTCTTGTGTACATAGGTGATGGATCCATAGTGATAGTATTATGGACAAGAAAATTGAGTGCTTGAGTTAGATTGACAACTAGTTGGCGTACTTCCTTGAACGACATGATTTGTGGCATTAGAAATATCGAGTTCTTGCCTGGCGAGTCTCCTAAACAAGCAACTTAGATCCACTACGACATTTTGACCCAAAGACAATGTTTGAAAACCATTTCATAAAGCCAAAAAATTGTTGCCTTACCTTTAGTAGGCAACATTTTTGAAATCATTGTTCCTGCCGTCCATGACAACTGGAGCGCAACGGTTTTGATTTCTATGCTATGGTAACGATCACAAAATGTTTCCAGTTTATGGCAACACTTAAAAATCGCTGCCAGATATGGCAACACATAAAAACCATTGCTTGGTATGGCAACACTGGAAAACCTTTGCCTAATACTTTCAAAGAATACGCTCAAAATCTTTGCCCAATACTTTCCAAGAATACGCTCTAAAATCTTTCTCGTTTATAGAGTAAAACCATTGTTGTCATTGGCAACACGACATAACCGTTCCCTATTTATTTTTAGAATCTGTGTCAGCAACAACGGTATAAAACTGTTGCTATTAATGACAACCGCAAAATAGCATCACAATAAACTTCTTAATTCAAATAATTTCAAAGGAAAGACTAATATTGTACCTAAAGTAAAATAATTTAAAAGAAACGCTGATAACTTTGTATAAGTTATTAATTCTTTACCAAAACAACTGTCATTATAAATTAAAAAATTACAAAAAAAAAGTAATTTTCTACTTCAAGTATTAATGCATCTTAAACGACATAATTAAGTACAACAAAATTTTATCCTTATATTGGAAAAATCATTGTTCGACTTCAAAAATTAAACTTCACGAGTCTTCAACACGTCTTCATATACTCTCCTTCATCCAAGCCATCAATACCTTCATCTATACCTTCATTATTTTCCTACAAAAGTACAAAACCCGGTTAATGCAATATACAGTACTCTTTTAAAAATACATCATTTGCTTGCAACATCAAACTACAATATTCATGTGCAAATTTCAATTCAATCCCAATTGAAAATACTAATGACCCAACATTTGACAATAAACCAAACACTCATGTTTACATGAATTAGTCCATCTCAATGAATAAATGCATGAACTCTTAACTTTGATTGAACATGAAGTTTGTGAAAATAAGAAAATGAATGCTAGTTAGTGTATACTTATCAGCATATAGTTAATTAATAAGTAATATCCACCATCCTTCTAGTGTATATCAACAATTGTACCTTATTTTACAACAATATATCCAATAATACATGCTAAATTTTGTAAAATCTATGGGGTCAGCCCACATCTAAAACAAAAAACATAGTGAGCTAGACATCATTGGGGAAATGTGAAGGCCAAATTGTGTCTACGAAAGACCAAGGCTAGACTGTTGCTTCTAGGACAAAGGGAAAGCCAGAAACGTTCAATGGCAGCAAGCATACCAAATATTAGAAAAGGGAGAGGATATACCAAGACAAACAATGGCAGCAAGCATGACAAGATAGAAAAACCTCTATATATGCTGCTAAGCATGACTTCAAGTGGCACTTTATATAGGCAGTATTTTAGGAACTTTATTTCCAGGCTTAAAACTCACCAAATAGTGTGACAAGTTTCAAAGGAATAATAGCATAATAGTAATGGGATAACACTACAAAAAACATTGGGTTTAGCGAGGGAAATATCAGTGGCTAAAAGGCCCAATTCCGTCGCTAATTGCCATTAGCGAGGGAATTAGAGAGGGACCAGTTCGGTCGCTAATATCCTCCTCGCTAATGGCAATTAGCGACGGAATTTGTGTCAGTCGCTAATAAGCGAGGGACAGTCCCTCGCTAATTACCGAGGGACAGTCCCTCGCTAATTAGCGAGGGACAGTCCCTCGCTAATTCCCTCGCTAATGCTGACAACACGCTTCCCAACTCTGACTGACACGCTTCTCAATCTGATCAGTTTTTTATTATTATTATTATTATTATTATTATTAGTATTATTATTATTATCATGTTGTTATTATTATTAGTATTATTATTATTGTTGTTATTATTATTAGTATTATTATTATTATAACCAATTAGGGATGGCAATGGGGGGGCGGAGTGCGGGTGCGGGAGTACTCCCCACTCCCGCCCCCGCCTCCCAAATTGTCCCCGTCCCCCATCCCCTGCCTCGCCGCCTGGGACATTTCCTCCCCATCCACATCTCACGGTCACTCATGAGGACCAATAAAGCTAACAAAAATATAAATTAAAATATAATAAAATTAGAAAAATATATAAAAAGTAAGACTAAAATTCAAAAGTTTAACATTTTTATTAAAAAATATAAATGTTAGTCTTAGTTTTATATTTTAATATTTGGAAAATATAAAAGTTAGAACAATTTAATATTTTGTTAATATTTTAAATTCAAAACACGTATAAAAAGACTAAAAGATTAATTACTTATAAATAATATATATCTATAATAAGTATATTTATGTAATTTATTCATAAGGGTCCCGCATGGTGGTATGATCCCCATCCCCATCCCCACTTTGATTGCGGGGGGATTTTCTCCCTCGTCCCCATCCCCACGGGGAAAAATCCTCCGCCCACGGGGCCCCATTCGGGGTAGTCCCCGCGGGGATCCCCACTTGCGGGTAGAAATTGCCACCCCTATAACCAATATATCCAGAGAGAGGAGTGAGAGTGGTGGTGGTGGTGGTGGTGTCGTAGAGAGAGAAGGAGAAGGAGAAGAGTAAGGGAGAAAGAGAGTGAGATCTATGTGGTGGTGGTGGTGGTGGTAGTGGTGGTCGTGAGATCTATGTGGTGGTGGTGGTGGTGGTAGTGTGGTTGGTGGTGGTGGAAGAGAAGGAAAGAGAGTGGTGGTGGTGGTGGTCGGTGGTGGTGGTGGTGGTGGTGTGGTGTGGTGGTTGAAGAGAATAAAAGGCAAGAAGAGAGTGGAAGAGAAGAAGAGAGTAAATGAGAGAGAGTAGAGTGAAAAGAGAAGAAGAGAGTGGTGGTGGTGGTGGAAGAGAAGAAAAGAGAATAAGAGAGTGGAGGAGAAGAAGAGAGTGGAGGAGAAGAAGAGAGAAGAGTGTAAATGAGAGAGAGAAGAGGTGGTTCGGATTATTATAAAAAAATATTACTGATTAGCGAGGAATTAGCGAGGACTGTCCCTCGCTAATCTCGCGTTTCCCAAGCCAACGCCATGGGTGAGAATCTCGCAAAAATGTCAGCCAATTAGCGAGGGACTTGAAATTTCCGTCGCTAACTGCCTAAAAAAACGTGCTACTCAGTCAAATCAGCCAGAACATCTCATTTCCGTCGCTAATTCCCTCGCTAATGATCACATTAGCGAGGGACTTGCAATTCCGTCGCAAATGTCTGTTTTTTGCGAATGACAAAATTTTTCTCGCTAATTCCGTCGCTAATCCTCGTTTTTTTTTTATAGTGTAAGTCACGAGGATGGTATGGCTCAAATACCATATTGCAACTTTAGGAATTCTGGTAGAGAGAGACTACATTATATATACTCTAAAGTTGGTATAACAGATTGTGTTTTAGTTCTCTAGGCTAGTACTATGACAGATCAATATAACAAATGCTATAATCCAAAAGGTTCCATTAACAAATATATACAAATCAAAACTAAATATTTAAATAATCTAGTACTCAACTTTCATTAACAACAATCCAAATACAGATTACAATATCAGACCATGGTATGTATTTGATGACCCAACACTTTTCCAAAAAATCACTCAGAAAGACAAACATAGCAATAAAAGTTTAAAGACAAACAAAGGAGATATCAATAAAGCGACTCTTACTTACCCTACGTGGAGCACTATTAGCATCAAAGCGGAGTTGAAAACAAAGTCGCCAAAGCCTCCACATTCAACCTTGAGTTACTTTGATCTAATCTACAGTCTTTATTATAAGTTCAAATTTTTCCTCCATCCTTTTCTGAAAATTTTGGTTTTTCTCTTCTAGTTCATTCATCTTATCGGCATGTTCTCCTTTAGTTGTTCCACCTCATTTGCATGCGCTCTCTTGATTTCGCAATTTATTCATCTCACTTGAACATAGTAGTTGTTACTGTTCTTCCATGGGTACGTACTCTCCCCAAATTTTCTTTACCATCCACATTTTGAAAAGCTTCCGAAGAAGATTGCCCAGAAATCACCAAGTCTTGAAGTTTCATCTAGCATATTTAAAAAGCAATCATAGTTAAAGATTTACATTATTATATTTGAAATGATAAATTCATTAAATAAAAATTACAATTGTATCATTTGTTTCTTTGTTCAATTGCTTTCCTTTCTTACTTTGTTGTGTTTCGATGAACAATTCAACTTGAGAAGGAGGCTCTCCATCCTCACTACTTGCACACTACCAAGAAAATAAGGTCAGTAACACAATAGTATAGTCAAATTCTTTAATTTGAATATTCATTTACAACATTAAAATTTGGAATACCATTGTCTCCATGATGCAAGCAAAGCTTACAGAACCAACTTGATGCCTGCATTTTTGTTGAGCTATATTTTGAGCATTTTGTTGATGGGTTTCCAATGTTGATTAATGGACACTTCAACTTATTAAATTTGGAAAATGAATATAAGACAAAACATGTTCCCCAAGGCTCCAATATTCCAACAATGTTTTAAAGGGTTCCTCTGGTATGTCATCGGGATGATTTTTCAACCGCTTACGCAAGGTTTTTTATGGGCTAAAATGATTCTTTTTAATAGTCCACTTATATCACCTCCATGACTTATCTATAATACCTTACACTGTCTTCTTTCCTTTCTCAGGTACGTTGTATTTTTCCAATAAAAAAGTAGCCTAATTAGAAAGCTCTCTAATTTATTAAAGTAAACTAAACAAATAAATTGAACTAGATAAGTAATTACATTGACAAAAGGCCATATATTCTTATCTTTATCTGGTACAACCTTCCAATTGGTGAAAATAAGAGGGCATAAATCTGAACTCCTTGCTATGGTTCCCAAAAAGAAAGTGATGATCATTGAGGTGACCATTAAAGTAAGTATTTTCCCAAACATTGATAGAGGGCTGAATTTATTTCAAAATGGAATACAATATATATATATATATATATATATATATATATATATATATATATATATATATATATATATATATATATATTAACAAACGTTAGTTCAAAATAAGATCTTTTAGGAAATTATCCAACCTAACAACATCGATATTGCCGATTGTGTCAGATCTTAATGATAAACAATTAGTTGGTATTAAAGGGGACTAAAGATTATAAGATTAATTCCTAAATAATGAATTATATGATTAAAGGATTTAAAATACTTAGGAAATTCTTATATATTATACCCTCTTTATTCTTGTCAATAAATAAATAAATTATAATCTATTTATGATGATTATTAATTAGTGTGCATAATAATCAAAAAAAAATTTATAGTCATAGCCATGTAAGACAAATGAAATTAGTATCTCTTTCTCTCCTCTTTGAACCGGCGTAAGGGACAAATCACCATTCATTCTATGGCATATTGTCGCTACTTGTCTCTAATCCTGGTCAAGATCCACTTTTTAGGGGAATAATTATGGCCATAAAAAAATTAGTTATTCTATAATTAGCATCCAATGCTCACCCTATATATTAACAGTACCAGTCAAATAGAACTTCACTTCTCGTAATAAATAATACTTTTGGAAGTGAAGTATTATTTATTACAAGAAGTGAAGTTCTATTTGATTGGTACTGTTAATATATAGGGTAAGTGTTGGAAGCGAAATATAGAATAACTAATTTTTTTATGGCCATAATTAATCCCCTAAAGAGTGGATCTTGACAAGGATTAGAGACAAGTAACGACAATCCGCTATAGAATGAATGGTGATTTGTCCCTTACACCGGTTTAAAGGGGAGAGAAAGAGATACTAATTTCCATTTGTCTTACATGACTACGACTATGAATTTTTTTTCTTCTAATTATTATGGACACTAATTAATAATCATCATAAATAGATTATAATTTATTTATTTATTGACAAGAATAAATAAGGTATAATAAATAAGAATTTCCAAAGTATTTTAAGTACTTTAATGATATTATACATTTTTTTAGGAAATAAACTTATAATTTTTAGTCCCCTTTAATATCAACTAATTGTTTATCAATTAGGTATAACACAACCGGCAAAATCGATGTTGCTAGGTTGGATATTTCCCTAAAAGAACTTATTTTGAACTAACGTTTGCTAATATATATCGTATTCCATTTTGAAACAAATTAAGCCCTCAATCAGTGTGTTCTAAAATACTTACTTTAATGCCCACCTCATTGATCATCACTTTCTTTTTATGTTATGTTATGCTATATAAGGGCATCTATTCTCATCTTTATCTAGTACAACCTTTTGAGGATTGTTCTTCAATCATTGCTCCTTGAACTTGATTTCCACCAATGATAGACCTGGGTTGCCTCTTAATAGGGAGTTCAGATTGAACAATATTAGTGGCAACTCTATTGTTCTAGGAAGGCTTCATATGGTCGAGCATCTGCCTTGCATTTTTATGAACTTTGTTACTTGGATTGAAACTCCTTCATTAGTTAATGATTAGGCCGTACTTGTGGATTTAACAAGGTTCTTTTGGTGAGAATCTTGAGTGGTCTTTCTTGTTTGGGTTGCCGCTCTATTATTCCAGGAAATTTTCATTTGCTCTTCCCTGTTGTTTGTAGCTTCTGTTGACTCTGTCAACCCTCTTACTTGGATGGGAACTCCTCCAATAGTCAATGACTGGATCCTATTTGTGGATTTACCAAAGCCCTTTTGGATCATTGCTTCATCAATGCCAATTGTATGGGACTAGAAAAAAATCAAGAAAAGTTTTTCTTATTAGTTAACTTCTTCATAAGTTAATACTGAAAATTTAATAAAAGTACAGGGTTACATGGGCCACAATTTCTAGATATAACATGTTTGTGCAGTGACTAATTGCTAACATTACATATCAATCTAATAGTTGGCATTCAATGAGCATCATATTCTTGGTGATGTTGTAAAAAGATTAGTTAAAGTTACATGAAAATAGAATAGGTCAAATGCATGCTTTCATTGTTAATAGGATAGATTCATACAAATGAATGCTTTCATTATAAATAGAACATATTCATACGTTCATTGTAAATCAGTTCATACATTTTATAGGACCGATTCATTGTAAATAGAATGTTCCATACATTAACTATATATTAACTATGTATATGGGACAAATTCATGCATTTATTGTAAATCTTAAAAACTATCATGTTCCATGCTTTCTTCTTAAGTTTGAATGCTTCCAATAGTTTTAAAAAACTTGGAAATAATTTCTTACGAGGCAAATAGGCTGCTGTTGAGTGCTTCCAAATATGTTGTTGATTATTTCCTTGATTTGAATTGCCTCCCTTTCTTCTTTTTGAATCTTTCTCATTTTCCACATTGATTGACAAGAAATTCTTATCAACTGGCGCTATTAAAGCCTCACATGTTGTTGAGTATTTCACCCTCGTTATCATCGCCATCTCCGAACATCCAATCCCATAATTTGGAGTTGAGTTTCTTGATTTCGTTCCAAATTGTTGGTAATACAAAAAATAAAATAAAAAAGTTAGAATTTTTTCTCCATAAGCTTGTATTAACAACCTCATGACCACTTCTCGTTGAGGATAATGAAAATTGCATTAAAGCTGCATTTACATCTTCTCAAATATTACCCATCTTTTTTTTTTTTGCAGAGGAAGAGGAGAAGCTTTTGAAAAAAAAACGTGAAGTATTAATTACTACGGAAAGTGAAGTTCTATTTGATTGGTACTGTTAATATATATGGTAAGAATTGGAAGCTAAATATAGAATAACTATTTTTTTTATGGCTATAATTAATCCCCTAAAGAGTGGATCTTGACCAGGATTAGAGAAAAGTAACGAGACTATGCTATAGAATGAATGGTGATTCGTCCCTTATGTCGGTTCAAAGGGGAGAGAAAGAGATACTAATGGTGATTTGTCCCTTACGCCGGTTCAAAGGGGAGAGAAAGAGACACTAATTTTCATTTGTCTTACATTACTGCGACTCTTTCTTCTAATTATTATGGACACTAATTAATAATCATCCTCAATAGATTGTAATTTATTTATATATTTTTGACAAGAATAACGAGGGTATGATATATAATAATTTCGTAAGTATTTTAAATCCTATAATTCTTTTTTTAGGAAATAATCTTATAATTTTTAGTCCCTTTAGTACCAACTAATTGTTTATCAAAAATGTCTAACACAACAGGTAAAATAGATGTTGTTAGGTTGGATATTTTCCTAATTGATCCTATTTTGGACTAACATTTGCTAATATATATATATGTTATATTTGGCATACACCTATTGGTACACGTTGGATTGCACTTGGGTGACGTGGCAAGGCTGGATTGGAAGCTTCTCTCTATCGGGTTTGAACTCTGGTTTTTCGCGGGAAAAACGGTTATGACCGTTGCTGCTAAGCTTGAGTCTTCAACAACATTCTGTTTTGATCTTTAGAATATATACATAGCTTAATTCTCTCTTTCTCAGTTAGTTGATTCATTTTTCTTGTAATTGGGTGTGTGATTGAGCGAAACACGGGAACAAAGGGATCAAGGGAAGTGAGGGGTTAATCCGATTTAGGGTTCATCATCTTGTAACAACAATTCTCAAATCTTTGATTCAATGAAGATGGAATCAAGCCATTGCTTTCCCCCAGATGTAGGTGTCTCTCTGACACTGAACTGGGTAATCAATTTGTGTTGTGATCGTTTAATTTCTGCCAATTTAAGTTTCTTGCACAAATTGGGAACTATGGTTTATAATTGGGATCTTTTCAATTCGGTCTAATTCCTTGCAATTGATTGTTGTTTTGTGCCATATTGGGTCGATTATTGTTGCTGTGATTCTCAACAACTGGTATCTAGAGCTTAATCGTTGGGGAAAGATCTGCATCAATGGAAATGACGAAGTTCAACATAGAACGGTTTAATGGCAAAAACGACTTTGGATTGTGGAGGATGAAGATGAGGGCAATCTTGGTTCAACAAGGCCTCGAAGAAGCACTGGAGGGGGAACAAATTGCCTGCAACTCTCACCGAAAAGGAGAAGAAAGACATTATGAACAAAGCTCACAGTGCCATCATATTATGCTTGGGAGATAAGGTACTTAGAGAAATTTCAAAAGAAAAAACCGCTACTGCTATTTGGTTGAAATTAGAGAGTCTTTACACGACTAAAACTCTAGCTAATAAGCTTTACCTTAAACAAAAACTGTATACCTTTAAAATGGGTCATGGAACTTCGATTAGTGATCATATAGATGAGTTTAATAGGCTAATACTTGATCTGGAAAATATAGATATTAAAATTGATGATGAGGATCAAGCATTGCTATTGATTAGGTCATTGTTAAGTATCTATGATATTTTAGCCGATACTCTTGTCTATGGTAGAGAATCACTAAGTCTTGAAGAGGTTCAAAGTGCTCTATTAACCAAAGAATTGACCAAGAAAGGAAACCAGAAAGATCAAGATCAAGAGGAAAATTTAATGGTTAGAGGCAGATCCGAGAAAAGGGAACAAGGAAAGAAAAGGGGTAAGTCTAGGTCTAAGTCCAAACCCAAACACAATGGATGCTACATATGTGACAAAGAGGGGCATTATATAAAAGAAATTGCCTTGAGAGGAATAGCAAGAAGAAGGGTCAACAGAAGGAAGATGATAGTACTACATCTTTAGCCTCAGATGGCTATGATAGTTGTGAATTACTCTATGTAGCTGAGGAAGATTACTGTAAAGAAGCAGATACTGCTAGTGACTGTCAAACAATATGTATTGGTACAATTGATGATGATAGAATGATTGCCATAACTGCAGAAGGAACAGAAAGGGTTGAATCAAATTCAAGTGCTACAAGTACAGGCCAATGTTGTGATATTGGTGATGCAATGGTAGCTACTGAACAAGAAAGGATTGAATCGAATTCAACAGCCTCTAATGCAGGTGATGGTGATTGGGTCCTAGATTCTGGGTGCTCTTATCACATGTGTCCTAGGAGGGACTGGTTTGTGGATTACAAGGTCTACAATGGAGGGCAAGTCATCATGGGTAACAATAAGGCTTGTAGGGTCATTGGCATAGGCACAGTGAAGCTGAGGTTAGCAGATGGTACTATAAAGATGTTGAGAGATGTGAGACATGTTCCTGACTTGAAGAGGTCTCTAATCTCTCTAGGAACTTTAGAGGCTGTTGGTTATAGCTTTAATGGTGAAAATGGCATTCTTAAGGTTGTAAAAGGATCAATAGTGGTTCTAAAAGGTATAAGAAAGAAAAATAACCTGTATGTGCTGATGGAAAGCACTGCTACTGGTGAAGCTCAAGTTGTAACCTCTGCAGATAACAAGACACTCATATGGCATCAAAGACTTGCTCATATGAGTGAAAAGGGGTTGAAAGAACTTGAGAGACAAGGCCTGCTAAAAGGAGACAAGATAAATAACCTAGATTTCTTTGAGCATTGCATATATGGTAAACAAACAAGGGTCAAGTTTGCAACTGGTGTCCACAAGACAACTGAGAAGCTCGACTACATACATTCAGATCTGTGGGGGCCTTCTCAGACACCAACACATGGAGGAAAGAGGTATTTTCTAACCTTTACTGATTATTTTAGTAGAAAGGTGTGGATTTACTTATTGAAAACAAGGATGAGGCATTTAGAACTTTTGTAGAATGGAAAACAAAAGTAGAAAATCAGTGTAACCTGAAAGTTAAGGCACTAAGAACTGATAATGGTTTAGAATTTTGCAATGAGGAGTTTAACTCTTACTGTAAGGAACATGGAATTTATAGAAACCTAACTGTAACACCCCAAAAATTAATTAGGTGACTATTTAACTAACTTAATTAAGTGACTATTTGACTAATTTAATTAAGTAATATTTGAGTTGCCTATATTAAAATAAATATAGGGTAAGTAATTAATTTAAGGAGTGAGGTGTGGTAAATAAATGGTGAGTATTTTAGTTAAGTGGGGAGTATTTTAATTGGATTGGGAGGATGTATGTAAGTACCTAAGGGGTGTAAATAGGGGGCCCAAGCCCACTAAATAGGCCCAAAGTCAATACATAACTAGGGGTAGGGTTTTTAGCCTCATTTAGAACAAAGAAAAAGAAAAAGAAAGGGAGGGGGGCTGTTGAAGAGAGGTGCACGGCTGAAGCTTGAGGGAGGGGAGGAAAATTAGTCTTTTTGCTTTTGGGTAAGTGATTCTAGTACCAACCTTTCCCATTTTTCTTCCTTTATCATCTAGTGTAAGTTTCCTACACTAATTCCTTCCCATTTTCCTTTTACCATGGATGGGGCTTTGGAGCTCAAATGTTGGGGAAGCTATTTTGGTGGTTTTTGTGTTCTTGAAGGGGAGAGTACTTGGATTCTTCAATTTTGGAGGTTAGGGGATTCTCATTATGTCTATAATAACTTGTATGATATGTGTTGTGTAGGAAATAACTAGCATGATTTAATTGTGTGGATTTGATGTTAATTATATGTTGGTTGTTGTATTGGATGCTTAATTTGGTGATACCATGATGCTTGATGTTGGAATTATATGTGTTGTTAAATGTGCATGCTAAGTGTTTGATAAAATGCTTCAATATGAAGAAATATGATGATATGATGATTTAATGATGTGGATTAATTGCCTAAGTGAGTGTTGAATTGTTGAATAAAAGTGTTGATGAAGTGTAAGTGGTGGCTAGGTGTTCTACATGTGAATGTTGTTTTTAATTGGGTTTCACTTGTTTATGGCTTTTGTGTGTTTTTCTGAGTACTGTTTCGGTTTTCTCAAACTGGTACTGTTTGGTTGGTCCAAAAATTACGTGGCTAATTGTTTTTGAAAGTAGACTTAAAGCCGGTCGTTTTGGCACTGGTTTCGTTAAATTCGGAGTTGTGTAGCTCCAGTTATGAGTCTCCAAAGTCGGGTCAATTTTCTGGAGTCGAACTGGGAGTAGGTTCAGTTTTTGCAGGTTTTGTGTTCTCAATTGAACTCCGTTTTGAATCATTCTTATTTCATTGAAAACTAGACTTAATTCTCTACGAAATAGGCACTGATTTCACTGAGAAATGGGAAAGAAAATGTGGTTGCAAGTTGGGTAAAACGTTCTGTCCGAATTTGGTACCTCTGTGTAGTGTTTTGAAAAACTGTACCAACTGGACACTTATTTTGAAAAACTAAAAACATAGATGGAAACTATACTCAGAGGGGTTTCCAATGAGTGGTCTTTTGTAATTTTTCGATGTCGTTCGCTATTTCAAATAAATTGCCGAAGTAGGAGTAACATCAGAGAAATCAAAGCACTTTGTGCGGGGGTTTGCCAACGTTGCCAAAATGTCAAAAATCTTTGTTTTGGTCCCTCTGAACTTTTAGTCCCCAAAAATGTTATTTTGGCCTTATGCACTATTGGTCCTTTTAATATGTTGTTTGGTCCCTATGTGACTGTCTAGTCCCTAGGTGGCCGTTTAGTCCTATTGGTGTCCAAAAAGTGTCTAAGTGCTATTTTAGTCCCTAAGTGCCAACTTAGCCTCTAAGTGATGTCTTAGCCCGTGATTTCCAAAATAGTCCCTAAGTACTAAATTAATCTTTGATGTGTCAAAATGGTCCTTAGGTGTGGAAAAGGTCCTTATGAGGTGGTTTGGTCCTTAGGTGGGATTTAATTAATAATTGATGAAGTGGTGGTTAATAATTGATAAAGTGGTGATTAATAATTGATAAAGTGGTGGTTAATAATTGATAAATTGGTGGTTAATGATGTGGGCTTCGGCCAAAGCGAAGGGTTAATAAGCGAAGGGGGCTTCGGCCAAAAGTGACGAGTTGTGTTGTGGTGATGTTTTAAGTGATGTGACAATGAATGTGGTGGTAATTAATTGTGTATGTTGCATTGTCATAGTGTCGCATAAAGCATATGCATAAAGCGAAGGGGGCTTCGGCCAAAAAGCGAAGGGGGCTTCGGCCAAAGCGAAGGGTGCCCATTGGGCAAAAAGCGAAGGTGATGGATCCACATGCATATTGCATGCATGCATAAACTCATACATTCATGGAATGCTTGTTGATACTTAATTAAATTGTGATTGTTGTCTTGTTAATATACTTGAATGGTAAACGCCTTAATTGTGAAAGGTTATTATTGCTAGATGCTTTCTGCTTATAATGCTTATCTTACTTGTTATTATTTATGTAAAGAGACTCACCCTAGCATTTTATGTTGCCTGCTCTCGTGGCGACATGCAAGTAATTCTGAGTGAAGATGTCTAGGCTTCATTGGGATTTTGTGTCGGCTCTGATCTAGTAACACCGGGGATTTGGGTTTTAGGATTATTATTTTATGTCGTGGATTAAACTGAATTAAACTATGTATTGAGTGTGTTGAACTCAATTTTATTTTTCATTCTTTGTGAACTATTTACGGATTTCTTGTAAACATTAAAAGCGAGTTTTGAGGTTTAACCCACGTGGCTATGTTATGCATTTCACGCACTAGATGCGTTTGAATCTTTAAATATGTTTTGACGATGTTTTTATTAAATGTATCACCCTCTTTGAGGTGCGTGGAAAGGTTTTTGAAAACTCTGATTTTTAATTAGTAAAATAGTAATTAAATAGAAGGGGGTGTTACATAAGTGGTATCAGAGCAGTTCGGTCCGTCCGGCCAAGTTGTCGAGTCCGCCAACCCTCGAGTCTTGGTACTCGTTCTAATAACATAATTATATTGCTGCTTATTACTGTTAACTTTGTTGGTTTGTTAATTCATTGACGTGCCTTGTGACTTATTTGTTAGATTACGATTGAAAGTTATATTGTATTATTGAGGTATATGTGGATCGAACGTGTATGGCGATGGTTGTAGCATTGATTTTGTCTGTTCGTGACTGTTGTTTTTATCATTAAGATATGTGTGATTAAAAGAGTTCTAACGACGTCAGAGGGGTGAAAGTCGTGACGACGCCTTCGCACTCCGGACTGCGTTAAAAATCTTTTAATGTGATAGTTGTAAATTTGAAAGGAAGTAGTTTTTGTGACCTTAATTAGTTGGTTGCATGAGTAGGAGGGACTGATCACCCCAATCACTCATCCCCAATGAAAGAGGCGACAATAACTCATGGTTATTATTAAATTTGAATGCATGCACTAATTTTAATTTGATTGATTGCTTGATTAGCTTGTTAGAATATAGCAAGTAATTTTTGTATGACCTAACCGTGGTAAGTATACACTAAACAATATCGAAGATTGCTTCTTTGAAAATTGTTGTATTTGATTGGCGTCCTTGCCATAAGTTGATTGCTTTGTGATGCATATGAGTTAAACTTGATTTGTGCCTAATTGTCTCGAAGTTAGTATGCTAAAATGAAATGTTGTGTAAGGCTATATTTTCATTAACTCAATTAAGATTGCATAACTTGGAATTTTGACCTTTTCCACGTTTCAATTGGGCTTGTTTCGTGAGCATGATATGAATTGTCAAAAATGAAATGAGTAACTTTTCTTACCTTCTGAATTTATGTCGGAGGTTAAAACTTTGAACTAATAAGTAGTTGTATATGTGGTTGCATGCTTGAGTAAGGTTGAAGTTCGCATATAGCTTTCTTTTTGAACAAACTTGAGTTCTAAGGTTTTCGAAAAACGGTGCTTGGAAATCCTTGTGCTATTGGGAATAGATGGGATGTCAAACTAGTATTGAATTTGGTTTCCAAGTTGTTCTAAGATTTTTATTTCAAAATGAGACGTGATTTCGGTTTTTGCACCAATTAGGTTGTGGTTTAGTGTTGTTTGAAAATTATGGGGGGGGTCACAATAAATGTATGGTTAGGGAAGTGAAAATTTTTATGTTACGAGAATGTGAGTCCAATAGTAGTTGGCAAGGTTTTAGAAACAAAAGTAAACCATTTTGAGTACCTTCTAACTGTGAAATACAATTGGGAAGATTTTGTTCAATTTGTGACTTAACTGTAGCCTTGTTGTTGCCATTACCATTGTTACTTGTCACTTTTTGAAGATTGTTTTACGAGGATTATAAATTTAATGATGAAAACTGTGCAACGGGATATTTTGTGTACTCCTATGTCTTGATTTGTTTTCCTTGCCAAATGTCGACAAGAGTATTTAATTTCATTTGGTTAGGTTAATATCAATTCTTGAATCAAAACAATTGTTTTATGATGCATGTGTTAGTTATATTCTTTGTGATAGGAAATCATCTCAATTTGGTAGAAGTATATGCCCATGAAATTTTCTAGGGAGGTTGTAAAAATTGCATGCTAACCAATCCCTAGGAATAAAGAAAAATAGAAGAAATGCCTACATGTCAGTCTTTCAGATTTGCGCGTTTAAAATTGTTTGCATGATTGGTTATGTTTAATAGATGTTTGATGAAATGCAAAAGTATGTGAGGATTATAATTGGTTTGGCAATTGATCATGATGAGTTTTACTTGCGTATGATTTCTGTGTGTTACGGGATGCTGTTGCAGTCTTTTAAAAACTGGTATTGTTTGGCCAATTGAAAAATTATGTGGTTTGTCATTTCGAAAACTTGATTGAATGCTTGTTAATTTGCCACTGATTGGGTTGCGTTCTGAGTTGCAGAACTCGAGTTATAGATGAAACAAGCTAGGCTAAAATTCTAAAGCTTGATCGGACATCGGTCGATGTTTTGGTTTCTGCGTTTTCAAAAGAGCTCATTTTCGAACGAATCCAATTTCTTTGAAAACTTGACAGAATTTGCCTCATTTTATGCACAAGTTTCATGCAATTTGATCGAGTTTTGGTCATTATAGAACTGCTTGAATTTGAAGGACATAAAGCGCATCTTTTGAAACTAGTATGCGTATTTTTGAAAAGCTGTACCTATTGAACACTCTTCTTCAAAAACTGAACTTAGGGATAAGAAAGACCCATAGGGCTTTCCAAAAAGTATTTATTTGTCGAAATCCGAGGTCGTTTACTATTTTAATTAATTCGCCAAAGTAGGCGCAAAGTTCTGAAATTTTCGCACCGAGTTTAGGTGGACTAATTTGAGCGTAGAATAAGATGATTAATTGTGGAATAGGTTGAACTTGAATTTTGTTATTATGATCGTGTTAATTGTTGATTTGAATGATGTTGGATATATGATAAATTGTTGAGATTGGTATTCTTTGTGTAATTACGGTGGTTAGGGTTGTTGGGCCTCCGCCATAATTGTAGTTGTCTCTTGTGTTGGGTAGTCGGGTAGAATTTTGACAACCTACAGGTTAGGATACCTAATTGAGGAGTAAGAGTGTAGGGAAGATGCGTTGATCTGTTGTGTGTACGATAGGACTTGGATGATCACGGTTAGAGGAGATAAGAAGAGTGGATGTTGATTTCATGAGTTAGCATAGACTTTCGAGGAGGATAGCAATCGTTCATACAAGATAGTGAAGGGAGAGGAGAGTTCGGGCAAAAAGCCAAGTGGGGGAGAAGCTACTGCGGGGATTGTGTGTCACGAGTGTGGTAAGTCGAGGCAAAAGAGTCCAGATGGTATGGTCGATGAGTGTTTCAAGTGTGATGAGGAAGGTCATAAAGTTGTTAAGTGAGAGAAGGAAGATGTGGTCTGTTACAACTATGGGGAAATGTGATACATTAGTACCAAGTATCCAAAGCCGAAGGAGGAGGAGTATAACGAGAGAGTGTTTGTCTTGGAGGGTTCGGAGCCTATGGAGGAGTGATGGTAGTATTTAGAGGTACGAGTTTCATTTAGGGTGCCTTACTAGAAATCTATTGTTTGATTAGGTGAGTGTTTAAGCTTAAATGTTCATGATAGTTAGATTTTCGAGGACGAAAATATTCTAAGTGGGGGAGAGTTGTAACACCCCAAAAATTAATTAGGTGACTATTTAACTAACTTAATTAAGTGACTATTTGACTAATTTAATTAAGTAATATTTGAGTTGCCTATATTAAAATAAATATAGGGTAAGTAATTAATTTAAGGAGTGAGGTGTGGTAAATAAATGGTGAGTATTTTAGTTAAGTGGGGAGTATTTTAATTGGATTGGGAGGATGTATGTAAGTACCTAAGGGGTGTAAATAGGGGGCCCAAGCCCACTAAATAGGCCCAAAGTCAATACATAACTAGGGGTAGGGTTTTTAGCCTCATTTAGAACAAAGAAAAAGAAAAAGAAAGGGAGGGGGGCTGTTGAAGAGAGGTGCACGGCTGAAGCTTGAGGGAGGGGAGGAAAATTATTCTTTTTGCTTTTGGGTAAGTGATTCTAGTACCAACCTTTCCCATTTTTCTTCCTTTATCATCTAGTGTAAGTTTCCTACACTAATTCCTTCCCATTTTCCTTTTACCATGGATGGGGCTTTGGAGCTCAAATGTTGGGGAAGCTATTTTGGTGGTTTTTGTGTTCTTGAAGGGGAGAGTACTTGGATTCTTCAATTTTGGAGGTTAGGGGATTCTCATTATGTCTATAATAACTTGTATGATATGTGTTGTGTAGGAAATAACTAGCATGATTTAATTGTGTGGATTTGATGTTAATTATATGTTGGTTGTTGTATTGGATGCTTAATTTGGTGATACCATGATGCTTGATGTTGGAATTATATGTGTTGTTAAATGTGCATGCTAAGTGTTTGATAAAATGCTTCAATATGAAGAAATATGATGATATGATGATTTAATGATGTGGATTAATTGCCTAAGTGAGTGTTGAATTGTTGAATAAAAGTGTTGATGAAGTGTAAGTGGTGGCTAGGTGTTCTACATGTGAATGTTGTTTTTAATTGGGTTTCACTTGTTTATGGCTTTTGTGTGTTTTTCTGAGTACTGTTTCGGTTTTCTCAAACTGGTACTGTTTGGTTGGTCCAAAAATTACGTGGCTAATTGTTTTTGAAAGTAGACTTAAAGCCGGTCGTTTTGGCACTGGTTTCGTTAAATTCGGAGTTGTGTAGCTCCAGTTATGAGTCTCCAAAGTCGGGTCAATTTTCTGGAGTCGAACTGGGAGTAGGTTCAGTTTTTGCAGGTTTTGTGTGCTCAATTGAACTCCGTTTTGAATGATTCTTATTTCATTGAAAACTAGACTTAATTCTCTACGAAATAGGCACTGATTTCACTGAGAAATGGGAAAGAAAATGTGGTTGCAAGTTGGGTAAAACGTTCTGTCCGAATTTGGTACCTCTGTGTAGTGTTTTGAAAAACTGTACCAACTGGACACTTATTTTGAAAAACTAAAAACATAGATGGAAACTATACTCAGAGGGCTTTCCAATGAGTGGTCTTTTGTAATTTTTCGATGTCGTTCGCTATTTCAAATAAATTGCCGAAGTAGGAGTAACACTGTAGAAATCCAGCACTTTGTGCGGGGGGTTTGCCAACGTTGCCAAAATGTCAAAAATACTGTTTTGGTCCCTCTGAACTTTTTAGTCCCCAAAAATGTTATTTTGGCCTTATGCACTATTGGTCCTT
The DNA here is from genome assembly GCA_020916435.1 of Oxytropis ochrocephala. NCBI lineage: Eukaryota > Viridiplantae > Streptophyta > Magnoliopsida > Fabales > Fabaceae > Oxytropis > Oxytropis ochrocephala. The sequence goes on from CM037088.1 coordinate 56,323,022, forward strand.
TTAATATGTTGTGACTGTCTAGTCCCTATGTGACTGTCTAGTCCCTAGGTGGCCGTTTAGTCCTATTGGTGTCCAAAAAGTGTCTAAGTGCTATTTTAGTCCCTAAGTGCCAACTTAGCCTCTAAGTGATGTCTTAGCCCGTGATTTCCAAAATAGTCCCTAAGTACTAAATTAATCTTTGATGTGTCAAAATGGTCCTTAGGTGTGGAAAAGGTCCTTATGAGGTGGTTTGGTCCTTAGGTGGGATTTAATTAATAATTGATGAAGTGGTGGTTAATAATTGATAAAGTGGTGATTAATAATTGATAAAGTGGTGGTTAATAATTGATAAAGTGGTGGTTAATGATGTGGGCTTCGGCCAAAGCGAAGGGTTAATAAGCGAAGGGGGCTTCGGCCAAAAGTGACGAGTTGTGTTGTGGTGATGTTTTAAGTGATGTGACAATGAATGTGGTGGTAATTAATTGTGTATGTTGCATTGTCATAGTGTCGCATAAAGCATATGCATAAAGCGAGGGGGCTTGGCCAAAAAAAGCGAAGGGGCTTCGCCAAGCGAAGGGTGCCCATTGGGCAAAAAGCGAAGGTGATGGATCCACATGCATATTGCATGCATGCATAAACTCATACATTCATGGAATGCTTGTTGATACTTAATTAAATTGTGATTGTTGTCTTGGTAATATACTTGAATGGTAAACGCCTTAATTGTGAAAGGTTATTATTGCTAGATGCTTTCTGCTTATAATGCTTATCTTACTTGTTATTATTTATGTAAAGAGACTCACCCTAGCATTTTATGTTGCCTGCTCTCGTGGCGACATGCAGGTAATTCTGAGTGAAGATGTCTAGGCTTCATTGGAATTTTGTGTCGGCTCTGATCTAGTAACACCGGGGATTTGGGTTTTAGCATTATTATTTTATGTCGTGGATTAAACTGAATTAAACTATGTATTGAGTGTGTTGAACTCAATTTTATTTTTCCGCTGCTGTGAACTATTTCTGGATTACTGTAAACATTAAACAGGTTTTGAGGGTTTAACCCACGTGGCTATGTTATGCATTTCACGCACTAGATGCGTTTGAATCTTTAAATATGTTTTGACGATGTTTTTATTAAATGTATCACCCTCTTTGAGGTGCGTGGAAAGGTTTTTGAAAACTCTGATTTTTAATTAGTAAAATAGTAATTAAATAGAAGGGGGTGTTACACTAACAGTGAGAGGAACACCTCAACAAAATGGTTTAGCAGAAAGGCTAAACAGGACTCTATTGGAGAAAGTAAGATGTATGCTTTCATGTGCTAAACTTCCAAAGACTTTTTGGGGTGAAGCAGTACATACATCTTGCTATCTTGTCAAGAGGAGTCCCTCTACTGCCTTTAACTTCAAGACACCTCAAGAGGTGTGGACTGGTAAACCACCAGACTACACAAACTTGAGAATTTTCGGTTGCCCTACATATTTTCATGTGAACAATGGTAAGTTGGAGCCAAGGTCAAAGAAAGGGATCTTTGTTGGATATCCTAAAGGAGTGAAAGGCTACAGGATATGGTCTGGAAGTGACAAGAAATGCATAGTAAGCAAAGATGTGATCTTTAAGGAATCAGAATTTGTGACTGATACGATTGGTACTGAGGCTTTGGATAAGCAAAACATTGTTGATGATCTGCAAATTGAGGTGGAGTCTTCAAGTAAACAACAAGATGAGATTGTGGAAGAGAACCATATGCAGAATGATCAACCAAATGAAGGTGTTCAAAGCAATTCTGAATCCGAGGAAGAAGAATAGGAAGAGGTTGAAGACTATCTCTTGAGTAGAGATAGAACAAGAAGACAAATTAAACCCCCAAACAGGTTTGGTTTTAAAGCCGCTACAACATATGCACTCAACACTGTAGAAGATGTGATTAATCAGGAACCTAGGACATACAATGAAGCTATGTCTAGTGAACATTCAAATGAGTGGAAAAGTGCAATGGAAGAAGAGATGTCAGCTCTGCATAAAAACCAGCCTTGGAAGCTTGTCAAGAAACCAACTGGAGCAAAGCTTGTTGGGTCTAAGTGGATTTACAAATGAAAAGAAAGCAACTCTGAGAGTGAACCACCTAGATTCAAAGCTAGGCTCGTGGCAAAAGGATACACACAAAGAGAGGCAATTGACTACAATGAAATTTTTTCTCTTGTAGTCAAACATAGCTTCATAAGAGTTATATTGGCTATTGTTGCTCAATTTAGACTGTACTTGGAACAAATGGATGTGAAAACTGCATTTCTTCATGGAATGCTTGATGAGAGGATTTACATGGCTCAACCAAAAGGATTTGAAGAAAAAGAAAAGAGGATCATGTATGTTTGTTGCAGAGATCTCTCTATGGTCTAAAGCAATCCCCTCAGCAATGGTACAAAAGCTTTGATACCTACATGCTAAAGATCAATTTCAAAAGAAGTAATTGTGATAGTTGTGTCTATTAAAAAATGCTTGACAGTAAGCAATTCATCTACCTTATTCTATATGTAGATGGTATGCTTATTGCAAGCAAAGATAAATCAGAAATTATCAAAGTTAAGAATTTACTGAAGAAGGAATTTGAAATGAAAGATATGGGGTCTGCTAAGAAGATATTGGGCATGGAAATCAAAAGGGAAGGTCTGTCAAGTGGTCTTGTATTGAATAAAGAAGGGTACTCAAGCAAGGTTGTGAAGAGGTTTAACATGAATGAATCTAAATCTGCTAGTACAACTATAGGATCTCAATTCAAGCTGTCACAACAAGATTGTTTGAGAACAGAAAAAGAGAAGGATAAAATGAGCAAGGTTCCTTATGCCAGTGGAGTGGGTAGCCTAATGTATGCTATGGTGTGTACTAGGCCTGATCTTGCCTATGCACTAAGTCTAGTAAGTAGATACATGGGAAATCCAGGTCAACAACATTGGCTTGCAGTGAAAAACATCCTTAGATACCTAAAAGGAAGCTACAAGCTAGTGTTGCGCCCGAAAAAGTCCCCGAGGGGTTTTTCTTCGTTTACAACGTTTTAAAACAATGAAGTCGCCACCAATATTTTTTATGAGGAAAATATTGAAGAAAAACATTTTTGGGAAGGCGGATGGTCTTTTGGAAAACCGGAAGATTTGGGTTCGGGGGTCAGTTAGGCATGGGGAAGGTATTAGCACCCCACATCTCCTTTCTACTGAAAGGGAACCTTTAATTAAATGTGGTTTTAAGTGTTGATTTGAAAAGTACTTAAATTTGCCTCTCGATTAAATAGACTTAAGGAAAACTTTTATTTGCGGCGCTCGACGAGAGTTAGCCGCTTTGGTCTTTTTGGAAGGGAAAATGTTTTTGGTTTGTTGTGCTTGACGGAGGGGATCCGCTCCTACGTATCTCCAGGTGCGATGGAGAATTCAAAGCTACGTAGTTTTGGGTTTTTATTTTTAACTTGTTTAGTAGTGAAAGCTGAGCATTCATGATAATCAATTGAGCGAAGGCTCCAAGTGACCACCATTAGCACTCCATTGTTAATAATCATGCAAACCAAGGCTTCGCAGGACCAATAACAATGTTTTTTGATTTAATGAAAAGTTTTTTTTAGGAAAATTAGGCATTCATGCTGATCAATTGAGCAAAGGCTCCAAGTGATCACCACTAGTTCCTCATTGTTAATGATTATGCAAGCAGAGGCTTCGCAAAACCATTAACAAAGTTTTTTTTGATTTATTGAAAGTCTTTCGAAAAATTAGACGTTCATGATGATCAATTGAGCAAAGGCTCCAAGTGATCACCACTAGTTCCCCATTGTTAATGATTATGCAAGCAGAGGCTTCGCAAAACCATTAACAAAGTTTTTTTGATTTATTGAAAGTCTTTCGAAAAATTAGACGTTCATGATGATCAATTGAGCAAAGGCTCCAAGTGATCATCACTAGGTCCTCATTGTTAATGATCATGCAAGTAGAGGCTTCACATGACCACTAACAAAGTTTTTGATTTAATGAAAAGTGTTTGAGTTAGAAAGAGTTAAAAAAACGAGAAAAAAGTGAAAATTGCAAAATGGGGGTGTTACTAGTTTCTTGGGAGTGGTATAACTAAGCAGGGGTGTAAAGCGTAAGCCGGTTCGCATAGGAGGGCCCAGTATGCGAAACTGGGCTTAAGTGAGGGGAGGTCCACGCATGGAATTAAGGTGGTGTTAATAGTATTCTGAATATTAAAAAAAGAAAAAAAGAAAATAGATTTTAGGAGACACTATAAATGGGCCAACCCTAAAAAAACAAAACCCTAATTTTTCTTTCCCCCCTTTTCCCTTTTTACAATTGTGCTTATGGCAACTTATTCATTCATGAGAGAGAGATTTGCGGAGTGGGAGAGAGGATTCGCGGAGTAGAGAGAAATAGAAATTTCAAAAATTTGAGAGAGAGAGAGATTACGGTGAGAGGGGAAATCGCCGAACGAAAGCGTGAGAGGAGGGTGTGGTTCGGTGAGAGAAAGAGGCGACGGCGTGGATCGGTGAGAGAGAGAGAGGCGGCGGTGGGGTGCATTTTTGGGGGTGGTTGCGACGGTGGTGGCGAGGTTTACGTGGGTGTTGGTGGTTGCGATGGTGGGAGAGGCGGTGGGGGTCGCGATGAGAGGAAGGGACCAGGAGGTGGGTGTGGCTCGATTTTGGGTGGTTCTTTGGTTCGGTTTTGTGGTGGGTCTCGGCGGCCGGGGTCTCGCCGGAGAAGGTGGACAGGAGGGTCACGTCGTCGCGGAGAAGACGACGAACAAAGGTTGGTTTTTTTATTTTTTTGTTTCGGTTCTCTGCCTCCTCCTCTGTCTCTCCTTGTTTCTCTTTCAAATTTTTTCTCTGTTATTCTGGTTCCTGTGTTTCTAAGAGTTCTTTTTGTTTCATATGTATATTCTTTTGAGAACAAAGTAGATCTGTTGATGTAAGCCAATATGCATTCTGTTTTTTCTAACTTATAGTGATACCCTTAATAAAACATGCTGATTCAAACACACAAAACCAGGGAGAAGAAACACAATACTGACCTGATTCTAAAAAAACAATATCTGGATCTCATTTGGTAGTCTGTGTTTTTATTCTTCTTCTTGATTTTGGTTTCCAAAACAATTGTTTCTTTCCTCGAAATCTGTCCTCTTTTCGACTGCTCAGATCCCAAACAACAGTGTTTGAGTGATTAGGGTTTTAGTGTAAAACCCTAATCTTTTTTTTTGGTGATTTTTTACCTCGAAATTCGTGCCTGTTGACTGACCCTTGAAACTGCTTTTATATTAAAATTCTAGGTCAGAGCATTTAATTTTGTTTGACCGGGCTTTGATTTTTTCAGATTTGGAGTGGAGCGGACCGGCCCAGCTGCTTGGAGAGCAGCTGCTGGAACCCCAGATTTGCTGCTGCCTTTTATTATTTTTTTTTGTATTTTCGGATTTATTTATTTTTGTATATTTTTTTTTATTATTTTTTGTATTTTTTGGACATTTGGACATTTGAACACTTCTAATTTGTAATAAAAATTAAATAGATTTTTTTTTGGCAATTTTGGATTATACTTATATACTCAAAATAAATTAACTGCACAAGATAAGATTAATAAGAAAAAGAGTCGGGCCAAACACAAAGATGAGAGCGGGCCCGACTAGACAAATACGCTAAAACGAGACCCAGATAGAAGAAATGGACTCATTAACTAAAAACACTAAAATTAACTCAGAATTGCACACTTAAGCCTGAATTGAAAAGACAAGCCAAATTTCAAGAAAAAATGACTTTTGGTAGACATACTTATGTACGACTAAATCCAAATACGAAGATTAAATTGAAGAACGCACGAAAAGATCGATCATTCGCGTGCCTGCTTAATTTAAACAACGGTATTTCTATTTAGTTGTGTTGGATGACTGAAATTGGCTTAAGTTAAAAAGGACGGACAAAATTGGGGTATTACAGCTGCCCCTCTTTATTTCACATTTCGCCAAAAAATATGAATTGGCCTTTTCATATTTGTTGGTGAAATGGAAATAAAGATATAGAAATAATACTAATTTTGTCCGTTTCAGAAAAACTCAAATCTTTTTGTTATTTTCCTTTTGAGAGAGGGGGTTAACACTTGTCGCATTAACGAGAAAGCAATAAATTGGAAAAAGCGGTAAATTGGGAATTCGGAGGTTGCCTAAAACCTTCTAACGGACTCTTGTCGAGTCCGAGCTCTGGGGGTGGCCTTTTTGAGCGGCCGATCAATATCAGGTCCGGAACTGATTTGATCAATGGATTTACGCTGTGCCTTAGGCTGACACAACTAATCCGAAGGACTTAACGAAGTCTGATGGATCCATCGCGTGCTCGTACACGATGTTGTGATCTGTGGAAGGAGTTCACTAACTCTGTGGGAGTTCACTAACTCTGGGTTGATGGAGTTTACGAACTCTGGGTTGATGGAGTTTACGAACTCTGGGTTGATGGAGTTTACGAACTCCGTGTCATGGTGACTTTCTAAAAATGAGATTTTGGGACTCTCTGGTCCGAAGTAACTTTTCTCTTGTATGGTGCATGAAATGCATGCACTTGGGTATTTGGGTGCACATGGATGCAACGATTGATTTTGGTGGGATGCTCTTTCTGTTTGATTATTCTTTTGCTCTTCTGAGATGCGAATTTGAAAGTGTAATGCACTACTGTTTGATGCCATGGAGTAATGAATGATATTGATGACATGAGAATGATGAATGAGATGAAGATGTTGTGTTCTTTTTATGTTCCGTCTTCTGTATATATTTTTTTTATTCTATTTGTTTTCTTCGAGCAGCTTTCTTTTTTCTGCTTATTTATTTTTTTTTGGCACTTTTTCTTTGGTTAAGTTCATCTGCAAATGATTTTAAGTTGCTCGGGGCGATAATCACGCGAGGATTGCGCACTGATTCGTTATGACTGTTTTGTCTCTTCTTTTTTTGCAATTTATTCACTTGGGAAACCATTTCTTTCTCGTATTTTTCAAAGATTTCGTAATGATCTGTAATGCTCACGAATGTGCACATGTTTTGCAAATCAATTTCATCAATCATAAAAATTATCATTTTGAAAGAAACTGAATAAATGAAAGCAAAGACACGAAAAGCACATATATGAAAGAAAAGTTGGACTTTTATTGATATGGAAATTGGACGTGCAGAAAGTCACGCCAATTGAAAGTACATTGAAATCTTTCTTTTAAACTGAGAAAATACAAGAGAAAGGAACAGATCTCGTGATTTCATCTCTGAAGTAACGGTGCCCGCCGCTCATACTCATAACTCTGATCACCCTCTTATCCAAACTTTTGGGAGTGCTGACTACCTTTTATTTTCTCAAGCCCAAGTTTTCTGACCCTAATTTTTGCCTGGATCGCCCTTTGCGGGTTTTCGATCCACAGGGTCGCTCTGATTTTGCCTAGGCCGCCCTTTGCGGTTTTCAACCTAGCGAGCTAAATTTTCCTCGACTTATCTTTCTCTTTTTTCGTCTATTTTTCTAGGCATAATACTTCTTGACCACATCTGAGTTCACTGGATTTGGAATCTCATCTCCGTCCATGTTCGCCAGGATTAGAGCTCCTCCTGAGAATGCCTTCTTCACCACATAAGGTCCTTCATATTTGGGAGTCCATTTGCCCTCAGGGTCCCGTCAGATCGGCAAGATGCGCTGAGTACAAGTTCTCCCTCTTGGAATTCACGAGGACGGGCTCTTTTGTCGAAAACCCTTATCATCCTCTGTTGGTACAACTGTCCATGACACATCGCGGCTACCCGTTTTTCGTCAATGAGGTTCAACTGGTCAAGACTGGACTGAACCCATTCTGCTTCATCAAGTTTTGTCTCCATTAACACCCGCAGGGATGGTATTTCAACTTCAATGGGGAGGACTGCCTCCGACCCATAAACCAGTGAGTAGAGGGTTCAAAAGGTAGCATTTCATGCCAATCCTTGTATGTTACCACCATCTTTTGCACAATCTTCTTGATGTTCTTGTTAGCTGCCTCAACTGCCCCATTCATCTTTGGGCGGTAAGGAGAAGAATTGTGATGCCGTATTTTGAAGTCTTCACACAAGTCCTTCATCATTCTGCTGTTCAAATTACTGCCATTGTCTGTGATAATCTTGTTTGGAAGACCGTAGCAGCAAACCAAATCTTTCTTGATGAACTTAGCAATCACTGAGCTCATTACATTGGAATAAGAAGCAGCCTCCACCCACTTAGTGAAGTAGTCAATAGCAACCAAAATGAAACGGTGACAATTTGAAGCTTTGGGTTCAATGGGACCAATGATGTCCATGCCCCACATTGAGAATGGCCATGGTGCACTCAAGACATTCAGAGAAGTCGGAGGTACATGAGTGTGATCTGCATAGATTTGACATTTATGGCATCTTCTCACAAAAGCGTAATGATCGACTCCATCTGCAACCAGTAGTAACCAGCTCTCAGGATTTTTCTAGCCATTGTGTGCCCACTGGAATGAACCCCGAATGAACCCTCATGAACATCTCGCATAATCTTTACTGACTCTTCTTTAGTTACACACCTGAGGAGTACCAAGTCATAGTTTCTCTTGTAAAGGACGTCTCCACTCAAGAAGTAACCTGCTGATAGTCTCCGAAGTGTTCTCTTGTCATTCTCTGTAGCTCCGGGGGGATACTCTCTGTTTGTGATGTACTGCTTGATGTCATGGTACCAAGGCTTACTATCTGATTCCCCCTCGACTGCCATACAGTAGTGATAAGCAGGTAGACCTTTGTGCTGGATTCTGACGGTCGTCAAACTTTTGTCACAGCTGACGTTGAACATAGAAGACAAAGTTGCCAAGGCATCTGCCAACTGATTCTCGCTGCGGGGTATGTGCTGGAAAGTGATTTCCTCAAAGGGCTTGATTAATTCTTGAATATAGTCACGGTAAGGAATCAAATCAGGATTTCTTGTTTCCCAATCCCCTTTTACCCGTGGACAACTAGAAATTTGAATCTCCGTTACACGCCGAGCCTCTTAACTTTCCAATCTAGAGTTTTGCTGAATACCGGGATACACGCTTCATACTCTGCAATATTGTTTGTGACATAGAAGCTTAGTCCGGCGGTGAATGGTATGAAACGGTTATGCGGAGAGATCAAGATGCTTCCCCGTGCCCCACATGTTAGAGGCACCGTCAAACAACATTCTCCACCTTTCATCATCTTGAGATTTCCGCCCGTCGGATAATGACATAATGTCCTCATCAGGGAATTCACATTGCATTGATCGGTAATCCTCAAGTGGTTGATGTGCGTAATGTCTGCCCGGTGTGCTACCTTTAATTGCTTTACGAGTTTCGCATACGAGGTCATACTACGGCGAAGCATTTGCCAACGAGCAATTCTACCGTGAGCGTGGGTTTCTCAAATATGTACTTGATTGGATCCATTTTGGATACCAACCAGGTAGTGTGACTCAGCATATACTGTCTCAGTCGATGCGCAGCCCAGGCTAGAGCACAACAAGTCTTCTCTAATGGTGAATATCTTGCCTCACACTCTGTGAACTTCTTGCTCAGGTAGTAGATCGCATGCTCTTTTTTCCTTGCCTCATCATGTTGCCCCAGCACGCAGCCTATAGAATTGTCTAGCACAGTAAGGTATAGGATAAGAGGCCTGCCAGACACAGGTGGCATTAGGACTGGTGGATTTTGGAGGTACACCTTGATTTTCTCAAATGCTTCTTGACATTTATCATTCCACTTCATCTCTTGGTTTTTGCACAACAGTTTGAAAATTGGTTCGCAAGTTGCAGTCAACTGAAAGATGAATCGAGAGATGTAATTCAGCCTTCCCAAGAAACCACAGACTTCTTTCTCTGTTTTAGGCGCTGGCATCTCCAGAATTGCTCGTACTTTGTCCGGGTCCACTTCAATTCCCTTCTGACTAACAATGAAACCCAACAACTTCCCTGACCTAACCCCAAAGGTGCACTTAGCGGGGTTCAACCTGAGTTTGTATTTTCCGAGACGCTCGAACAACTTCTGCGCAGTTAACCACATGCTCTTCATCAGTTTTTGACTTGGCGATCATGTCATCCACATAGACTTCAATCTCCTTATGCATCATTTCATGGAATAGGGTTACCATCGCTCTTTGATAGGTTGCCCCGGCATTCTTCAGTCCGAAAGGCATGACCTTGTAACAGAAAGTTCCCCAAAGGGTTATGAAGGTGGTTTTCTCCATATCCTCTAGAGCCATTTTGATCTGGTTATAGCCTGAATATCCACCCATGAAGGAGAACATCGAATGCTGAGCAGTACTATCCACCAAGACGTCAATGTGGGGTAGAGGGAAATCATCTTTAGGGCTTGCTCTGTTCAAATCACGGTAGTCGACACACATTCGAACCTTTCCATCTTTCTTGGGGACCGAAACGATGTTTGCTACCCACTCAGGGTATTTCGCCACGACTAAGAATCTGCATCAAATGCGTGTTTCTTGACCTCATCCACGATTTTCAAAGACATTTTCAGCTTCATTCGCCTCAACTTCGTTTTTCTGGGGACATTCGATTTCAGCGGCAATCTGTGTTCAACAATATTTGTACTCAATCCTGGCATGTCCTGATAAGTCCAGGCGAATACGTCAGCATAGTCAAGCAGAAGCTGAATCAACTTTTTGCGCTCTTTATCCTCCATTGCGGTACAAACCTTGACCTCTTTTCGTCTTTCTCGCATCCAAATTGATCATTTCGTGGATTCCCCATGGGGCTCAATGACTTTTTCTTCTTGCTCTACCATTCTCATGATTTCCGTGAGTATCCCAATCGTCCTCAACATCTCCCTCGGCTTGATTAGCTGGGTAGTCAAAGTCACGAGTATGAGTTATGGGCATTATTATTTTCAGAGATTATTTTTGATGTGCATTAAAATGGAGCGCGAATAAAGACAAAAAGAAAAGACACACAAACGAGAGATGAAGACGAGAGAAATTTTATTGAAAATTCAAAATAACATTTTATTGATTGATGAGTCTTGACAAAAACATGTGTGCCCGAATGAAATGTTCCAAGGTCTTGGCGAGCCGAGCGAATCTACATTACAATGAAAATTACTTTAAATTGAAAAATACGGGGAAATCCATGGTCTCCCGGTTTTGCAGTTTTTCCAACAAAGACAAAGAAATAAGACTAAAGCGACAACACGACCACTCGAGCTTGACCCCTTCTTCAACCACATTAACACGGTCGGGGTTCAACATGCCAGCACTCCGGAAGTTGTTTTTGAGGTTAGCGATGATCATCCTCCCCGATTGGGTGTTCCTCCTCCGAGTTTGGCGACCATTTCTCCCCTCCCCGCGGATGCTAGCCTTTCCGTCAAGAAGACTTGGGATGTACCCAACACCGAATCTTTCAATGTTTCCTCTCAAGCTGGGACAGTGTTACAATCCCTTGAGCGACTTTTCCTAGGCCCTTGCCGACCTGATACCCATGCCCTAGCATCACCTTTGCGGTCATCATGTCGGCCTTGGACCACTTAGGCTTCCGCAGAGGCTCACTTTCAACGAAGACAAAGCATTTGAGATCTCCAACCCTTGGAAAGCGGTCTCGAGGACTCTTCTGCGCTTCCACGTAACATTGGTGGTGATCGGTTTATCGGTGTTTCTTCCTCTCCGTGGATCACTATCGGCTTTCCTCGACCACGAACTTGAGTTTTACGATGAAGCGAGGATGGTACTTCCTCGCCAGGCGTGTATCAAGGACGCGTCTAGCGGCTACTATAGAGAAGGCGATGTCCATCACTTGGAAGACGACATAAAACACTTGGGGCCTACCGCAACGGACGCTTCTACTTCCCCAAAACTTCTTTCATCGACCCATCAAAAGCTCTCACCAAGGTAGAACTCGGCCAGATATGAGCGATCTACATTCGAACTTATTCATGGTAGACTTAGGCATCACATTCAAAGATGAGCCATTATCAATGAGCACTCTCTGGCAAGCATATAGTCCCCACATTTGGTGAGATGTGAAGAGCTTGATTATGATTCTTCCCCGCGGAGGAAGCTCGATGTAATACGAGAAGGTCAAGTAGTTGGATGCTACAATGTTGCCAACTATACCATCAAGCTGGTTTACTGTAATGTCATGGGAGACGTGGGCTTCATTCAAGATCTTCAAGTGATGCAAACACGATGTGCCTCTCGAACTAAGCAACAAAGAGAGCATCGAGATCTTCGATGGAGTTTGACTCAGCTGGTCTATCACCCGATATTCACTCTGTTTCATTACTTTCAGGAATTCTTGAGCTTCTTTGTCTGATACCTTTCTGGCTTCTACCGTTTCTTTGTCCTTCCCCTTATGGGCCCTTTCTTCATCTGTTATTGACTGCTCTCCCCTAAGATTTTCAGGAGCATACACCCTTCCACTCCTTGTGATACCACTACCTCCAGCAATGTTTGTTATATCCAAAGTGCCTTTAGGGACCTCTGCTTGCATTTGCACATTGCAGCTCCATGGAGTCATCCCAGTCTCCCTACTAGGGGTAGCAGCAGGTACTGGAATAACAATAGTCGAGGGTCTCGTCATAGCTGGGATGGAATTCAGATTGCAGGGAATTTCAATCGGTCTCTTGAAGCCTCCATTGCCTGATTGTAAGGTAGATACACTTTCTTCTTTCTCCTGGATTCCCACTTGGACCAGGTGTCTGTCTAAGAGATCTTGGAGAATTGGTTTAAAGCCTTCACATGCCCCGATGCAGCGAGGATTATCACATGCGTCTTTCCTAGCACACCCTTCTTTGATGACACCAAAACGGCATAGTTCAGCATGTATAAAATTCAAAGGCATCTGAATGCAATCAACTTTTCTAACCAAACACTGACCCCCCTGATGGTCAACGACATTAACAGCAGATCCTCCATGCCCTGGCAACGGATTGGTGGCTACATTGGGTTGTTGAAATGATATAGTATTTGCATCAAGTAATTCTTGCACCACATACTTGAATGCTTTACAATCCTCCACCACATGACCTTTCGCCCCGAGAATGAAAGCGCGCAGTGGCATTTGCGTTGTATCCACAGGATAGGGAGGTTGGTACGGCTTCATCTGACGAGTGTTGATTATTTTGTTGGTGATGAGATAATTAAACAAGTCCGTGTAGGACATGGGAATCGGATCTGTAATGCCCCAAAATTAATTAGGTGAATTATTTGACTAATTTAATTAAGTAATATTTTAGTTGTGTATATTAAAATAAATATAAGGTGTTATAGTGATTAGTTATATTAAAAATAGAGTATTTAATATGACTAAGAGATGTTGGGTAGTAAATAAGGTAGTGAGGAATTAATCAAAATAGGGAGTGGTTGAAGTAGCTAAGGGGTGTAAATAAGGGGCCCAAGCCCACTAAATAAGCCCAAATGCAAGGAATTAAACTTAGGGGTAGGTTTTTCCCTTCTCATTTGCAACAAAGAGAAGAAAATAGAGAGGGAGAGGGAGAGTGGGAAATTTTGGTATTTGTTCAAGCATAGGGGAGGAGAGAAATTCATCTCACTTGTGAACCTGAATTCCTCTCAGTGGTCCAAAAGCTTGTTATCATTTCTATGTAGCCGCCTCTAACGTTATCAAAGAGCCGCAATTGTTATAGTCACACCATGTCAGGTTTCCATAAAGTATATCTGCACAAATCGTGGGTTTCTAGAGGTGATAGCCATGGCATATTCTCAAAGGGGGGTTGAGGTTATCATTCGTGAGCGAGTGTGGGAGACAAGGATAACTCTTGCACACAAATTTATTAGGAATGGCTTTTCCAATTCATGTGTACGTCAGCATCTTCCAATCCATAGGTGAGACTACAATTCTTTAGCATTACACTGTTAGCTTATGGCTCCAAAACAATTGGTATGTTTATGTGATATCATACTCCACTATGTTTCATAGTAATTCTAATAATAAATTAATATTTTACAAAAGGTATTTTTATTAAACATGACCTACAAAGTAGACTCTATATGATATGATATAAGCTTTATCAAGTCTAATATATATAGTATATTTTAATATATTATACTTGTACAGTAAGTAGTTGGCTCTGTTGCACTATGATTTAGTATATTTAATATCTGGTGTATGACTTTTGGACTGTCGCTATTGTTATTTGTACATAATTGTTCGTATTGGAGTCAAATATTGTCCTGCTGGAATTGAAGTGTGCTCGGGAACTCGTGCTTGGTGGTTCTACTCAATTACCAAAGGTATGGAGACTCTCTTTCATGGTTAATAATATATAAACCTTGAAATCATATGGATTAGGTGTTAGGAGTAGTTGTTTAATTAATTAATGAAGTAATTGAGTGTTTGGGTGTTTGTTTGATTTTATATGTGGTTATATTAATTGTTGTATGGAGATTGAAATGTGATTGTGTTGATTGTTGATATGAAGGTGTTATGACATGATTTTAAATGAGGAATAATTAATAGAATTAAAGTGAAGGCTAGGTGTTTGATAATTTGTTTGAATGAACATGAATATGTTTTATAAGATTGTATGGTGTGGGTTTAGTCCTTGGTGTGACATTTAGTCCAATATGAGGTGTGTTGTGTTGCAGTGATGATTAAGCCGTGTGTAGGCGTCGGCCAAATGTTTGTGTTGCGGTGATGATAAAGTGGTGATGTAGGCTTCGGCCAAAGAGGCGAGTTAATGATCGTTGTGGTAAATTTATTGTGTTGTGGTGCATTGTCATGGTGTCACATAAATCATGTGCATACAAAGAGGTGATGTGGCTTCGGCCAAAGAGGTGAGTACCCTAAGGGGTTATTGAGGTGATGATGGATCCACATGCATATTGCATTTCATACATTACATGCATACTCTGGTGATTAATTGGGTGTTCATGAACTAATGGTGTATTTGGTGTCACTGTATATTTGGTGTAATTGTATTCTGATGTAACTGTATTCCTGGTGTAACTGTGTTAATGGTGTATTGAATTGACTGTATATCTGGTGTACCTACTCTACTGTGTTTCTTGTTTTATTTATTATTATCTATGTATTGAGACTCACCCTACTGCATCGTGTTGCCTCGTATGCCGGCAACCTGCAGGTGACGGTGACTAAAGGTGTTTAGAGATCCTTCCTCTAGTGTGGTCGAGTCGGCTCTGATACGTAGCACCGGGGGGAATATTTAGTAGTTGTTATTTTATTATGTTTTGAACTATTATGTTAAGCTATTATCTTCCGCTGTGTACTATTTGATTCTCAGACTTGTTGGTGCTATGTATCGTATACTGGAGTTTATTTTAATTACTATTTTAGAGTTATGTAAGGAGATTTGAAGAAATGTAGCACTCTCTCTGTGGTGCGTGGAAAAATATTATATTTCTGAAACTCTGATTTTATAATCGATTAATTAATAGAAAATAGAAAGGGGGTGTTACAGGATCGAAGACAACAGGCTTCCTTTCATTATAGTTCCGGTACTGATAGTTTGATTGAAATGGCTGTGCAGGTGGTGCTTGAGAAGGGAATGGAATAGGTTGCGGAGGATTGCTGTGTGACGGACCACTGGCTCCGATAACTGCATTGGTTTCACCCTCTTTCTTCTTGTAGGGTCCAGAAAAAGGTTTTTTCTGACTGGAAAGAGGTGCTGGGCCATGAGATATTCTTCCGCTGCGCATACCATTCTCTACTCTTTCCCCTGTGACCACCATCTCAGAGAAATTTGAGGCTACGCTGCCAACCAACCTATCATAATACACCGCAGGAAGGGTATCTATAAACATGTGGACCATTTCTTTGTCCAGTAGAGGGGGTTTCACTTGAGCAGCGAGGTTCCTCCACCTCTGAGCGTATTCCTTGAACGACTCATTATCTCTCTTAGACATGCATTGTAGTTGGGTCCTATCCGAGCCAAATCATTGTTATCTTGGTATTGACGCATAAAAGCATCCGCCATGTCCTTCCAAAGAGCGGATATTGGTTGGCTCCAAGCGCATGTACCGATCGAGGAGCTCGGCTAAACTTTCACAAAGCAGTGCATCATCAGGTTATCATCCCGGGCATAGGCAGTCATTTTCCGGCAGTATATTGTCACATGACTGACTGGGCAAGTCGTCCCTCTGTATTTATCAAAAATTGGTGCTTTGAATTTGGGAGGCAAGACTAGATTAGGGACCAAACACAGCTCATGGGCATTTCTGGCCCGTGAACTCGCTCCTTCTCTGACTCTTAGTCTCTCCTCTAGCATCTGATATTGACTTCTGGTTTCAGTAGGGTAATTCTGAGGGAAACCATTCACACCGTAATGAGGATTATTCATCGTCACTACGGTACGGGTTCACGATGTGGGTCACGTGAGTGAATTGTATTCGTGGATTGGTCCACGAACTTGGGGATGGACCGTCATTGGCCAATTGAAACCCGCGGAGTTCTGGGCGATGAGCGAGGATTGGGATCTGGATCTGGGCTTGAGGCATCCCCGTTCCAACTTCATTCGCAACTACGTCAGGCTGAGCTTGCCCCGCGGTTCTTGGAGGATCTCCTCCAGGATTTGTGTCAGCAGTAGGAGGCGTGTAGCCTAGTGGGAGACCAAAGGGAGGCCATTGCAGCATTTGAAGGGCTTGAGGATCCCCGACCCGGGAGGGGAGGAGTATTGTCCACCCGGTGAGTAGTAGCTTCAGCTGTACCAACATTTCTTAAGGCACTCAGCACTCTTATGACCTCTGCCATTTGAGCTTTCATGATTTCCATCTCAACTTGAAGGACATGATTCCCTTGATTCTGACCTTGCTGACCCTGACCATTAGGATTTGGATCTTACGGAATTCGGCATTACGATGTGGGCGGTGGATTGCCACGATCGCGTCGCCTTGATTGTTGTCCATGTTCCTTGCTTGTAGACGCGTCAAATAGCGATGCCTAACCGAGCTTGCTTGATTTTACTCGCTGACGAAACGCACTTATGAACACGGAATGAATAAATGAATGCAATGCAATGCGATATGTATGATTTGATGTTTGTTTTGGTGTAGGAATCGTAATACACCTCGCATTGTCATAGGCGTGTAAATTTAAAGCTCTAACACTCTTTTTTTTATTTTTTTATTTTATTTTTATATTATTTTTTTGTTTATATTTTTAATTTGGCTGGAACGAGGTTGGAAGCAATAGGCAAAACAAACACACTTCATTCGAAAGGATAGAATACTACAACTTCAAACTCGAAGGAAAAATACAATATTCAAAACAATATTTTTTTGAGAAAAGTACTATATTCCAAAGAAAATTACAACTTTTTAGAGAAAGTTTACAATTTACTAAGGATTATTACAATGCTCTAAAGTGGAATTCAAAGGCAAATAGCTTTCAGCTTCTCCTCCCTCTTTCTCTTCTTGCTTTCGGCTGCCCCTTTGGCTTTCTCCATGAGTTCTTCTGTTAGGATCTTGCAGTACTCGAAAAACTCGTACACCTTGGCCGGAGTGTTGGAAGGATTCATTTCTGCTTCAGCTCTTCTTAGCTTCTTGGGAACATCCCTCACAGCTTGGTTAGCTAGCCCGGCTAGCTTTGAAAATTTACTCCTCCAAAGCTGAATCTCACCCTTTAGCTCCTTGATAATCTCTTGGTCCTCTATTCTTCCAATCAAGGCCATGAAACGTTGCTCCCAATACCGGCTTTCTACTTGCACTTGCTCATAAGATTCCTCTAGGCATCTAAGATTTCTCTTCAATTCGTCTGACCTTCCTTGTTCAAACCTTAAAGCTTGTTGGTACTCCTTCAAGATCCATGTGATAGACTCTCTATCTTGCCTGATGCTTTCCATTTGGTCCCCCAATTCAAACTTCATCACTTGGAATTCTTTTCTTGACTTAGCTAGCGCATCTTTGACCATTTTCTCCTTCTTCCATGACTTGTCATATAGTTCCTTCCATTCATACGCTCGCGCCATAGCTTCATTCATCTTTGAGGTACACCTCTTTATTTCCTCTTTAGCACCTTTCAAATGTTTCTGAACCTCCCTCTTGCTTTCCTCTTCTATTTCGAGTTTCCTGTTGGCTGCTTCAATAGTTGCGGCTTGGAGAGCATTTTCATTCACTAGCTTCCGCTTGTCTTGCATCAATTTTCCTAACTTTGTCTTGCAAGGCCTTTTCTCTTCTTCCACTTTGGATAACGCCAACTTAGCTTCTTCTAGCTCTTCAATGAGGGGAACGTGAGGCTCGTACTTTCTCCTCAGTGATGGCCCCTACGATTGGATGATCGAGTTTCTTTGATCCTCTTTTCGAGCCATTGGGTGAAGGAGATAGCAGTGGTCCTTTTAGATAAATCGCCTTTGTCTCTCCGCACTATGGTTTCCCAAGCTTGCAAGACTCGCCAAAGTAAGTCCTCGTCTTTAGGGATCCCCGCATGGAGGTAAAAGCGGAACAACATAGCCGGAGGTGAATCTCAGATGTGGTACCCGAGTTGCCTCAAGGTCAAAGAGCGGGTTATTGTTGATGCATCCCTGTGTTCCCATGAGAGGAACATTCTGGAAACTGCCACATTGGAATATCACCGAGGGTTTATCTTCCCAACACTTGTGTGAGAACCATCGAATTTGAAGAGCATCGAGGTTCTTAAAAGTATCCTTCCACTCCCGAGGGCTCATAGTCTTCGGATCACAACCCAAGGCATAGGATAGCAGATCCCCAACATCACTTTTGTTAACGCATACATGATTGATCAACCAAGCGTATAGCACAGGGAAGGAACAACACATCTTATCTTTTCGGAACTCATGATGGCGAGTGAAGGCACGATAGGTCTCGGCGAGAATAGCAGGAATCAGATTGATGGGACCTTTTGCACTTTTGAAAGCCAGGAACACCCCAACAGCGGTTTCATCTATATGTTTCTCAATCTGAGGGAAAAGGACGATGCCAAAGATGGTCAAAGCTAATATTTGCTTGAAAGAAGCCCAATTCTTTGATGCTGCATGACTAGCCATCAAACTCTCAAAGTAACCCTGAGGAAACCCAGATATCTTGTTACGCTCAACTTTGTGGGACCGCACTTCTTCTACACTGATTTGCAACAAGGAAGCGAGCTTCTCATCTGAATAATACTGCCTCTGATACTGGTAAGGTCTAACCTCTAAGCGTTCAAAACCCAGAATCTTCTCATACTCTTCTAAGGGTGGCGCCATTTGGAAGTTCTTGAAAAGAAAACACCTAATCTCTGAATCATAGAACCAACTTAAGGAAGCGATGGCACTCTCTTGTACTTCTAGTTGTAATAACCTGCGGATGTTCCCATAAGTCTTGTCCGAAGGACCGAAGCTCAATAGGACCTAGTAGAGAAGCATACTCCTTCAAACTAGTTACATCAATCTTCTTTACAATGGGGAACCTCGAATTGAATGCAGTTTTGCCTTTTGATTCCATGTTGCTTCTTACACACCTATGACAATGGTTCAGTGTTACGTTGCGATATCCGACAAACAAACTTTAATGCATGAAGAATGCAGATGACAAATTTTTTCAAGATTTTGTTAGATGCAAATGTAATATGGTGCAAAATGATGTGAATGCGAAATGATGTGGATGCGAAATGACATGGGAAAATAGTAATAAAATGAGGTTTAATTGGTGGTACTTTGGACATTTTCGAAGATACACGCTGCATGCCACCTCATGTAGGTGTTTATGAAAGAAAAATTACAACTTTCAAAATAAAGTTTGAGAAAAAGGAATGCTTAAGCTAAATGCAACAAACAAAGGCGTGCCCCCGTGTCCTAATCACTTCCTTACAATGGCAACCAAGAGCTAAAGTCTTCCTCATGATAACACCCACAATCGTAGAAAGCTACCGAGTGTGAGGCATCATGGCAAAGCGTACTCTTGGGCGAAACTTTCATGAGAGCCATACAGACAAAGGTCTACGAATGGCAGTCAGTCCAGAAAAAAAAAGTCGTCTACCCTAAGGTTCAACATGCATACATCATTTCAATATACAAACCATCCTAAGGAGTCAATAGTAATTGCACGCATTGCTTACCTCAAAGGAAGGGAGCAAAGAAGAGGGAGCATGATAAGATTGGGGGAATGCATGAAAGAAAGAAGCATATAAGCAAAGAGGATAAGAGGAGAGACTATCTACCATTTTAAGCAAGAAGCGAACATAGAAGAAGAATAAATAAATACACATGAATGTAACATGCCAACGTGAGAATGCAGTGGAATTGCAAAGATGCAATCAAGTAGATATGAAACAATCATAGAAGAGGAAGAAGCGAATGCATATGGATGCAACAATGCTTGTATGAGAAAGAAAAAGAATAGAGGCAAAACAAGATATTCAAATAAGACACAAAAATCACATATTTAATTAATTAGGCTCGACCCTCTTTTAAAAAATTTTCTTTTAGTCCCCAGTGGAGTCGCCAGCTGTTGCGCCCGAAAAAGTCCCCAAGGGGTTTTTCTTCGTTTACAACGTTTTAAAACAATGAAGTCGCCACCAATATTTTTTATGAGGAAAATATTGAAGAAAAACCTTTTTGGGAAGGCGGATGGTCTTTTGGAAAACCGGAAGATTTGGGTTCGGAAATTCGGTTAGGCATGGGAAGGTATTAGCACCCCACATCTCCTTTCTCTTTGAAAGGAACCTTTAATTAAACGTGGTTTTAAGTGTTGATTTGAAAAGTACTTAAATTTTCCTCTCGATTAAATAGACTTAAGGAAAACTTTTATTTTGCGGCGCTCGGCGAGAGTTAGCCGCTTTGGTCTTTTTTTGGAAGGGAAAATGTTTTGGTTTGTTGTGCTTGACGGAGGATCCGCTCCTACGTATCTCAGTGCGATGGAGAATTCAAAGCTACGTAGTTCTGGGTTTTTATTTTTAACTTGTTTAGTGGTGAAAGCTGAGCATTCATGATGATCAATTGAGCGAAGGCTCCAAGTGACCACCATTAGCACTCCATTGTTAATAATCATGCAAACCAAGGCTTCGCAGGACCAATAACAACGTTTTTTGATTTAATGAAAAGTTTTTTTTATGAAAATTAGGCATTCATGATGATCAATTGAGCAAAGGCTCCAAGTGATCACCACTAGTTCCTCATTGTTAACGATTATGCAAGCAGAGGCTTCGCAAAACCATTAACAACGTTTTTTTTGATTTATTGAAAGTCTTTCGAAAAATTAGACGTTCATGATGATCAATTGAGCAAAGGCTGCAAGTGATCACCACTAGTTCCCCATTGTTAATGATTATGCAAGCAGAGGCTTCGCAAAACCATTAACAAAGTTTTTTTGATTTATTGAAAGTCTTTCGAAAAATTACACGTTCATGATGATCAATTGAGCAAAGGCTCCAAGTGATCATCACTAGGTCCTCATCGTTAACGATCATGCAAGCAGAGGCTTCACATGACCACTAACAAAGTTTTTGATTTAATGAAAAGTGTTTGAGTTAGAAAGAGTTAAAAAAATGAGAAAAAGGTGAAAATTGCAAAATGGGGGTGTTACTAGTTACTGGGAGTGGTATAACTAAACAGGGGGTGTAAAACGTAAGCCCAGTTCGCATAGGAGGGCCCAGTATGCGAAACTGGGCTTAAGTGAGGGGAGGTGCACGCATGGAATTAGGGTGGTGTTAATAGTATTCTGAATATTAAAAAAAGAAAAAAAGAAAATAGATTTTAGGAGACACTATAAATGGGCCAACCCTAAAAAAACAAAACCCTAATTTTTCTTTCCCCCTTTTCCTTTTTTTACTGTGTGTCATGCAGAAGTGACTTATTCATTCATGAGAGAGAGATTTGCGGAGTGGAGAGAGGGATTCGCGGAGAAGAGAGAGAAATAGAAATTTCAAAAATTTCAGTGAGAGAGATTACGGTGAGAGGGGGGAAATCGCCGAACCAGAAACGTGAGAGGGAGGGCGTGGTTCCGGTGAGAGAGAGAGAGACGACGGCGTGCATCGGTGAGAGAGAGAGAGACGACGGCTGGGGTCTGTTTTGGGGGTGGTTGCGACGGTGGTGGCGTGGTTTACGTGGGTGTTGGTGGTTGCGATGGTGGGAAGGCAGTGGGGGTCGCGATGAGAGGGAAGGGACCGGAGGTGGGTGTGGCTCATTTTGGGTGGTTGCTGGTTCGGTTTTGTGGTGGGTCTCGACGGCCAAGGGTCTCGCCGGAGAAGGTGACCGGAGGGTCACCGTCGCCGGAGAAGACGACGAACAAAGGTTGGTTTTTTTTTTTTGTTTCGGTTCTCTGCCTCCTCCTCTGTCTCTCCTTGTTTCTCTTTCAAATTTTTTCTCTGTTATTCTGGTTCCTGTGTTTCTAAGAGTTCTTTTTGTTTCATATGTATATTCTTTTGAGAACAAAGTAGATCTGTTGCTGTAAGCCAATATGCATTCTGTTTTTTCTAACTTACAGTGATACCCTTAATAAAACATGCTGATTCAAACACACAAAACCAGGGAGAAGAAACACAATACTGACTGTTGACTGTTCCCAAAGTGTAAAACCCTAATCTTTTTTTTGGTGATTTTTTACCTCGAAATTCGTGCCTGTTCCCAAGAAAAATTGAGAGATGGAGATTTGGGTCATCAATAGCAGAACCTGAAAATTGGTTTTGCTGGACCATAGAAAGTAAAGACGGTTTAATTTCAAAATTATTAGCATCAACAATTTGGATGCACAATAATGACATGTGGCTCGCCAGAGGCGTATGCGCACTCTTTGAGAGCACGATTTGCATTAGCTGCCATTTCTTGGTTATTGTGCAATTCTCTTCTTCTTCTATGAAAGTATCTCTCAATCTCAGGAACTGGTTGAACAATTTCCCCACGACTAAGAGTTCTTCGCATTCAAGAAAAAGAGAATTCAGAAAGTTTTAAAAAGAAAACAAAACTTCAGTCTAATAGGTACCAAAAAGTTGATTAATATCACTAACTCCCCAGCAACGGCGCCAAAAACTTGATAGGCCGCAAGTGTACGGTTCTAACGAGTAGTAAAAATGTATCGATCCACAGGGAGTTAAGCAATTACCAATCTAATTTTTAGTTTTGATTAGCTGAAAGGAATAATTTTTAGAAGAAGGAATGATTGTTGGTTTTAAATTCAGAATTATAAAACGTCCTAGGATCATGGTTTCATCTCAATGATAGAAATATTTCACAATCCCTCATCCATTCCCTATTTTATATAAAATTGTATTTCTAAGGATGAGGCATTCATTGGTAACTCAAGTTTCCTTTTAGAATACAAGAGTGTGTCTTGAACCAATAATCCAAACCTATTCTCATGGTTGATTATTGCCAAGACCCCTTAAGTACAAGCCTCTTTTTATCCCAAGGGTCCCAAAACTATTCTCATGTTTTGTTTCCCTTGTTTAATCCCATAGTTCTAATATCAAAACTTCTCCTTTCGGTACTTCGTTTGATATTTGGAATAAAACTTTAAAAGCGATGGGATTAAATTAGAATACAATTTTAAACAAGGGCTCCAAAATAGAACTAAAATTCCACAAATTTTATTTAATTCAAATACTAAAAACACTCTAAATTATGACTTATCAAACTCCCCCATGCTTGAGTCTTTGCTTGTCCTCAAGCAAGAGCAATCAAAACCCTCCCATGCTTGGACCAAACATTGTCCTCAATGATTTGGAATAAAATAACATGAAAGGGTAGAAAAACTCACAGGGCTCACTGCTGCCCAGGCGGAGGTGCCTGGTGAATGATGAAATGTTGCATCATTTGCTGAAGCATGTCTGAAATGTGCTCCATCTGCTGGCTATGATGCAACTGATCCTCCCTGATCAACTGCAGCTCAGCTCAGCTCCCTGCCTTTGGACCTCTCCCTCCAGTCTAACACACCACTCTTGCATATTAAAATGTGGACCATTCCGCTCTTCTGGTAATGACAACTTCTCGGCGCTCAAGGGATGCATATCGCTCACGTTGAGCCCTATCTTTGAAAAAAATCCCATACTCGTTGGTCGTAATTGCACCACCCTTCTTTTGCCCTTTACCAGTACCAGAAGCATCATTAGTTGTGGCTTTCTTTGGGGGCATTTTCGTTTTGACCAAAGTGGGGTTTTTGAGGTTTGAAAAATTTGGGTCTTTTGGTAGTTTTATGGTTGGATAGGGTGTGTTTAGGGGTGGGTTTGGAAGTTTGGGTAGGAATATAGTGTTTGGGTGAAGATTTGAGGGTGGTTTTGAAGGTTTTGGGTGTAGGTTAATGGTGGGTTCGAATTTGGGTGTTTTGTGGAGAGTGGGTGTTGAGTGATATTGTTGGTTGGGTTTTGTAAAGGAAGTGAAAGGGAGTAATTTGGTTCAAGTTTGGTGAAGTTTGGTGAAGATTTGAGAGAGTTATGGTGGTTTGAAGAAATGGGTATATGGAGTTTTGGGTGTTTGGAGAAGAAGAAGTGAAGAAGAATGAGTGAGGGAGTGGTTTGGTTCGAAATTGAGGGAGGGAGTAAGTGAAACACGCTGCTGTCTAACAAACCACTCACGGACCGTGCTTCGTCACGCACGGGTCGCGCTCAACTTACGCAGCTGCTACCTCTTTTTTTTTTCAGGACATGCACGGGTCGTCTTTGTATTTTTGCAGGTCAATCTTGTATTGCGACGACGGTCGTGCTTCCCTTTTTTTTTTTTGAAGAAAGTATAACATGTGCCTGCAAAACAAAAGAAATGAGAAATGTTAACCCGTGGGTTGCCTCCCACGCAGTGCTCTTTTAACGTCACTAGCTTGACGATTAAAAGGATCTTTTTGGTCAAATTGGATTATGAAGGACCAAAGCGGTTCCCTTCTCAATATTTTCACCCACATTATAAATCTTTAGCCTTTGGCCATTGACCTTGAATGGCCCGGTCTTTTCACTCCAAATTTCAACTGCACCAAAGGGGAATACCCTAAGGATTTTAAAAGGACCGGACCATCTTGATCTTAACTTTCCTAGAAAATTTTTTAATCTTGAGTTGAAGAACAACACAGGATCACCTGCTTTAAATTCTCTGCGGATGATACGCTTATCATGCCATTTTTTTGTTCTTTCTTTATAAATCCTGGCATTCTCATAAGCATCCATCCTTAGTTCTTCCAACTCATTCAGTTGAAGTTTCCTTTTATCTCTTGCAAGACTCATGTCTAAGTTGAGGGTTTTGATTGCCCAATAAGCTTTGTGCTCCGACTCAACTGGAAGATGACAAGACTTCCCATAAATCAGTTTAAAAGGAGTCATTCCGATGGGAGTCTTGTATGCTGTCCGGTAAGCTCAGAGAGCATCATCAAGGTTAACCGACCAATCTTTTCTAGAGGTAGAAACAGTTTTTTCTAAAATTGACTTGATTTCTCTATTTGACACCTCAACTTGGCCACTAGTCTGGGGGTGATACGGTGTTGCAACTTTATGCTTGACCCAAACTTTTGTAATACTTTTTCAAATTGTTTTCAAATGAAATGAGATCCCCCATCACTTATAACCACTCTTAGGACCCCAAATCTTAGAAAAATTATCTTTTTGAAAAGCTTTATGACCACTTTTGAATCATTAGTTGGAGAAGCAATGGCTTCGATCCATTTAGACACATAGTCGACATCGCAACAAGAATATATTGATTTAGAAAGAAGATGGAAATGGTCCCATAAAATCAACTCCCAGCGTCGAAAATTTCAACTTCGAATGTTGTTTAGGGGCATTTCATTTCTTTTGGAAATGCTCCAAATGCGTTGACACTGGTCACATTGAGATACAAAACGATGCACATCTTTAAAAAGAGATGGCCACCAATAACCAGAATGAAGAATTTTAAAAGCAATTTTCTGAGAACTGGCGTGGCCACCATAAGATGAAGAATGACAAAACCCTAAAATGTTACTTACCTCGTCCTCTCGGGATGCACCTTACGAAAATACCATCGACCTCTTTTGAAGAGATAAGGGTCATCCCCAGTAGTAGTGCTTGATATCATGGAAGAATTTCTTCTTCACTGGTAGTTCAAATCGGAGGCAGCACTCGGTGCAAGGTAGTTCACAAAATCGCATACCAAGGTGCTTGACTTGCACCAAGGAGAATAGTGATCATCCAGGAAATGAATCATCAAGTGGCGGCTCATTCGTTATTCTCTTGCAACCTTGACAAGTGATCGGCCACAACATTTCGATTGCCTTTTTTATCTCTTATCTCGTGTCAAATTCTTGGAGGAGCAAAATCCATCGAATCAACCTCGGCTTGGCATCTTTTTTGTTCAACAAATATTTTATTGTCGTGATCGATCGAATAGATGATGATTTTGGACCCCACCAAGTATTACTGAATTTATCAACGGCATAGACTACCGCCAATAATTCTTTTTTCTGTTGTGGCATAATTAACTTGTGCTTCGTCCAAGGTTCTACTAGCATAGTAGATAGCATGCATCTTTTTATCCTTCCTTTGACCAAGAACTGCCCCAACTGCATAGTCACTTGCATCGCACATTATTTCGAATGGAAGATTCCAATCACTACAAGAAAAACTTAAAATTGAAGGCAAAACTTTTTGGCGGATTTTAATCCCCCATAAACTTTCCGGCGGATTTTTGACATTTGTGGGGGATTTAATCCACCAGAAACTTTTTGGGGGATATTTGACGTTTTCGGCGGAATTATGGTATTTGTGGGGGATTATAATGTGGAAAAAAAAGGGGTCGGATAAAAAAAAAACTGGATCCGCCGAAAATATCCCCTAATCCGCCGAAAATGACAGCTAAAAAATCAGGGGGAAATTTGAAATTCAAATTTCCGCCGCAAACAAATTTCAATCTGCCGAAAGCATAATGTGCGGTCAACGAGGAGGTCCAACTGCCCAAAAATCCGCCGAAACAGACCCCCAATCCGCCGAAACGTCTCGCGTCCTTCAAGGCATTCCCAATCCGCCGAAAACGTCTCCCAATCCGTCGATAATAACACACTGATGATAACGACACTTTTACCTCTTCTCCTCTCTTCATATATCTCATTTATTTCATTCATTCATTCACTTATTCTCTCTAACACTTTTATAACTTCTCTAAAATTCTTTCACTCAAAATCCTTCTCCTCTCTCAAACTTCTATCAAATTCTCAAATTCTCCACTCTCTTAAACTTTAACATTTCTTCACTCAATCTTTTATCAAATTCAGTTTTTTCTTCTCCTCTCTCAAACTTTTAAAGGTTTGTTTTAGTTTATACTTTATTTTAGCTTATGCTTTGTTATAAACTATTAGTTACTAATTGTTGTGTTGTTTGTTTAGGAGTTGTTTGAGTTTGGTGACCACTGTTCGTTTATTGGAAGGACTCCAGTTTAGCATCAAGTCAGAGTCTTCTCAGCACCACCGGTTAGTTATTGAAGTTATTAGTTGTTTCTAATATTTTTTTATGATAATATAAGTACGAAATTAGTGATTAATCAAATCATATATTAATTTTTTTTTAAAAATACATAAAAACGAAATAAAATAAATAAAATATTTATTAAATTTTAATTTCTATTTAGAAAATACGAAATATAATGATAGAGTAGTTAAAAATAAATTTAATGTATCATTATATTATCATTTTTTGAAAATCATTATATTATCATTATAGTTAGAAAATACAATAATATATTAAATTTTCGAAAATTCATTGTATAATCCTTCTTTTTATTAATTTGTTAAAGTTGATTATTTTTTTGAAAATCATTATATTATCATTTTTGATTATATTGTTAAATTTTATTATATTTTCGACAATCATGATAATTTATTGTTAATAAAAATGAATAAAATTTTTGATAGACTTGTTAGTTAAAATGAATAAAAATTTATTGTTAAAATGTTATTTATGTTTGTTAGTTAATAGAGTGTTAGTTAAAATGAATAATATTTACGTTTACGATAACATATTATATAAAATGTTTGAAATTTTTTTTAATAAAAAATAGATATGTTAATATTTTTAATAAAAATAGATAAATCGAAATAAAATAATTAATATATTTTTAATTATTAATTCATGTTTTTAATACATTTTAACTAACACTCTATTAACTAAACAAGAATATATTAGTTTTTCGAAAAGTCATTGTACAATCATTATTTTGATTAATTTGTTAAAGTTTATTATATTTTTGAAAATTCATTATATTATAATTTTTTTGTTTAAGTTGTTAAAATCTATTATATTTTTGAAAATTCATTATATTATCATTTTTTTGTTTAAGTTGTTAAAATCTATTATATTTTTGAAAATTCATTATATTATCAGTTTTTTTGTTTAAGAGAGTTATTGTATGTAATTTATTTTCATTTAAGTAGGTATGATATGTAATTTATCGTTATATTTATGTGTTAAAATATTATTTATGGTTTTAGTTAATAGAGTGTTAGTTAAAATGACTAATATTTACGTTTACCATAACATAATATATAAAATGTGTTAAAATTTTTAAAATCTATTTATATTATAATTAATTAATGTAATGTTTACATTGTTAGTGTATGTATGTAAATATTTGTATGTGTATATGTGTATGTGTATGTATATGATCATATGATATTTGTATATGTGTATGTGTATGTATGTGTATGAATATGTAAGTAAGAAAATATAAATTAATTTTGATTTATTATTTATGAAATGAAAAGTAATTAGTTATTGTTTATGATAATTTTTATTGTAGCACACGTAGTACTAGAATTTAGAAAACATGGATCGTAGTTGGATGTATGATCGATTATATCCTGGAAGAAGCGGTTTAAAGAGACGATTTGCAGAAGGAGTAGAAGAGTTTATTTTTTGTGCTAAGTGTGACGAAGGATTTGCGCGAGAAGGGGGGAATTAGATGTCCGTGCGCGAAATGTTCAATTCGATTTATAAAAATGAAGATGAAGTCAAGAATGCATTTGTACAATAATGGGTTTAGGCCGATTATTGGATATGGAGTCGTCACAGCGAAGTAGCACTGGTACTGCGGTGGCTGTCGTTCCTCGGTTAATGTTAGGTTGAAGTATATCTTTCAAGTACTAATGTTCCGGTTGAAGAAGTAGCTTCCACATCCGGATCCGCCAAATCATGCAACCCGCGTTAGATGTTTATCAGGGAATGATATCTCATGCCGTTGGAGTAAATTTGGATTTTGAAGAACCAGAATATGATGCTGAAGAAGCTCCTAATGAGGAAGCACAATTGTTTTACACGTATTTGAGTGAGACAAATAAACCATTATTTGAAGGATCTAAAGACTCAAAATTATCAATGTGTGTTCGGTTGTTGGGTCTTAAGTCTCAATTTAATGTTGCCGAGTTGTGCATGGAATATATGACCAAAATGATGTTGGATGCAACCCCTATTAAGGGACTTTTGCCGCAGAGTTATTATGATGCTAAAAGACTGGTATCGAAGCTTGGCTTAAAATCTAAAAGAATTGATTGTTGTGTGTGCAGTTGCATGCTCTATTATAATAATGAGTTTGGCATACATGATGGAAATTTGTGGAATGCAAGTTGTGTGGAGAGCCACGCTACGCGTGCGGCGAGAAAGGGACGAGCAGAGGCAAGCCGGTTCCACGGAAAGCAATGTTCTATCCGCCGCTTATACCAAGGCTACAGAGGATGTTTACATCAATGGAGACCATTGGTAAAATGACGTGGCACCATGAAAATAGAAACAATTACGGTGAATTACGTCACCCATCTGATGGTGAAGCTTGGAAGCATTTTGATCGTGTTCATCCGATTTTGCGATGATCCACGCAATGTTCGGCTTGGTTTATGCTCTGATGGTTTCACACCCTATATTCAAGCATCGGCATCACCGTATTCTTGTTGGCCAGTTATTGTTACCCCATACAACCTTCCACCAGAAATGTGTATGTCTAAACCATACATGTTTTTAAATGCTATTATTAGGGCCAAGCAATCCAACGGTGGTATTGACATATATTTGCAACCTTTGATTGATGACCTAAAAAGGTTGTGGCATGGTGTTTTAACTTATGATGCAGCACGCAAACAAAATTTCAGAATGAGGGCAGCTTTGATGTGGACAATTAATGACTTCCCTGCCTATGGAATGTTGTCTGGATGGGGAACACATGGTAAGATGGCGTGTCCGATTTGCATGGTTGACACAAGGGCTTTCACTCTTAACTACGGAGGGAAAACTTTGTGGTTTGACTCGCATCGTAGGTTCTTACCTATGGATCACCCATTTAGAAAGCAGAAATATGCATTCATCAAGGGACATGTTGAAACAAGTGGACCTCCTCATAGTTTGACACCAGAGGAAGTTTGGCACGTTGTTAAAGACATCCCTCCATTGGAAGTCGAGCGGGTGTTGTTTCTCGTCCGAAGGCTATGGGCAATGGCACAACTGGACAAAGAGAAGTATCTTTTGGGAACTTCCTATTGGAAAGATAATCTACTGAGACACAATCTGGATGTAATGCATACAGAGAAGAATTTTTTTGATAACATATTTAACACTGTCATGGACGTGAAAGGTAAAACGAAAGACAATGAGAAAGCTAGGAAGGACATAGCTCATTATTGTAGGCGAAAGGATTTGTTGTTGGTTGAGCAAGGTACTAGGACATTGAAACCCAAAGCCAATTATACTTTATCTAAGGAAGAAGCGAAAGCGATTTATCGGTGGATAAAAGAGTTGAAAATGATGACGGTTATTCTTCCAATTTATCTAGATGTGCGGATGTGGATAATGGGAAGTTGCATGGGATGAAGAGTCATGATTGTCATGTATTCATGGAGTGCTTACTTCCCATCGCTTTTAGTTCGTTGCCAACACACGTTTTGAACCCGCTAATTGAAATAAGTACATACTTTAAGAATTTGTGTTCAAAGAACCCTAAAAGTTGATGATCTTACAAAAATGGAACAAGACATCCCACTTATCTTATGCAAGTTGGAGAGAGTATTTCGCATGGTTTCTTTGATTCTATGGAGCATCTACAGGTGCATCTCGCATCGATGCTAAACTTGGCGGACTTTGGCCCAATACGGATGGATGTATCCGTTTGAAAGGTCGATTATTTATTATAATATAAAAGGAGGTTTAAAAATAACATTATTAATTAATTAACATATCGTTTAATTATCTAGGTTCATGGGTGATTCAAAAGATCGGTGAAAAACAAAGCTAGAGTTGAAGGATCGATATGTTCTTCATACTTACACCGTGAAACAACCAACTTTTGTTCTTATTATTTCAAGAATGAATTTCCTCCAAGAAGCAGTCGAAATGAAATGGATGTTGAATGTCCTAGACATGAATTAGCTTTGTCTGTCTTTTGTCTATCCGGTCGTCCATCTGGGAGGGAGTCAATTCACTGGCTGACAGAGGAAGAGTTCAAGGCAGCACATATTCATGTGTTGATAAACTGTACTGAGGTGCAACCATTCATTGAGTATGTATTCCTCAACATTAACTATATATATCGATCTTAATTAAGTCAATAAAAGTAGACAAATGTGTAACAATTAATTATTTCTTTTTAGGGAATTCTTGTCATCTGAGGAAATAAGTGAAGAACAATCTTCGGCTTATATTAATGCACATTTTCCAATGTGGTTTAGGCAACGTGTTTATGCCCTCCCACCAACTCCTCCCAACCAACACTTGAGGAACTTATCAGACGGTCCTCGAAGATGTGTTAAAGAATGGCACACATACTTTGTCAATGGATACAAATTTCACAATAATGAATGGACACAGGGCAGAGAAACAATCAATAGTGGAGTTTGCATGAAGGGTGTCACTGGAGGTGGTGAAGGTGATTTTTATGGTGTGATTCAACACATATACGAAGTTGCGCACCTCTATCTAGACTATAGTCAGACGGTAGTGCTTTTTTATTGTAATTGGTTTGATCCGTCTGCTCGAGGAACAAGGGTAAATCCAAAGTTAAATACAGTCGACATTAAAATGAGTAGTAGATATCGACTGTATGATCCGTTCGTCATTGCTCAAAATGTGAGACAAGTCTATTATGTCCCTTATCCATCAACGCGGACTGATAGGCGTGGTTGGTGTGTCGCAATTAAGACAAAACCAAGAGGCCGGATTGAGACAAATGACACACTGCAAGATGTCCCATTTCAAATGGATGAGATGTCTAATGTAAATGAAGTGATTCAAGTGGAACCCATTACTCGTTTATGTGATCAACCAAACACCGACGATGAAGTTGATGACGAAGAAGATGCTGATGAAGATGCAGAAGAACATATTGGTGTATCAAGAATTCCCTGCTCATCTGATGATGATGATTTTGAGAATGAGTGGGATTCAAATTAGTTTTTCTAGTTATTCAGTTTTATTTGGTACTTAATTAGTAACTGTAATAGTATGGATATTTATGGTTATTTTGTATGAATATTTGTACGAATGTTTATGCAATATATATACATGTTTCTTTTTTTAATATTTAAATGTATGTATATATATATATATATATATATATATATATATATATATATATATATATATATGTATACAGGTATGTCATCATCTGGATCCTCATCTGATCGTGACGACACACACGATGTTACTCCACCTGTCGCGGATACGGCAGGTGGGAGCCGGAAGAAGATTATTACTCGCCTAACGCGCCGTCACAGGACGCGTCGTTGTGTTGTTCCTCTTGGCAGATATTTGCCAAAGCCAACCTCAGATGGTGCGAGTAGTAGTAGTAGTTGTGCACCTCTTCCGGTGACTGTTGGCGGGGATGACTTACGGCCGACACATGTTGAAGATGGTCGTGTCATCGTGGTGCCTCAAGGAGATTCGTAAGTATATAATTATTTATTAATTTTTTGTTGCCTTTTATACAACTACTTTCGTGGTCCAAAATATTCACTTTTTAAAAAATTGAGTTTCTTCCTTCAAAGCCTGCGCACCACCGCATGATCATAACGCAATTCACAGGAATTTCTTCAAAGGTTGGAAAAATTGGACTGCTGTTAAGAAAGATAAAGAAGATAATGACAAAGACTATTTTAGGGCCATGCTCAATTCTTTCTTGGTAAGTTCTACGAAATAATTAATTTTTAATTATTTTATTGAATTGTTTAATTTTCTGTATTAACAATATTCTTCTAATTTTTTTAAATAGGAACAATGTACATGGTTACCGAAACAATGAGAAAGATGTTGAGCATCGTTCAACAAGAGATGCGATGATAGATACTACGAAATCTTTGCGGGGTGTACGGCAAGCAAATGCAAAACCACGATTTTATGGGACCAGAGGCTTATGCACAACTGCTCGCGTTTGGAAGACGGATGAATTTAAAAATAAAGTAGAAAGCTAAGAAGAACCGTGCTTCGAAAATGCGCGACTATCTGCAATCACGCAGTGGATGTGTTAGTCTTTGGAACTCATCACCGGTAGCGTGGTACGTAATTTTATAACTATTACTTTTATTCATCAATTAATTAAATTTATTAACTATGTGTTAATTAAGTAGTTGTTATTAAATAATAAAATTATGTATCTAGGAGGAAGAACTTGGACGGGAGGTCGGTTTGTTCGAGTTGCATCGCAACTTGTATATGCGAGAGGAGGATGGTACATTTATCCACGATAGGGCGAGGAGGATTCAGGTAAAACTACATTATGTTATTAGTTATTTATCTTTAAATATAATATATATATTTATATTGTTTTTATTGTTTTTTTATTAATATTTATTTATTTATCCGTTGTTTTTTAGGATGCTTATGATCTTTGGGATGGCCGAGTGGCGTGAGTCTCATTTGCAGAGAGCGATGGGTCGTCGATCGATCGTGAGGAGGAGGCTAGAGTGGGTCGCTACATGTGGGATAGAGAAGTTGGCCCACAAAAGAGTGATCGTTTGTGAGGATCCGTAGCATGGGACCCAAGTTCTTCAAGGAAAGCATTCTACCGAAGTCGATCATATTCGGGGGACAGAGAGTACTCGGTCGTTCTTATGCTCCTCCCAACGCAGATGGTAGATCAATTGACCAAGCAATTTAACGAGAGATTGAACGCAGCGGCGGAGCAATATGCACGATAACCGGAAGAGCAAGCTAGGATTATTGAGGAGCGCGCTGCCGAGCGAGCTAGGATCATTGAGAGGCTCACGAGCAAGCTAGGAGAAGCGAGGCGCTTTTCAGCAGATTGATGGCTCGAGATGAACCATCCTTCGAGGCCATCATCATCATCATCATCACATATGGCTTCCTACCACCGTAGTCTTGGCCTCGGTATCCTCCGTACCTCTCAAGAAGTATCCACAAGATACTACTCCCGGCCCCATTATTCTCAAGCGGTATCCCCAAAGCAGTATCCACCTCGGTATCCTTCCCAAAGATCCTCCCCAAAGACGATCACCACTCCAAATGGCGAGATCCATCCGAAGATCTTCCCCAAAGACTACCACCACCTCAAGAAGAAATTAAGATCAACCCCAAAGAAACAATCACCCCATCTCTTCAATAATAATATTGATCTAAATTATAGTGCGTTAGAGGCTTGTTTGTTCAGTGATGATCAACCAGCACGAGGTGATCAATATTATCACAGAGATGACTCCGATGAGCACGCACCTTAGTAGCTTTATATTTGATTATGTATGTTTATCATTATGGATATCAGAGTGATTTGTTGGATTTTAATTTATGGATGTTTATTATTTGGTTGATTATGAATTTTTTTTTTATTGTTGATTATGGATGTTTATTATTTGGTATTTGAGTTTTTTAATTTAAATATGCTATTTATATTTGTAATTTAAATTTATTTATTTTTAAAAAACATTTTATTTGGTTATCACTATTTTAGTTTTTTAATTTAAATATGTTATTTATATATTTTTTT
This sequence comes from Oxytropis ochrocephala, assembly GCA_020916435.1. Lineage (NCBI taxonomy): Eukaryota > Viridiplantae > Streptophyta > Magnoliopsida > Fabales > Fabaceae > Oxytropis > Oxytropis ochrocephala. The sequence continues at coordinate 56,357,821 of CM037088.1, forward strand.
AAAAATTTATTTAATTTTAAAAAACATTTTTTCAGCTTTTTTAAAATGTTTTTAAATTTTTTTTTTTAAAAAAAATGTATTTTTCATGGATTTACTGTATTTTTGTGTGGATTTGTTAAAAAAATATTAAAAATTTTTAGTGGATTTCAATGACTTTGCGCGGATTTAAAAAAAAAAAAAAAAATTTGGCGGATCTATACGTATTAGCGCGGATTCTTTATAAAAAAAAGTTATTTTTGGCGGAAAATCCCCTAAAAAAAGCGCAAAATTCGCGGAAAGTACCGGGAAATCGCGCAAATTCCCCGCAAAAATCCACGGAAATGACTTAAAATCCGGCGGAAAATGCCGTGGAAATCGTTGCCACCACCCTTTTATCGGCGGAAAATCCACTGAAAACACCTGTATTTGCGGCGGAATTGGGTGTTTTTTGGCGGAAAAATCCGCCAAAAAATCCCATTTTTCTTGTAGTGAATCGGGTGGTTGCATAATTGGGGCAGTGGTGAAAGCCTTTTTCAACCTGCAGAATGCTTCTAAACAAAGATCATCAAAAACAAAAGCTGCATCCTTAAGGAGCAAGCTTGTCAATGGCTTAGTAATCTTGGAAAAATCTTTTATAAACCGGCGGTAAAAACCCGCATGACCCAAGAAACTTCTTACCTCTTTGACCGAAGTAGGAGGTGACATTTTTTCAATGATTTCAATTTTTGCTTTGTCAACCTCAATACCTCGTTCAGAAACTAAGTGTCCTAGAACAATTCCCTCTCTCACCATAAAGTGACACTTCTCCCAATTTAAAACAAGATTCACTTTCTCACACCTCTCAAGAACTTTTTCGAGTTAGCTGTGATTATCAAAACTTGACCCGTGAACAGAAAAATCGTCCATAAAAACTTCCATGATATTTTCAACAAAATCAGAAAAGATGGACATCATACAACGTTGAAAAGTAGCAGGAGCATTGCAAAGACCAAAAGGCATCCTCCTATAGGCATAAGTGCCATAAGGACATGTGAAAGTTGTTTTTTCTTGGTCGCTAGGATGAATAGGAATTTGGAAAAATCCAGAATACCCATCCAAATAGCAAAAATGTGAATGCTTAACTAGCCTTTCTAACATTTGATCTATGAAGGGGAGGGGAAAGTGATCTTTACGGATTGCTTTATTAAGCTTCCTATAATCGATACACATTCTCCACCCCGTAACTGTCCTAGTTGCAATGGATTCATTTTTTTCATTTTTGACAACTGTTAGGCCTCCTTTCTTAGGAACTACTTGAACCGGACTAACCCATTTGCTATCAGAAATTGGGTATATTACCCCAGCATCAAGGAGTTTGAGAACTTCTTTTTTCACAACTTCTTTCATATTTGGATTTAATCTCCTTTGATGCTCAATGGAGGGTTTATAGTCCTCTTCAAGTAGTATCCTATGGATACAAATTGAGGGATTGATTCCCTTAATATCCTCAATTGTATACCCTATAGCTTTAGGATATTTCTTGAGAATATCAAGTAATTTCTTTGGAACTCCTTTTGGAAGAGGCTTTAGCTCCACCTTTGGAACTCCTTTTGGAAGAAGGTCAGAATTTTCCTCAACCAAATCTTCAATGCCCAAGTCTTTAATGGGAGGATTTTCATCCAGCAATTTGGCATAAACTTGGGCTTCTCCAGCTAACTATGTACCTGCATTGTTTACTAAATATACTTCCAAACCATCGCATGAAGATGATGCTAAAGAGCACTCTTTCACACAATGGTCAACAATATCAATCATACAACAAGAGTCCTGAATGGAAGGACTCTTCATTAGATTAGCAAACTCAAACTCTATCTTTTCTTCACCTACATTGAATGCCAACTTACCATGCTTGACATCAATTATGGCACCTGCAGTGGCGAGGAAAGGTCTCCCCAAAAGAATTGGAACTTGGGAGTCTTCCTCAATCTCCATCACAACAAAATCTGCCGGAATAAAAATTTCTCCTACTTTAATAGGAATATCCTCAAGAATCCCAACCAGGATGTTTAGTGGAGCAGTCCACCAATTGTAAGGTCATATTGGTAGGTTTCAACTCTCCTATGCCTAACCTCTCACAAAGGGATAATGGCATCAAGCTCACATTGACCCCTAGATCACACATAGCTCTCTTAATGGTTTCACTTCCAATGACACAAGGGATGGAAAAAAGCTGCCAGGATCTTTAAGCTTTGGAGGCAGTTTATTTTGAATAATAACACTACATTCTTCAGTTAGAGCTACTGTCTCATTGTCACCTATCTTTCTTTTCTTAGATAAAATTTCTTTCAAAAACTTTGCATAAGATGGCATTTGAGACAGAGCATCTGTAAAAGGAATGTTAATGTAGAGCTTTTTTAACAAATCAACAAACTTTTTAAACTGCTCATCCAGCTTTGATTTGGCAAACCTTTGTGGGAAAGGAATTTTAGGCTTGTATGGCGGTGGTGGAACATAGGGTGATTCTTTTTCTTTTTCTATCTCAACCTCAACCCTCTCATTTTGTGGTTCCTCCTCACTCACATGTTTCTCATTAGTCCCCTTTGGTTCCTCTAATTTTTTTCCACTCCTAAGGGAAATAGCATTTAATTGGGCTTTAGGATTTGGTTCTGGATGCCCTGGAAATATTCTAGAGGTTTTAGAGGATGAAGCAACTTGTTGAGCTACTTGAGAAATTTGAGTTTCCAACATTTTGTTGTGAGTAGAGATAGAGTCCACTTTTGATGTTAATTTTATGAGAGTGTCATTCAAAAATCCATTTTGGTTTTTAAACTCTTCATTTTGCTTTGTTTGTGTTATCACAAAATTTTCCAATAAAGTTTCCAAATTGGATTTTTGAGGGCTCTCTGATTGTTTTGAAAACCGGTGGTGTCCTATTTGCTTCTTTGAAAAGGGGTGTTGGATGGAGGATTTTTATAGGAAAAATTTGGATGATTCCTCCATCCAGAATTATAAGTATTTGAAAAAGAATCCCCTTTTTGAGCAAAATTTGCTTGCTCATTAGCATTAGGATTTGCCCCAAGTTGGTATTCTACCCCCGGTGTGACCAACAACCCCACAAATTTCACAAGGAGGCACAGAAGAAGTAGAAGATGGTGAGACAAAGACCGACATTTAATTTTTCAAATTTTTGAAACAGTCGTCCACCTTAGAAGTTAAATGGTCAAGAGCGAAACTTCATACTTACAGCTCTTTCTTTGATGGGCTGGAGCAAGTGTGACTCTCTCACTTGTCCATGGTAGTGATTTTGAGCCATGTCTTCAATCGGAGCATAAGCTTCTTCAATATTTTTGTTCATTAAAGCTCCACCTGCAGCTGCCTCAAAAGTCATTTTTGTGGTATACAACAGACCATTATAAAAAGTGTGGATGATCAACCATTTCTCTAGTCCATGATGGGAGCAAAGCCTTAGCATTTCTTTGAAACGCTCCCATGCATCATAAAGAGACTCCCCATCATTCTGAGTGAATCGTGTAATTTGATTCCTCAGTTGAGCAGTTTTGCTTGGGGGAAAGAATTTAGCAAGGAATGCTTGCTTTAGTTGATCCCAAGTTGTGACAGACTCATTAGGTAATGAGTGAAACCAAGCTCGGCTCTATCCCTTAATGAAAAAGGGAAAAGTTTTAGCCTTATAGCTTTAGGAGTCACTCCAATCAATTTCAGAGTGCCACAATATTCAAGAAAAATTGAGAGATGGAGATTTGGGTCATCAATAGCAGAACCTGAAAGTAAAGACAGTTTAATTTTTCAAAATTATTAGCATCAACAGCTGGATGCACAATAATAAAGACATGTGGCTCGCCAGTAGGCGCTATGCGCACTCTTTGAGAGCACGATTTGCATTAGCTGCCATTTCTTGGTTATTGTGCAATTCTCTTCTTCTTCTATGAAAGTATCTCTCAATCTCAGGAACTGGTTGAACAATTTCCCCAAGACTAAGAGTTCTTTGCATTCAAGAAAAAGAGAATTCAGAAAGTTTTAAAAAGAAAACAAAATTTCAGTCTAACAGGTACCAAAAAGTTGATTAATATCACTAACTCCCCGACAACGGCGCCAAAAACTTGATAGGCCGCAAGTGTACGGTTCTGACGAGTAGTAAAAATGTATCGATCCACAGGGAGTTAAGCAATTACCAATCTAATTTTTAGTTTTGATTAGCTGAAAGGAATAATTTTTAGAAGAAGGAATGATTGTTGGTTTTAAATTCAGAATTATAAAACGTCCTAGGATCGTGGTTTCATCTCAATGATAGAAACATTTCACAATCCCTCATCCATTCCCTATTTTATATAAAATTGTATTTCTAAGGATGAGGCATTCATTGGTAACTCAAGTTTCCTTTCAGAATACAAGAGTGTGTCTTGAACCAATAATCCAAACCTATTCTCATGGTTGATTATTGCCAAGACCCCTTAAGTACAAGCCTCTTTTTATCACAAGGGTCCCAAAACTATTCTCATGTTTTGTTTCCCTTGTTTAATCCCATAGTTCTAATATCAAAACTTCTCCTTTCGGTACTTCGTTTGATATTTGGAATAAAACTTTAAAAGCGATGGGATTAAATTAGAATACAATTTTAACAAAATAGAGTTTAGACTTGGGATTGTTTATGGGCCTATCATTGGATTAATCCCACAATCCCAAGACTAAAAGGAGTCTACTCACTCATGATCATAGTAGACAAAAGCTTAGAAAAAGAAGAAGAAGAAGACATAAAAGATAAATAACAAGAAGATAAATGACGGAAATGTAAATTGCGGAATTGTAAATGACAAAATGTAAAGTGCAGAAAATAAAGGTGCTGGAAAATAAGGACAGAAAGTAAAGTTGCAAGAATGTAAAGTGCAAGAATTATAAAGAACAAGAACTTAAAATGAAGAAAGTAAAGTGCATAAAATCTTAGAAATAAACTTTGAGTAGTGTTTGCAATAGCCTAAGATGAGATTACAAGTGAAGAGAGAGCCTTTATATAGCCTAGGATGAGTAGACAAACACATAAATTCGAAATCATGGCCATAAAAACCCACTAAGAAGAAGAATGAATTAGCTTTGTAACTGAATTTTGAGTAGCGAGAGAAAAGCGCGCGGAGTCGTGCTATCGGCGCAGTGGTCGTGCTGGCAAGCGACTTCCTTTTAATTTACTTGCAGGTCGCACAGTCGTGCTTGGGGCGCACGGGTCGTGCTTGGTTTCTGAATTTTCTTTTTTTTCTTATTCCTCCTTTCATGCTCTTTTGATCCTTGCTAATCTTTCATCCAAAATTTCTCTTTTTCTCCACTTTTAGTCCTGAAAACACAAAACTAACATTTTGTAGTAAAATAGCTCCAAAATAGAACTAAAATTCCATAAATTTTTTTTAATTCAAATACTAAAAACACTCTAAATTATGACTTATCAGTCAGCCTGTCCTGCATCTGAGGAAGAACACAAGCAAATGAAAAAGATTCCATATGCTAGTGCTGTTGAAAGTTTGATGTACTCCATGGTGTGCACTAGGCCTGACTTAGCCTATGCACTGAGTTTGGTTAGTAGTAGTCATTTGTCTAATCCTGGGCAGCAACATTGGACTGCTGTCAAACAGATACCAATATACTTAAATGGAACAACAAAATTGGGATTGAGCTACAAGGAAGAGGTTCATGATTTAGGTGGAGATGTGGGCTATGTAGACTCAGATTTTGCTGGTGATCGTTATAAAAGAAGGTCATTAACATGATACGTATTAACCTTGTTTGGTAACACCATTAGTGGGAAAGCTTCTCTCCAATATGTGGTGGCACTTTCAACCGCATAAATTTGAATACATTGGTATAATGAGATCATCAAGGAGGCTCACATGGTCGGTAGAGCTTGTAAATGAGCTTGGAGTTCATCAAGATAGTGTGAAGGTGTATTGTGATACCAAAGTGCAATACACCTATGCAAGAACAACTCTTTCCATGAGAGAACATAGCATATAGACACTAGGTTGCATTGGATTAAAGATCTAATTTCTGAAGGAAAAGTCCAAGTTCACAAGGTGCATACATCTCAGAATCCTGCAGATTTTATCACTAAAGTTATTCCACTGTCAAAGTTCATTCACTGCTTGAACTTATTAAATGTTGATCGAAGTTAGAGGGTTTGATTGGACTGTGCAGCTCGGTTAAAGGTAGTCCATTATCTGTTGTTTTTTATATTAAGATACCAAGGTGGAGATTATTGATGATGTGGCAGTCTCATGTGTGCCAACTCAGCTAAAACTTATCCTACGTGGTTTATGACTAGATGGTAAAGGTGGTTTCTATGTTTGCTACGGGTTTCAGTTGTTGAAAACAGTTTTCTGTTGAAAATAGTTTTCTGTTTCAACTGAAACACATCTTGTTAGAGGTAGCTGTATATACTTCATTTGTAAGCAATCTGTGTAATTCAATTCTTCTGGGAAATGAGTGAGAGTGAAACACAGGGAACTTTGGGTAAGGGAAGTGAGGGGGTAAACACATTGGAGAACCATCAATTGTTGTAACTCATTTCCATTAGGATTCAATGATAATGGACAAATGCGAGTTGCATTGTCCCGCAGATGTAGGTATCTCAAGCTTGAAAGCTTGGAAACTTGATTTTTGAGTTTTTTTTGGGAGATATTGGTTTTTGGTGTTGAGATTTTGGTATGACACCGACAAATTTGGGAAATTAGAAAACATGGTAGTATTTAGTGCCTAATCTTTTATTTTTAATGATTGTCCATATGGCAATGTTTTTTATTTGTTGGTTAAAACTAAAACAAAAAAATTTAAAAAACTGTTGTTGTAGACTTTTTGGGAACGATTTTGAGTCATTGCCAATAAAAAACATTTAAAAAATGAATCAGCAACGGGGTCAAAATACCGTTGCTATTGATTTCTAAAGCAATAGTTTTTTTGGCGTTGCAATTTTAAGCGTTGCGGTAGGGTCAAAATGTCGTAGTTGTTCAATCCTAGTGAGATTTGGTGTGCCAATATTGCCATAGATCATCATCACGTACGAAGACATTATATTCCTTAGGAAATTCATCAAGTATAATAACTCCAAAATATTGATCAGAGATGGATTCACCAGTTACAGTCAACGAATTGGTAATTGTGTGAACCTCTGTAACATATCAAGTGATAGATTTGGCTCATTTCTTTGTATTTTTCAATTTAGATGGTAATTGTCCAACCTTGGCTTTGAAATGCGAATAAATAGTTTCGATGAATCTTGTCCCAAACCTCTCATGAATGTTGAGTTGAGAACTCGAGGGAGCACCGCTTCAAATAATGTGGATAGAAGGCATGTGAACAATGATTGATTCTGCACAAGTCACTTCTCATACTCAAACGGACACCCTATTAGAGAGCTTATCAACGTTAGTGTTATAGTGTTGTGGAATCGTCAGATTGACAAGGAGGTGATGCAATTGGTGCATCTTAATGATGCCTTCAACTTGTTCATCCCAGAGGAAGAAATTCTTATCATCGATATCGGGCTTTATTGAAAGCTTATGTGCAGATGCAAAACTGTGCGATGATTGCTTTAGAGGAATGCCATGGAAGATCAAACCCATCCTTGTGGGATCTATCAAATCTCTTCGTGGAAACCGTTCTTAAGGCGGCGGTGCCACTGTGAAGCTGTGCAACATTACTAGAGATGCAAAACGAAAACGAGAGATGAAACTATCAAACCGATTTTGGCAGTTGATACCATAATTAAATTAGAGAAGGAATTTGAAACTGATTTTCAATGAAATGGTAAAGTTGTTTACTTTAGCTTAGTGGCGGCGCTATGCCACATCGGCATAACAGAATGCCATGTAGGCTAACGGCTTAAAACCTCTTAAAACCGATTAGCAACAATCTAACTGATTTCCAACTCCCTACCGAATCAATTATGCATGTCTTCAGTTAGGTAAACCATATTCTCTATCATAGTCCTTCCAAGATTCTAACAATTTTAATTAGAAGAACAAACACCAAATTGTCTTGTAGATTGATGTACTCATTGATCCGTGCCTTGATGACTTTGGCCTGCCTCAACCATCTCCCATTTGTAGTAGTTTCCAATCACAAACTTTTGTTCTTCACCATCCTCTACAATCTATACTTAAGATATTGCAAAGTTTTATTAACTTTTAGAAAGACAAAATTATTTTAATTTTCTATAAATAAAGAACATTTAAATCAACGTCAACTTTACCTAGGACTAATAAATAAATCCTACTTTACATATGTACAATAATATTTACTCTCTAATTTATGCTAGTATTTAATTTTATCTCCCTTTTTATTTGTCAACAATTTTCTCTCCTTTTTAGTAAAGTAATATAGGTCCTTTATCTCTGAAATAAATAACATATTAAAGTTGTATCCAATCAGGGAAGTATCCTCCGCAATGAACGGTTCTGATATATGGGCCATCTGTTCACTGACAAAGTTAAAAAAAAACATGGTCACGAGGAAACATTTAAAAAAATAAAAACATAACTGGACCAGTAGTTGACATTTCACTATCAATGCACATTTCCTCCTCTAGAAAAATCCCAAAAAGAAAATAAAAAATCATTTTTTCCTACAAAAAATTCTAGGTGAGTTAAGATCCAAAGTTCTCACCAGAATCGTGACAGTCTTAAAGGCTTTTAGCGTTATCAAGATACTTCTAGATAACCCAATAAAGAGCTCTCTTTGAATTCAAATTTTTACGAGGGTGTGAGTCAACTCCTTACTAATCGAGCAAACATAATTGGCTAAAAAAACATTTGAAATTTTTGGAAGAAAGAATATAAAAGGGGTGCAGTCTCTAAATAAAGATTTATCAAGCAAAGATAGCACATGGGATTTGAGTAAACTGAACGCACCACAAGCATAAGAGCATGTGGATGAGAAGTTTCATTAGCTATTTATTTAATTTCTTTTCTTTCCCCCCACTTAAAAATTTGAGTATTTTATTTATGTTTCTTGTTATTAAGATGAGAAATAAAACAACTAAGGAACGTGGCCAATGCAAATTTCCAACTAATAAAGTCATGTGAATCAGTGAGAAATGCTTGTCTTTGGCTACATATCAAAACAGTATTTGAATGGGACCCTTTCAATGTCCCATCAATACAATACACAGATTCCTCACTCTACCTAGGGCTGGACAAACGGGCGGGTTCTTCGGATCCGGGCCCAATAGTTCTCATCCAAGAAAAACCGAAGCTCTTAGATTTACGTCCATCACCGTCCGTTTGAGCTTTCGGTTTCAGCAAGTAGCGGGTTAGCTGTATAGCGGTTTTTCGGGCGGTTTGGACTGGTATGGAGAAGAAATGAATAACTCCAACGAAAGTGTTTTTCAGGCGAGCTGCAACACAGTCAAAGGCATTTAGAGAAACTTTGAGTGAACATTGGAGAGGAGAGGAAGAAGATGAAAGGTGAATGGGGTTAGAGAGAGAAGTTACTACATTAATAAAAAAAAGTGAGTATATAGAGAGAGAAAGCAGTCTTGGATAGTGAGAATTCGGTTTTATATTATTTATAAAAATACAATTGTGCAGATTCTGTCATTGGCTTGCAACTTTTAGACAGTGAGAAATTACTAAATCTTGTAAAGTTGAAGTTCATGTATGCGGGTTTGGTCTTTCTTTGAGTTGCAATTTTCAGAACCAGACCCGCCCATTTAAAACCATTGCAAACTATTTTTCCTCAACTTCATACCCGATGCAATATCTAACCCGACCATAATGATTAGATTAGTGCTTGGATTCACAGGGTCGTGGCGGGTCCAATCATTTGTCCACCCTAACTCTACCTATCTGCCATTTTCTCAAGATCATATCTATAAACAAATTTTTTAATTCCTTAATTAAGTTCAACAATTTATCAATTTTTTTTCTGATTTATGAATTGATTAGTTTTCTATCAATTTTCACTTGCAAATAATTTTTTATGTTAAAAAAATGCCTTTAAAAGCTACAACATGTAACGGCTCTTTATAGTTAGTTAGCTATTTGTTATTTCAGTTAAGTTGGGTAGGTTATTGATCCTTTTCTTATTGGTCAAGTTTTTTTATTGAGAAATCATTTATAGTATGAAAAGAAAGGCAAGAAACACACTATGAGTTGGGTCAAAGGCCGAACGAGTGGTAGTTCACAAAGAGCGATTAGAACATTTCATAATTTTCTTATAAGTATCTTCGTATTAACTAGCAGTATTGTTTTCTATTTCACTATTAATTTTGTTTTGAAGTGGAATAAGTTGTGGTGTTCAATGTGTAATTGATTAAGGAATTCACAATAATGATGTTAGTATCTGTAGAGACTCAGATGCTAAAGTCAATATTAGATCAGACTGTGAGGTGAATCAATGAGAGTGTACACGACACTATAGGGCAGAGTCTCTATGAAGGTAATGTAAGGTCACACATTGGCAAACAAAACAGTTACTAGAGTGACTAAGTGGGTGGGTGTCGAGGTTTGTGAGGCGCAAAGCAAGTAACTCAAACGAGGTGTGTCGTAAAAAGCATATCACTATTGAATCTCGCGTGATATGCAAATCATCGTTGATTTTGATCTCATGCTGCACCTAGGACACCTAGGCCAAGTTTGGATTTAACATTGGCTCAATCTTGAACAAATTCCATATAAAGCCCATGTAAAGCCCAGTTTCACTACAAGAATAAGCTTGATTTGCCACAAACTTTTGCCACAAACGGATTCCGTCGCCAATTTGCGACGGACTTGCGACGGATTTGCCACGAATCTGTTGTGAGAAAAGACTTAGTCGATTTGGTAAGGATTTGCCACGGACGTTGATAATTTGCCACCGGACGTTGATATTTTGCCACGGACAGTCCGTCGCAACGCCGTGGCAAACGTTTCAATTGGGATTTAAGTAAAAGGATCTCTCTCGACCCTTTCCTTCACTCTCACTCTCACATGACCTTTCACTCTCACTCTCCCACCTCACACCTCACACCTCACACCTCGCGCCTCCTCACCTCCACTTTGCACCACCACCGCGCCTCCGTTTTCCTTCTTCTTCTCTCCTATCTCAAAGCACTCCCTCCTCCCTTCACTCCGTCGCTTTTTCCTTCTTCTTCTCTCCTCTCAGCGCCTCCTCCTCTCGATTTTTAATTCCCTCCTCCTTAATCAAAACCACTCCTCAATCTTCCAAATCGTTTAGTTCCACTTAACTCTCAACCTCCAAATCGAAACCCTAGCTTCCAAATTGATCGGTTCCTCTCAAGGTGAAATCTAGGGTTCCAAAGTGTCGGTCTCGAAGTTCGCGATGATCGCGGTGTTTCGCTTCGTTTTACACGCTATCTAGTTTTGTTTGTTTCGAATCCACTTATGTGCGGGGATTGTGGAAATCAAGTTTACTTGGGTGAGGAAGCAACGCAGATGATTGTAGATGATTGCGTTTTATATTAAGTGCTTGAGCAAGGTAGTATATTTGATTTTCGTCTTACATTTTATAAATTAGGTAACTTTATCGATCATCGTTGTTGTTTATGATTATGTGCGGACCAAATCTAAATTATATTTGATTTTGGACTTTATTAATGGAGGACATCTTTTCTTTCACTTATGTCGACAGGGAATTTTCAGGTATCTATCTATGTTATCTTCTTGTTCATCTAACTCAATATTAAAGTTTGTCTTATTAATTTGTGGCTATGTAATTTGATGAGTAGTGAGGATGAGGCAAGGATTTACACTTTGGTGAGATAGTATCTGCTGCATTTCACATCTTCATAAGAATGGCATCGTTCATCGAGATCTTAAACACGAAAACATACTCATGGATGCCGATGGCCATGTAAATAACATCTACTTTACTTGAATTAATGTGTTTGTTAATTGTTATTATATACTACTGTTGACAAAAGTGTTATGGTAAGGTTGAAAAATGTTTGAATTCAATTCTACTTGAAGTTTGCAATTCCCCACCCTTCTGTTTCTGAATCATTGTTTGTATACTTAGCTTACATCTTATATTTTTAAAATTTGCTTGATAGTTTGATCAATTTGGATCAAGATCGGTGAATGTTCACCATCTTACGGCTACTCCATAGCACATGAACATCAACCTTGATGCTGGAGTGTCTTAGATGGTAGATGCACATGAACAATATAATATTGGAGTTCTCACGATGTTACATTAGGTGTCTTTGATTGACATACTATTAGATTCGAATCAAATTTTATAACTTGTACATAGTGATATTTCATACAATAACTTCAAGACATCGGCCAAGAGACTCAATCATGTCAATGCTTATGTGCTGTTTGAGAGAATCTGAATGCTTGATTTGTTGTTGTTTTTGTACCTCTGTTTGAGAGAATGTGAATGCTTATGTCTTTGTTTGAGAGAATGTTAATGCTTGATTTGTTGTTGTTTTGTACTCTCTGTATGAGGTTAATTGCGAAGCATTTGTTCTAATAAGTTTGTGATTTTTCTCATTTATGCCTTTGTTATTTATTTGGCATTTGGGATGTATGTTTGTATAGTTTCGCTATATATGCATTGGATTTTTCTAACTAGTTGTTATGTGATCGACTTTATCGCTTCCTTGTTCGGAGAACCGCAGCAATTTCAATCTTTGTTATACTCAGCTGGTTGTTCATGAGCAAGGTTAACAAGCCTCCACTATCATTGTCAAGGTTGATCAAGTACATGAAGGGAAGGTTTGTCTCTTTTCGTATTTTTTCTAAAATTTTAACACTTGTAGTTTGGTGTTTCATAGTTTTCATTGATTTGATTTTGAAATTTATGTTTGTAGGAAGGAAAGATCTTTGTAGTGCATTTGGGACTATAAGCGATGATATTCGTGTTTATGAAGTTCCGGCCATTAAGGTTACAAAGACTCAAAGGTTACAGAGGCGCAAGGGCAAGAATAGAAAAGGTGGTGGTGAATGCTTGACATTTGATCGATTGGCTCTTAGGGCTCCATTGGGACGAGAACACGGTATGTGTTGGATCCATTCCATGGCCTTGTCATTTTTAAGGATTTTATATCTAGCAATTGCTTTATTCTTTCTTTTGTTGTTGGTTTCTCTCTGTTCCGATTGTCGAACATGCTTTAGCTTGAGCTTTTAGATTATGGAATTTGTTGCCTCTCTTTGTCATGTCTTGCATTGGTTGGACTTTTGCTTAAAATCTGTTGTGTAGCATTCAAAGTTATACCTTTGAATTTTTTTCTGTTTGCATAATATATTCCCTATTTTCATTGTATAGATTGATAGAATGTGGTAGGATATGTTGAGGTTAAAGATTTTTCTGATGTTGATTATTTTAAATTTAAATTAATGGACACAGGTGCTTCTTCGAGGCCCAAAGAATGCTCGTGAAGCAGTGAAGCACTTTGGTCCTGCTCCTGGTGTGCCACACAGCCACACCAAGCCATATGTGCGAGCAAAGGGAAGGAAGTTTGATGGATCAATGATTGTAGTTTACTTTGAATTTCAATTGCTCAGGAGTGGTGTGCTCTTCGTTATTTTGTATTACAATTGACAAGGTCCTCCTGTTCAATTATTTTTCTGATTTCCAGACTTAATTTTAGTACTCTTTTGTTAGTTCCATTTATTAGTTAGTTCTCTAGATCTGTTTGGCAAGTTTCTAGGAAATGCAAAGATCATACTTATTTGACAAACTTTTAAATGAATTCCTATATGAAGGCACTGATATTCATCAATGAAAAGGATCTTCAAGGTTTAGGTTAGTGTGTTTTTTTAGTTTTCTTAGGATTATGTTTCTTTATGATGATGGGGATATAAGAAGGTTGAAAGCAGATCAATAAAGATGAATTGTGGATTTAATATTATTTTATTTGTGGCATATCATATTAGTTTTCATATTTTTGTGAATTCTATATGATACCTGTATATTAGAGAGATAGAGAAAGAGTTCAGTGTTATTTAATTATGCTAGAGAGAGAGAGAGAGAAAGAGAGATTTAGTGTCAAATACTAATAAAGTTTGTATCTTTTGGAATAGGTGAGAAAGGGGTTTGTTTGGAAATGGATGGGGAAGAGCATTTGACTAGTCAAAAGTTATTTATTTTTTTAATTTTTTTAAAAAATTTGCACCGCAGATTTCTGACGGAAAAATTTGCCCGCAGATTTGCGACGGAAAAATTTGCCACGGAAAAGTGCGTGGCAAGCGATTTTATGACAGCGTTTTGCCACCATTTTTGGTCAGTGGCAAATCCGTGGCAAATGTTGTTTTGCCACGGAAATTTGTACATTTGCCACGGAAATGTCCGTGGCAAATCAGCGATTTTCTTGTAGTGTTTGTAGCTCTATGGGTGAGAACAACTCCGAACTATCCCAACCCTGCTGAAGAGTAAAGGTAGTGAGAGAGTGAGAAATGCAGAAAATGAATTGTGACTTAATGAATGAATCTCAGTTACATTACAAAGAATTTATACAATGGTTCTGATGCAACTGAACTCTAACCATATTCTAACCAATTCGGTTCTATCCTACTGCACTACTAAGAAAGTCAATCATATAGTGCAATTAAATTTTGTCCAACTTATATTGTACAATACTTTCTACATTTTACAATACTCTATTACTCCCCTCTCAAACTCAAGGAGGAGCGACACACGACTTTGAGTTTGCTTCTGAGATTCTGGAACTGAGTTGCTGCTAAGGGCTTTGTCAAAGCATCAACTATCTGCAAGGAGTCTAGAATATGAGTGATGCTGAGAGTTTTAGCTAGCACTTTCTCCCTTACAAAATGTATATCAAGTTCAAGATGTTTTGTCTTAGAGTGTAGCACCGGATTGTGCGCAATCAGAACTGCACTCTGATTGTCACAAAGTAACACTGGTGGATGGTGAGAGACCTTCAGTTCTCTTAGTGTAACACCCACTTTCTATAATAAGCTAATTCAATTAATTAAAAATCAGAGTTTTCAAAAATTTATCCACGCACCTCAAAGAGGTTGGTACATTGAATAAAACGTCATCAAACGTATTTAAAATCCAAACCCATCAAGCACATAAAATGCATATCATAGTCACATGGATTAAAACCATCAAAACAACCTGTTTAGTGTTTACAGTAATCCATCACTTAGTTTACTGAGACAATGGAAAATAAAACTGAGTTCACATACTCAATACATAGTTCAAAATCAGTTCAATACATAATCATAATAAAGTAATACTAAGATCCCATCCCCGGTGTTACTATCAGAGCTGACTCAATAAACCCAAGAGGCATGGCACTTCACTCGGAATCACCTGTTTGTCGCCACGAGAGCAGGCAACAAGAAATGCTAGGGTGAGTCTCTTTACATAAATCATAACAAGTAAGATAAGCATCATATTCGGAAAGTATCTAGTAACAACCATTCATAACAATTTAGCATTTACCATTCAATTAGAACATCAACAAGTTGCGACAAGGATTAATTAAGCATTAATGAGAATCCAAGTAATGCATGTTCATATGCATGTATGCAATATGCATGTGGATCCATATTCACCTCACCACCCCGTCGGGTAACTCATCACCTGTTGGCGAAGCCTCATCATCAATTTGTTTGGCGAAGCCACTCATCAACTGTTTGGCCGAAGCCATGCATATGATTCATGTGACAATATGACAATGCATCACACCACACTAAGCACACCGCATCAATTATCAACTACTACCTCATCAATTATCAAACACTACCTCATCAATTGTTTATCATCACCTCATCAATTGTTTACCATCACCTCGTCAATTGTTGGTCACCAATTCATCAATTATTAATTAAATCTCACCTAAGGACCAAAACCACCCCATAGGGACATTCTCCTCACTTGTGGACCATTTTGACACGCCAAGAATTAATTTAGAGACTTAGGAATTTATTTGACACGTTGGGACTAATTAGACGCTAAGGGATTATTTTGTCACGCCAAGGATTAATTTAATTCTTAGGGACCAATTTGTCACACCAAGGATTAAATTAATTCTTGGGACTAAACCATCACTTAGACATATTTTGGGTACCTAGACACTAAGGGGCAGCCAAAATGGCGCCCATAACCAAACACCACAACCACACTCACACACTTGCTTACAGGCGCCAAGTTGCTAGTAAGCTGGCGCCCTCCTGCATCGGCTCACCTTACGCACACACACGATCCACGGGCGCGATTCCTAGGAATTGGCGCCCCCTGCCAAAACCACCCAAACCGAGGAACACAAGGTACAAGCTGAGAGTCACGGGCGCCAATTTGCCTAGCAAATGGCGCCCTATCAAGACAACACCTCCCAACACTTAGACACACACCAGGCGCGAGAATCCTAGTGATTTGGCGCCCTGCACCCTGTTCCACTCCTTTGTCACAGCAACTGGCGCCAAATTGCGCAATTGGCGCCCCACCAAACACACACGCACGCACATGAGAATACACTGAACTGGCGCGAATGCTAGGCATTTGGCGCCCCTTCCAACACCTTCCCTGACTTACTTCAAAATTAAATTATTATTCAACAATTCATTTCCCCCCCACAACAACACACACATAATCATTAATTTATTACCATCAATTCATCATATTCACATACTCATTCTCATATGACCAAATCATCAAACATATACCATGCATAAATCACAAACTCATGCTTCCACAACAACAATCAACATGTTATGACCAAAACAAATATTTCAAACATAAATCAACATGTAAGCAACACAAAGTCACACAACACATCATTTCTAGAGCTAATTCCAACTATAACACACATCCTACAAGTTATCAAAAATGTAGTGGAGAGTCCCCTAACCTTGGGTGAGCTTGCAACCTCCAAACAATCACCAAAGTCACTAAATGAAGCAAGCCTCCTTCAATGTGCAGCTAAAGCCGAATGCACTCTCTCTCTTGGGTGGAAATGGAATTCAAAAATAACAAGAATGAGCTTATGGAACTCATGGAAAAGGAACATGGAATGAAAATAAGGGTGATTAGAACTAAGGCCTTCACTTACCAACACCAAGACTTGAGAAAGTTTCCTCCTTTCTCTTACTTCAAGCTGAAAACGTGAGTCCCTCCTCTTTGGTAGCCATGGGAGATTCAAAAAAAAAACAAGGAATAAGCTTAAGGAACTTAAAGAAGTGGAATGGGGAAAAGAAATGATGAAGAATGAGGTCAAAATCTCACTTACCCACCAAGAACTCAAGCAAGATACTTCCTTTCCTTCCTCCTCCCTTGCGTAAATTCTTTGTTCTTCTTCTCCCTCTCTACTTTCTATTTTCTTCTTTCTTTCAAAATGAGGTATGGATACCCTAGTTTAGGACCCCTACCCTTTATGACTACTATTGGGCCTAAATAATGGCCCTTGGGCCTTATTCTCCACTCCCATTATTAATTCATCCCACCTCCTGTAAATAAAATAAATCCAACTTAGTAACTTATTTAAAATGAATTAGACCCCTTTTAGGTAAAATAAACTCAACTTAATTAATTAGTTTAATTAAGTGTTGCAAACCTTAAATAACTTAATTAATTAAATAATTAAATTATTTTGGGCGTTACACTTAGCAGAGATTGAATCCACATTAGCTCTACTGTGGCATTGGCAGGACCTCGATACTCTGCTTCTGCACTGCTACGAGCCACCAATGTTTGCCTTTTGCTACTCCATGAAATGAGATTTAATTTGGCCCAAGAAATACACAAGAGCCCGAGGTGGATCTCCTATCATCAAGATCACTAGCCCGATCCATCATCCTTTGTATGCTCTAAGAGTGATGGCTCATTCTGATTTGCGACTTGAATATGCAAACCATGATCTGATCTTGCTAGATAATAACGAGTATTCTCTTAACAGCTTTGAAATGAGTCACCAATGGTTGGGACAAGAATTGGCACACCTTATTAACTGAGATTACTATCTCAAGTCTAGTGAGTGTTGCATATTGCAATGCACCCACTAAGGATCTATACTGGTGAGGATCCAACAGTTTGTCATTCCCAAGCTTACTCAACTTAGTTCCTGAAGCCATTGGATTAGACATTCCATTGCAATCTGACATGGAAGCCTTATGAAGTAAATCTCTCATATTCTTAGCCTGAGTCAAGATAATGGAGCCATCATTCTGGTATATGGCTTCTAAGCCCAGAAAGTAATTGGGCCTACCCATGCGTTTGAGAGCAAATGAGTGATTCAACTTCTCGATCAGGTCTTGAATAAGGGTAGGAGCAGAACTAGTGATCAGAATGTCGTCTACATAAACCAAGGCAAAGAAACTCCTTTGGAGGTGTGCACAAATAGAGAAGAGTCACATTTGCTTGGTGCAAAACCAAATTGATGCAAAGCCTTTTTGAGTCTTTCATGCCCAAGCAGGGGTCTATTTCAACCTATATAATGACCTGTGCAATCTGCAGACCTGAGTCTTGTCATTGCTAATGAACCCAAGGGGTTGAACCATGTAGATTTCTTCTTCTAAATGCCCATTGATGAAGGCATTGTTGATGTCTATCTGCCGGATGTCCCATTTGTTGGTAACTGCCAGTGACAACAACAACCTGATGGTGGCAGGCTTGATTACTGGTGCATAGGTCTCACCAAAGTCTTGCTGCTGTAATTGGTTGTAGCCTTTGGCTACAAGTCTTGCTTTGTATTTATTGATGGAGCCATCTGGATTTTCCTTTACTCTGAATACCCACTTGCAGCCTATGGCTTGCCTATTTGGTGGGAGAGAGGTGAGACTCCAAGTGTTGTTATTGGACATAACTTGAATTTCAGTCTGCATAGAAGTTCTCCACTGAGGATCTTCAAGTGCCTACTTAGCTGTTGCAGGTTCACAATGAGTCAGGTAAGCCTTTGGCTTAAGAGAGCCTGTATCTTTGCGTGTAACCATGTGATGTGTTTTAATAGGTGCTGTAGGAATTGGTTCTGGTGGTGGAGGCAATGGTTTAGGTGAAGGGGGTATAACTGGTGGAGGTAGTGAGCCTGCTTGTGGGTTAGAAGCATCTGAGGCATCATCTGAAGGTGAGGTAGGTGACTCAAGAGGATTGGCAGTGTTTGTATCAGGTAGTTGAGGACTGATATCTAATAGTGTGGGTTGAGTAGGTTCTGTGGGAGGAGAAGATTCTGATGTGGACAAAGAAGTGAATGAGGGAATGGGGAGGGCAGGCTCAGTTGATGATTGAGGAGGGGTTGTGTGAGGTGAAGTGGGAAATAATGTAGGATAAGGAAAGCAAGTTTCATTGAAGACAACATATTTTGAGATAATTATTTTCCCATCTGGTGTGAGACACTTATAACCTTTGTGGTTGGCTGACAACCCTAAATTGACACATTGAGAACTTCTAAACTCAAACTTTTGTTTGTTGAATGGTCTAAGATGTGGAAAGCAAGCACACCCAAAAGTTTTGAATGATGTGTAAGAGGGAGTTGTTTTGTGCACAGCCTGATATGGTGAAATATAGGTAGGTAGACCTGAGTTGGTAATCTGTTTATCAATTGCACAACATTGGTAAAGGTGTGGTCCCAATATGACAATGGAAGGGAAGCATGAGCAAGGAGTGTAAGCCCCATTTATGTGATCTGCCTATATTTTCTTTCAACAGAGCCATTTTGGTGAGAGGTGTATGGACAAGTAAATCTATGAATAATACCCAGGTCAGTGAGGTGTTTAGTGAAAGGAATGTATTCTCCCCCCATCAGATTTTACTGCTTCAATAGCAATAGAAAATTGAGTGAGAATTAGTTTTTGAAAGGAAATAAAAGCAGCTAAAGCATCAGACTTATGATTCAAGAAATATATCCAACTGAACCTAGTGTGAGCATCAACAAAAGCAATGTAATAATAGAAACCTCCATTAGATTGAATGGGAGAAGGCCCCCACAAGTCAATATAGATTAGGTCAAAAGGTGTTGTGTGTTGTGTGGTGGAGGGTGGTGCATGTATTTTATGAGATTTCCCAATGCAACAAGAATTGCAAAAGTTAGAAGACAATTTATTGGAACAATGCACATTACACAATTTCATTACATGAAACACAACTAAAGCATTAGCATGACCTAGCCTAGCATGTCAAAGAGAATGAGAATTAAGAGTATTTGTATTTGATGTGCATACAATATTGACAGAAGGTAAAACAGAAGTGGAAATGTGATTAGAATCATTGTGCTTCTTCTGAGTCTTAACAATTGGAAGTCCTTTGAAAACATATAAACCATCCTTGCCAAGTATTCCTCCAAGACCACACGATTAGAGTCCTGTGAGGTAACAAGGCAATGAGATCATTAAATTTAAAGGAACATTGTTATCTTTGGAAAATTTGGATACTGACAATAGATTTCTGTTAACATTTGGGACATGTAATAGGTTATTTAGCACAATATTTATATGCGGATGGATAGGGGAAGTGAAGCTAGATGAGCGAGAACAACAATAGGTCATCTAGCTTCACTTCCCTATCCATCCGCATATAGGTTTCTGGTACTTCTGACTATGGCACTCCGTCCAACAATAATGAACAGCACAGAAATCGTGCCTAGCTGTGGCCGAGGACGCCAAGGTCGTCACCGGGGACGTGGACGTGGTTGCTCAACTGGTAATCGCCCTACCTGCCAACTCTGTGGACGTTATGTCATGCGATGCTCGATTGTTGGTTTCGCTTTGATGAGACGTTTGTTCCACCGCCGACAGTGACTCAACCACCTGCATCCACTACACTAGCTTCTAATGCCACATCTACCGATTCTACTACCTCTGCTACTCCTCAAGTTAGTCTAGCTGAGGCCATGACACTGGATGCCATAGGTATTTCCTCTGAATTACTCTCAAATAGTGTAGATGATGAGGACTGGACTGATGATACTGGTGCTACGCACCATGTCACTGATAATGTACCATATAGAGGTAACACCAAAGTAACCATGGGCAATGGCCAAGGTGCTACAATAGCAACAATCGAGCATCGCATGACCATAACGTCCACAGAGTTGACAGGTAGGGCGATTACCAGTTGAGCGACCACGTCCATGTCTCCGGTGACGACCTTGGCGTCCTCGGCCACGACCATAGGCACGATTTCCGTGTTGTTCATTGTTGTTGGACGGAGTGCCATAGTCAGAAGTACCAGAAACCCTAGCGTTGCAGTGGAAACAACCAATTCTAGACGGAATTTGTCAAGTTGCGATTCCTGAACCAATATAGAAGTGGTTCAATGTCACCGAGAGATGGAGGATCTGGATTTCCATAGATTTGCATAACGAAGGGATTAAATTCCTCCGAAAGGCCATCCAAAATTACATCGGTGAGATAAGTGTCAGTGATTGTTTCACCGGTAGCCGTGAGAGAGTCGGCAAGAGAGTAAATCTTGGTGAGAAACTCCGAAACAGACTCGGATCCCTTTTTCGTGCTCTTCAACTCATTCCTCAACTGGCGAATCTTGGCTTTGAGATGAGAGAAGTAGTGTTGTTGAAGCTTCTCCCAGATCTGCCATGAATGATGGCAACTAAGCACGCGTGGCAACACCGACTCGGAGAGGGTGGATAGAAGCCACGTGAACAACGTTTGGTCTTGTACAAGCCATTTTTCGAACACATCGGAGACTATATCAGCAACACGATCCGCTTCAGATGAATACTTTGAAGAATCGCAGGATTCACTAGGAGCCGATGAAGCTTGTGCATCTTGACGACGCCTTCTACTTGTTGATTCCATTGTAGAAAGTTCTTATCGTCGAGCTTGATTGAAAGCTTCGGTCCAGTGGCGAAATGAGGAAGACGAAGTGTTGGTGGTTTGGAACACTGATGCAATGCCATTGTTATTGCCGGCGCTATGTGGTGATGGTTGTTCAGAAGCCATGGCGGCGGAATGAAAGGTTGTGGTGGTGAAACGGTGAAGGTCACAGATAGTAACAAGCGAATGATACCATGCTGAAGAGTAAAGGTAGTGAGAGAGTGAGAATTGCAGAAAATGAATTGCGACTTAATGAATAAATCTCAGTTACAGAGTATTTATACAGTGGTTCAGATGCAACTGATCTAACCACATTCTAACTAATTCAGTTCTATCCTAACTGCACTAACTGAAAGTCAATCATATAGTGCAATTACAATTTTGCCCAAATTATATTGTACAATACTTTCTACATTTTACAATACTCTATTAGACCCGAGACGAGGTGAACCCAGAGGCAAGAAGGAAGGAAAATAACCTTCACTTAGACGGAAAAAGAAGATAACTGCCGATCGGTTATAGAAAAGGGGATATAGGGAGAAAAGCCATAAAAGGTATGGGATAGAGACTTTCTCTTACAAAGTACGCATGTAATTGAGCACGCCAGACTACACACTAGAGGTTCGGCCACCATTGTAAATATCTGACATTATCAATAAAAAGTTATTTAAGCACATTGGCGCCCACCGTGGCGCCCGGTAAAACACTCCCGGCTACATCTTCAAATCTTTACAGCGATCATGATGATCATCCCTGGCACACCTCACTCAGAGAGCACCAATGTGAGTCCTGTTCAAATTCCTCCCGTCAGTTATGCCCTCAACACCATCACTAGGGCATTTGTTGGAGAAGGGGAAATGAACTCCGCTCGAAAGTGTTATGTCTGGCAGGTCTTGCACATGTTCAGAGGCTCAGTCGGTCGAACCAAGAATTTGCGGCCTAGTATTAAGTTGGTGTTCAATGTGTAATAAGTTGGTGTTCAATGTTCAATGTATAATTGATGAAGGAGTTCACGAAAATGATGTTAGTATCTGTAGAGACTCTGAAGACAACCTAGGCCATTTAATTCTTGATTTTATTCATGTTAGGAGCATCCATTCTTGGTTGTCATAAGACTCTGATGCTAAAGTCAATATTAGATCATATTGTGAGATCAATGAATGAGAGTGTACAAGACACCATGGGGAAGAGTCTCTATGAAGGTTACATAAGGTCACACTTTGGTAATAAAAATGGTTAATAGAGTGAATAAGTGGGCGTGTGTCGAGGCTTGCGAGGTACAATTATGTGCAAAGCGAGTAAACTCAAACAAGGTGTGCCATAAAAAACATATCACCGTTGAATCTCTCCTGAGATGCAAATCAACATTGATTTTGATCTCATACTGCACCTGGGGCACATCTTCCTAAGTGTCAAAGGCGATTTAAATCGGTCTCCCAGACCAAGTTTGTAGTGAACCTTGGCCAAATCGTGAACAAATTCCATATGATGATGGTAACTTATATTTTTTCTCGAGCCAGATAAGTTCACAATGGTCAGTAAAGCTCTTCCTTAAGAATTCTAACACTATTGCATTTCTAATGCTAGATTCGAACCGAAAACATCGACTAAACTAGAAGAGACTCAAACCATCTCATCCAAGTGCTTTTGATCGAAGATAGTATATATAAGATTTAAGAATATGTAAAAAAATACTTTGCAAATTACAATTTCAGCAAGGCTATTAATTTGTGTTTAATTTTCACAATCAGCTCTTGAAATTAAGCCACAATTGGAAGAAACCCAAATGGCAATACAAACGAATAATTTCTTCCTATGCTCCATATGTTTAACTTATTATATGTATATGAGTCCACATATACAGGAACCAATTTTACAAAAAAATATATATACAATTATAAAATAGTTAATTATCTATGGATATATATTGGTGTCAAAATCAGAGCATCAATTATAAATGCTGAATCAACTGATGTACTTATCAGGAAGTCACAAATATGTTAAATCAAAGATAGGAACTTATGGTCATGCATGTTTATGGCAAGATTTTAGCGAATTTAGGATCATATGTTAGAAATTTAATTCCTTTCATGGGTCCAATATGTCTGTTAAACTTCCTGTTCAAAATACATAAGATAGAAGAAGATTGTGACATAACATAATAATAACAGAAAAAATAACAGTAATAAAGTTGATTGTACTTTTTACTTCTTTATGTATAGATGAAGAAGCTTCATTGCCTATATTGACACTATCAGCTAGATGTACAATTTTTTTTGGGTACTGATTTTAATCTCCAATTGTATGAAAATTAAAAATAATAATAATATATTGCAATCATATCATATCATATCAATAACAAAATATTGTTTGTACAATGTCCTTTTTTTTACTAGTTTATGTGAAAACTCCAATTCAAAAAATAAATTCTGACAGTACATATAGTTTCTGTAGAAACTTTTAGTGGTGGGTGGTGGAAGATATTGCAGTTTACAACAGAGTCAATAAATGTTGCTGCTGCTGCTTTGAAAGATGAATGTAATTTCTTCTGATTTTTATTATTTCACTGTCTCTTTTGACTCTATGTATAGACAAGCCCTGCATTTTTGGTGACCTAGTCGGAAGACCCATTTCATGTATATGTTAAAGGACTATTTCATGTATATGTTAAAGGGCTGCGCCAGCCTCGACCGTCCGATCTAGAGAGACCGCTCTAGAGAGAAGTGTTCTCTTGTTAGATTGGACGGACCATGCTGACGCAACACACGTTGTGCACAACAGAAGATCCAGATCAATGTTAAAATGGTTAAAGGGTTATGTGAGTGTAAAAAAAATTAGGAGGGTGGCAAGGGATGCAAGTTAGCAGGGTTGGTAAATTGTTAAAAACTTTTATTATATATAGATATAGACTAGCCCTATACATATTGGGTTATAGATTGTCTTGCACCATATACCAAATAAACTAAAAAAGGGTACCCTATGTTAAACATTGCATCTTATTTCACCATGGTTTGACAAATAGACTCACAAATAACTTGTCTTGTATGGTGAAAGGTTAGGCACTTGGTGTCAGGGACGGATCTAGAAATTTCAATCAGTATCAGAGTCACATTATATATAATATATATGTTTATTTAAAAGATATGTAAATGCATAACTGATAAAATAATGAGATCAGTATCAACAAACAAAATATTGATGATTATGAAAACTATTGCATTATATTTTTCAAAATGTTGAACATTTAAATATTTTCTACTTTATATTTTTATCAAAATAGCATTTCAAGGAAAAACCCTATATATTTTTTTTTCAAAATTACTAGAAATAATATTAAAACAAATGCATCTAAAAAAATATAAGTTTTGAACCTTTATTATTAAATATAACAATTTACACAAAATAAATACATATAAATTGTTAACCAAACTTGTGAGAACATGTAGCTGGGGCCAAGTAGAAGGAAGTTGGGAATAGCTAATAGTGAGAGGAACAGTGAAAATGTGGTATGTAAATGGACATATTATATGGTAAGGGAAAAGGACAAATAGGAGTAGCTTGTGGTAGGGTAATATACAACACAAACTTAGCTTGTTGTTTTTTTCAATAGGAGACTAAGCTGAAACTGATGCAATGGATAGATAATGGCTGATGAGAAATAGCTTCGTCCTAATGCATGATATATGTTGGTGGGTTAGGTAACAAACCCTGACCCTCTCAATATTGGACCCATCCCCTAGATTCTTGCTTTCTTTTCTTTTCTTTTACCTTTCTCTTCTTACCCCCCCTATTGGAAAAACACTATCCTTTTTTCTTTCCTTTGTTTTTTTTATATTTTATCCAACCCATTTCTCTTTTTCCCTTTAGCTAGCTTTTTTTCTTTATAATTGTTTTGGATCGGACCTTGCCCCGTAGACTTAGATCGGCTTCAGCGGCCTAGACCCATGACCCAAAGATGGTTCACGGTTGAGATCTCCTCATACCTTATTGCACGGTCTTCGATCACGTGTCTGACCAAAAGAATCAAACCACATCAATGGTATTGTTCCCTTTAAATATGTTGTCCAATCAGTGCATCAGGTACGCATTTATTATGACATGCCGTCTTTTCTCTTTAAATATGTTATCACATTTCCCTAATTGTCAATGTTACAATTCTCTATATTTTTCTGCTATTGCTAATCACATTTCCATTTAAAATGACAACAAGTATAAAAATTATGTCAGTTTGGTTTGTTTGTGCATTACCTTGCTATCATAATCTTTTGTTACAAGCATATATTGGAAATCAATATAAACATGTCAGCTTCAATACAACCCATATAAATTGTTATGCAATGGAGCTTTTAGTCAAATATATTAACTGTTATTTTATTTTTGTTGGTAATATATAGGATAATATTTTAGAGAACTTATCTGAAGACCAAGAACGTGTAGCAACAAAAAGGCGTTCCATCAAAGATTAATGCTTATCCCGATGATGCCATTGGGAAACTATGTGGACTGAACACGCAGCCGAAAGTGCGTGTTTTAGGTCTAGGTGTCTCTTCAACTTATGTCTTTAAAAACCGTATGCATTTCATCGAATTTATCCAAACCAGTAGCTCGAAGCCAAATGAATCTTTGAGAACTTACGAACAAAGTAGTAGATTTGGAAGAAAAACTAGAAGGATATGAAGAAACAAAGCAAAGAACTTACACAAACTCTTGAGGAGCTTATACAAACCAAAGAGAAGCTTGGACAAGCAACAACTAAGTTGACAAAAGTTGAGAGGTTCTTGCAACATAAATTTGGAGATGAGTTATCTATGTTTGATTTATAGGTTTATCTTAGTTATTGTTATTTAGAGTATGTATGAGAACATCTAGTTACTTTTTTGTTGGCTTTCATTGTTGTTGGCCTATTTTGGTTTCATATTTCATGTTAGGTTTTATTACTTTTGAAGTGGATGCTAGACAGTTAGACTTTTATCATTAGTAATCAATATATTTGGACTGTTTATATTCTCATTGTGTATTGGTACCATGAAATTTGAATGCTATTTACAAATGACTATCAGGTAACTATTATGTAGTAATGAATTTCTAAAAAAAAAAAAATTAAGTTAGCTACGGTTAAACCGTAGTTAAATGCTGCCTGAATACGCGCCAAATTCTCGCGCCTAGTTAGACACGGCTATGACCGTAGCTAAAATACGCGTGTGCAAAACCAAGTGGATGATTTGGCTACTGAAGAACCGTAGCTAAATTTCTGCATAACCGTAGGTAACTAAATGTCTCCACGGTTTCCGTAAGCGTGGCTACCGAGAAAAAAGACCGTGGCTAACATTTGGCGACGCCAGGTCCTTTCATGGTTACAAAAACCGTGGCCAAGTTTGTTTGCCACGGTGATTTGGCCTGTTAGCTACGGTTTTAACCGTGGCTAATCACCGAGTTTTTTGTAGTGTTACCACCCTCTTGTCGGGTCAACGTGAGGGAGCGCATCACGGAGCACCATTCGGAGCGAGTCTAATTCCATACCTAGGTAGCATATCGGCCCAATATTGACCGAGATCGACTTCTAGGATAGTTCAATAATAATAAGATTCAAATAACAAACGAGTTTGTTACTAAGTTTTTAAACTAAGGTTCCATTGCAATGTGATCTTTGATATTGTGAAAAATTAAATATATATATTGTCGATCTGGTCGCAATTGTGGTCACAATACGGTTGTAAAGGCATTCTAAATCTACATATTGCGGCCACAATTACCATTGTATACCCCAATTTAAAGGATATTGATTCCTCGTAGTGAGGGAATCATGTTGCTTTGTAGCTGGTATGTCACGGACCATTAGATCAAATTAGATATAAATTTCAAGTTCGGCAAATCAGATTTAAAAGAGATTTGGAGTTTCTCTGTTCGTGAGTCGTCCGATCAAAATTGAACTATCTGAGTCGCTTGATAGTTGATATCTAGATAATCATTTTGAACAGTTCAAAACGATCTAATTGGCGGTTCAAAAAATGATCCAATCGTTGTTCAATATAGTTTAGCCACGTTTTGGGCGGTTCAACAGGACTGCAGTCCAAATGGGGTTGAAGCAACCGCTAGGTTGGACACATTCCAGTTTAAGCGCCACCCAATCCGATCCGATTTTCACGATACTGATCTTTAAATCCCAATTTAAAAGTATGTTTGTCACCATACCACACCATGGAAGTTTCATTTTTCCACCCTACCCATCTTCTCCCCAATCAAAGAACACCTGCCCCATCAAGTGTCTTTTGTTGAAAGTTTTATTAATACAAAGATTAGTACTAGTAGTAACATTTTTTAAAACTCTAGATTCACCAACTTCATATTAAATACCATAATACATGAATCTCCATTTCCTGGCCTTTGATAGTGGAATCAAGGAGATGAAAAGCCTAAGCCTAGGTAGATGCAATTCCAATTCCATAACAATATTTTTAAAGGAAACTTTATTTATAAAGAAAAAACCCCACTTTCTGTCTCCTAAGTGAGACACTAATTTATCATTAGGAAAATAATTGCAATGGAATATTAGACAGGTGGACACACAAAGATGCTTTTCTTTCTTTTTTCTTTTTATTTATTTCTTTTTCCAAACACTAAATGTCATTGTGACATCTAATAACCAGCATGTATTTTCAATTTGAAAAGCTTAATTAACCAACTGTTTTTCCTTTTCATGTAAATAGAAATAAAAACAAATTGGTGGATGTTTCTTTCTTTCCTTCTTTTTTTTTTCTTTCTTTAATTTAACAGTAGTAACTTACATACAGTAAATAAAAATTCCAGTGATATATATTGAAGTTGATGTTATAGAAATATAGATTCAAACATCTCTTCCTCTTTCCTTTCCCCTCTCACCCTTATCTCTCAATTTCATTTTCCTTGTGAAATATTCACATAATATAATAGAAAAAAAAAGGTTCTCCCTTAAACTGATAAGGTATATATTCACAAAAACAAGGTCTAACCTTTCATAACATAAATATAAGAGAACATAAGAAGATGTTGGGGATGCATTAAACCTTAGTCTTTGTCATATTTGTTTCCACATCAGCAATCTTCTCTTGTTAACCATCATGGCTATTAGAATATGATTCATGTATTGAAGAATGATTAGTACCAATGAGATGGCTTTCTTCCCAGCAAATTTCATGTTACAAACTTCTCATCAAGATGACCATCAACCTCCACCTTCTCTCAACTCAATTATAACTTCATGTGCACCTCAAGATTACCAAGGTACTTAGTCTCTCTCACTCTCTCTCTCTCTCTCTCTCTCTGTCTATAACATCAACACACACACACACACACAAAAACACCTCCATCAAAGTTTTAAATCGCAGTTGCAGTCGAAAAATGCGGCCGATACAGCTGCAATTGCAGTCTATGTAGCACTGACACTTCCGGTTGAAGACATGTCAAATGTCTGACACATATCGTATTAGGCAACAGTGACACCGACACTAGTATCTGCGTGTCTGGTGTGTGTCTGTGTTGGTGCTTGATAACACCAAACTAGTGTAATCTCATGTAAGGGACTAAAAATTAGTTTAAAATGTTGATTGTAGGAGGAGGAGGAGGATCCTTTTTAGGAAAGAGATCTCTACCATTTTCAGGACTTGAACTAGGAGAAGAAGCAAATGTTGAGGAAGAATTATCAGATGATGGATCACAATTAGGAGAGAAGAAGAGGAGACTCAACATGGAACAAGTGAAGACACTTGAGAAGAGTTTTGAGTTAGGAAACAAGCTTGAACCTGAGAGGAAAATGCAGCTAGCAAGAGCTCTTGGTTTACAACCAAGACAAGTTGCTATTTGGTTCCAAAACAGAAGAGCTAGATGGAAGACAAAGCAATTGGAGAAAGACTACGATCTTCTTAAAAGAGAATATGAATCTGTCAAAGCTGATAATGATGCACTTCAATCTCAGAATCAAAAACTTCAGTCAGAGGTTTGTATTGTAAATCTAGTTTTCTTCTTACTCATGATGATCCAATTGGATTGTTATCTAAAAGTTTTGTTTTCTTTTATATAAATATGAAGTATCTTGTTCTTGGAGAAGAGAGGAACAGTTTTTCTTTACTAATTTGATGTTGAAATAGGAACTAGAGAGAGAGAGATAGTTTTGGTTCTGTACAATAAAGCTAAAATCATGATATTTTTTTCCTTCATTAACATGTTTTTTTTGTAAGAGATTATTGGTGCGCAGTATTCACCAATTTTGTTGGTGGTTAATCTATGTCCAGAAATCTGACTGGCTACGTTTACCTGCTGCCTTTGCCGTTCCGTGTGGTAATTCTCTTTTTCTAATAGAGTTTTTGCCATACTCATGACTCGACTTGAAACCTTGGGGTGTCATCCAAACACAGTTCCTGTTTGGACCAACCCTTATCGGTTCAGTAACATATTTTTTTATTTTCTTTTTTAAGAAAGAAGTTTTGATAATTTACAGAACTTTTATATCCTTTTGATAAACATGGGGATCTAATGATAACTTTCTAAATAGAAAGCTGTTTTTATCCTTCACATTGACAGTAACTACTGGTTTCCACTTTCCAATCAATAGACATGTTTCTCTTTGCATGGTTTCCTTAGTAAACAAATGATTTGATTCATCATCACATACACATGACATGTTTCTTTAATATTTTAAGATTGTTTTTTTAACTTTAATATTGTTACTTATTATAGTATTTACTGTTTTTACTACTCCAATATTTACCACTGTGAATGTTTTTAGATATTGGCACTGAAAAGTAGAGAACCAACTGAATCAATAAATCTGAATAAAGAAACAGAGGGATCAAGCAGTAACAGGAGTGAGAACAGCTCAGATATAAAGTTAGATATTTCAAGAACACAACCAGCTATTGATAGTCCATTATCTACTCAGCAAACAAGCATAAATCTCTTTCCAACTTCTACTACTACTACTACTAGACCAACAGGAGGAGTAGCTCAACTCTTTCAAACAAATTCAAGACAAGACAATATTCAATGTCAAAAGATTGATCATATGGTTAAGGAAGAGAGTTTGAGTAACATGTTTTGTGCTATTGATGATCAATCTGGATTATGGCCTTGGTTGGAGCAACAACATTTCAATTGATATTAGAAGAGATTTTTCAGATTGGTGTCATCAAGAGGGATTTGGATTAAATGCAGTTGAAAATGTGTGCGATCAAGCATTTGGGTAGTTCGGAGCCGTTCGATTAAGATCAGATGATCTAGATTTTAAGAGAAGTTTTTTATTTTTGTTTAATAAAAATTTTAACTTTGAAATCTGAATCGGACGATCAAGATATCAGACGTTCTCGAGCTTCTTGATTGTTCGACTGTGTATAAATCTCGCTGCGCAGTTTGGGTCCCATATCAAGAGGTGTCAATTGATTGTTATTACCATATTCAATGAGTTCCTTAAGTGAAAAAAAAAATCATGTTTTGGTACTAAACTTGATGTATAAAATAGGATATATATCAAGCATAATTTTTCTTGTGGAGGTTTAAAATTTTTATATAAGAGAATAAAGGTTCTTACCTTTTGTTTTTTCCTTTTTTTTTTTTCCTATTGAATTGATTAGTGAATATGACAAGTTTTGTTGACATTTTGAGAGTAATGGGTAATGAGTGAAGTTTTTCAAATGGACATGACTAAACAAAGACAACCCATTTTTTCCTAGCATATAGCTTGCCAAAATATCTCTGATGAAGACAGAGCATAAAGATAATTTATATATATATACAAAAATTAATGATTTGTCTAGTAATTTTTATTATTTTTTTGTTAGTGCACCTAAAGTATATTTCTAGACAAATTATTTCATAAAAAAATGGGAAAAATATACTTTTTGTTAATTGATGATTTTCCAATCAATGCAATGCAACCATGCTTGTAGGTGTCTGATTGCAGGCAAAATCATGGGCCACTGAAATAAAGGAAGATTCCCTTGTTACAATTTTTTAAAACATTTTTTTAATCCAATAATTTAATTTTGCTTGCTTTTGAATCAAACATTTGTACTGTTGGGGAAAATAAAACATTGGGGCTAATGCTATCTATCTATCTATAATGAAGGTAAAGAGATTGATGGTGATGTAATGAGCAATGAATTTCCAAGAGTGAAGAAAATCCAATGAAATTGAGAAAAGTGTGCATAAAAAAAGGAAAAGGAATCAAGCATAGATTCCAAGAGAGAAAGAAGACAAAGAGAAGAGATGAAAATGGTTGGAATGAAACAAGGAGAGTTGGAAATAGGTCGTATTCTTGTGATTGAGACATTGTCCATTTTATTTTTAGTCCTTATTCACTGTTTTCATGTGAAATCACTGTCACTCCCCTTTTAATTTGGCTTTTGCATCTTTTTAAAATTCCCTTTTCACCCCTTTCCCTTTGAATTGAGTTACATTCATTTATTTATAACAAAAATTAATATTCCATCCGTCTCATATCTTTTGATGTTTTAGCATTTGCACAATAAATAAGAAAATAATAAGTAGATAAAATGTAGAAAAATAATTTAGCTTTTGAGTGTCTTAGTAACCGTAGAAAAGAAAAATAGTGACGGTTAAAAAAATGTGGGTAAACATGTTGATTGGTTGTTAAAACATTTACTTATGAATAAATTGTGTTGTTATATGTCGTGCATAATACATAAAAAGAGTGACTGTAGATAAATGTCAGATATACTTTTACCTACATGCCTATTGTTGTGCTCCAAATGACACTCATGCATGGTGCACCAAACCAATTGGCGCCATGTGTGACCAAATATTGTTTTACGGTAGGGAACAATACTTTGCCACACGTGTCAGATCTGCTCCAAATGACACTCATGCATGGTGCACCCCATTGGCGCCATGTGTGACCAAGTATATTGTTCCCTATGTGGCGGTTCATATGGCACATAACGTTGCGACATGTGAGGCACCTAGAGATGATGTGCCTAGTGTGATGTTTAGTGCGACTCTATGTGGCCAGTGATGTGCCTAGTGCGATGTCTTGTGTGCCTCTCTATGTGGCGCCCGATGTCGTGCCTCCCTAACGTTCATCGATGCATCACCTTTGCCTTTCTTTTCCACTATAATCTTTGTCTCCCTCTTACTTCCTTTTTTAAATTTGATTAGGTTTTTTTTGAGAGCGTTGCATGGGAAGCATGGGAACCAATACCATCATCATATCCAATCACATTAGTGGATGTCACAAATGAATCTCACCTTTGTGGTCCATTTGCTATTTTGCTTCCCTTCTAGCATGCTTTACATGCATTCTTTTACTCAAGACTTTGTGGTCTTGGTCAAATTTTATACATTAATGGGTTAAATGTGTCCAATTGATTCCTATAAAATTTGCGAGTTTTGTTTTTAGTCTTATAATTGTTTTTATATACTTTAAGTCTCATATTTTCCTCTATTAATACTTTTAATCCCTCATTTTTAGTAGTATTTTTTTTACAAGGAATATATTTAGGTGAAATCTTCAAGTTACGAATTTAAAACTTCACAAGCTGCAATTGTAAGAAAAAAACAATTGCTATACCTGAGAGTAACCCATAACCTTATCCATGAATTACAAGCGTTGATAAACCCAAGAAATCCATTTTTATATTTAAACAATGCATGTGATAACACCTACATTTGCTTAAAAAATACCCCATAATATACTAATAAATAAAGTATTGCGCTGTTATATGCTTATAGGATCATGTGAAGAGGATTATAAAAATACTTTGCAAATGGCTCAAGATTTTGGCATTTTGATGACAGTTTCTCAGTAGCCAACTATATATGATTTTGATAAAGATTTGTCAGTGGTCGACATAAGTAAATTAATTAATTAATCTAATGGAGGAATCAAAAAAGATCTAGTGGCCACGTGATTGGTGGTTACTGGTTGGAAATGTTATATATATATATATATATATATATATATATATATATATATATATATATATATATATGATAATGTAGTTTATGGTTATTCTTAAGAGTTAGAGAATAAGGGCATTTTTCCAACATATTTGGGAATATATCAGTGTCCACAGAGAGAGGAGAGTATGGAGGAGATCATGTGATTTCTGAAATGTCAATGTGCAAAACTCTTTTTAATTATTATATTTTTTGCAAGTATTTGCTGTTAATATATTGTGCTAATGTGCTATTCCTGAAATGTCAATGTGTAGTTTTTCTTGTACTTACATAAAAATACTTGTTTATAGCTCAATCTATTGATTATTATTTGATTAATTAATTTTTCCAATATGAAGGATAGTCGGACAAAGAGTTAGCAATTTGAAATGAGTATTATTACTTTTGGAATAAATCATTTGATCCTCGAATGAACCACATGAAACAAAAATTTAAAGGATAATTTATTTACAAAGTCTAGCTAACTAATTACCAGTTGCTATTGCTCCAATCCTTGTTGGAGAATCTAACGTTGTAAATGAGTTTCAACCACGCATAAGTTTGGTATACTTGTCGATTCTAAAGATAAAAAACTTCGAACACGGAAAGGATATATCTTAAAAGCAAGATGGTCAAACTAAGGATATGGAAACTCCACGAGTCAAAATTGATTTTTCAAAAAACTGATCAAGTACTTGAAATTTGAGAAAATAAAAGAGATCCGATAAATTAACCATATAAATGCAATGAGATGGAACCAAAATAAAGTCAACATTGACAATATTTTTGCATGTAATATAATGTTGAACATTTTTTTTAGATAAACAATAATTTCATTAAAGGGAAGATGAGAGTGTCCCAACCCTTACAATGAAAGCAAGAAAGGGAAGGGCCTCCTCAAAACAACTCGAGCCAAAACTCGGTGGGAAAAAGACTCGGAGTAGGAAAAGAGTAGACTCGCCTGGCGCACTACTGGTGAGGATAATCAACCTAACGACCCCTTTGTTTGTCCCTAGTCTAGATTACATATTGTTTAGGCATTGGAGTGAGTTAATCCACCACATAGAAATAGACACTTGGTTCCTCGTTCTTGAAAATAGCTCTGCATCTCTTGCGATCCATATGCTCCAACAAGTCGTCACCCATATAAGATGTTTCTTTCTCTTGGACTTTTTCATTTACACAATGGCGGCGCACCTATGAAATAGATCCATTATGTTTTGTGATGAGTCGAAGACCAAACCAAGTCAAGCACCGACACTAGACCAGACTGAACTCGACAACGAACAGGAGGAAAACAAATGGTGCACAGTTTTGCAGAATTCGCTGCACATGGGACATAAAGCGTCCTCAGCCGAGTGCAAAATATTTCTGTGCAACAATTCATCGCGCACCGGCAAAGAATTCGGCAACAACCGTCAACCGAACAACAATACCTTCGAAGGAGCTGCTGTTTTCCAAAAGGACGTCCAGAAATTCGGAGGATCCGTATCATTGGAGGTGTAATCATCTCGGACCAGCTGGAAATAATATGACTTAACCGAAAAAAAACTTAGACGGATCGTGAGGCCAAATCCACTCATCCTTCTTACCTCTAATGGGAGACGCATGCTGTAAGATGCTACTAAGAATATTACCCTCTGCCATAATAAGCGGGTCCGTTGAGTTCCGCCACAGAGCCAGCCACACCCAAGAATCATTGTTCCAATATCCCAGACTAGACACCAAAATGTGCTGTTGATCGCACCCAACAGAAAGCAAAGAGAACACCTTGGACAAAGGTTCAATTCCTAACTATTGTTCCTTCCAAAATTCAATATCATTCCCGTCACTGAGTGTGCGTTTGATACACCATGCAAACCTTCTCGATTCCTCTACATGAGAGTTCAAATCAACCAAGTCTCTCCACCAAATAAATCTCACACTCCGGCGTTTAATATAATGAGGACCACAAACCTAAGTCTATTAAGGCTTATAAGACAGAGCATTTGACCAAATGAAAAGATAAATCTATTACAGTTTATATTTTTGTGCATTAAGAAACTTATATTTCAAAAATGCTAAAATGGTAAATAAACATATCACATTCATTATGCACTCGAATGGTTGAAAGGTCAAAGGTCAATAGATGTGAACGAATTTCCTTTTGAACCTTGAGAAAATAATTAAGACTAATTGGTCCAGAAGTACAATATTTAAGTACAATTAGCCTCTTAATGAGCCTTGTTGGTTCTTCATATTGTGATATACGGCCTCCGGTCCCCATTATAAGAAGAAAATAAGAAAATCATCACTACCAATGAGCTCATTTAATTCTTGTCTTTTTTAAATTAAGCCTCCAAAATACCTTCCACTACACTCAATAAATTTATGTGCACTACTCTTACTCAATTTGAAAACTGAAAAAACAAAGCATTCAATGAGAATAAAATTGATATTTAATCAATAAATATTACACTAAAAATTAGAATAATTTTTTATATTTGGGACCAAAATTAACTCTAAAAATTTTCTTATAATATGAACAGGAGGGAGTATTATGTATTCTCAATCACATAATCTATCAACAAGATATAATTTATCACCTATACAAAGGCGTCAGAATGAAACATGCATATTTAGAGGCTATATCCTTATATACTTTTGTACAACTAATTTATGATGGAATGTAAAACAAACCATAACATGATGTTTGTGATTTAACACATATGACAGATTTGTGGTTTGTCTTTCAAATAAATTGTTACCACCACCCTATGTGAGGAAAACATTGCAAGCATTGCTGAATTGAAAAGAAAATATTCGTATAAAGTCAGAAAATATTCGTATAAAGTCATTGCCAAGTAAATATTCTGAGCTACTCTGAGAGAATGTTGACGTTCTTTGTGTCAGAAATGAGTGTCTGTATAAGGGAGAGATATAAATAAATGTTGCACTTGTTTTTCCTTGATCGTGGTTTTGTCTCATTGAATTTTTCTAGTAAAGTTTTTAATGAGGTTACTCCCATATAATGGATGTTGTACTTTTTTTCTTTTAATCTTTAATAGATATCCAAGAGAGGGTGTAATAAATAATATTTTTATGCTTGATATTCATGAGTTACAAGAATTTCATTGCAGAAGAATATTATAAGAAACTGATTTATGTATGTATTATTTTTCCTTTTTTTCTCTGTCAGTAAGAAAATAAAAACAACAAAATAAATTACTCTCTACTACGCTACATTCCACATCATCAGTTAAAAGGGTCATAGTTAAATCAGTCAGGTAATGGCGCCATAAGGACGTGTCGAGACTCGAGGAAACTCTGTGATTGACCTACCAATCAGCAACATGATTTTCTTTTCCATAAAGTATGAACGAAGGAAAGAGGCAAATTGTAGTTCTTGACTTGCGGACGAAGGAAACAAGATGAGCATAAGGATGAGTATGAGGGACACCCTCATTGATTAAAGACAGAGTTGATTGGCAATCAGATTTACAAATAAGTTTCTTGTAGTTATTCTCCCTAGATAAAAGGAGACCTTTACACTATAGCTAGAAGCTCATGATTAATATTGAAGGCAATGCCATAGTTCCCAGAAAAACTCAAAAGCCATCCGTTGTTAGAATTCCAAAGGACGCCACCAAAACATGAGCTCCCGAGGTTACCAAAGTTGTTACCATTAGTGTTAAGCTTCACAAAACTGCCATAAGGAGAAAGCCAAGAGACTAGACACTTTTGAGGGACTTTGTTATTATAAATCATCACAGCTTACAAGACTTGTAAATCGGAAGCAATAATATATATATATATATATATA
Organism: Oxytropis ochrocephala; assembly: GCA_020916435.1. Lineage (NCBI taxonomy): Eukaryota > Viridiplantae > Streptophyta > Magnoliopsida > Fabales > Fabaceae > Oxytropis > Oxytropis ochrocephala. The sequence continues at coordinate 56,395,237 of CM037088.1, forward strand.
TATATATATATTCCAAATAGGATATTTGATATCATTGAAAGTCTCATCATTACGAGACTTCTAAATATGTCAACAGGAAGTGAGAAACATCTGACCTGAACTATATTTAGGAAAGAATGTCCAAGGGAGAAGCTCGTGTCAATAAGGCTTGTATTATTATTCCTTATTGTAAGTTACAAGACTTATATCTTATAAATAAGACTCATGTAACATTGTAAAATATACTTCGTAGATTATCTCAAAAAAAAAAAAAATACTTCGTAGATAAAAAACTTATCAACTTCTTTTTTTGAAAACTTTATCTATACAGACTATATTTAAAATATCCTGTTATATTTTGAACTAGGATGAGCTAGAGGACCAAATATTTCATAAAGGACCAATAAAATTTATGTAGTGTGATATCCAAATTTTGTCCTTCTTTCGAAACATTTTTTTGGGTATTACTTTTCCCACTCCCCCTCCTACTCTTTCACACCCCTTAACAAATTTTATTCCAAAAATAACCTCGCGTGAAACGCTGTGAGGACGTGTTTAACGACGGTTCGAACGACCTTGTTCGAACAGGTTCGAATGACCTCGTTCGAATAGGTGAAATTACACACAAGAGGGTGTGAAGTCAATATTTAACTCACGCGAATGATGTCGTTCGAACGTGTTCGAACAAGTTCATGCGAACAGGTTCGCATGACCTCATGCGAACAGGTGAAAAAACGCCCAAAAGGGTGTGAAGTCAAAAATTAACACACTCAAACGATGTCATTCGAACCTGTTCGAAGCCCCGTGTTCGAACACGTGAAATTTATTGAAAAAAAAAGACGTTTTGACTGGTCTTTTGGTCATTTCACACCCTTATGGGTTGTGTTTTGAGTAGGAGGGGGTGTGGGAAAAGCAAAGTCCCATTTTTTTTTGTGTTATACTTACTTTCACTGTTGGGATGCCTTGGGCTATTATTAAATCTGGATCCGGACCTTTAGAATAAAACTTGGGGTTGTTTTTTCTATACACCCACCCAATTCCTATATACCCCCACCAAATTTTAAAACCCCAAAATTCCCCTTTAAAAATTAATTTTTTTTTAAAAAAATAAATAAATCGTATATACCCCTTTGAGTACGTATATATGATGGCTATTTTATGTCCAATCGTATATACGTACTCAAAATACGATGAGTTATTTTTTTTTTAATAATTTGTTTTAATTTTTATTACTAAAAGGCTACTAAAAATTCGTTAAATAGTCAAAACTACTCTAAAATATTATAAAAACACCACTAAAAATCTAACAAAAACCAAAATAAGGCTATACAAATTTTTTTAGATTTTTTGGAGACTATGAAGAATTAAAAAAATCGTAAAAAATAGTAAACGATGAAATTTGGGATTTTGAGGCCGTAGTCCCGTAAAAATTTAAAAAAAATCGTAAAAAATAGTAAACTATTCTTAATTTTTTTCGGATTTAATGGCTGTGGTTTCATTACGATCGGCGTATGTTGCCCGAAAACCGATTTTTTAGCCTAAATTATTCGTTCGACGTATAACATCGTCACGTTTTAACGAACTACACACTAAACCTATTTTCAGGGCTTAATTAATTTTTATTTGACTTAAAATAAAAAAATACCACAGGGATACCATAGGGATCGTATATATGCCTGGGGGGAGTATATACGACCCTTACATTTGGCCATCGTATATACACCCCCCAAGGTGTATACGATTATGGTGGGTGATTGTCAATCGTATATACGCCTTGGGGGGCGTATATATGTTGACTTTTAGGCAAGTGTCTGAGAATCGTGCAAGTAATAAAACCAGTGAAATACCGGGATATCGCCCTCAAGGATCGAAGTTATTTTACTAAAGATGTTAATGACTACTAATAGGAACCAAGTTTAAAGGGGTTTTGGTTTGATAATTGTTGAGCTATCAGCTCAAGTAAAGCAATAAAATATTTTTTTGTGTTTTTATAATAGAAGCCAAGAACGAGTTGAGAAGGATACGATGGTAAAAGATGCTAGGGACGCAATTCCTATTGATTTCACACTATTGCCTTGATTTAATTTGAAAGATGATCTCTCTCTCTAATTTTGCTATCAAACTCACATCATTAACCAATTCCTAATTCCTTAGGTAACTAGTCCTTTGTCGATAACTAAAAGCCCTATTCCCTTAGGTGATTCTAATTAACAACAAGCATTAAAGCAAGAGTTTGCAATATACAAAAACTCATAGATTATTCCTAAGCTACCAATTGACGGTATCGAATTTCAAACATTCAAGAATAAAACTCCCATTTCATAATGGAACAAAAGATCATTGTATGAGTTTTCCAACCATAGAAAGCATTAAGCGTAGAAATTCGATACACAAAATACGAGAGAGTACGATACAAATATGATTCTAAACCAGCGACAATAGTGTTACGTCAATACTCATTCATCCCTAACATAAAGAAGTTTAGCTATTCATGATTAAGGAAGAGAAACAAGGAAAATTACAAGTGGAAGATGATGATGAACACATATGAAGCTTCAATTCTTGTTCCCAAGTCTTGAATCTTCTATAGCCGTCAGCCGGAATTGCTCCTCTTTCAGTTCTAGGGTTCCAAAACGTCCAAAAGTCCCAAAAACCCGGTAAATTCGGCGTTTTTATCAATTTTCTCGCCCATGCGGCGCAAGAAGCTCGCGCGATTTCCTTCTTTCACGACTTGTGGCGCGGACTCAGCGGCGTCGCGCGATTTTCTTATTTCAGCGACTTGTGGCGCTAATTCCAGTAGCGTCGCGCCATGCCGCGCCGCCAAGAACAACACTTCATGTCCCATGCGCCCATCTTTGCGTGCCTCGATGCCCATTTCGCGTGCCATGGAATTTTTCCTTGACTCGCACCACTTGTTCTTCAATACCCTGTAATTCACGGGCACAAAAACACACAAGAACCCCAAGCGTAAACACTGCATAATACATAAGCCTCTAATAGCACAATTTGCTAAATTCTCCTAACACTTCACATTAATTCATCAAAACTTCAAAGTAAAATCCCTTTTTAATACTGAAAAACATCATGTGATGGGGATTCATCAATATACGATGACCAAATTTAAGGGTCGTATATATACCCCCCAGGTGTATATACGATTGGCCAAACTTTTTTATAAAAAAATACATTTTTAGAAGGGCATTTTGGGATTTCACTTTTGGGTGGGGGTATATGGGGAAGGGGTGGGGTACAAAAAAAACCCTAAAACTTGTTATTAAAGCCTAATTACTATTTAGGACTTTTTTTTATACCCCACATGCTTCCCATTTACCCCCCACATACTTTGTTAATGCCAAAATTACCCTTGACATAATTGACAAATTTTTGAGTTTTTGAGATTCTCTCTGCTGGGACCCATTTTATCTGGAATCGTATATACCTCAATGGAATGTATATACGATTGGATTAAAAATGCATTTTGACCTGTAAAAATTTGAAGTCGCATATATCTCATGTGAGAGATATATACGATTGACTATATTTAATTGCATTTACTGCTTCGTATCTATCTATCTATCGTATATAGGTATATACGATTGGAAATCGTATATACATTTGGTGACTTATATACAACTTTATATTTAGTGAATCGTATATACATTGTGTTTGAGGTATATACGATCCTATGGTTATGTGGATCGTATATACCTCCTGTGGGGGTACATACGATTGGTTATTTAAATTTTGTATTTTTTTTCTAAATTATCTTTCTATTTTTGAAACTGATATTCAACCGCCTGCTGCAAATGCAGACTCTCAGTTGGTTCGTTTCGATATCGATACTACAGGGGTGTTTACCACGGATACAGTATTTTTCATTCTAATTTTTTTTAATCAAGTTTGATAAATATTTAATTACTTACTTAAGTACATAACATTTTTGTATTTGTAGGTATTTTCTACACGCGAGGATGTAGAAGAGTGGGTTAAAGTGGTTGGTAGAAGCATTGGAGTAGTGGTTATGAAGTGAGATCTCACAAAGCTGGTAAGAGGTGGAGTAATCAAGATAAGATTGATTTTGGTTGTGAGAAGCAATGGCAGTTTACTAATGATTCTAGAGTTTTTGGTTCTAAAAGAAGAAGTTGTCCGTTTAGATTGAAAGCTACTTGCACTCTTTGTCGTGGGGGTTGGGGTGTCAAGGTTAAGTGTGGTTGACACACGCATGAGTTGCTCAAAACCCCCATCGGGACGAATGCTTTTGGTCGTTTGTCTAAGGCGCAAAAGGATATGGTTAATGAGCATGCTGATCTTGATGTTGTTCCGAAAGCTACTCTTACTGCTTTGAAGAAGCAAGATCCGGAAAATGTCACCACTCTTCCTCAAATTTATAGGCAGCGTCACAAACATCGGTCTACGAAGAGGGGTCCTAGAACGGACATTCAGAAGGTATTGAGATTAATTGCATCAAATAATTATTTATGTTGGAGCAGAAAGGTTCAGGGATCTTATGCGGTCAGTGATATCATGTGGGCGCATCCCACTTCTATCAAATTACTCAGGTTGTTTCCAAAGGTTCTTATTCTTGACTCAACCTACAAGACCAACAAATACAACTTACCTCTTTTACAGATTGTGAGAGTCACTATTTAACTTTCCACGTTGCTTTTGGACACGAGCTTGCTATTCATTTTTCTTGGGTATTGCAACAGCTGAAAGAAATATGTGACTTGCATGCGATTCAACCTCAGGTTTTATTGACTGACAGAGATCTTGGTTGTATGTCTGGTATTCTTGATGTCTTTCCTTCTGCTACCAATTTGTTGTGTTATTGGGATGTGACAAAGAATGTCAAAGCGAAGATTTAAGAGTTGGTGCACAAGGATAGGCGCTAGGATGTCATCTCTCTTTGGCACTCTGTTATTGATTCTCTTGACGGGTCAGAGTACTTAGCTAATTTGAAGATTTTTGAGGATTGTTGCGCTGATAAAGCCTCTCTTATTAAATATGTGCAGAACACATGGTTGACACCGCACAAGGAGCGTTTTATCTTTGCACGGATTAATCATATCCCACACTTAGGGAATTAGACCACCAACAGGTATTTTGGCATTTAATATTTTAACCGTAGTTTATATTTTTTTGACACGTGTTTAGTATTTTTAGCGTAGTTTAAATTTTTTTGACACGTGTTTAGTATTTTTATCGTAGTTTAAATTTTTTTGACACGTATTTAGTATTTTTAACGTAGTTTAAATTTTTTTGACACGTGTTTAGTATTTTTACCGTAGTTTAAATGTTTTAGACACGTGTTTAGTATTTTTAGCGTAGTTTAAAGTTTTTTGACACGTGTTTAATATTTTTATCGTAGTTTAAATTTTTTAGACACGTGTTTAGTATTTTTAGCGTAGTTTAAATTTTTTAGACAGGTGTTAAGTATTTTTATCGTAGTTTAAATTTTGTAGACACGTGTGTTTAGTATTTTTAGCGTAGTTTAAATTTTTTTGACGGGTGTTTAGTATTTTTATCGTAGTTTAAATTTTTTTGACACGTGTTTAGTATTTTTAGTGTAGTTTAAATTTTTTTGACACGTGTTTTGTATTTTTATCGTAGTTTAAATTTTTTTGACACGTGTTTAGAATTTTTAGCGTAGTTTAAATTTTTTAACACGTGTTTAGTAATTTTATCATAGTTTAAATTTTTTTGACACGTTTTAGTATTTTTATCGTAGTTTAATTTTTTTGTCACGTGTTTATTATTTAAGAGTCGAGTCAGCTCATTGGAGTTTGAAGAGACATTTGAAGACTTCTAGTGGTGATCTGTCTATGTGTTTAGTATTTTTATCGTAATTTAAATTTTTTTGACACATGTTTATTATTTAAGAGTCATGTCAGCTCATCGGGTCTTTTCAAAGAAGCATTAATAGAATTGAAGTCTCGTCCAATATTCTTTTGTTTAAAAATCTTCAAGGTCTTGTTTCGTTAAATGCATTGGGTCATATGGTTAAAGAGTTTCAAAGATCGACATCTGGGGTTGGATATGACTGAGGCTGGTGTGGGTGCATTAAAAAAAAACACATCTTCTTCCTTGTGCTTGTGAGTTAGGTGTGTATCGTGCTTTTGGTTCTTCTATTCCGTTGGATGTTGTGGATGATCATTGGAAACATTTGATCAGCTTGGATGCAATAGATGATAAATCCACGCATGACAAATTATTTGGCTGTGATATTTCTTATCAAATACAGGCTATCTTGGCGAGATTTAATAAACTGAGTGAGGATGAGAAATTTGTTTTGAAGAGGCAACTTAATGAATTGCCATTCCCTTCTACTTCTTCAATGGTTCCACCTAAATCTAAAGTCAAAACAAAAGGTGCACCAAAGAAGAAAAAACAGAAATTATATGATGTGAAGCGTGATCCTTCTGGGTGGGAGCATGTAGATGAGAAGGTGAAATTGACTGAAGAATCTGTGACTTCTAATATAAAATCATCACACCAGTCTTCTAAAAATACTTCACAGCGGACTTCTCAAGGTGCTTCTAGAATTTTATCACAGACAATCGAGACTAAAATGCAGTTACCGTTTGTTCCTAATCACGTGCACTATTATGTTCAAAAAATTATTGTTGTTAGGGCTGATGGTAATTATGGTTTTAGAGCAATTTGGGTTGGTCTCGATATGGGCGAGGATAATTGGCCTGTCATTAGGAAAGATTTAATTCAAGAAACAAAGGAAAGAGAGCCACTGTATACTAGTATGTTTGGGAAGAATAGACTTTTAAAGCTTCGCAAAAGCCTTAACTATTGAGTCCTACGGTTTTCAGGAGGAGGCAAAATGGTTGGATTTGTCAGAGATGGGGTATTTTGTTGCAACAAAGTATAATGTCGCTCTAGTTCAGTTGTCTTTGAATATGAATTATACTTATCTGCCTTTGATAGGTGTGTATGTTTGGTCTAAGTATAAGCTCATAGCTATTCTGAACAAGAACAATCAACATTGGTTGCATATTTCGATCTTTTCTACATGTCTGTTGCCTCCAGTTGCTACGCAGTGGTCTCATAACCGATCACCGGAGTCTGCTTCATGGTTGAATCCCTATACCGGTCGTTTTGCCCTCTGGCAGTTTATGTGTCCTCCGGAGCCCGTCCCCCTCCCACTGATGGCAATTAAATCAATCTTTTTTCTCCGATAAACAATGATTTATTGAAAAGAGCACTAGGTGTGCTCAAAACCACAATACAAGATGGAATTAATCATTGTTAACACATGAAAGAGCATTATTCCACCATGAAGGTGGTGAAAAACTAGAGTCTCTTCCCACTCTAAAGATAAACCAGCACCAAGACAAATACTTGATATGAGCCACGATCGATTCAATCTTGGCTTCTTCTCCTCTAAAACAAACACCATTCCGAGCTAACCAAATACACTAAGAAATTGTCAATCAAATAAGATGTTTTACCCGCTGTCTTTTTTCCTTTACAAAATTCGCCAAAATAATGAAAGTGTTGAGAAAGAGTATGAGAGCTTGGCAACAGAACGTCAATCCATCTTCCTATCTCGCACCACACCCTCCTAGAAAAGACGCACTCCAGAAACAAATGTTGAGCATCCTCCCTGTGATCCTTACAAAAAGCGCACACAGCTTCCTCCTCCAAGTGAATAATGTGTCGTCTCAATAACTTGTCACGAACCGGTAAAGAATTGATTATTAATCTCCACCCAAAGATCAGAAATTTTTATGGAATTGAGGTCTTCCAAAGAGATTTTATTAGGACTGGTAAATTATTGTTGCTTTCCTCTAAGGTACCTGAATCGTTGGATATCAGAAATTGATAACAAGAATATCTAACTGTAAATCTTTTAAACGGTTCCAAAATCCAGCTCCAGAAGTCTTCCGCTCCATGGATTAAACAAACCTCCCTCAAGATGGCTTTCAACACATTAAAATCAACACTATGTTGCTGACCTGCAAAATGAAAAGACGTGATTTCCCAATTCCAACAGTTATTAGACCAGCCTCCCAACTCAAACAGTTTCACGCCTTTATTTGAACAAGCTGAAAACAAATTAGCAAACTCCGATTTCAATGGGCGCCGCCTAATCCAATGGTGGTGCCAAAACACGACATCACGACCATCACCCACTCCTCGTCTAACACTAGCCTCAAACCACCCCTCCGATATCCGCTCATCTCCTACACACTGAAGGTCACGCCACCACAAAGAGTCTAAGCTTCTATTCGATAATGCCATTTCATTGAAAAAAATAGAGCCCAAATCACAATATCTATGAGCAAGAATACCTCTCCATGAAGCTTCATCATCTGACAAAATACGCCACTTCTATTTCGCCGCCAATAGCGCAATATTAAACAACTCTATATTTTTCACACCTAGACCACCTTCCTCCTTGGATTTGCAAACCTTGTCCCAAACTACCCAATTCACGCCCCTTGAATCATCTTTTATCCCCCACAAAACATCTCTTTAAATTTTAATCAAAGTCTTAATTACTACCTTCGGGGCCTTGAAGAACGAAAAGTAATAAAGAGGAATGTTATTTAATATAGAATTGATAAGAGTTACCCGGCCACCTATTGATAGAGATCACCCTTGCCACAAAGATAATCTTTATCGAATTTTGTCAACCACCGATTTCCAAGTAGAGCTCCGTCTTAGATTTTCCCCCACGGGTATACCCAAGAACTTAAAAGGAATGGACTCTGTGCGACAATGGAGAACAGTTGAAGCCAAATATAAAAAATCCTCCAGAACATTGATCCCAATAAGCTTGCTCTTATGAAAATTGACTTTCAACCCCGAAACAAGCTCGAAACTTCTAAGAATAGTTTTGATGCACCAAAAATTCCCCCACGACACTTTCCTCATCCTAATTGTGTCATCAGCAAATTGCAACAAAGAAAAACGAAGATTATCATCACTACTAAAAACACAGAAATTAGAGACGCCCAAAATCCCTCTCTAAACAACAAAAATCCGTCACTAACTAGTTTAGCGACAGAATTTGCGACGACCCGTTATTCGTCACCAATTTTGGCGTCACTAAATTTTTAAGAGAGGGATTCTGATAATCCGTCTCTAATAGAGAGGAGAAATCCGTCGCTAATAGGGAGGACAATGTTCCGTCTCTAATAGCGAGGAAAGAAGTACGCGTCGCTAATAGGGAGGAATACACGTCGTCACTAATAAAGAGGAAAATAGCCCTCGCTACTAGAGAGGGATATATTCCATCGCTATTAGTGAGGGACATGTTTCGTCACTAACAACTAGGGAACAAATCCCTCTCTAATTACAATTTTCATTCTTCCCTAACATTAAACAACCCCTTTTTTTTTCCTAAACATAAATTTTTACAGGTAGATAAGAAAGTGAAGAATAAATTTTAAGTAGCATTTAAACGTTGATCTACAAAATGTAAAAAAAACAGAGGCATGAAAAGAACAGAATTGAAGATCTACATCAAAAAGAACATTAATCTGCACCAATTTATTTAGATAAAAAATGCATCAAAGCCATTACTAATCCATCATCCATAGATCTACATCAAAATTGAAACTAAAAAACATAGATTTTGCATCCAAGACATGAAAAGAACAGAGGCACTGTATCGAATGCAATGAGCAAGAATGGCAGCAATGAGGGCTTCCAGATCTGCTTCTTTGCAACAATTTCTTTGTGACTTTCACAGTGGAGGTTGAGGTCTTGCCTTGATCGAATCAGTAAAAGGCTTTGTTGCATACAGAGCATTTGTGAGTGAGCTTGACGGTGGTAAGCAGTACCAACTCAGGATCAGATGGAGAAGGCTTGATATAAGGGATGGTTTCACCACCGCCGTTGCCACCGCGAGCGAGCATGATGAGGCATAGTGTGAGGTACTCTTCTTCGGTGCTTGAAGGGAGAGAGTTCAAATAAATGAGACCCAGTTTGGTAAAAAAAAACGTATCTGAATTGATAGAATTCTATTTAAAAATGAATTCCAATAATTCCAATAAAACGTATATGAATTGTTAGAATCCAATAATTCCCATTATGAATTTAAATGAATTCTATTTTCCAATTATTTAAATGGATTGTTAGAAATCCAAACTAATTCTCAGTAACAGTATTAGATCTGTTTGGTGCATCCAATCCGCTAGCGGATAGCAGATGAAACTAGCAGATGAAGCTAGCGGGTGAAGAGTACGTGTGTTTGGTAAACACTAGCGTTTAGAGTTTTTTGGGTAGAGTCTAACATTTTTTTAGACGCTACTTCAAGTAGTGTTTTTTGAAACACTAGCGGATAGTGTTTCACTTTTTTTTTTATTTACATTTTTACCTTTTTATTTTTTAAATTACTTCTCTTTCCTGATTAAACATTTTATCATCATTACATAATTTAGTCATTAATTAAATATCCTTTTATGTTATTTTACCAAAAAGAGCCTAATTATACTATATATATATATATATATATATATATATATAATATTTTGTCAAAAAAACCTATATATATTACATAAATATAACTATTAATATATCTATATCTATATCTATCTATCTATATCTATATCTATATCTATATCTATATCTATATAAATATCTAAATGAAGCTTTTTTCCAAGCCTCTAAGATGCTCCACATCATTCTCATTAATTTTTCAATTAGATTTTCAATTATATTAATATCTTTTTATAATTTACACATATAAGGAGACTTATATTAAGGATTACATATTAAGGCTAAATTATTAATACCCTTTATATTTTTTCAGTTATTATATAATTAAAGACAATAAATGTATTGATATGAGTTGAATAAAAATAAAAAGACATAAAGTTTGATGACTAGGAGAATTGAGCATTATTTTATTATTTATAAAAATAAAAACCACATGAAACATAAAAAACGTAGACTTTAAATTTTCATATCTTTTTAAGAAAAATTGTGTTCACTTCTATATTTATATTTATTTATAATTTTCATGGGTTTTTGTTGTGAGAATAGTCTATTTTCCTCTTTTATTTTTGAAAGGAAAAAAAATAATATTGGGCGATGGTTAATCTTTGGGTTACATTTTTGGTCAAAAGAAAACTTTTGGTTACTTTGGGTTTATTAATTTAAATTTTGTTTTAATAGTTCTCTTATACTTTATCTCGAGTTTTTTTATATTACATTTTTAATCGAGAATATGAATGGTTTTAAAAAAACAATAGTTTCAAAACGTCATATATTCTAATCTATTAACTTAATTTCATATTTCATCCCCTTTTTCTTTGACATTTCCAACAACTTAATCTCTTATCTAAAGAACTAATTATAAATATTAAAGTATATAATTATAATATTAATTTTTCAGACACTTTATGTTTTGCAACCACATACATATTTCATCCACTTTTTCTTTGACGGTAGATATTCCATCCACTTTATCAAAAATAAACTAACTATATGTAATATATTGACATAATTATAATAATAATTTCAATCAAATTACTATTGTCTTTATATATTATTATTATTATTATTATTATTATTATTATTATTATTATTATATTTTTATTATTATTATTATTATCACTTTGTGATTTAAGGTTTCACACAAAAGAAATTTGTTGTCTTTTACATTTTTAAATAAATTGTGTTTTACATTTATAAATAAACACTATTTGTATTCCTAAAAAAAATACACTATTTGAAAAGCATTTATAACCACTATTTTAATTTCCACTAGGCCTAAAAAAACTGATGACATTAATATTATATTACTATTATTAATCACTTATAACTATTGGACTCTAAAAGTCACATTTTTACTAACTATATAAACTCTACAAACTCACACACCCTACCTACTCCTCTTAATTTCATTCCCCTTTTATGTTGAGTTAGTGTCATTAGTAGTGTAGTGAGTTTGTTTTTGATGTTCTCTAAGTTTGAGTCACTTCATTTTTTTTCATTTCCTTGCAAGTTGGGAGAGTTATTCTCAATTTGTGATGGTTGAATATTGTTGTTTTGTTTGTGTGATGCTTCTCATGAAGAGTTAATTGTAGGCGATCAAATTACTTTAAATCTATATGTGATTGTTGTATATATTGTTCTTTATCTAATGTTTCTCATGGAGATTTATATTGTAGGTGATAAAATTATAGACTTTTCTAGGTTGTTTGTGTGAGTTTCGGAAGTTCATTTTGGGTCGTGCCAGTTTGAAAATCGGTAATTGAATCCGTAGAAAACTTTTAATAAGAGTTCCCCAGACTGTCTATAGAAGATTCTAGCTATTTTAGATACATGTGTGTAGGTTATAAATTGATCTTTTTGTAATCATGTTTACACCGACTTCTAGATCTATTTTGTCAATATATAATAAGGCTTGGAGGATAAAAAGATAAGGCTACAAATTCTGATGATGGTATTTTTTTTTTGGTTTTTTTATTTGTATTAAACAAGTGATTTCGTTAGGCTGATGGGGGTGATAACTGATTCAATTAATAGACATTGCTACATTAAATAAAACTTAGTGTGTTATTAGTGTTAAATTGTAGTGGGTAATTTAATAATGCATTTGGTTTTTACTTTAGTTATTTCTTGCTCCTTGGTGTCTTCTTGATTGCCTAGACCGTTACACTAATACTTATCAATTATATTTTAAGAAAAATCTTAAAGAATAATTAAAATACATATTATAATATTTACCAAAATTTATTATTTTAATAATTTTCTTTAAAATAATTAGATGAAACTGAATATTATTAATTAAATAATTTAGATAAATTTAAAAGATTATGATACACGTGCATTTTACTTTTTTTATTTGCAACATTAAGTTAAGTAGATATAATTACATAAATGATAAAATAAATGAGTGTAAAATAAACTAAATAAAATATTGATTATTATTTTGAATGAGATGTTTTCTCTAATATAATTTTTATACAAGATTGTGTATTGATAACCTATTGCTTATTAATATTAGAGTTAAATATGTTTTTTTAAGGAAGTTAAATATGTTTTTAGTTCCTAAAAAATTGCAATTTTTGATTTTAGTCCCTATAAAAAAAGTCACTCACTTTTAGTCCCCACATGTACCCTGTCAATGCTTTTAGTCCCTTATAACTTATAATAGCGCTTAGAGATGCTCTCAAAGGCCCCAATTAAAAATTATAAGACTAAAAGCATTGACGGAGGAAAATGTGGAGAATAAAAGTGGTAAAAAATTTTATAGGGACTAAAAGCACAATTTGTAAAATTTTTAAAGACCAAAAATATGTTTAACCTTTTAGATTATACATTGTAGAAAAAATTATTATCATTATTTTTTAAAATAATAATTCTATTTAATATTGCAAATACTAAATACCATATATTTCTTTTAAATCTTCTTCATATTATTGTAAAAATAAATAATAGAGAATGTATTTGTTTATTATTATTATTGTTTTCTAAATTCAATTTTAAATCAAAATTCTTTAACTTCACTTTTATGTTGAATTTCATTTTATTTTAAATTTCAATTTATGAATTATTAATTGGGGATGAAAATAAGAAAGAGCAGTAACTTTTTGCTTTCTATGATTTATCTTTCACCATAGATATTTATCTATCTATATTTTAAATTTACGCCACTAAATTCCACATATTAAATAGTATTATAATCTTCTTACTAAATATAATGAAAAATATTGTATTAAGTTAAAAATTAATTAACATGAAAATGTATTTACAAATATTTATACCATATCTATCTATCTATCTATGAAAAGGAATCCCCAAAGGAAGCTCCACAATTTTTCTCAACAGTTTTGAAAGAACCTTCTCTATTCATTTCACTTTAATAATAAAATAATATTTCGAAACAGATAATCTCATAAAAACTATTAACAATTATTTATATTACAAACCACATACACTATATAAGGAACATCTAAAATTTATAATTTATCTAAAAAATTTAACTCATATTTATATTATATATTATACTAACTTTTAAAAAACATGATTTATACTTTTAATTATATATTTTATGAAAAAAAGTTAATAAATTAAATTTGAAAAAATATAACAACCTGTGCAACGCACGGGCATTCCTCTAGTAAATATCTAAAGGAAGCTTTTTTCCAAGCTCTAGGATGCTCCACATCATTTCCATTTATTTTTCAATAAAATTTTAATTTTATTAATATTTATTTATAATTTACAATTAAAGGAGACTTAAATTCATTATTACCACTAACTTATTATTATTAAATGCTACTTTTAGTGGAATAAAATATTTGGTGATGCCTATGAGCATTCTCAAGAAGAATAAAAACCTACGGTTATGGATTGCTAATAGGAATTAAACATAAAATTATTCATAACACAATGAAGGGAAATGTTTATCTATATCTATATCTATCTATACATATAAGTAAAAGAATCCCCAATGGAGCCTCCACAATAATTCTTGAATTTTTGCTTTTATTTTTGTCTATTAAAAAACTTCTCTTTTATTATTTATTAATTCCTACCTTTGTGTCCAACCCACTACTACTAATAAATTCCAACATAGTAATAAATTTACACATTATATTATATTTAATCATAATTTTTGTATAAATGAGACTTTGATTTTAACTTTTAATATATAATTAAATATAAAAAAACAAGATTTTTTTATATTAATCAATGTTCATTCTCAATTCATGAGACTTATGAGCTCAATTATGTGTTCATTCTAAACTCAATTTTATGTTCTTATATTAGTTACTTTTTATTGTTTTGTTTTTATATTTATTACTATTTATTCTAAATGTTTTTTTTAAATTATATATTTATTTACATAGAAATTATATTATTATTAGAATTGGTCAAAATTTAAATTAATTGAATTAATAAATATATTTATCAATTATAATAGTTTAGATGAAATAAGAAATAATAAGTTGACCTTTAAAATACTTTTTTATGTAACCATTATGCATTGAATGGAGGGGTTTCACATTTACATGAATATTGCTTTAATTTACAATAAACTCATGAGTTAGTGGAATATGAGTGGAAGAAATAGAGTTTAAACTAATTATAACAAGAAATGACTATTTAAAGGAGAGATCTTTGGATGGTTAGGGTAGAGGTTTTGACAAAAAGAATCATATAAAAAATAAGAAGTAGAAGAAAGGAGCAAGTTTCACAAGAAGGTGTAGAATGCACAAAAAGGGTAAAGATTTTTATGTTCTTAACAGTTTTAAGTTGACAAATAGGCAATGAAATTTTGTAAAGTTATAGACATTGAGAAATTATGTATATTTTAATATTGTTCTTAAGAAAAATGTTTAATTTTTTGTATGATTGTATGTGTTAGATCTAAATGAGTTGCATATGTTCCACGAGCCTTCATAATCTTTGGTGTCACTTCTAAGAAGAAAATTACATTAAGTGCAAGAATCATATAGAAAATAAGGAGTAGAAGAAAGGAGCAAGTTGCACGAGATGTAGAATTCGCAAAAAGGATAAAAAATTTCATGTTCTTGATAGTTTGAAGTTGACAAATAGACAACAATTTTTTGTAAAGTTATAGGCATTGAGAAATGATGTATAGTTTAATATTGTTCTTTAGAAAATTATTAAATTTTATAGTTTTGTAAAATTGTATGATGTGCTAGATCTAAATGAGTTGCATATGTTCTTTGAGCCTTCATAACCTTCAGTGTCACTTCTAAGAAGAAATTACATTAGGTGCAATAATCATATAAAAAACAAGGAGTAGAAGAAAGGAGCAAGTTTCACAAGATGTAGAAATCACAAAAAGGGTAAATGTAACATCCCTAATTTCGTTAATTTCAAATTAAGAAATTAATGAGTGATTTATTATCCGAATAAATAATAAATCAAGTTTCGGATATGAGATTGTTACGAAAGCAATTTAAAATTTGCTAGAGAAAATAATTTAAGTGCATAACTGAGTGGAAATTAGTACTCTAAGGCTATTTTAGTATTTATGCCACTCACCCAAAATGATCTCCGAGACATCAAAAGTATCCAAAATACTCTCTCATTCCACACTTGTGATAAAATTAAGAAAGAAATAAGGAAAGAAGGGAACGGAAGAGAGAGAGAGAGAGATAAGAAATGAATAAAATAAGAAAAAGAAAGAAAGAAGAAAAGGAATTAAATAAGGAAAGAATAAGAAAGAAAAAGAAAGATAGAAAGAGAAACAGAGAGAAAGAAAGAAAAAGAAATCGAGAGAGAGAGTGAAAGAAGAGAAACCGAGAGGAGAAGAGAAAGAAGGAGGCGAAGGGAAGGAAAAGAGAAGGAGGAGATCTCCATGGATCTCCAATGTTAGTAAGTAATTTCTACTCCATTCCACTCCATTTTCAATTCTCTTTCCAATGGTGTAAATTTTATTGCTTGATTTCTCCTCAATCTCATTTCACCATTGGTGACATTTCAAGCTTAAGGTTGATGATAATGGAAGTTTTGGTAAATTGGAAGCTAATCTAAGGTTCAAAGAAGTTCAAAATCTTGATTTGGAAGCTTAGGAGTATTACCCCCTTGTTTCTAGTTCGTGGGACAGTAAAGGGTGTGTGTTTGAGCTGTTGGTTTCGGTTTGGAACGGACCCGGAGCGCGTTCGTGGTTTTTGGAACGATTGCATTTCGAGGAGCTTCGGTTTGGTGTGATTTTCATCACACGAGGTGAGTTTTACTCGCTTAGGGAATTTTAAACATCGTTTTTGAACTATGTTTGAATGATTTTCAAATTTCGAAGTTTCGAGAATTTTAGAGTCAAAAACGCTATTTTACGAAAATGACGCGTGTTTGAAATTTAAAACGAAACCATAATGCTTTGATTTTTGAATTGATATGTTTGGACTGGATTATGTGGAATATTGTTTGTTTGGATGTGTTTTAAAGTTGGGTGTGAATCGGTTGAATTTTCAAATCTATTGGAAAACCGTAAAATTTTGTATATGTGTGAAATAATGATTTTGGAATAAAATGATGTCTGGACTGGTTTTTCAGGTGATTATGATTTTTGGGATGTCCGTATTACAGAGGAAACTCTGCCGAAATTTTGTTAGAAATTTTGATACAAATCCAATTGGTTTTGAAATAACGATTAATATTATTATTATTTCGAAAAACCGTAATTAGTATACGAGTGAGGACATATGTTTTGGAAATTACTTTGAACAAAATGTTCATATCTATTTTATATTTGGCGCGGGATGATTATATTCATCTAAACCGGCCTTCTTTGAACAAAGTGTTCTATTTTATTTTTATAATTGGCGCGGGATGATAATGTTCATCTAAACCGGCCTACATTTGACGATATATAAAAATATCGAGTTGAGGTGACGACCTCTATGTGTTTAGTATGCTAGGGGAGGGCAGTCATGAGCCCTGGCCCTAGGCCCCAATGTTAAAAAGATTATTCCGCCTTTGAGAGTTGTACACTTATTGGCTATGACCGGGTCCACCCATGCTTACATTAGGTTGTTGGTGGTGTACTAAAATTAATAAAACTTTATTGTAATTCATTCTTGGATTACCATGTTTCGGCAATTCATATAATAGAATTGCTAAGAGATCCAGTAAGTATTAACTTGCTGTGTCTATGTTTTATGTTTCGGCAATTCATATAATAGAATTGCTAAGAGATCCAGTAAGAACTAACTTGCTGTGTCTATGTTTTTAATTGGCTCATGAGTGTGGCTAGGGGTCACGGTAAAGCTCACTGAGACAAGTTGTCTCACCCTATCATATGTGGTTTTTTCAGAGGAAACAGGATAAAAGAAAAAGGAAGAAGCACGGGCAGTTGATGCTTGTGTGGAAGAAGGATACAGAGCATTTATGCTTATAATATTCTATTTTGTTTCTTTGTACTATATTGTATAACTTGACTTGATACAAGTTGTATATTATGTTCCGCTACTCTGATATACTCTGATATGTAATGTTTCGAATAATTCGTGTTTAAGACGCGAAAAAATTTTCAGGGTGTTACAGTAAAGAATTTTGTGTTCTTGATAGTTTGAAGTTGACAAATAGGCAACGAATTTTTGTAAAGTTATAGGCATTATTAAGAAATGATGTATATTTTAATATTGTTCTTTATAAAAATGTTTAATTTTTTGTCAAAAAAAATGTTTAATTTCATAGTTTTGTAAAATTGTATGATTTGCTAGATCTAAATGAGTTGCATATGTTCCTTGAAACTTCATAACCTTTGGTGTCACTTCTAAGAAGGAAATTACATTAGGTGTCTCTTCTCTATATCACAAAGGAAAAAAAATATCATTTTCTTCAACTATCATCAATATCTAATGCCTTTAGTATATATTATATCTAATACTTTTTATTTACAAATTCACATCTAAAATGGTTAATTTTAAATAAGAATAGTGCTTGAGGTAAAAACAACCAAATAAAGCTTCAGATTTAAATGTTTCAATTCTTTTACAAATATTATATGTTTACTCTCCACTTTATGTAGCTTATTTAGATTATAAGTTGCATAAAAAACAATTATAATAAAATAAATCTTTCATTTCATATTGTGAATAATGCCATATATTTTTCATATCATTATAAAGAATAAAAATAAAGATTTGATTTTGATTGTTTTCTCTTTCTAAGTTTCCTATTAAATCTAAATTCCTTATTTTTAAGTTTCAATTTTTGTTTTAATTAATATTTATGAATTATTAATTGATGAATAAACAAAGAAATAAAGAAAAAATAAAATAAAGAGTAGTTACTTTCTAATTTCTATTATTTATATTTATTCATACACAACCATTAACTTATTTAATTTAAACTCATCCAAGCTTAATATAATAATAATAATATTTAGAGGATGTCACTGAAATTTGGAAGAAGAAAATAAAAATAGAACAACATTATAAGAGAAAAGCAAATGTGAGACGCACATTACAAATGTAAGTCACTTCCAAACATGTTTATCAATACATTATGATCACTTTCTTAGTATAACTTAGTTATTTTTATTCTAATGTTTTAAAAGAAATATAAAATCTCATTATTTTCATCCTTAAACTTTCACATATTAAACCATTATTTTTGTTTTTAAACAAAAATAAATTTTTTTACGTAGTGCTTATTAGGCTATATGTTATATCAAAAAATATTCTCATTATTATTGATCTTCAATTATTATCATTATTATTTTTCTTCTTTGTCTTACACATATTAAAAAATGCTATATCAAAAATATTCTTATTATTTATATTATTTTTCACATGTCTTTATTATTAAAATTCATGCTCATAAATTCAAGATATTAAATAGAATGACATTTATTATTACTAAGTAAAATGAAGTTTAGTAAGATTTTATTTTCAACAATTAAGCTCACTAAAATTTGGACAATTGTGCATATTAAAAAAATACACTATATAAGAATATGGCATAAATAAAAATTCAACAATATATTAATGTAATATTATATTTTTAAAATACATAATTTATATCGACAACTTATGTATATATTTGTATAAAATCTATATAAAATTAAAGGAAAAAAATTATATAACAACTCGTGCATCGCACGAGTATTTTCCTAGTAAATATCTAAAGGAAGCTTTTTTTCAAGCCTCTAAGATGCTCCACATCATCCTCATTAATTTTTCAATTAGATTTTCAATTATATTAATATCTTTTTATAATTTACACATATAAGGAGACTTATATTAATGATTACATATTAAGGCTAAATTATTATGACCCTTTATATTTTTTCAGTTATTATATAATTAAAGACAATAAGTGTATTGATATGAGTTGAATAAAAATAAAAAGACATAAAGTTTGATGACTAGGAGAATTGAACATTATTTTATTATTTATAAAAATAAAAACCACATGAAACATAAAAAACGTAGACTTTAGCTTCATATCTTTTTAAGAAAAATTGTGTTCACTTCTATATTTATATTTATTTATAATTTTCATGGATTTTTGTTGTAAGAATAGTGTATTTTCCTCTTTTATTTTTAGAAAGGAAAAAGAATCTGCATTTATTTATAAATGTAAAGCCCAGTATTCTTTTTTATTTATAAATAGTGTTTATTTATAAGTGTATTCCTAAGAATAGTGTATTTTCCTCTTTTATTTTTAGAAACAAAATTTAAATTAATAAACCCAAAGTAACCAAAAGAAATTTTTTGTCTTTTACGTTTTTAAATAAATTGTGCTTTACATTTATAAATAAACACTTTGTATTCCTAAAAAAATACACTATTTGGAAAGCATTTATAACCACTATTTTAATTTTCACTAGGCCTAAAAAAACTGATGACATTAATATTATATTACTATTATTAATCACTTATAACTATTGGACTCTAAAAGTCACATTCTTACTAACTATATAAACTCTACACACTCACACACCCTACCTACTCCTCTTAATTTCATTCCCCTTTTATGTTGAGTTAGTGTCATTAGTGTAGTGAGTTTGTTTTTGATGTTCTCTAAGTTTGAGTCACTTCATTTTTTTTCATTTCCTTGCAAGTTGGGAGAGTTATTCTCAATTTGTGATTGTTGAATATTGTTGTTTTGTTTGTGTGATGCTTCTCATGAAGAGTTAATTGTAGGCGATCAAATTACTTTAAATCTATATGTGATTGTTGTATATATTGTTCTTTGTCCAATGCTTCTCATGGAGATTTATATTGTAGTTGATAAAATTATAGACTTTTCTAGGTTGTTTGTGTGAGTTTCGGAAGTTCCTTTTGGGTCGTGTCAGTTTGAAAATCGGTAATTGAATCCGTAGAAAACTTTTAATAAGAGTTCCCTGCATTGTCTATAGAAGATTCTAGCTATTTTAGATACATGTGTGTTTGTGTAGGTTATAAATTGATCTTTTTGTAATCATGTTTACACCGACTTCTAGATCTATTTTGTCAATATATAATAAGGCTTGGAGGATAAAAAGATAAGGCTACAAATTCTGATGATGGTATTTTTTTTGGTTTGTTTATTTGTATTCAACAAGTGATTTCGTTAGGCTGATGGGGGTGATAACTGATTCAATTAATAGACATGACTACATTAAATAAAACTTAGTGTGTTATTAGTGTTAAATTGTAGTGGGTAATTTAATAATGCATTTGGTTTTTACTTTAGTTATTTCTTGCTCCTTGGTGTCTTCTTGATTGCCTAGGCCGTTACACTAATACTTATCAATTATATTTTAAGAAAAAAGCTTAAATAATAATTAAAATACATATTATAATATTTACCAAAATTTATTATTTTAATAATTTTCTTTAAAATAATTAGATGAAACTAAATATTATTAATTAAATAGTTTAGATAAATTTAAAAGATTATGATACACGTGCGTTTTACTTTTTTTTATTTGCAACATTAAGTTAAGTAGATATAATTACATAAATGATAAAATAAATGAGTGTAAAATAAACTAAAAAAAATATTGATTATTATTTTGAATGAGATAATTTTTATACAAGATTGTGTATTGATAACCTATTGCTTATTAATATTAGAGTTAAATATGTTTTTAGTTCCTAAAAAATTGCAATTTTTGATTTTAGTCCCTATAAAAAAATTCACTCACTTTTAGTCCCCATATGTACCCTGTCAATACTTTTAGTCCCTTATGACTTATAATAGCGCTTAGAGATGCTCTAAAAGGCCCCAATTAAAATTTATAAGACTAAAAGCATTGACGGAGGAAAATGTGGGGAATAAAAGTGAGTAAAACTTTTTATAGGGACTAAAAGCACAATTTGTAAAAATTTTAAAGACCAAAAATATGTTTAACCTTTTAGATTATACATTGTAGAAAAAATTATTATCATTATTTTTATCTTGGCATGGATTAATCATATCCCACACTTAGGGAATTAGACCACCAACAGGTATTTTGGCATTTAATATTTTAACCGTAGTTTATATTTTTTTGACACGTGTTTAGTATTTTTAGCGTAGTTTAAATTTTTTTGACACGTGTTTAGTATTTTTATCGTAGTTTAAATTTTTTTGACACGTATTTAGTATTTTTAACGTAGTTTAAATTTTTTTGACACATGTTTAGTATTTTTATCGTAGTTTAAATGTTTTAGACACGTGTTTAGTATTTTTAGCGTAGTTTAAAGTTTTTTGACACGTGTTTAATATTTTTATCGTAGTTTAAATTTTTTAGACACGTGTTTAGTATTTTTAGCGTAGTTTAAATTTTTTAGACAGGTGTTAAGTATTTTTATCGTAGTTTAAATTTTGTAGACACGTGTGTTTAGTATTTTTAGCGTTGTTTAAATTTTTTTGACGTGTGTTTAGCATCCAATCCGCTAGCGGATAGCAGATGAAACTAGCAGATGAAGCTAGCGGGTGAAGAGTACGTGTGTTTGGTAAACACTAGCGTTTAGAGTTTTTTGGGTAGAGTCTAACATTTTTTTAGACGCTACTTCAAGTAGTGTTTTTTGAAACACTAGCGGATAGTGTTTCACTTTTTTTTTTTATTTACATTTTTACCTTTTTATTTTTTAAATTACTTCTCTTTCCTGATTAAACATTTTATCATCATTACATAATTTAGTCATTAATTAAATATCCTTTTATGTTATTTTACCAAAAAGAGCCTAATTATACTATATATATATATATATATATATATATATATAATATTTTGTCAAAAAAACCTATATATATTACATAAATATAACTATTAATATATCTATATCTATATCTATCTATCTATATCTATATCTATATCTATATAAATATCTAAAGGAAGCTTTTTTTCAAGCCTCTAAGATGCTCCACATCATCCTCATTAATTTTTCAATTAGATTTTCAATTATATTAATATCTTTTTATAATTTACACATATAAGGAGACTTATATTAATGATTACATATTAAGGCTAAATTATTATGACCCTTTATATTTTTTCAGTTATTATATAATTAAAGACAATAAGTGTATTGATATGAGTTGAATAAAAATAAAAAGACATAAAGTTTGATGACTAGGAGAATTGAACATTATTTTATTATTTATAAAAATAAAAACCACATGAAACATAAAAAAGCGACTTTAGCTTCATATCTTTTTAAGAAAAATTGTGTTCACTTCTATATTTATATTTATTTATAATTTTCATGGATTTTTTGTTGTAAGAATAGTGTATTTTCCTCTTTTATTTTTAGAAAGGAAAAAAGAATACTGTTTATTTATAAATGTAAAGCCCAGTATTCTTTTTTATTTATAAATAGTGTTTATTTATAAGTGTATTCCTAAGAATAGTGTATTTTCCTCTTTTATTTTTAGAAACAAAATTTAAATTAATAAACCCAAAGTAACCAAAAGAAATTTTTTGTCTTTTACGTTTTTAAATAAATTGTGCTTTACATTTATAAATAAACACTTTGTATTCCTAAAAAAATACACTATTTGGAAAGCATTTATAACCACTATTTTAATTTTCACTAGGCCTAAAAAAACTGATGACATTAATATTATATTACTATTATTAATCACTTATAACTATTGGACTCTAAAAGTCACATTCTTACTAACTATATAAACTCTACACACTCACACACCCTACCTACTCCTCTTAATTTCATTCCCCTTTTATGTTGAGTTAGTGTCATTAGTGTAGTGAGTTTGTTTTTGATGTTCTCTAAGTTTGAGTCACTTCATTTTTTTTCATTTCCTTGCAAGTTGGGAGAGTTATTCTCAATTTGTGATTGTTGAATATTGTTGTTTTGTTTGTGTGATGCTTCTCATGAAGAGTTAATTGTAGGCGATCAAATTACTTTAAATCTATATGTGATTGTTGTATATATTGTTCTTTGTCCAATGCTTCTCATGGAGATTTATATTGTAGTTGATAAAATTATAGACTTTTCTAGGTTGTTTGTGTGAGTTTGGAAGTTCCTTTTTGGGTCGTGTCGGTTTGAAAATCGGTAATTGAATCCGTAGAAAACTTTTAATAAGAGTTCCCTGCATTTGTCTATAGAAGATTCTAGCTATTTTAGATACATGTGTGTTTGTGTAGGTTATAAATTGATCTTTTTGTAATCATGTTTACACCGACTTCTAGATCTATTTTGTCAATATATAATAAGGCTTGGAGGATAAAAAGATAAGGCTACAAATTCTGATGATGGTATTTTTTTTGGTTTGTTTATTTGTATTCAACAAGTGATTTCGTTAGGCTGATGGGGTGATAAATCGATTCAATTAATAGACATGACTACATTAAATAAAACTTAGTGTGTTATTAGTGTTAAATTGTAGTGGGTAATTTAATAATGCATTTGGTTTTTACTTTAGTTATTTCTTGCTCCTTGGTGTCTTCTTGATTGCCTAGGCCGTTACACTAATACTTATCAATTATATTTTAAGAAAAAAGCTTAAATAATAATTAAAATACATATTATAATATTTACCAAAATTTATTATTTTAATAATTTTCTTTAAAATAATTAGATGAAACTAAATATTATTAATTAAATAGTTTAGATAAATTTAAAAGATTATGATACACGTGCGTTTTACTTTTTTTTATTTGCAACATTAAGTTAAGTAGATATAATTACATAAATGATAAAATAAATGAGTGTAAAATAAACTAAAAAAAATATTGATTATTATTTTGAATGAGATAATTTTTATACAAGATTGTGTATTGATAACCTATTGCTTATTAATATTAGAGTTAAATATGTTTTTAGTTCCTAAAAAATTGCAATTTTGATTTTAGTCCCTATAAAAAAATTCACTCACTTTTAGTCCCACATGTACCACTGTCAATACTTTTAGTCCCTTATGACTTATAATAGCGCTTAGAGATGCTCTAAAAGGCCCCAATTAAAATTTATAAGACTAAAAGCATTGACGGAGGAAAATGTGGGGAATAAAAGTGAGTAAAACTTTTTATAGGGACTAAAAGCACAATTTGTAAAAATTTTAAAGACCAAAAATATGTTTAACCTTTTAGATTATACATTGTAGAAAAAATTATTATCATTATTTTTTAAAATAATAATTCTATTTAATATTGTAAATACTAAATACCATATATTTCTTTTAAATCTTCTTCATATTATTGTAAAAATAAATAATAGAGAATGTATTTGTTTATTATTATTGTTTTCTAAATTCAATTTTAAATCAAAATTCTTTAACTTCACTTTTATGTTGAATTTCATTTTATTTTAAATTTCAATTTATGAATTATTAATTGGTGATGAAAATAAGAAAGAGTAGTAACTTTTTACTTTCTATGATTTA
This sequence comes from Oxytropis ochrocephala, assembly GCA_020916435.1. Lineage (NCBI taxonomy): Eukaryota > Viridiplantae > Streptophyta > Magnoliopsida > Fabales > Fabaceae > Oxytropis > Oxytropis ochrocephala. The sequence goes on from CM037088.1 coordinate 56,420,485, forward strand.
TCTTTTACCATAGATATTTATCTATCTATATTTTAAATTTACGCCACTAAATTCCACATATTAAATAGTATTATAATCTTCTTACTAAATATAATGAAAAATATTGTATTAAGTTAAAAATTAATTAACATGAAAATGTATTTACAAATATTTATTCCATATCTATCTATCTATCTATGAAAAGGAATCCCCAAAGGAAGCTCCACAATTTTTCTCAACAGTTTTGAAAGAACTTTCTCTATTCATTTCACTTTAATAATAAAATAATATTTCGAAACAGATAAGATCATAAAAACTATTAACAATTATTTATATTACAAACCACATACACTATATAAGAAACATCTAAAATTTATAATTTATCTAAAAAATTTAACTCATATTTATATTATATATTATATTAACTTTTAAAAAATATGATTTATACTTTAATTATATATTTTATGAAAACAAGTTAATAAATTAAATTTGAAAAAATATAACAACCCGTGCAACGCACGGGCTTTCCTCTAGTAAATCTCTAAAGGAAGCTTTTTTCCAAGCTCTAGGATGCTCCACATCATCTTTATTTATTTTCCAATTATATCTTTAACTATATTAATATTTAATTATAATTTACACATAAAAGAAACTTAAATTGATGATTACATATTAAGACAAAATTATTAACACCCTTTATATTCTTTGAGTTATTATATAATTAATAAAGACAAAAAATATCACTTGAAGAAAAATAAAAAATACACCAACCTCTTCAACTTCACTTTTAAATGTATAGAGTAATAATCAATATAAATCTCTCTATCTATATTCTTCTTTTTTTTACCAAATATATCTATCTATCTTCTAAATAACCAAAGATCTTAGTATCCCGTAAAACCTTAGCTCCACAAATATTATTATATTCCTTAACAAACTAATGGTGAGTAAAAACCTATTCATATTCCACCAACAAAAAATTTAAAAACTATTTATCAATTTATGATTGATTACTCTTAATTCATAATTTGATGTTTAGATTTTAGTTGCCTTTTGGTGTCTCTAAGTTATTATCATGATTAGTACTCATAATTATAATTGATTTTTAATAGAGAGTGGTTACAATCTTTTTATTTTCCACCACTTTAGGTCTTCTTTCTCATATACTATAAATACCTAAAAAATAAAGAAGAGAGGTCACAACTTATCTTTTTCCTTTTTTACATAACTTTTGTTTGGTTGTTACATCATTATGTAATTTCTCTGGTTTTTACATCACTAATATTCAAGCTTGAAGAAAGTCATTGGAGTTCCTAAACTTTTGAATGTAAATTTGTCTTTTATTTATAAGCTTTCATTGATTGTTGATTAGGTATTGAAATTGTTATAGTTCAAGTTTCATGCATTCATCATAATTTTATGGTGTGTAAATAGAAGCAACTATCTCTTCTTGGATGTCTTCAACTATATTATTCATAATCTTATACGTGGAACTGTAATTGAGAAGTTGATGTAAATTTTATCTATCTCTAAAGGAAGTTCTAATGGAGCCTCTAGGATGCTACTCTCTCTCTCTCTCTCTCTCTCTCTCTCTCTCTCTCTCTCTCTCTCTCTCTCTCTCTCTCTCTCTCTCTCTCTCTCTCTCTCTCTCTCTCTCTCTCTCTCTCTCTCTCTCTCTCTCTCTCTCTCTCTCTCTCTCTCTCTCTCTCTCTCTCTCTCTCTCTCTCTCTCTCTCTCTCTCTCTCTCTCTCTCTCTCTCTCTCTCTCTCTCTCTCTCTCTCTCTCTCTCTCTCTCTCTCTCTCTCTCTCTCTCTCTCTCTCTCTCTCTCTCTCTCTCTCTCTCTCTCTCTCTCTCTCTCTCTCTCTCTCTCTCTCTCTCTCTCTCTCTCTCTCTCTCTCTCTCTCTCTCTCTCTCTCTCTCTCTCTCTCTCTCTCTCTCTCTCTCTCTCTCTCTCTCTCTCTCTATATATATATATATATACACACACAGAGACACACACAAAGCTTAATTTTAGCTTCTCATTATCTTTGTCTATATTTCTATTTAATTATATTTTTACATAAATGATACATTGATCTTATTTTTAAATATACAATTAAATATTAAAACCAAAATTTTCTTTTAAATGTTAATTACTATTCATTTAAAATTTACGAGACTTATGTGATAAATTATCTATTCAATCTAAAATCAATTTATTTTTATATTAATATTGTTTTTTTATTTTTTATATTAATTACTACTTTTTCTCAACGTATTTATTGAAATTATATGTTTATTTAAAAAGGAATTATATTATTATTTGAATATCTAAAATTATATATTATTTAAACAAATATATTTACCAATTTTAATAGTTTAGATGAATTCAAATTATTACAATACACATGTATTTCCCTTTTTAATAAAAACTAATATATTTTTCAAATAAGAAATAACTTTTTGACCTTTAAAATTATTTTTATATAATAATTATGCATTTAAAGGAGGGGGGTTCACTTTCATATAATTTATTCCTTTAATTTAGATAGAGTTTTAGTCAATCTTGAAAAAAAATCATATCTTACTCGATGAAATACTTTTAAATTTAAAACACTTCACCCAAAAAAGAAAGAACGATGAAATAATTAAAGAATGGAAAATTGATTAGGATAAAAATAGTAAAACAAAATAAAGAGCATAAATATGTGGAAATTGAAAATAAACATTAGTATTAGATTAAAATTTATAAACATTGTGGAGTTTCATTCAATCTTTGTTTTAAAAAATTAATAGTTATAGAGGATAGAAAAAGATGTTGGGTCATCTATGTAATGGAATATCAACTGCATTTCAATCCAACATTTATTTTATATAAAATTGATAGTTTTTAAACATAGACATTAAGATACACTTCATCATGCCCAAAATTTCCCAAAATCACTTATAAAAATAAAACAAATAAATATAGTCAATTAAGAAATTCTACACATGAAAAATTCAAATTGCTACCCTGAAATAATATTTATTGTCTACGAAATATATTCACACTCAACAACACAACAAATAAATTAGAAAAAAAAAGTGAATAATAAATTTCAACTTACAACTTATGTGGTTAAAATTAGTCACTGGTATGGAATTATTGTTTAAAAAGACCAAACATTGTTTAAATGACATTTATTTAAACCTTTAATTGACCTGAGACTTATGAAATTATTTTACAAATAAATTATATTACTATTAGTTATTACAAATTATATATATATATATATATATATATATATATATATATATATATAGTTATAACTATTTTTAAATAAATGTCAGAATAATTAGAAAATGTATGTTTAATAGAAAAACTAAGAATAAGCTTTATATATATATATATATATAATCATATTTTTATTATATAACTAAGTGGTAAACAAAAAAGTTGAATACCCTTCCCTACGTTAACGAAATATTGGAAAAATTTGGATAGTTTAATTATTTTATAATTAATTGAAAAAATTGTTTTATTTAGTGTAAGAATGCAAATGAATAGTCATATTCCAATTTATTGTATTAATATTTTTAGGTAAGAAATAATGAGTGGACCTTTTAATATGAGCTTTTTATCTATAGTTAAATTTTGAATATGTTTTTTCTTTCTTATTAATTACTAGACATTATGGTTTTTTTACTTATTGTTATTCATAGGATTTTGAAACTCACCACAATTATCAAATGATACCTCAAGAAAATTAAAATGCCATTTTATAATCAAGCTGCAATAGTTTTTAAATTGAAATGTTTTAATTTTTCTATTTTTTATCCTTCTAAGATTACGTTTAACATACCTTGCACATGTTGTTATTTCTATTATTAGCTTTAAGCATTTGAAATACATATAGTGAATTAGTAGTGGTATATTAGTGTTTTTTTATCAGGTTATTATTTGTGTTTAGTTTTATTAGGTATTAATTTATTTGTATTATACATCATATTAATGGTATATCATAATTGAAAATTTTCAATTTAACCGTAATTGATAATATTAATTTATAGAAATTATTATTTCTATTTATATCACGACTAACTTTTTACTTTTCCTATTAGCTATAAAAATATAGCAGGTAATTTTTTAAGTATTTTCATATTTAAAGGGACAATATTAAGAAAATTTATAATTATAATATTACACTACATAAAATGATATTCTTAAAATTTATTCATTTATAATCATTTACTTTAATAAAATAGTATTTAAAAATAGTTAATCTTATAAAATTATTACGATATATTTATATTACAAAACACATACAATATATAAGAAACATCTAAAATTCATATTTGATATAAAAAGTTTAAACCATATTTAATATATATATATATATATATATATATACACACACACTATAACTAAACATTATTTGTATTTCGTTTAATATATTTTATACAAAAAATTTTAAAAAAATTAAATTAAGAATATTTTAACAACCCGTGCAACGCACGGGCATTCCCCTAGTCTATCTATATCTATATAAATCTCTAAAGGAAGCTTTTTTCCAAGCTCTAGGATGCTCCACATCATTTCAATTTATTTCCCAACTTAAATCTCAACATTCTTTTTTACTTAATTAATATCCACTAAACCTTTATGACATTCAATTTTTAAATCAATATAAATCTAACTTTATCAATACTTCTTAATTTTTCTGAACCAAAAAATATTCATATTATCTTTTTCTTGATTTTAATTTTTTTATAAACATTTAGCAAATGTTAAATTCATTTTATTAAAAACATTAAAAAGATGTTAACTAAATACTACATTTTCTATAAACTTCATTGCTTTTCCCTACAAAAAAATGAAATTCTATGTCTATATTGTGATCTTTAGTAGACCAAATTTATTCCTCTAATTATTTTCATAAGGAATTTTCATTATTATTACAACAATTACTTATTTATACATAATTTTCTACACACAAACTTGACTATTGAATTGTGAGTTTTTCTTCCTTTGTTATTTTTATTTTAAAAAAATTTCTCCCTTATTGATTACTCTTAATTAATTACTTGATGTTTTGATTTTTTTTGCCTTTTGGTGTCTCTAAATTATTATTTTCATTAGTACTAATTATTAGTGTTGGTTTTTAATAGAGATTAGTTACAATCCTTTCATTTTCCATCACTTAAATTCTTCTTTTCAAAATACTATATATACCTAAGAAGAGAGGTCACCCCTCATCTTTTCATTTTTACATCACTTTTTTTGAGTGTTACATCACTTATGTGACTGTTTTTTTATTTGGTTTTTACATCATCAATATTCTAGCTTGAAGAAATGTATTGTAGTAGATGGAGTTCCAAAAAGTTGTATAAATTTGTCTTTTATTCTTAATCTTTTATTGATTGTTGATTAGGTATTGAGTTTGTCACTACAAGAATAAGCTTGCATTGCCAAATTGCAGTCAAGGGAGGAAAAATGAAGTTTACATGGATAGGAGAAATTGGAAAGGCAAATCAAAGGATTTGAGCTTCATGTTGTAGACAATTCTAATGTTGTCAAAAGTTATAGACATAGACATGCAGTTGAGGAACAATTTTTTAGTGAGTAATGCAGTTGAGGAACAATTTTTTAGTGAGTAATGTTGTCAAAAGTTATAGACATAATAATTTGGATTAGTTAGTGAGTAATGCAGTTGAGGAACAATTTTTTGCCAAGCTATTGACATGTATGGATTATTTTAAATTTTAATATTGTTCTTCAAAAAATTGTTTAATTAGTTTTAATAGGTTCCATGAAATTGGATGAGGCTTTGTATCTAAAAGTTTTTTATAATATGTTCTTTGAACATTCACAAATGCATATTCGTTAATGTCCCTTCTAAACTAATGATATTAAGATTTTATTTTTTTATTTTTATTTTTTGTACAATTTAATATTATTAATAAATTTGTTAATTATTATTCATTATAAATTAATGAGATGAAGTTTTTACTTACATTTAATTTTTTTATTTTCAAAAAAATTTAAAGATAGATAAATATCAATGTACCATTTGAAACAACATACTTCTGTAGCAAATAAATTATATTATTACTAAAATAGATTAATATAAATTAGTTTAGTAAACACTTTTTATAATTATAATAGTTTAGATCAATTTAAAAAGATTAGAATCATTCGGTCAAAAAAAAAAGATTAGAATCATATGAATTTGTCTTTTAAAACATTTAGTGCAAATTAAAAAAAAAGTGATAAAGGAGGCTTGATCGTTGGTGACCTTTCCTCTCTCTCTCTGCTTTTTTTTTTTTAAAAATGTATCTCTTATTGATTACTCATCAATATTTTTTTGTCAAAACTCTTCAATATTTATGATTAGTAGTTATTATTTTAGTTGCCTTTTAGTGTCTCTAAATTAATATAATTAGTACAATATATTTTCTTTTTCTTGATTTAAAATCCACCCAACAAATCCTTCTTTTTTAATAATATATTGAAAATATTTTATAAAATCAAAATTAAAAATAGATGAAACTAAAATTATACAATAAATTATTTACTTGCTATTTGATTGCACAAAAACAAATATTAATTATTATAAGAAAAAAACACTATCGTAAAAATAAATGAACTGCTCTCATTTTTTCCCCTTTGGCGCCCAATATCATGTTTTACCATTGTGTTTTTTCATGTTACCATGAACTAATCTATACATATGATTGCTTTGATGAAAAAAATCTACACATATGAATGTATAGAAAAACAATTTATTTGTCGTTAAAAAAAAAGTCAACTAACTCACCATCTCTATTGTCATATTAAAATGTGTCTATTGGTATTACTTTTGTTGACCTGATGTTTATCATCAATTTAACCTTTTTTGTGCATTCATCAAATTGATCTATAAAATTCTTATGGTCATGATTAGTTGTTTAATATTAATCATTCACACAATTAAAAACTCCATACAAATAGTAACCGATGTCATCCAAAAGGTTTATATTCCACCATCTACTACTTACATAACTTAATAATTCTTTAATAAAACAATAAAGCTTTTTATGAACAGTCTTTTCTATTTAAACCATATAGTTAATCATTTCCATTCAAATGCATCCTCACAAACACTTTAAATATTTTCACCATTAGAAATAAAATGGTGTTTTCTTTCTAAACAATCCATCATCTACTAAAAATCCGCATGCAAAATAAAAAGGATAATTTTGACCATAGGACACTCTCAACATCCATGAAAAAGCGGAATGGACTCATTCAAGTATGCTGCTACTCATTGACGAGAATGTATGAATTCTATAATTTTACTTTATTGCAAACTTTTCTAATTCAAATTTTTTCAAAACCTTTAGAGACCACCACATACATACTTCCTTTGGGAGAAATAATGACATAGATTCATGAATATATTACAAGAATGTAAAATATTTAGTATTACCAAATTTATTGTATTATGCTATTCAATTTTCTTATTGACCAACTAACAATTTCATGATAGAATATCATAAATTTCATAATTAGAAATAAGACAATATAAAGGATTTAGATTTCATATTAAGAATTAAGACAATAAAAAGGACTTAATTAGATCAACTATCAAAGTTTTATTAAATTTCCAACACGAAACTTTTCCTAAGGTCAGAATAAGGCGAATGTGATTTGTAATGCATAATATTCAACTTTATATTTCATTTATCGATTAAATATTTGTTTCAAATAATTGCAACTTCGAATCTAATGAAGATGAGTCAACTTATACAGAACAAAAAGTGGTCGAAAGAGAAGTTGAAAAAATTGTATGATTGAAAAAATTAGATTTAGTTTTTAGAACTTTAGATGTTTCAATTATCGCAACAAATATCACTATGGTTCATTAAATAATTGTTCGATTTTTTATTATTTAAAATGTTGGGTTTTAATAGGTTTAAAATACCATGAATTTACTATTAAAATATTTGTTAATTATTAATTTTATAACTTAGATATGTTTATAGAATAAAAAAATGTAACAATCTCTATATTAAAACCAACTAAAATAATTAGTACTAACCATACTAATTTAGAGCCACCAAAAGGCAATTAAAATTAAGACTCACCTGATAGATTAATAGTAATCAATAATGGAGTAATTTAAAAATAAAATAAAAAAACTCAAAGTTGGAAGAGGTAGTAAAATATGAGTGAAAGATATAGAGTTTTAAACAGTTGTAACAACAAACAACTATTTAAAGAAGACAACTTTGGATTTGAGTGGACTTTCAGAAGAAAAAAGTGACTTTCAAAAGAAAAAAATAAAATGTGCAAAAATAAAGGATTTCATGTTTTTATATATATATATATATATATATATATATATATATATATATATATATTGCATTAGCAAATGATATATTTTTATATATAAATTTCATAAGATTTAATAAAAAAATATTATAGCAACACGTGCATCGCACGGGGTTTTCCCCTAGTAAATATCTAAAGGAAGCTTTTTTCCAAGCTCTAGGATGCTCCACATCACCTTCATTTATTTACAATTAGATTTTTAGCTATATTAATAATTATTTATGCTTCTCAATATTTTTATGTATTAAAATATTTATTTATAATTTAGACATGAAGAGGAATTTAATTTTAAAGAAAATAAATAATTGCCACTAACTTATTAAATGATTCTCTTAGTGGAATAATATAATATAACTAAAATAAGTGCAACGGTTTTTGTTCCTTTAATTTTAGTAAATATTTATTTGATAATGAAAGCATATATTTATAAAACATGAAAACCATGAAATAATAAGCATTTACAATGTAACATATTTATCATTTATTTGGTTTTTTCCATTACAACCCCATGCCCATGAACTTAATGATCACGTAACACCAAAAAAATAAATTGGCCCATCTTCGTTGACTATTAGTACATATATGTTTTCCTCCTTATAATTTACCTTTTATTATGCAATTTAGTTATAAATCAAACAAAAAAATTATTATGCTTATTTATTTATTTATTTATGAAAATTTATAAGTTGATTGTTCTTAATTCATTCTTTGGATGTATATATTTATTTTGGTTGTCTTTTGGTGTTTCTAAATTATAATTTTGATTAGTATTATTTATTATAGTTGGTTTTTAATAGAGTTTAGTTACAACTTTTCATTTTCCTTCACTTTAAGTCTTCTTTTAGAAATACTATAAATACCTAAGAAGAGATGTCATCACTTATCTTTTCATTTTTTACAACACTTTTGTTAGGTTGTTACTTAACTTATGTAAGCTTTTTTTGTTTTTACATCACTAATATTTAGGCTTGAAGGAAGTTATTGCAGTAGTTGGAGTTCCAATTTTTGGTGTCTAAATATGTTTTTTATTCATAAGCTTTTATTGACTATGATTCAGTATTGAGTTTGTTATAGGTTTCAAACCGGACTCTAGTAAGGAAAAATAGAGTTGTCATGGATAGAGAAGAAACTGAAAAGGCAAAGTAAGGTATTTGAGCTTCATGCTCTAGACAATTCTAATGTAGCCAACAAGGCAAAGAGAATAATTTGTATTAGTTAGTGAGTAATGCAATTGACAATTTTTTTTTTGTAAAGCTATGTACATGTATGAATCATGTTTTGTTTTAATATTGCTCTTTAGAAAAATATTTATTTCTAATATATAACTTTCATGAAATTGGATGGTGTATTATCTAAAATATTTTGATATATGTTCGTTCAACATTTACATATGCATGATTTTTTCTTATATTTTAGTAAAAGAAGCCATTTTTATCCCTAATTAGAGAGTTTGTTTTCTTTTTATTATTATATATATAAAACATTGAATTAACATAAATTTATTATAAACATAAATTTCATGTCAATTCAAATTTCTTAATTTTCAATTTCATTTATTTATAATTTCCTTTTTTTTACATTTCAAATTCTAAAATATTAATTGGTGAAGAACAAAAGAAATAAAGAGTAGTGTCTTTCTATGTTCTATGATTTATGTTTCTTCATACACATTCATTTGATTCTTTTATAGAAATTGATGGTCATAAAACACTTCCCAAAGTTAATGTAGTAGTAAATTTTTAAAGGTGTAACTGAAATTTGGAAGGAGAAAAAAATTCTTTCAAACATATAACTTTGTCAAGACATTGTGCTTAGTTTCTTCATAATATACATTTTTATTCTAATGCTCAGAGATAGGTAAATGAGAGAAAATGTTTGTTGTTCGTTGCATTTGTATGTCTCTTTAAAGTACATTTTGTCAAGACATTGAGTCATTTTCTTATATAATTGAGAAAATGTTAGTTTTTTTTATGACAAAGAGAAAATGTTAGTTGTTTACTGCATTTGTACAAAAAAATGGTTTTCTGATTCTAATATTCAAAAATAAGTGTAGCGTCTTCTTAATTTATATCGTTTTTTGTTATCCCTTTTTTTCCAGTGATTTTTATTTATAGCGCTTAATGTGAATATTTTTTATTATAATATTGAAATTTTTATAAGCCATTATTATGTCAAGGAATTACTTATGGTTGTGTGCTTGTCTAGAAAAGTCTCTAATCCATACCGAATCAAGTAAAAAATATAAGGTTATTTTGATTAAAAAGACTTGAGCTCGAGCATTAACATAAAAATTATACTCTTATCATTTTTATTATTTATATTCAACTATTATCTCTACCATCTTCATCCTTTTAACTTGCACATGTTCAACCATCATTTTGATATTTCTCCAAATAAATTATATTAAAGTTCTTCAATTTTATGTTTATTTTTAATTAAATTTATAGTTTTGATTTTATTAGAAGAATTATGAATTGTTCATCAAAAAATGATAAAGAGTATTGAACTTTTGTTTTCTATGATTTAAGTCTCAATATACACATTCAATTGTCTCTATTATTAATATTCATACCCATAAATTTAATATGTTAAAATTCCTGCAATATATAAGAATATTGTCCCAAATAAATAATTTTTATATAATAATGACAACTAAATCTTTATATTATACTATATTCTATATATATATATATATATATAAATTATTTTAGCAATTTGAATTTTATTATATCAACTCTAAAAAAAATTAAAAATATTTTATATCAACCCGTGCAGCGCACGGGCATTTCCCTAGTATAAACATAATAATGAACTATAAGTATAACTATCTATATTTCATTCAATAAAGATTTTTATTATTAATCAAATTGATATTAAAATACTTTTCTACTAATTTCCAAAAAAGTACCTATAGAAAATACCCCATACTAAACAAATTTCCTTTCTAAGACTTTTCATTTTCTTTTATTAAGAAAAATGTACGTTAGAGAGGGATAAATTCGTCACAAAATTCCTTTCTAAATTTTTTCATATTCTTTTGTGAGAAAATTTGTGATGGAAACCTTAGAGAGGGATAAACGCCATCATAAAATCCGTCTCTAAAACTTTTCATGTTCTTTTGTGAGGAAATTTGCGACGGAACCATTAGAGAGGGAAAATTTCATCACTAAATCCCTCGCTAAAGTCGTCACTATTAGTGAGGGAAGATTTTCCATCTCTAAAATTCGTCACTAATATACATTTTTCTAGTAGTGCATTTACCTTATGTTCAACAAAAGAACCTATCTCAACCGCTTTTGACACCATTTCCGACAAAGCCTCAGCAACAATCAAGAATAACAAAGGCGAAAGAGGGTCCCCTTGTCGAAGACCTCTTCTAACTTGAAAATCCTTTGTAGGGCTACCGTTAACCAACACTGACATAGAACTAGAAGACGCACAAGCCATCACCCATCTAATCCACCCCGTGCTAAAACCCATTCTCTCCATCATATAAAGCAAGAACTTCCAAGAAATCGAATCGTCGGCCTTCTCAAAATCATCTTTAAAAAGTAAACAATCCTCCTTCTTTCTCTTTGCAAGATCGACAACTTCATTCACCACCAACACTCCATCTAGAATATGGCGACCCCCAAGAAAGCGGATTGACACTTAGAAATTACATTAGGGAGTACCCTCTTCAATCTACTAGCTAAAACCTTGGCAATAATTTTGTACAAACAACCAATCAAACAAATGGGTATGTACTCCCCCAAGCTTTGAGGGTGATCATTCTTGATGATAAGAGCAATAAAAGAGGCCGAAATGGCTTTTGGAAGAGATGCCTTTCTGTAGAATTCATTGAAAAAAGTAAATATATCTTCACGCAATAACTCCCAAAACTCCTTTATGAATCTCAAATTAAACCCGTCCGAACCCGTGCTCTTATCCCCATTACAATTCCACACTTCCCCTTTAATCTCCTCTTCCGTAAAAGGCATCAATAAAAAAGCATTGTCGTCACTAGATATATGCTTGAATTCAATACCACCAAGGATTGGGCGATCTTGGTTAGGTTCTTCAAAGCAATTCTCAAAGTGAGATTTAACTACCAACTTAACCTCCTCCACATCTTCGATTAAAACCCTGTTCTCATCCATAAGTAAGAAATTACTCCTCCTCCTTCTACTTCTCAACAAATTGTGAAAATATTTAGAGTTGGAATCGCCGTCTCTAATCCACCGGGCTCTAGATTTTTGATACAACAAACTCTCCATCAATCTGATATCTTTCCAGAATTTAGCCGAAGACTCTTTCCTTCGCCACAACACTTCGGGATCAAAAGACTCAACCCACAAGTTATCTAGCACATTGATATCCTTCACCCCACTCTCAATATTCAAATCAAGCACACCAAACACTTCCTTATTCCACCCTCTCAATATATCTTTAAGCATCTTAAATTTTTCTTTCACCACATAAGTCTTATTGCCATGAACATCAAACCCAGCCCAACAAGAATGCACAAAAGGACGAAATAGGTTTAGGACCCCAATCCTTGATGGAACGAAGTAGCCTAATCGGGGAATGATCCGAAATGTCCTGGTCACCAATCCATTTCCGCGAAACATTCCACAAAGAAATAAGAGCTTCCGATAAAAGAAATCGATCTAATCGACTCAAAGAAACTCCGTCAGAACAGAACCAAGAGAACTTCTTCCCAGAGACAGTTACATCTATCAGATCCCTAGTGTTAAATCAATCTGTTTTTATTTTGGCTTTAGACCAATTATATTTTTTTAGATTTTTTATATAAGAAAAATAATTTAAAATAAAAACAAAAGTTTAAGAAATTTTAGAGATTAAAAAAATATTCTAGGGACGAAAAACTGAACCCACTGGATGGATGAACTGATGAACTCAGATTTTTCTCTTCCAAGTTGCAAGTTTTTGTTTTAGCAGTAAGCTTTGGGAGCAAAGTTAAGTTTTAACACTTAGCATCTTCTTTGACACTATAAATAAAATTGATCTGGATAGGTTTTATTTTTGTTTTTTTAATTTTTTTTTTTGAAGAAGACACTATTAATAGATTCCTCTCTCTTGTTTTTTTTTTCCTTTCAAAAAACAGTATAAATAGGAAATATTAGGGGCCTGTCTGAATGGATTTTTTATTAGTTTTTAAAATACTCTTTTATAAACTCTTTTTTAGAAAGTGGTTTTGAGATTTTTTTTTTAAAAGAAGTACTTGTTTGGTAATCCTAGTTTTAAAAACTGTTCTGAAGATGATAAAATGAAAAAACTTGTTTGATTTTTTTTTCTTAAAGTGTTCTCTTTTTGACAAAATAAATAAATTTGCAAATTGGAGGACAACTTAAAGTGTGTGTGTGTTTTTTAAAGGAACTTAAAGTGTGTTTTGAAAACTAGAGAACATAAGACTTAGGCTTAAATATGCTTTTCGTCCATGTAAATATAGTGATTTTCTATTTTAGTTCCTACAATTTTTTTTAAACAAATCCTGCAAATATTAATGTTTACTATTTAAATCCCTATGTTAATTGTGTAATTTTGATCCCCATGACATTACAATAATGCAATTTTGATCTCTCATATTTTAATTGTTCAAACTACGTCTTTTGGATATTACGATCGTATGATTTTAGTCGCTCACGTTCTAATTGAGTGATTTTTTGTTGTTGAAAGGCAACATGTATTATATTGTCTAAATATGTAAAAACAGCTGAGCATAAGGAGTACTCAACCCAATACAAGAGGAACATACCCCAGACACAAAGGATCCTCCAAAGAAATCTAAGATTGAAATATACAGTCAAGAGGGTCAACATACCTAATTGAGTGAATTGAGTCTCATGCATCACAATTGTGCAATTTTACCCCTTCTCTTTATTTTCTCGATACCTAGAGGACTACAAAGTGCAATCTATATCTATACTATTAACATTTGCAAATAACTTCATTAAATTATTTGCCAAATGTTATCTCCTAAAAATTTTAGCAATTAAGACACTCTTAACAATGTTTCTAATGCACGCACACCTTTTCTTTTTCTACTTAATGCTTTTGGAGGTAACTTATTTTGCAGACCCTTATAAGGACAATTAAATATAAATACACCACTCTCATTCTCTCTCTCTCTCTCTCTCTCAAGGTTTTTGGAGGTATGGTTCAATCAATACTATTTTGACCTATCTTCTATGACCCACTATCTATTGTTTGACAATCATAAAACTTATAACACACCCTTCAATGTTCAATGCTCTTCTCTTAAAATTCTACATTTTTGCCTCTTCTCATAAAATTTGCATTGCTTCAAACCCTTCCCAATGCATGTAGCTGTTTCACATCCCATTGAGGACAATATAGATTTCAAGCCATGTTCGAGAAACCAGAAAACATGAACACTATGATGTCATGAATAAAAGATCGAAGACACTACAATGCACAACATCGATTAACCAAAAAGAAGGACATGACAACCAATGAACAAAATCATGATTTTGCAATCAAAATCGAAGAAGATTCTCATAGATACAAATGAAGTGTATTGGAAGGAATCTCAACGAAAATTGAAAAGCAGTGAAACTAATAGAAGAAATGATATTGATAGAGGTTTATGTTTTTTAGGTGTTTCTTTGGGTTTTCTCCTCTGCCCATTTTAAATATTAAAGGATGGTGGTCAATAAAGTTTCAACAATTATGAAATGGGTCATCAATCTATTCATATTTGAATCCATATTAATTAATTATTTAATAATCCAATTGGAAATCTAATTACCCTTAATACTTAATTTGACTAAAATCATTTAGATTTTAGTTGTTTTTTTTGACAAAGTTGCCAATAGGTAAATAGTTAATACCATTAACTTAAGACGATGTGCCTGAATTGGAGGCCACGACGATATCTTGGAAATTAAGAATGAAGAAATCAATCTAAATGATATTATTTTCTGCCTCATTTGATTTCATTACCATTATCTTAAATCTTAAACAGAGCACAAAGTTGTTGCTATACTAGTCTCATAAAATTAGGAAAAAACATTTTAGAAAAAGTTCAATTATTGAATGCCTAACATAAGGGATATAACAAAGATCTTTTGCTATGGCGAGAACTTCCCAATTTTTCTAGGGCCTCAATGTTTTACAAATTCCCCCCTCGCACCTTGTTGCACATAGTTTTTGGATAATCGGAATCATTAATACATCGAAAAGCTGTTGTAATGAAAAAAGAGAATGTTACTAAATTGAGATAAAAGATTCATATGTATAGAGTAAAAAAAAACTGAAAAGAATGAAAAAATGGCTTACCATCGACGTTAGTTGCCATAAGAAACATGGAAACAAATAGAACCATAACAAAAACTAACTTGAGAATTACAACCATTTTTCCCCCATTTGTATATAACAAACAGAATCAAATTTTATCACTTTATAATTTAAGCATATAATTTATAGACCTCGTGCTCTCCTTACATCAATTAAATAATGGAATTGTAAAAAAACCTACCTAAAATTAGAACCATTATTAAATGTCTCTTAAGAACATAATATGGTAAGTTTGCCCCTTTAGCACACGTATGGAGGTCACATAAAAAACCTGCCAATTGTAATTAAGAATTCATTCTTATTTTACCAACTTTCCATAATTTTTATCCTTTCATGATAGAAAAGAGAAAAATCAAAAAAGAGAAATAGTATTAACGGACTATGAAAAAATTATTGGTAAAACTAATTCCCCAATAGGTGACAACATATTTATGTGTAAATTGAATATATTGTAGAATTATAATGGTACATTTGTTGTGATTGTGTCGTGTGAGCTATAACTACTGTATATTTTGGATTTCAAATTCATCAATACTTTCTTAAGAGAGCACAAAAAGTTCATGATCGGTAATGATGTAAATTTGGATTGATGAAAAGGCATGTGGTATACAATTCTAAATGTCTAAACTCTATAAGAAAATTTACTAAGTGAGCCAATCCATTGAGTATTTTCCTATATTATTAAAAAAAACCTTTTATTTAAAAGAAGCACACATAATGAGGTCACATAACTATTTACAAAGAATAGAATGTTTGTAGTGTGTTCTTCAACAAAAATTGCGTCCCTCACATCATATTTGTAAATTCTATTTTTCAAAATCTTGACCATGAAGTCATTAGTAGTAATATTAAGCCTAAGAAACAAGGCTCATAATAACCCTGTACTGAAAAAGGAATAAAAAATAATTTGAGCCTAGTATTACACACTTGTGCATGAGAACACTTTGGCGTGCGGCGTGGCCAATTGCATCGTCTAATGGTTACAAGTGGAAAACATGTCAAATACATTGTCATTTTGTGGCATGTGTAACTGGTACCAACTTTTGCGGAGCTTGTGGTAGTCTTCACACAAATCGCCATTAACACATGTAGAGGTAGTTGTTAATCGCCATGTAAAACATTGGAAGATTTTTAAAAATAGTGTGCCAAGACCCGAGTTGGACCTTGATTGGCCCATAGGCTGCTACCCTAGTCAGGATAGCCTCAATAAAAATCAATCTGACCTAAAGAACAATCATCATATTGAACCTATAGTGGCCTATATTTTAAAGAAATTTCTTACGAAAATTCGAGAGAATCTTTCCATATATATGGACATACCAAAATAACATATGCATATCTATAGTAAAAACATAAAACGCTGGCCAACATAGGTCCTAATAGAAGTTATCAGAGTCATATCTATACCATCCTAAATTTTAGACGTTATAAAGTCTAGAATGTTAACCATTTTAATAAAAATCAAAGACATGACCGCTTATGGAATTGAAATTTCTTAACTAGACGGAAATAAACCATCTCTATAAGTTTTCAAAACGCTAAAGCACCAAGAGGATAACTGGTGTGAGTAAATTATATGCAAGTATACATAGTCACACAAGTAATAAAGTGATAAGAAAGGTCGAACCCACAGGGATTATGTATTGTAAAGTTTTGTATATTAGAGTGTACACTTAGTGTGTCTACACTATGCTCTATTTTGGTTTGGAGTTTTTCAAAGTAAAAACAATATAAACAGTAAAGAGTGTAAGGAATCAGTTAGATAAAGTAGTTGAGATGTTTTCATTGAGTAATTTACTTCTAAGTGTTATAGTGGAGTATGTAGTGTTTCCACCTTTGGATGCAAATTTGCATCAAGATATGTGTGTCTCACAAAGACTTTCTTGAGTTTTATTACAAGCTCTTATGATCTTTGTTTTCACAGAGAAAGAAAGGAGTATCAATACCTCTCTTGCCTCCTAACAATGATCCAAGTTGCTAAATAGGTTCACTCTTGTCTCTTAAGTTCCCACTGTATCATCCTAGGAACTATGTTATCCTATGTCTAGGACTTAACATGGTTTTAACAATCAAATCTTTATTAAAACTAGTTCAACAAAGAAGTTGTTATAAACTCTTATTCCTATTAATTCTTGAGTTCATGACTCATGTCTGCTGCCACAAGTTTAACCTATTCCAAAGTGATCAATTTCAGAATAAGTGTTGAAAGAAGTATCACACAAGAATTAAAATGCATACACTACATAAATCATAATAACATACTTAGAAGTTCATTACAAAGCTATAACATCTCAACTTAAGGGAATTTAGGTCATGTTACTCATTATATAATAGAGAAAATTTGCAAAGAGCATAATCAAATGAGTAATATAGCAAAAGAACTTAAAAGGAGAGAGATTACTCGAATAGAAGATCTTTTGCATGAGTTTCCCAAGTTGAAGTACAATATGAGTTCCTTACACAAGTTTCCTTCAAGTAGAAGTGAAGGGAGTGGTTGTCAAGCACCTCCTTACCTTCTTTCTCTTCAGAAACGTAAAGAAAAACTTAAACTAAACTAAACTAAAACTAAGTGATCCTTTCAGAAACAAATGAAGAAATACAATTGAAGGATTCAGGATTGTTTTTAGGTGAAAATATTGCTTCTATTTATAGGCTTGGAAGCTTTCCTTCCTTGAGGGGTTTCCTTAGGCGCGTATGATTCAACTGAGGGGACCAACCTTGGATAAAATCAGACAACCAATGAAGCAAATAGCTCAGTTGTGGTTGCTTGCATGCATAACATAAGGTGTGGTCCATTGGAGAAGTGCCACATGTCTCTTTAGATAGATGAGCCTTGCAACTTGATTTTTATGTTTATCGACTTACGCAAGTGGCTCTGCTCCAGGTGACTAGACATGACGTCACAATTCAAGTGTGGAAGCATCAAAATGGTTCTTGGATGTTTTTGTGCAAACTGCTAGATTCTGCAGGTGTTGGCAGTGTTTCCACTCCTAGAGTTGGCAGTGTTTCCACTCCTGGTGTTGGCAGTGTTTCCACTCCTGTAGTTGCTGCACTGAACAAAAACATCAAACCTAACAAGAAATGTGTATTTATGCCTAGTTACTTGCCCTAATCATTTGGATCTCTAAAATGTTTTTTCTTAATAAATAAGCTATATTTATATATTAATGTACTTGAAAATAAACAATAACCTAAGTAAAAATAGATGAATAACTCTATATAAAATAGAGTTATCACACCCCCAAACTTAACTTGTTGCTTGTCCTCAAGTAACGACATAAGAAATAAAAACAAAAATAAAACACAAGACTTCCATGATTATGAAATCACCCCAACTCATGTTTTTCTAATTTTTTTTTGCTTAAAGTGCGTATCTTGGATGAGCTTTAATTTTCAGGATTTTTCTAAACCTTTGTTTTCTTTGAAACATTCAAAGCTATAAAAACTCATTTGTGTGAGTGTGTGTCCCATTTAGCTTAAATTGGTTCCATAACTAGATAAAGAGTTTTTCTTTGGCTTTTGAAAAATGTGGAACTCTTTTGGTCACCTTTAGAAAAAAATTTCAAAATATGGATGAGACTAACAATTTCTTTAAGATTTAGGGGACTCTTAAGCACAACAAAGGGCTTTTGGTGTTTCAACTTGTTGAGTCAATTTGCCTTATTTAGACTTTTGGTGTTTTTGTTGATGTAATGCAATGAGTGCAAATACATCATTTTGAGTGTAGTTTCTTTTTGATGTAGGTGTTGTAGGTACACTTTGTGTAGCTATTTTTGGTAACTCTTTGAGTATTTTGTAGCATACACTGCCCTCCTCACTGACCTCCACATGCATTTTTTTCTTTTTTCTTTGGTTTGTTTTTCTTTTTTCTTTTCTTTTTGAACTTTGTTCATTTTTCAACCAATTGCACTTAAGGGACAAGTTCAGTTTATATGACTCAGGCAAGTGAAACTTTTTGATCTTTGTGACACCTTTGAGAGTTTTGACACCTTTGGCATTAACCTTTCAAGTTTCCACACTTTTGCCTTTGTATTCATTTGAATTTCCCCCAAACTTATTTCTTTATGCTCTTCTTTATTTTTAGTAAAAATCTAAATTTGACCTTAGTTTTCCAAAAATTCCTTGGCTTTAGATAGCTTTTCTATCTAGCATGGTTCTTTTTCAAAAACTCAATTTTGTTGTGTCAAAGAAATTATAACATTGATCATTTCTAAAAAAAAACAAGGCTTTTCTTTTCTTTTTAAAATTTTTGCTCACTTGATACACTTACATAAATTTTTAGAAAAGCAATATGAATTGATCATGATTCATAATTATTTAAGTCTAAGACACATGAACTTAATTTTTCTATTTTTTTGAAAATAATTTTATCATGCTATTTAAAGCTTTGTTAAGTACATCTAAAATTTTACTAAAACATACTAATCTTGCGTATTCACATACTACTATTAAAACACACATATTAATATTCATATAGTGCATATAAAATTCAAAAGACATACTATTCTCCACTCTCCCCCCCCCCCAACTTAAATATGAGCAGTGTCCCCACTGCTCTAAGTTGAGTATTTAAGGGATCCAAACATGGGAGATATAATTCAAAAGTATTCAAAACATCACACATAGCATTTGCACACATATTATAGGTAGATAGACATATTATAGTATTTGAAACAACATTAAAAAGTATCCTTTTACTCTTTTCTCCTGATTCTGGGACTGGTTCTGATAGGGACATGTTTGGCTCTCATCTTCTTTGGATTGGCTTTAGCCGCAGTGGCATCAACAATAGGCACACCAGGATCCTCTACACTTGCTTCAGGTACTTCTGCAGGTGTAGGCACATCTGGTGTAGTCAATGTGGGAACTTCAGGTGTTGCCAGTGCAGGAACTTTAGATGTTGGGACATCAACCTGCACTGGAGTTTGTTGTGCTTGTTGTTCAGGTTCCTCCTGTTGTTCTTCTGCTGCCTCAGTTGCTTTGTCACCTTCTGTAGTAGGTTCCTTCTCAGTTCTTTCCTTTTCTCCAGAAATTGCTCCTTCACCCTGCACACCATATAGGGAGCTCATTGTCCACATTTTCTTTGTTGGAGTTGGCTTCATTGTCTTTCTTTTGTAACCAAGCAGCTCCTTCTTCTTGTTTAAAGCCTTCAGGACTTCATGAATTGTTGCCTCTGGATTGGTCTCCATATCACCTTTGTTTTTAGTGTTTTTGCACTTGGTGTGGGAACTTCAACTGCTTTGGTGACAGTTTGTTGTTGCTCTTCCATGACAAAATCTTTTTGGCCTTCTTCTTTCTCAAGCTCCTCAAAAATGGTCCACAAAAATCACCCACCCCTCCATTAGAAAATGCTCCCCAATTTGAAAATCCAAAACAAGTCACAGAAGAGATAGAAACAATACCAACCCAGAAATCTCCCACCCTTCCAACAGAACCAAAAAGATTCTGTCATGGAAGAGCAACATCAAACTGTCACCAAAGCAGCTGAAGTTCCCACACCAAGAAGAAGGCCAAAAATTAGATTCTGTCATGCCTAAACTCAGGTCGGGGGCGGGTGGGTACCCGCGGGTTCGGTTTTTGTTGCCATGCCTATGAATGGTGGGTGGTGGGGGATGGAATGTTGGTTTGTGATGGTGGTGATAGTGTAACGCCCAAAATAATTTAATTATTTAATTAATTAAGTTATTTAAGGGTTGCAACATTTAAATAAATTAATTAAAATAGTTGAGTTTATTTTATCAAAAAGGGGTCTAATCCATTTAAATAGGATACTTAAGTTGGATTTTATTTTATTTCAGGAGGTGGAATAAATTAATTGTAGAGGTGGGAATAAGGCCCAAGGGCCATTAATGGGCCCAATGTTAGCCTTAAAACTTAGGGGTTCCTAAACTAGGGTCTCATTACCCTCATTTTGAAAGAAAGAAAAAAATAGAAGAATAGAGAGGAGGAGAGGAGAAGCTCGACGGCGTAAGGAGGGAGGAAGGAAAGGAGGAAGCTTTATAGAGTCCTTGGCTTGGTAAGTGGAAATTCTTAGTCCTTTCATCACCATTTTCCTTTCTCTTTCTAGTATAGTAACCTTTGACCTCTCATTTCCATTGTTGTTGATTTTTCATTTCCACCCAAAGGAGGAAATTTTCGTGTTGCTGGAAATCAATGGTGGGTACTCCATTTTGGTTGATTTTGGTGTTTGGTTGAAGCTCTAGCTCACCCAAGGTTAGGGGATCCTCTACTACATTTATAATAATTCGTAGGATATGTATTATAGGTAGAATAGCTCTAGGAATGACTTGTTTGTGTGATTTTTGATGTGGATTATATGTTGGTCGATGTATGAGATGCCTAATTTGTTGATGTCATGTTGCTTGTTGTTGAAATAAATATGTGTTGTGAATTATGCATGTTATATGTTTGAGGAAATGTTTCCATGGAGAGAAGTATGTGAATGTGATAATTTAATGAAATGGATTTAATGCCTATGTGTGTATTGTTCATGTGAGAATTAAGTTGTTGGGTGGAAAATTAGGTTTGAAGTGTCTTGGTGAGGGTGTTGGAGGAGGGGCGCCAAATGCCTAGACAAATGGCGCCTAGATGCTGAATTCTGGCTGGTGTGGTTTGTGCTGGGCAGGGGCGCCATTTGCTAGGCAAAGTGGCGCCCGGCCATCGCTTTTGTGGGTTTTGTTTCGGTTTGGCTAGGCTGGCAAGGAGGGGGCGCCATTTGCTAGGCAAAATGGCGCCAGGGGTGTTGTGCTGGGCTGGCTGGGTGAGTTTGTGCAAGGGGGCGCGGGTTCTTTGGGAGAATTGGCGCCGCTGGGCACCGTGGTGTCTGTGTGCGCGCGTGTGTGCGAGGAAGGGCGCGCCGATTCACTGGGAACTTGGCGCCCAGTGTGTGGGCGTCTTGTGTGTGTGCGTGTGTTGCGCTAAGTGGGGCGCCAAAGTGGCTGCCCTTGGCGCCTAGGGGGCTTAAATGGAACCTAAGTGATGTTTTTAGTCCCTAAGAATTAATTTAATCCTTGGCGTGACAAAATAGTCCCTAAGAATTAAATTAATCCTTGGGGTGATAAAATAGTCCCCTAGTATCCAATTAAGCCTAATATGTCAAAATAGTCCCTAAGTGCCAAATTAATCATAGTATGTCAAAATAATTCCTTGGGTACCAAATTCATCTTTGGTGGGTCAAAATGGTCCTTAGGTGTGGAGAAGGTCCTTATGAGGTGGTTAGGTCCTTAGGTGGGATTTAATTTAATAAATGGTGCGTGGTGGTGAGAAAATGATAAAGAGGTGGTTAATAAATGATGAGGGCTTCGGCCAAAGAGGTGGTTAATAAATGATGAGGGCTTCAGCCAAAGAGGTGGGTTGATGATTGGTGTGATGCATTTGTTGTGTTGTGATGCAATTGTCATGGAGTCACATAAATCATATGCATATAAACAAGGTGGGTTGGCTTCGGCCAAATAACGAGGGCTTCGGCCAAATGACGAGGGCTTCGGCCAAAATGACGAGAATGGATCCACATGCATATTGCATACATGCAACAACTCATACATTCTTAGAATCCTTGTTGATGTATAATTAACTCAATGGTGTTGTTGTTGATATTTTAATGGAATGGTAAATGACTGGATTATTTTGGATTGTTGTTACTAGATGTTTTCCTAATATAATGCTTATCTTATTTGTTATTATTTATGTAAAGAGACTCACCCTAGCATTTTTGTGTTGCCTGCTCTCGTGGCGACAAACAGTGATCTCGAGTGAAGGTGCCGGGCCTTCTTGAGTCTTCGAGTCAGCTCTGATAGTGACACCCGGGGGATGGGGTTTAGTACCATTATTTTATGTTATGTATTAAACTGATTTAGACTATGTATTGAGTATGTTGAACTCAGTTGTTATTTCCGTTGTGCTGTGAATTGTTTTCTGGATTATTGTAAACACTAAATGAGTTTTGAGGGTTCGTCCCGTTTGGTTATGATGTATATATCACGCACTAGATGCGTGTGAATTTTAATTATACTTTGATGATGTTTTTATTAAATGTAGCACTCTCTTTGAGGTGCGTGGAAAAGTTTTTGAAAAACTCTGATTTTTATTAATTAAATTAGTATTAAGTAGAAGGGGGTGTTACAGATAGTGTTTGTGGTTCATTTGTGAATTTCCTTCTTATCTCATACTTCTTCCTAGCACTAGCCTCCATGTTGTACTGCCATTTTCATCACTAGGGGGTGTTTTCTTCCTCTTCTTCTTCCTCATCAATAATCCATTCAGGGAAAATTGGGGTTTCTACTTCTTCCTCAGGGTCATTCAACTTCACTGTCAACCAACTATGCTGTTCTTTCTGAAATTTCCAGACTGCTTGGAGTTTCTGCATCAGATGTTCCAACACTTCCTGCTCTGCAGTATTCCTAACTCTAGCAGTTCTTAATCTTTCTCTTACCTCTGCTGATAAACCACTAGGGGGTGTTTTCTTATAGACTTTCTCTAACTCAGTAGCTACTACCCCTTGTTTATGTCATAATTCAGTGATTAAGCAAGGAAAATACAAAAAGCCAGAAGTTTTGGTTTGACATTCTAAAATTTCATTGGTGATCAACTTTCCTATATCCACATTATCTTCAGTCAAGATTGAATCTATGAGAATCAATCTATCCTTGGACAATGTAGATGTGTGTGAAGTAGGGAGAATAGATGTAGCAATAAAAAGGTGCCAGTTACCTAACTCAGGAACTAAATCACCAGTTGAGACCCTTCTACTGTGATTCTTTCCTTAATCCTAGTCATCTGTTTCTTACCATAAGTTTCTAATTTCTCCTGAAACTTGTCACCATGGTAGTTCAGATCATAATGCTTATTGATTCTAGTTGTAACACCCCATTTCTACCCAGCAATTTATAGTAAAAATCAGAGTTATAAAAATTCGTTTCCAAATGGAGTGCTACACTTATTTCAGCACAACCAATAGCAATTACAACATAAATACTTTATTTAATACGCAACACCAACCCAAAGGATGGAATTTCTCAACACTCTATTAAAGAATTCCACGCAACATAAATCATAAATATTACGCAGCGGAAACAGCAATATAGTCTCAAATGGACAACAACAATCTCAAATACAACGTGGAAACATCAACAAAATGGTTCAATAGTCAACAAAGAGTAAACATCTAGAATCCTAAACCCATCCCCTAGGTGCTACGTATCAGAGCAGACTGACTCGGGGAAAGTGAAGGGTCTATGCCTTCACTCATGGCTACCTGTGGTAAACAACAACAGAAAGGGGTGAGTCTCAAACCACATAATAGAAACTATAATAAGCAGTATATCAAGTTCATAGGAATTAATCAATCACAACCATCACAGACAGTTCAATATCATTTATAAGAATGGATGCAATGTAATGCAAAGATGCATGTGGTACCATCATCAGCAGACCGCAGCCTCATCATCATTCATTATACATCACGACCGCAAATTAAATAAAACACTGCATCATGGCCTTTACAATATATCGTCGCGATCAGCAGTCGAACGAATGTATGCATGAGACTCATGAACACACACATCCTCAAAATCATTTATACACCAAGACCCGCAGCCCATCATTCATCAATTTCATTCATACACCAAGACCCATGACCCATCATTCATCAATTTCATTCATAAATTGAGTCCCCATGACTCGGCCTCATGCTTCGGCCCCATGGCCCATGCCCCCATGGCATCATCATCATTACATTTATTCACTAGCTCATCACTATTCATGTCCCAAGGACTAAACACAACCAGAGGACTAAATCCTCACTCAGGGACCTAAACCACACTTTAGGACCAATTCTACACCTAGGGACCAAATTGACACCTTTTGGACCAAACTGGCACCTAGGGACCAAACTGTCACCTAGGGACCAAAACAAAGACACCATCGAGACCCAGGCAGCCCCAGCGCCATTTCCCCCACACTCGGGCGCCACCCTGTGCAACACAGCACCAGGCGCCAACAACCCAGCAATTTGGCGCCCCCTGTGGCAACACAGCCACTGGGCGCCATTTTCCTAGCAATCTGGCGCCCTGCACACAGGCACCACACACACGGCAACACACACACCAGGACATCTCTAAAATGACACGTACAAGAATAAAACCACTCGAGCCAAAATGTTTAAAATTAAATTTGGGTGCAAGCGCCAAATATGGCACAGTAAAAATATGCTCGAGAACTCGTGTTTCACTCAAACCACCCCATATGCGCACACGTATAGTGCCACAGCAATACCCACCAGAACATCTCTCAATTGACACATGCAAAAATAAAACTACTCGAGCCAAAATGTTTAAAATTGAATTTGGGTAGGCAACTGCAAAATGTGGCACGGTAAAATATGCTCAGAACTCCAAGTTTCACTCAAACCACCCCATATACGCACATGAACAGTGCACATGGCGCCATATTCCCAGTAGATTGGCGCCCAGACAGCACACACACACACACACACCCAGTCACTGCTACAGTGACACAGGCGCCATTTCTCTAGGAAATTGGCGCCCTGTACAGCAACAAAACACAAAACCACATCACACGATTGCACAGCGCCATTTCCTAGCCATATGGCGCCCTATAGTGCCTCAAGTCCCTTAAGTCATTTTCAACCAATTCTTCCCAAAGCAAATCACCCACACCAATCCAAAAACACACTATGATCATATCGACAACTTCAATTACTCATTTTAAACATCAATAGCACATCAAGCACGAAATCAAAGTCATGTAACCCTAACTTCAACATATAAATCGATTTTCATGCAGTTATCCAATTTAATCAATTCAAACACTCAATCAACAATCAAATTCAATATCAATTAACAACAATAGAGACCCTATTACCTACATACACCCTATTATACTCTCTATTATAAGGCGAGACTCCCCTTACCTCAAATTAACCGAAGACGAAGCTCTCTCTACGGAGTCACCAACCGAACCACAACAACAGTTCTCCCTCTTTACCGAAACAACAGGTCACTAAGAGCCCGACGTCAACTTCACCGAAATGAGTGAAAGACTAGTGCTTCTCGAAGGTTTCGACGCGTAGAATCCGAATACGATATCTGTTTCTCCAACCGAAGACCGTGGTGGTCGGAATGTGTGAAAAACAGTCCGCCCAGATTTGAAATACGTGACAAACGATACTTCTTTTGATTAAACGGAGGTTGGAAACGGATTCAGGAGGGAATTTCGAGTTGGAATGTGAAGTTTGGAGTTCTCCCGTGGCTTGAAGGTGGAGAAGCGAAAATGGTGAAAGAACCATAGGGTTTCCGTTTTCCCGCGCTACGCAATAACGTGAGGAAGAAGAAGCTGGGTCGGGCTGGGCTGCAACAGCGCATGGGCCTTGGTGAGATGCAATTGGGGGGTGCGCTTAGGAAAAGAAGGGGGTGTATGCGATTAAAAATAACCAAAAAATCGATTTTAAACACTTTTAAATCCCAATATCACTATAACTATTATTTTAACACCACCTCAATAGACCAAAATAATTTTCTAAAGAAATAATATCTCAAACGCTAATATTGTATAAAAACAAACTAAATATATAATAATAATCATATATTACAAATAGCATATAAAAATACCATATTTTTATTTCTAATATTTTTCCACAATCTAATCCCCCATAATTTATTAAATAAATATCCAATAATCTTTGGGGCGTTACAACTCTCCCCCACTTAGAATGTTTCGTCCTCGAAACTCATCGACCAAAACTAAACCACCTCCCACTAACAAACTACAGCCATCTAGACAACTAGTGCTATCTATCCAGCTGATTATCGTTTCATTGATTACAGCGGTGAGTGATTGGGCGGCCGTCCCTCCTACTTCTTCACCCGGGTAACTCAAGAAATAATAACTGACTTCGACCATACAAACCCAACTCAAGAGACGACTAAGCCATCCTCATCGGACTCAACAGGCTATAAACAACATGTTCCTGGGTGTATCAGCAATTACAAGGACTGCCAACGGCAAGTGGGCCGTCAGCCCAGCCCAACGAAACCGGCCCGAACACGCTGCTTGGACCGCAATTCGGGACCGGCCGAAATCTTCGGTAACGGTCGGGACTCTACAGTATATATATGCCATTCGCACATGGCATCAGGGACGTTCTCTTACCTTGTGTTATCTGCCCAAGCGACCTCTCACTAGATCGTCGGAGTGTCTTTGCAGGTACCACCCGAGGTGCTCAGCGTGAAGCCGGGACCCGGTCCTCTCATTCATTCAACGACCGCCCCGGTCGGCAGACAACAATAACTTCAACACTTCATTGGTCAAGGTACGATCAATTGGCGACCACGATGGGAGGCGAGCAGCGCTATCCTACTCCATTCATGGCTCCACGCGACCGCCCCAAACGAGGGCCTCATCCAGACTCAACCCTCCGGCAACATCCTCGGCAATGGACCCGGGCGTGGCGTTACGATCCACGAATCTCTCAAGGACATCCGCAGATTCAGCCGCCTGTTCCTAATGATCTACCGCCCGAGCCGGGCGGGCATTCAGAACCATTGCCGAGCATGTCACTCAAAGCCGTTCTACGAGATCCCGCATAACAAGAACCGTGTTATTGCAGATAGAGATGAGCCGATCTCTCGCTACGAAAGAGGTCTATTCCGACCGCCGCCGTGCGGAAGAAGACGGAGAACCTTCTCGCCGACGCCGACCTACACGCGTGCACATCGCCCTCCTAGAAGGAGCCTTTCTCGCCGAGAGCACCACCCACCGGTCTCCGCGCGACGAACAAGAGCGGCACGAGGTCGCCGCAGCGTGAACGTCTTGCGCAGACGCCGTTCGTTATCTTACGATGACTATGATGATTCCGGCCTACCGCCCCGACACCGGCCGCCGCCGCCCACGGTACTCTTGTAATGAGTCGTCCGGTTCACGTTGGTCGAAGCGAGTCTTGGGACTCTCGTGAAGAGCTTGAAGATTACTGAGATGGAAGGATCGGGGACGCCACATCGCCGAGAGAGAGGCCAAAGCGAACGCCCCGAAGACCTCCTCAACTACCACCGCCTCGCGGCCTCCGAGTGTTTTATGGAATGCCGCAACGAGGCGTGCCTCGCTATGCAACCCTTTGGGTCGAACGGCATTCAAGACGGTCACGGCCCATTCACCAGGGAAATCAGGCGCTACAGGATCCCCAGAGATTTAAGAAAGCCTCCTAATCTGAATAAGTTTGACGGTCGCGGCGACCCAGATAAGCATCTCCGGTACTTTAACAATTATTGCGATTCTGAGAAATGGGCTCGACCATGAAGTGCCATTTGTTCCTCGATCTTTGGACGGCCGGGCATTAGAATGGTGGGAGACCCTTCGCCCCAACACTATCTCCTCATGGCAAGACCTGATCAGAATCTTCTTATCGCACTATACGGCCAACCGCTGCCAGTATCGATATGAAGAACACTTGGACACGATTGTTCAAGGTGATAATGAGACGCTGAGACAGTACATAGACCGGTTCAACACCGAGGCTGAATCTGTTCGTGATTTGTCAGATAAAGATAAGTTGAAATATCTAAAGCGTGGTATTCGACCGGACCACAGGTTCGTAGAGGAATTCACATTGAACCATTATCAAGATCTTAGCTTCTTCCTAACAAGGGCCAACGTCCATATGGCGTATGAAGAAACTTTGGCCGCAAGAAAGGCCGCCCGTGCGCGACCAAAGGAAGAGCAAGACAGACCGGCCAAGACTCGTGAAGGCCGCCGAGACAACCGACCTGATTTTAGAGACAAGAAGTTTGATCATCGCACTCGTCTCAACACCTCCATTGCACAAATCTACAGTGAGTGCCAGAACAATGAGTTTGTGGGTGTAAAGCGGCCCGATCCACTGCGTGCTCAAGAAAGGGCATGACCGACCAAAAGATACCGCAAGTTACCACAAAAGCAAGGGTCATGATACTAACGACTGTATGGCCCTCAAAGACGATATTGAAGAGCTCATTCAGAAAGGCAAGTTGGGCAAGTATGTGAGATCGGAGGAAGACGACCGACCTCAAGAGAAGACGAAAGAGAAAGATCCGGACAGAGGAAAGGGTGCTCTAGTCATAACGAGCACCCAAGATAAAGATCAGTCTGAAGATCGAGATAATCGACGGTCCAAAGGCCGCAATGTAGCGATGGTTATTCACGGTGGAAACCCGTTGGATCGTAAAGAGTCCAACAAAGCTATGAAAAGAAAGTGGGACGAGCTCCTAATGGTTGCCTCAACTGCAGAACGACCGGTCTCGAATAGACCGCCCATTTCCTTTTGGGGACGAAGCACGCCGACGGCAGCCGAACGATTATGTTCCGTTGGTAATCAGAGCAGTTTATGGCCAACACGAAGTTCAAAGAATTCTAGTCGACCAGGGTAGCTCGGCCGACATCATGTTTGAAGGCTTGATTGACAAGATCAAGGTTGATCGGAGCGAGATAATTCCCGTGCCGAGCCCACTTCTAACGGGCTTCAATGGAGCGATCACCTACCCGTTGGGAACAATCGAACTCATGGTCACATTTGGTGACGACACTGGAGAGAGCACTTTGTACAGGACGGTCCGTACGACGTTCCTCGTACTCCCCCTCAAATCATGCTATCAGTGTATCATTGGTAGGCCGACCCTGGGCAAGCTAGAGGCCGTGGCATCGACGGTGCACTTGAAAATGAAATTTTACAGCAGAGACGACCAGGTAGTTACCCTGGCGGCCGACCTAGAGGCAGCAAGGCGGAGCCACTACTTATATCAAGAAAGTTGTGATGAGGTAGATCGTGGCCCAAGTTCTCAAAGCACTGGGGAAGGTCACCAGGTCAATCTCGCTGATTTGGATGCTCGTTATGATCCAGATAGCGACCCAGAGGATAACGACGACAACTTAGCCCGAGAGCTAAAGAACAGGTTGAAAAGACCAGAACCTCATGGGGAATTGGAAGATGTGCAGTTGGGAGACGACCCAACAAGGACAGTTAAGCTCGGTAGCGACCTACCAGAGCAAGTGAAGCAAGACCTTGTGCAATGTTTGAAAGACTATGCTGACCTGTTCGCATGGCATGCATCAGACATGCCCGGCATTCCTATTGAAGTAGCCTGCCATCAACTTTCGGTCGATGAAGGGGTTAAGCCAGTTGCTCAAAGAAGACGAACTCAGAATGAGGAAAAATCTCAAGCCGCTGCAAAGGCCGTTGAGGACCTCATAAAGGCCAATTTCATCGAAGAGATCAAGTACACGACCTGGCTATCCAATGTCGTGTTGGTTAAAAATAAGAATGGGAAATTGAGAATGTGTGTAGACTACACCGACCTAAATAAGGCATGCCCGAAGGATGCCTTCCCTGTGCCCAACATTGACAAATTGGTCGATGGTGCCTCGGGTTATAAATTATTGTCTTTTTTGGACGCTTACTCAGGATACAATCAGATCACGATGTATCCACCCGATCGACACAAGACAGCCTTCATGACAGATCGAGGAAATTTTCAGTACAAGGTGATGCCTTTCGGCCTAAAGAACGCTGGAGCGACTTACCAGCGAATGATGAACAAAATTTTCAAGAGGCAAATCGGTCGAATCTCTGAGGTGTACTTGGACGACATGATCATCAAAAGTGGGACCGATCCAGATCATGTGAACGACCTGAGGGAAATCTTTGAAGAAGCTAGGAAGAATTCACTCAGACTGAATCCAGAGAAGTGTACCTTTGGGGTGAGTAGGGCTGCAGATTTTGGGCTTCCACCTAACCGAAAGAGGATGAAGCAAACCCCGAGAAGTGTAGAGGCGGTCCGCCGGCATGAGGCCGCCAAAGACCAAAAAGAAATCCAACGGTGAACGGGATGGTAGCGGCTCTATCCGATTCATACCAAAAGCGGCCTGCAAGTCGCTTCCACTGTTCAGACTCAAGAAAGACGTAGACTTTGAGTGGACCGACCAATGCCAGCAAGCATTGAACGAGTTGAAGGAAGCTTTGACTAGCCCACCAATTATGACCAAGCCGTTCTTCGCTAAACGTCAGATCTATACTTGGCTATAACGAGAAGAAGTTAGCGGCTTTGTGTTAGTCAGAGAAAGCGATCTAAAACAGAATCCGGTCTACTTCATTAGTAAAGTGCTGCAAGGGCCCGAGCTGAGGTACCAGAAAATAGAAAAATTTGCCCTTGCTCTTCTAGTTGCCGTCAAGATTGAGACCTACTTTGTGGCCCACCAGGTCGTGGTAAGGACCGATCAGCCAATCAGGCAAGTCCTCCATCGGCCAGATCCGGCGGGACGAATGATAAAGTGGGCGGTAGAACTCAGTGAATTTGGTATCAAATTTGAATCAAGATCGGCCGCAGCGCGCAGTGTTGGCCGACTTTATAGCGGAAATGACTCCGACTCGTAAGATCAAGCCACAACGACACGGATCCTACATGTAGATGGGTCGTCCAACAGCAAAGGAAGTGGAGCGGGCCTAATACTAGAAAATTCAGAAGGCCTGGCTGTGGAGGTGTCTTTGACTTTCGCTTTCCATACATCCAACAATCAGGCCGAGTATGAGGCGTGCATACCGGCTGCAGCCGCCAGGACTTCAATGTCGACCGGGTTGAACTTCGATCAGACTCCTTACTTGTTGTCTCGCAGATCAAAGAGTTATACGATGCTAAGGACGACGTGTTGAAGAGTTATTTAGCCAAAGTAAGAGAGCTTCTCAAGCAGTTCGACCGAGCAGAAGTGGTTCATGTGCCTCGGACCGAAAATGTTCGAGCAGACATTCTATCAAAACTTGCAAGTACTAAGACTCCTGGAAATCACAGAAGTTTGATTCAGGAGACCCTAAATCAACCAAGCGTATCCACCAAGCCGAGCCAGGCATTGGCCGTTCTTTGTGTCACCACAGATTCAGACTGGATCGCCCCCATCCTACGGTATATCGTCGAAGGAGAAGAGCCGAGTGACCCAAAGCAGAGAAATTGGTAGTGAAGCTCGGGGCGACCAAATACTCGATGATAGAAGGAAATTATACGTAAGAGGATTCTCCTCTCCATTGTTAAGATGTCTTACGTCGGCCGGCTTCACCACCATGTGTTGAGAGACATTCATGAAGGTGTTTGCGCGAAGTCACCAAGGTGCACGTTCCATAGCTAAGAAAGCTCTCAGGCGGCCATTATCGGCCGACCATGGACGAGGACGCTAAGAAGCTTGTTCGAAGTGCAAAAATGTCAAGTACATGTTGATGTCCACATTGCACCTCCTCGAGTTACAAAGTCTTGTCTCACCTTGGCCGTCACTTTGGTGGGGCATGGATCTGCTAGGCCCGTTTCCACTCGCTCCCGGGCCGTTCAAGTTCTTGATCGTGGCGGTAGATTATTTTACAAAGTGGATCGAGCCCGAGCTCTTTGCAACCATCACATCGGCAAAAGTAAAGCAAGTTCTTCTACGGTGTGTATCGCCCGTTTTGGAATTCTCAAAGAATCGATAATCGACAACGGTATCCGGTTCGCAGATAAAAGGTTCAGAGAAATGTTGGCCGACTTAGGGGTAAAAAATGCGTTTCACCTGGTCGAGCATCCTCGCATAAACGCCAAGCGTAAGCGCCAACAGAGTGATACTACGCGGGTTGAAACGAAGACTCGATGAAGCCAAAAGGCGGGTCGAAGAGGCTGCGATCCGTTCTTTGGGCCTACGTAAGCGACTCCTCATTCATCAACCGGTGAGTCGCCTTCGATCGTATATGGGATCGATGCCGTAATACCCATAGAAATGGGCGAACTAAATTGGAGAACTTCAAATCCCCTACGGTGGTTGACAACAACCGAGCCATACGAGAAGAATTGGACTCGATCGAAGAGTTGCGTACCCAAGCATCACTTAGAGAACAATTGATCAAGCGTAAGGTCGCATGACTAGATACAACGCCGAGTGCGTAAGAGAGATTTATCGGTCGCCCACCTCGTCTGAGGCAGGCGGATGTGGGGAATAAGAACGCCGCTGTGGAAGCCGCGCACCGAATTGGGAAGGTCCATACAGGTCATCAAAAAGACTGGCAAGGGGGCATACGAGCTGGAAACCATGGATGGGGCGACTATCCCCAGAACATGGAATGCAGAGAAACTCAGGAAATATTATGTTTGAATGTAATGAACGACTTGAATGTAATGAACGACCGATCGATAAATGAAAATCAGGCAGGCGCTCTTTTTCCCACTGGGTTTTTTACTGAGGCCTGACCTTTAGAAATATGATGTGTTCTCTACTTTCCCGCAAGAATGTATGCCCGGTCGCTCAAGACTGCCCATGGCAAAGGAGCGATCGAAGATTTATCAAACTTAAACAGATCGTCGAAACGATCTACCTCGAGTGCCATCGAAATGGCCCAAGGGTTTAAATAACCCGCAAACTTCAGGTCGTCGAAACGATCTGTAGCGTGTGCCACCGAGCCGGCACAAACAACGGTCACCGAGTTGACTCGAACGAGCGCCATCGAAAATGGCCCAAGGGTTAAGTAATAACCCATCATAGTAGGCCGTCAAACGACTTCCACCTCGAGGATCATCGAAATGATCCCAACAGGTGCCATCGAAATGGCCCAATCGAGTGCCATCGAAATGGCCCAACCATCAACGAGCGCTTTCGAAATAGCACAAAACGGTCGCCGAGCGGCATACAAGTTCGAAAAACTTAGACAAATAAACATACAGGATGAATAGACGTAGCAATGCGAATTCAAATAAACAAAATAAGACAAATTAAAGTCATTACAAAGCGGAGACGCCCGGTCGAAACCGAGCGCTCGAATATCTCGCTGCTCGAAGGCAGCTTTCAAATTGTTGGGCCCGAAGGCAAGTCAAAGGATTAAAAAATTACTCCGCTCGCAGGCGGGCTTCAGAAGAGGATCGAGCTAGGACGAACGACATTACCCTGATCATCAAGCTCCTCGGGCTGCACGATCTTGCAGTTCTCGACATAGTGTTCAGGTCTGATCAGTTTCTCATCAAAGTTGATGCTCAAGGCTGAGTTCAAAGACCCGCTTTGACCTAGAGCATTGAAGAACCGCCGATCGCAAAGATTCGGGCGCGTGCTCGGCTATCGTCCGAATTTGAGCATTCAACTCGGCCTTCTCGGCTCCCCACTCGGCCTTCTCCTTCTCCAGGACTCCCAGGTCGGTCTTCAGATTTGCAACTTGCCCGGCAAGCTCTTTGTTCCTCTTGGAAAGTTTGGCCCGATCGTCCTCGGCCCGCTGCAGAGCATCTTTCTTGGACTTTGCGCTTTTTCATACTTTTTGCTGCGCCTCGTCAAGGCTTTGTCCTTCCGGCCGAGCTCCTCGCAAACAAAGATAGTCATGATCGGTTAGTCGGCCGAAAGTGAGCAAAAGGACAACGGGCTAGAAAAATAAAATACCTTCAGCTTCGTCCACCAGGTCTTGAATAATCTTGTCCATTCCCATACAAAGGGAGGCACAGACCGCCATGGGCTTCTTCTTGAACCGCTCAAACTCAACTTGCCCTAGACCGTCGAGCGAGAGAATAGGAATATCATCCTTAGCAAGGTCCAAGTCTCGACTATCGAGCTTAGGCCGCTTGGCAGAACGGTCATCGGCAGGAGGGGGTGACCGAGCAACCGTTTTCTTCCCTTGAGATTTCGGAGTTTGAGGCATCTTTGACGGGCCGTCCAAGTCGACGACCTTACGTGGGGGCGGCTTGGAGGCGCTGCCCTTCATTGGATTCAGGACGGCATCGATCACTGCCCACGATTTACCGGCCATTCTTTCTGCAAGACAACAAATTAAGAGTTAGAAGAGAATATTGACAACAAAATATAAAGGCAAAGTTCGTAAGCAAACCAATCTCGCCTCAGAGCCCGGCCAACGAGCAAGGCGAAGGGACGGCAAGGTATATCGCCGCCTTAGGGTGCAGGGGCAGCATGCCCGCCAAAGCCTTGATCATCTCCAAAGATTCCAAGTCGGCCTCGCCCAAATCTTTGGCAGAATAGGTGTAATCGCCCGGCCTCCTGAAGAAGTGAGCTTCATTCCACATAATTGGGAAGTAAGGGGGACCGAGCATCCCGTCCGGTTGGACCTCAGATATGGCCTTACCGGCCTCCTTGGTGGGAACGATCCAAAAGTAGTGGCCTCTCCAGGCCGCGCCCAGTGACTCTTGATAAGCTTTGAAATACCGGTGATGAGTTTTCTGCATCTTGAAAGAGACCTGCTCCCTCTTCTCTTTGTTCGCTTTCTCCCTGAGCCAGCTTAGCTCAAAGAGGGCAAAGAATAGCATGATCGACACCGGCCACCAAGTTTGGTTATGGGACTCGAAAGTTTTTAAGAATGCCCAAGCATTGGGATGGAGTTGAGAGGGGGCGACCCCGATATGACGCAGAACGTCACGTTGGAACTCGGTGAAAGGTGAGATGATGTTCATCCTCTCGAGCACGATCCGATACATCGTGAACTTAAGATTGCTGGAATAAGTTGCAATGTCTTCTCCATCTCTCATGCCTCTCACCCTCCAGCCCGGTGATTCATTGAAGCAGCACTGAAGGTCGGGCAAGGCGAGGTGGCCGACTTTAAGTATACTCCTGTGTGAGCGAAGAGTTTCTGACACCCAAGACATGTCAGATGGGTCCCGGGCTACGTCAGTTTGAACGTCGGCCGCCTCTTCGTTCGATCCTCCTTCGTTGTTGACCTCTCGACCAGAGGAGCTACCACTTCCTCGTTGGCTTCTTCAGCTCGGTCACCTTCGGCTTCCGCCATCCCCTCGTCCGCGACTTGGACGACACTTAGCACTTCGTCATCATCTACATTCACCACCTCTACCTCCTCCTCTCCTTCCGCTCGAGATACGGCATTCTCCGGTGGTGGAGTGTTGCACGGCCGATCAGCGGAATGGGCGGACTTAGAGCCGGAACTCTTCTGGGGCCGATCCTTGGCTAGAAGGTTTAGAGCTCGAGCTTGTACTACTCAAGAATCGCCGCTCGAAGAACTGCAATTTTTTGTCGATCAAGACGACTTAGATTTCTCCTCCGGGGAGGCAGCCTCGGGACGGCTTAGACATATGGACGGCAAGAGATTGGGACGCCCTCGGGAATACGAAGATGTCATTTTCGCCCGCGGCATATACCAAAGACTGTGATAAGGGGATCGAGTCAGGTCGATCGAGTAGAGTACTCGTGAGAGGGGGCGACTTGGCCGTCCTCAGACCTGACACCCCCTATCACGAGGCGTAGAAGAGCGCGAAGTGCGTTCAAAGAAAAACTAAGTTTAAAAAGTAAGCGAAGAGATCGACCCATACCTTGAACAGATGTGGTGAATCGGTCGCAACAGCAAATACCAGCGATACGTAAGCAAAGAACGGATGTAAGTCGCGGCAGACGAGTCGGTCATTGGCCGGGCAGAGCTATTCGCGGAAGTGTGATGAATGATCCGGATGAAGCGGGTATTTATAGTTCAGACCCAAAGCGCGAAAGGGGACCGGGAGACGAAACGTCGCAACGTTTCGCCTTCTCACCAATTGTTGCCTTCAAACAACCTCGGAAACACCAAACGTCATGTCTTAAATGTCGGTGGAGACCAACCGTCGCACAAGACGCGCCGATGGTTGGCGGCGGTCGAAACCGTTCAAATCAAGAAAGCGCGCGGCGCGCGCCTCGCTTAAAACGACACTCACGGGGCGCAATTAAGCCTCACCGCTCTTAAGCGACCTAGGCTTCGGGGCAAGCTGTTCTCGGGTGTATCAAGATTACAAGGGCGCCAGCAGCAAGTGGGCCGTCGGCCCGACCAACGAAACCGGCCCGAACACGCTGCTTGGACGGCAATTCTCGGGACCGGCCGAAATCTTCGCTAACGGTCGGGACTCTACAATATATATATGCCATTCGCACATGGCATCAGAGACGTTCTCTTACCTTGTGTTATCTGCCCGAGCGACCTCTCACTAGATCGTCGGAGTGTCTTTGCGGTACCACCCGAGGTGCTCAGTGTGAAGCCGGACCGGTCCTCTCATTCATTCAACGACCGCCCCGGTCAGCAGGACAACAATAACTTCAACACTTCATTGGTCAAGGTACGATCACAACAACATTCACATCAAAGTTCACAAGCTCAACTAATCATTCACAACCACATAACACGTAACACAAATCGGGGTCACCGGGTACCCCAACGAGGGATCACTCTTAGTAGTCAAGACAATGAAACATCTTAACACCGAAGAGCGAGGTTAGTCTACACACAGACTCAACATACGGCGTTAATGCGTAATCAAGAACATGCTATCAGTAATAATTCATATTATACTTTATACTACGCTTTCACTAACTCATAAAGTCAAAGTAATAGTGTTGAATTAACCACATGACAAATTCATGCGAGCCTCCAACTATAAACTAATCCAGCAAAACTCACAAAACAAGCAAAAATATCGGTCACAAAAGTTAATGTCTTAGAAAAGTTAACATGTAGGCATCATGGTCACTTCCATTAAACTAGCGTGTACTTCCAAATAATTACAATGTTATTCCACTAAGCTTTTCTCTCAAAAGAATTAGAACATATAATTTTATCAACTCATGTGATATTTGCATTCTCTTATTTATAAAATTCGTCTTGTCCTACTTTAATTTAATTTTCCTTCTCTCATCTATAAAATTTACCTCGCTCTATTTAATCCAATCTCGCAAAATACTACAATTAATTGCAAATGCAAACAAACGGCTTCCTAAAAATGTATCTTCCTACTATTCAACCTTAATCCCACACCCTACTCCATTTAGGTATCGCTCAAGTATTTGACCAAATCATTATACTCACACTTACTACTCCCCGCTATTATATGTGACTATACTAGCATATCCCAACTAGGGTTAATATACCCCTACAAACCTTTACATGGATTTTCAAAATTGGGGAAAACATGGTACTAACTCCTCCCCTAGTTTTTCTTGTTAACCATGGCTTGCTTTGGATTATTTTTCAATCTCATCACTATATTGGGGCGGTTTTCTTGCAGACCAAAAATTATTCTACTCCTTTGGCAAATCCATAATCTATAATTTTAAATATAAATCACTTTTACAATACTAGATTCTACTCAAAATAAGACAACTACAATTATAAATTATCTACTTATTATATTTGCACCTAAACCTCTATTTCACATTATTTTCCAATCTCAAGGTATCATAAATCATAAACCTTAAATGCAATACAACAATCAATTAAAATACATCAAATCAATTCAATTTAATACAATACACTCAATTAGATCAATTACAATCAATAGATAGTACACATAAATCAAGCAATATATAATTTCATAGTCAAATTCAACATCATGGAGCACACAGTTTCATAGCCAAATATACCTATTCTTATTTAATCACAAAACAATCCACGAATTAGGACTAATACACTTAAACTAAGATTAATGTCACAAAATTTGCTTCCCCCAATAGAAGAAATAACACTGCCTATTATTTATGAAGTCATTAGATATTTACATCGTCTTATTTATAATTTCAGCTCACAAGACTTCTTATTTAGTTAAACCTCATATTTTGAACCCAAAAGTCACAACTCCTCACTCGTTAGTATCTCAGCCTAACTCATCTACACTAAATGACTAAAACTTGTTTTATAACTTCTGTCTGTATAATTAGATACCACAACCATTTGCAATCCACGCTAATCAAGTTGGTCTCTTTTACAAAACTTTAATTTTTTTTTTTGTTTCTACCTTGCATCCATTCCTAAGCCCATTCTTTTTGTCACTTAATTATTTGCTAGCGTTCTGCACCTACACTAGTTCTTTTATTAATATACTAACATATATCTATAAAGGTAAGCATACCCTTACAACCCTACTCCAATTAGCAAATACTAATACTAATAAATAACATCCTAGTAATATTACCACTCCTAAGTACTTCTCTTTAACTATATATAGCATGATTTGGATCTTCTATCAATTTCATTACTAGTGTGGGGCTGTTTGCTTGCACACCACAAATCATATTATAGGTCCTTCAACATTTCTAACTATAATTCATAGCCATAAAATATGAATCACTACTTCACCTTATATTGACATCTCTAGACACCACAAGAATAAAACAATCGTAAGTTATCATTCACCACATCAATTCAAGGCTCTTAACAAAACAAGAATTCTAATAATTCTATCCGTTCGTAATTTCAGCAATAAACAGAGAGCACCAAATATCACGGCAAAATCAACGTTATTTTGACACACAATTATTTCATTATAATTTATATAGAAGTTAGAAATACTAAAATAGAGATGGAATTGGGTCTAAGGCTAACACCTCTACCCACAACCATTGTTATACCCATGAGTAAGGTAATCTCCCCCCTTACAAATCAAAGAGTACATCTAACACATCACATTCCCTTGAAGATTTAACCAACTAAACTAGTTAGTTTCACGACTTTCAAGAATCAAACAAACAGTACATTCAACTCTATTCAGAGTTCACACATCGGAAGACACAGCAGATAATACAAATGGTCCGGTTAGGGCCGACCTGCACTACAACATAAACAACGGTTAGGACTAAAAGACTCTACGACCGGACAACTTGGTCGGACAGACCGAACTTTTGCTCTGATACCACTAATGTAACACCCCATTTCTACCCAGCAATTTATAGTAAAAATCAGAGTTATAAAAATTCGTTTCCAAATGGAGTGCTACACTTATTTCAGCACAACCAGTAGCAATTACAACATAAATATTTATTTAATACGCAACACCAACCCAAAGGATGGAATTTCTCAACACTCCATTAAAGAATTCCACGCAACATAAATCATAAATATTACGCAGCGGAAACAACAATATAGTCTCAAATGGACAACAACAATCTCAAATACAACGTGGAAACATCAACAAAATGGTTCAATAGTCAACAAAGAGTAAACATCTAGAATCCTAAACCCATCCCCTAGGTGCTACGTATCAGAGCAGACTGACTCGGGGAAAGTGAAGGGTCTATGCCTTCACTCATGGCTACCTGTGGTAAACAACAACAGAAAGGGGTGAGTCTCAAACCACATAATAGAAACTATAATAAGCAGTATATCAAGTTCATAGGAATTAATCAATCACAACCATCACGCATACGGTTCAATATCATTTATAAGAATGGATGCAATGTAATGCAAAGATGCATGTGGTACCATCATCGAGACCCATGACCTCATCATCATTCATTATACATCACGGCCGCAAATTAAATAAAACACGCATCGCGAGCCTTTACAATATATCGTCGCGACCGCAGCCGAATGTATGCATGGGACTCATGAACACACACATCCTCAAAATCATTTATACACCAAGACCGCAGCCCATCATTCATCAATTTCATTCATACACCAAGACCGCAGCCCATCATTCATCAATTTCATTCATAAATTGAGTCCTGTTGTGCGAAAAGGTGATGTGCAAGTGTACACAATCGCAACAAGTAATATATTGAAAAGTAAAGTTCGTCTCCACAGGGATTGGTATTAATTTTAGAGTTTAAAAAGGAATTACACTTAGAGGAACAAGTAACAAGTAATTGAGTAGCAAAGTTCAGTTAAACAGAGAGTGGTTAAGGTGACAAGTTAAAAGGTAATTAGGATTCAAGAAAAATAAGTTGGATTGCTTTAACTAAGTAAGTTCCCAGAAATAAGACGCTATAACGTCACACGCTATATAGCGTTAAGCGCTGTTGCAAATGTTTTGTGCCTTTCAGTCACTAACGCCAGGGTTTCATTACAAGATGCCTATGTCTAGGTTCTAAATAAGTTCACCCCTGTATAATCAAGATCCCACAGCTTAAGCTTTATAAACTATTGCAACTTCTATGTCTAGAGGAAGCAAAAATTGGTTAAATGTCTTTAACCAACCTTATCGTTCATATTAATCCTTGAAGTCTTTCCATGGTTCATGTCTGAATCCACAGAAATACTTGTTTTACGTGGCCAAATATAAAACAAGTTGGGAAGAATTATAACACAAGGATTAAAACACAAAACGTGAGAAATTATATACGTAATATTAAAGGTTCATTACAAGTTCTAGCAACCCAACTCAAGGAGTTTAGCTCATGTTGAGCATCATCAAAATAACACAAACAAACATACTTGCATTACCGTAGGTAAGGAGGAATTTACAAGTGCAAAAGATACAATCTTGAAATCTCCTAATCATCCACGCAAAGATGGTTCATCATCAGCTTAACACCATGAGAAAAACAGAAAATTACAAAAGAAATAAAATCCAAAAGCTTCAAGTGTTTCAATGGAGAAGACAATGCATCAAGCTCTATCTCTCTCTAAAAACTCTCTCTAACTCTCGGTACTACTAAGAGAAAGGGAGAGGGAAGATCTTGTAGTCTCCTAGCATGTGGTGCATGTCTTCTCAAAAGTCAATAAAGTTGATGTTTTCTTTTCACCAACTCCACTATTCTTCACTCATGCGATGCCAAGTGTCCACAAAGATCCAATAAAATCCGGGCATGTCAGCAAGTACAGTGGACACAAGATATGGAGCTTGGATTAATGAGCTTGGCGCCAAAAATGCACTTTTACTTTAGATGCTCAGCTGATCTACCTTCTAGACGCTATAGCGTTAGACGCTACAGCGCTAAACACTGCACTACTCACAAAATACATCAAAACATTCACAAGGGAACTAAATATGCCAATTTCATAGCAAAGCAGTGTTTAGCCCTTCCTTACCTAATATTAACAGAAATGCAATAAATACTATACTATTATTACTTGAGAACTTACTTAATTTAATGATTAGAGGTATAAATAACTCATATAAATATGAGTTATCAAGTCCCCAGGACTCTGGCCTCATGGCCTGGCCCCCATGGCCCATGCCCCCATGGCATCATCATCATTACATTTATTCACTAGCTCATCACTATTCATGTCCCAAGGACTAAACACAACCAGAGGACTAAATCCTCACTCAGGGACCTAAACCACCCTTTAGGACCAAATCTACACCTAGGGACCAAATTGACACCTTTTGGACCAAACTGGCACCTAGGGACCAAAACAGCACACCACTGAGACCCAAGGCAGCCCCAGGCGCCATTTCCCCCACACTCTGGCGCCACCCTGTGCAACACAGCACCAGGCGCCAACAACCCAGCAATTTGGCGCCCCCTGTGGCAACACAGCCACTGGGCGCCATTTTCCTAGCAATCTGGCGCCCTGCACACAGGCACCACACACACGGCAACACACACACCAGGACATCTCTAAAA
Source organism: Oxytropis ochrocephala (assembly GCA_020916435.1). Lineage (NCBI taxonomy): Eukaryota > Viridiplantae > Streptophyta > Magnoliopsida > Fabales > Fabaceae > Oxytropis > Oxytropis ochrocephala. The sequence goes on from CM037088.1 coordinate 56,463,417, forward strand.
TGACACGTACAAGAATAAAACCACTCGAGCCAAAATGTTTAAAATTAAATTTGGGCAGGCAACTGCAAAATATGGCACGGTAAAATATGCTCAGAACTCCAGGTTTCACTCAAACCACCCCATATGCGCACACGTATAGTGCCACAGAAATACCCACCAGAACATCTCTCAATTGACACATGCAAAAATAAAACTACTCGAGCCAAAATGTGGCACGGTAAAATATGCTCAGAACTCCAAGTTTCACTCAAACCACCCCATATACGCACATGAACAGTGAACATGGCGCCATATTCCCAACAGATTGGCGCCCAGACAGCACACACACACACCCAGTCACTGCTACAGTGACACAGGCGCCATTTCTATAGGAAATTGGCGCCCTGTACAGCAACAAAATACAAAACCACACTGCTACAGTTCACAGGCGCCATTTCCCTAGCCATATGGCGCCCTATAGTGCCTCAAGTCCCTTAAGTCATTTTCAACCAATTCTTCCCAAAGCAAATCACCCACACCAATCCAAAAACACACTATGATCATATCAACAACTTCAATTACTCATTTTAAACATCAATAGCACATCAAGCACGAAATCAAAGTCATGTAACCCTAACTTCAACATATAAATCGATTTTCATGCAGTTATCCAATTTAATCAATTCAAACACTCAATCAACAATCAAATTCAATATCAATTAACAACAATAGAGACCATATGACCTACATACACCCTATTATACTCTCTATTATAAGGCGAGACTCCCCTTACCTCAAATTAACCGAAGACGAAGCTCTCTCTACGGAGTCACCAACCGAACCACAACAACAGTTCTCCCTCTTTACCGAAACAACTGGTCACTAAGAGCCCGACGTCAACTTCACCGAAATGAGTGAAAGACTAGTGCTTCTCGAAGGTTTCGATGCGTAGAATCCGAATACGATATCTGTTTCTCCAACCGAAGACCGTGGTGGTCGGAATGTGTGAAAAAGCGATCCGCCTGATTTGAAATACGTGACAAACGGTACTTCTTTTGATTAAACGGAGGTTGGAAACAGATTCAGGAGGGAATTTCGAGTTGGAATGTGAAGTTTGGAGTTCTCCCGTGGCTTGAAGGTGGAGAACGAAAATGGTGAAAGAACCATAAGGGTTTCCGTTTTCCCCTGCGCGCTGCAACGTGAGGAAGAAGAAGCTGGGTCGGGCTGGGCTGCAACAGCGCATGGGCCTTGGTGAGATGCAATTGGGGGGTGCGCTTAGGAAAAGAAGGGGGTGTATGCGAGTAAAAATAACCAAAAAATCCATTTTAAACACTTTTAAATCCCAATATCACTATAACTATTATTTTAACACCACCTCAATAGACCAAAATAATTTTCTAAAGAAATAATATATCAAACGCTAATATTGTATAAAAACAAACTAAATATATAATAATAATCATATATTACAAATAGCATATAAAAATACCATATTTTTATTTCTAATATTTTTCCACAATCTAATCCCCCATAATTTATTAAATAAATATCCAATAATCTTTGGGGCGTTACACTAGTAGGATCAAAGAAGACTTTCTTACCTCTCACTTTGGAATAGAAGATTGTGCCTCCTCTTGTGTTCTGAATTCCAGAATAGAATTCTCGAACTAGTGGCTCCAAGTAGTATGCTCTGGTTTGCACAAATATCTCCCAATGTAGATTGTTGACTGTGGAGAGGAATGAGTGATGGGCTTTTGCAAAATTGAAACCTCTTTCTGGTAGAAACTTCATACTCCAGAAATGTTCGCATCCTGGGATCATATCCATTGTTGCATGTGATTTTGGCTTTCTTGATGCTGCGGGAGTTCCTGCACTTGATGCTTTCATCGAAGATTTTGAAGCCGATTGTTTCTTCAGCATGATGCTTGATTGATGATTTTGGGATTCTTGAAATGTGATTGAAGATGAGGTTGGTGTTTGAGAAAATAGAAATGATCGGTTTCGCAAGAGAATCAGAGAGTTGATTTTGTAAGAATGTGAGCGGTTAGTGGAATGAGAATGAGTTAGTGGGAATGTTAGTTGGAAACTAGCCGTTAGGGTTATGTGGATACCATGCAAGCCAACACGTGTTGAGCTTAGCCCTAACAGCACATTACCATTTCATTTAAGCTTAATTCCGCACTAACTTGATGAGTTGGCAAGTGGATATTCAAGCCTTTTCTTCATTTTGCTAAGATATGAACCTCAGAGTGGGTTGTGTTGCAACATTAAGTGTGGAAACACTAGCAACTCTATTGTCCTATTTTTCTACAAAACACACAAAACATTAATTTGCACAAAATAATAATATTAACTATTTAAAATGATGGGTTTCCTCCCTCAAGCGCTTGTTTTAAGAGTCTTACAGCCTGACTATCTCCTTGTGTTAGAGATTTTTCAAAAATGAGTGGTGATCTTATCTCTTTCTACATGTGCTCCATAATACATCTTTACTCTTTGACCATTGACTTTGAAAGTGGTATCAGTGACTACATCATATAAATCAACTGCACCATGGGGGTAAATTTTGACTAGTTGGAATGGTCCTGACCATCTTGATCTTAATTTTCCAGGGAACAATTTCAACCTAGAATTGTATAACAGAACCATTCCTCCTTCTTGAAGATCTCTTCTTTGGATTTTTTTATCATGCCACTCTTTGGTTTTTGCTTTATAAATTTCTGCATTCTCATAAGAGAAATGCCTAAATTCTTCTAATTCATTAAGCTCAAAAAACCTTTGCTCACCTGCCTTTTTGAGATCAAAATTTAACTTTTTGATAGCCCAATATGACATGTTCTCTAATTCAACAGGGAGATGACATGCTTTGCCATAAACTAACCTATAGGGGGACATACCTAATGGAGTTTTAAATGCAGTTCTATATGCCCATAATGCCTCATCTAAGTGTAAGGACCAATCTTTTCTATTTTGTCCAACCATTTTTTCTAGCATTGTTTTTATTTCCCTATTTGAAAGTTCAGCTTGCCCACTAGTTTGTGGATGATAAGCAGTAGCAATTTTGTGTTTTACTCCATATTTTGCAAGAAGATTTTCAATGAGTTTATTGCAAAAATGTGAGCCTTCATCATTGATGATTGCTCTTGGAGTGCCAAACCTTGAAAAAATATTTCTTTGCAGAAATTTACTAACTGATTTGGCATCATTATTTGGTAGTGCTACAGCCTCAACCCATTTGGACACATAGTCTACAGTTACTAAGATATACTCATTGCCAAAAGAAGGTGGAAAAGGACCCATGAAATCCATGCCCCAAACATCAAATAGTTCTATTTCTAGAATGTTAGTCCTAGGCATTTCATGTCTATTAGATATATTACCACTCCTTTGACATTTATCACAGGTTTTGACCATATAATATGAATCTTTAAATAGAGTAGGCCAGAAATAACCTGATTGTAGTACCTTTGCTGCTGTTCTTTGACTTCCAAAGTGACCTCCATATGGTGCAGCATGACAATGCAGAAGCACTGCTTGATGTTCTTCTTCAGGAATGCACTTTCTCATGATTTGATCTGGACACATCTTGAATAGGTGACGATCATCCCAATAGTATTGTTTTACTATGTGGAAGAACCTTCTTCTATGTTGGTAGCTCATGTCACTTGGTACAATTTTGCTCACAAGGAAGTTTACTATGTCTGCATACCATGGTGCTGAAGCATGAAGTGTGGCCACACTGAGTGTAGAAACACTGGCTGCATTCATGGTAATTGCTATTAATTTCTCATCAGGGAAACTTTCCTTGATTTCTTCATTTGTACCTGCATTCTCACTTTCAAGTCTAGAGAGATTATCAGCCAATTGGTTCTCTACTCCTTTCTTATCTATAATCTCAAGATCAAATTCTTGAAGGAGGAGAACCCATCTAATCAACCTTGGTTTTGCATCTTTTTTGGAAATTAGATACTTGATGGCAAAATGATCAGTGTACACAATTACTTTGGTGCCAACCAAATAGGATCTAAATTTCTCAAAAGCAAAAACCACTGCTAATAGCTCTTTCTCTGTTATAGTGTAGTTCAGTTGAGCCACTATGAGTGTTTTGCTAGCATAATATACAGTATAGAATACTTTGTTATGTCTTTGCCCTAGGACTGCTCCTACTGCAAAGTCACTAGCATCACACATGAGCTCAAAAGGCTTACTCCAGTCTGGAGTCACTACAATTGGTGCTGTCACCAATGCCTTTTTAAGTTTTTTAAAGGCTTCCATATAAGATTCATCAAAGTTGAAATGCACATCATGTCGCAAAAGCATACATAATGGTTTTGAGATTTTTGATAAATCTCCTATAGAACCCTGCATGTCCTAAAAAACTTCTAATCCCTTTGATTGTAGAAGGAGGTGGTAGTTTCTCAATTACCTCAATCTTTGCCCTATCCACTTCAAGACCTTTTTTAGATATTTTATGACCAAGCAAATGCCTTCTTTAACCATGAAATGACATTTTTCCCAATTAAGTACTAAGTTAGTGTCTTCACACCTTTGAAGAATTTTTTCTAAGTTTGAAAGACACAAGGAGTATGTTTCTCCAAATACAGAAAAGTCATCCATGAAGACTTCCATTGATTGCTCAATGAAGTCAGAGAAAATTGACATCATGCATCTTTTAAAGGTAACAGGTGCATTACAAAGTCCAAAAGGCATCCTTTTAAAGGAGAAAGTGCCATAGGGACAAGTAAAGGTGGTTTTATGTGCATCCTTAGGTTCAATTGCTATTTGATTATATCCTGAATAACCATCTAAAAAACAATAGAATTGCTTTCCTGCTAACCTATCTAACATTTGATCTATAAAGGGTAAGGGAAAATGATCCTTCTTGGTGGCCTTATTGAGTTTTCTGTAGTCCATACAGATTCTCCACCCTGTTACAGTTCTTGTGGGGATTAGTTCATTATTCTCATTGGCCATTACTGTAACTCCACCCTTCTTAGGAACACATTGCACAGGACTAACCCATGCACTATCTGAAATGGGGTAGATAATACCAACATCTAGCCATTTTATGATTTCTTTCTTAACAACCTCTTTCATGATGGGATTTAATCTTCTCTGCCCTTCTATGTTGTTTTTAGAATTTTCTTCTATAATTATCCTATGCATGCATATGGAGGGGCTAATCCCTTTTATATCAGACATTTGCCAACCTATAGCTTTTCTATGTCTTTTCAAGGTGTCAATTAAATCTAGCTCTTGTTCTAAAAATAGATCAGAAGCTATGATTACAGGAAGTGTATTATTTTCACCTAGAAAAACATATTTCAAATGTTTTGGCAATTCTTTCAATTCTAGCTTAGGAGGTTGTTCTACAGAAGGTAATTTTTCTTTAAGTGTAGTTTGTTCCTTGGGCAATATGCTTTCTTCAACAAACTCCTCTTCTGGCAATGCAGAAACTTCAGGTGTTAGTGCATTGGCAAGGTGATCATACTGCTTGTGGAACTGCTTCTCTACCAAATGATCAAGAGACATTGATGAACACTCTTCACTCTCCTCTGCAGGATACTTCAAAGCATTCAAGACATTGAACTTTACTTCTTGATCATTCACTCTCATGGTTAGCTCTCCTCTTTGCACATCTATCAGTGTTTTTCCTGTTGCCAAGAATGGTCTTCCTAGTATGACTGGTACTTCCTCATCTGCAATAAAATCAAGTATAACAAAATCTGCAGGAAACACAAATTTGTCAACTTGCACTAATATATCCTCAATAATTCCTTCTGGATAGGCTATTGATCTATCTGCCAAAGACATTGTTTATGTGGTAGGCTTAGCACTTCCAATCTCTAGCTTTGTGAAAATAGATTTAGGCATCAAATTGATGCTTGCACCTAAATCACACAATGCTCTTCCTGTATAGAACTTACCTATTGAGAAAGGAATTGTAAAGCTACCTGGATCTTTTAGCTTCCTAGGAATTTTGTTTTGCAAAATCAGACTACATTGACATAACAATTGTTTCAAATGCCCCTAGTCTTTTTCTTTTAGAAAGCACATCTTTCATAAATTTAGCATAATTTGGCATTTGTTGAAGTGCTTCTATCAAGGGAACATTGATGTGCAGTTGTTTTAACACATCTAGAAACTTACTAAATTGCTTCTCCTCGTGTATTTTTTTAATCTTTGAGGAAAAGGAGGAGGAGGGTATTCAGGTACTAACCTTGGAGTTGGAAGTGTAGAAACATCAGGTGTTTCTGCACCTTGAGAATTTTTTTCATTTTTATTTTTTTCTCCCTTCTCTGTACCTTCAAGCTCATAAGGTTCTGCTAAATCCTTGCCACTTCTCAAGGAGATGGCTTTGAAATGTTCCTTAGCTTGCCTTTGAGGGGTTGAAGCTTCTGTGTTTGATGGAAAAGTACCTGTTGGTCTTTGCTGCAAAGTAGTTGCTAATTGCCCTACTTGATTCTCTAGATTCTTAATTGATACATCATGAGCTTGCCTAGCAGTTCTAGTTTCACTAATGAATGATCTAAGCAATCCTTCTAGAGAATTATCATTGGCTGGTGGGTTTGGCCTTGGATTTTGAGATTGGAATCCAGGAGGAGTACTTGGTGCAGGTGCATTGGAATTGTTCCACCTAAAATTTGGGTGGTTCTTCCATCCTGGATTATAGGTATTAGAGTAAGGGTTATTATTTTTGTTGTAACCTACATAATTGACAGAGACATGGTTGCTAGGACACTCTTCATATAGATGGCCTCCCCCACAATAGACACAACTTGTAGTTCCTGGAGGGGCTTGCTCTATAGCTGCTGCAGTGTTTTCTTTAGGTGTGGCTACACTTGATGTAGGTGCACTAGTGCACTATTTGATCAAGTTGGTTAAGGAGGCTACTTGAGCAGATAGGGCTGATATGTCATTAATCTCATGTACCCCAGAAGTTCTCTTTTGGGCACTCACCCTCTCAGTAGGCCAACTAGAACCATTTGTAGCTATTTTATCAATAAGATCACATGCTTCATTATAAGACATATTCAAAAGAACACCACCAGCTGATGAATCAAGCATCACTCTGGTTTGGGGTTCTAGACCATTGTAAAAAGTTTCCATTTGTATAATGACAGGTAAACCATGATGTGGACACTTTCTTAAAAGTTCCTTCCATCTTTCCCATGCTTCAAACAATGATTCAAATTCTTTTTTCCTAAAAGATGTAATATCATGTCTCATCGTAGCATTTTTAACTGGAGGGAAATATTTACTTAAGAATTTTTCAGCTAGCTCATTCCATGTATGAATAGAATTGGGCTCCATAGAGTTTAGCCATGATTTAGCCCTATCTTTCAATGAATATGGAAATAACTTAAGTCTAAATGCATCCTCACTAATACCAGGTATGATAAAGTTACTACATACTTCTATGAATTGCTTTAAATGTTCATGGGGATCCTCATGTGGGGATCCACCAAATTGACCAATTGTTTGTAACATTTGAAACATCATAGGTTTAAATTCAAAATGAGCAGCATTAATATTAGGCCTAGCAATGCTAGACTGTATATGTTGCTGATCATATTGGGCATAGTCCCTCATAGGCCTATCCCTATCATTAATCATACCTATTGGTCCCATTTGAATGAAGTGTTGTCTGTGATCTTCCTCACCTTCAGGTTGTGGATGTTGAGAATTAGGTCCTCCTCTTACTGAGGCATCATCACTGTGGTGAGACATATTTCTGCAGTCTTGTTGTCTTTGTCTTTGCTGACTAAGCAATCTCCTAAATCTTCTCTCAATTTCTGGATCACAATCAAAGTCTGGTGGTCTATTCCTGGCCATAAACTAGTGTTTCCACACTGAGTGTTTCTGCACAGAATACCAGTAGTACTAATATATAATATAAAACACTAAATTAACAATCTAAACTACAAAATTTTACTATAATCCCCGGCAACGGCGCCAAAAACTTGGTGTGAGGAAATTATATGCAAGTATACATAGTCACACAAGTAATAAAGTGATAAGAAAGGTCGAACCCACAGGGATTATGTATTGTAAAGTTTTGTATATTAGAGTGTACACTTAGTGTGTCTACACTATGCACTATTTTGGTTTGGAGTTTTTCAAAGTAAAAACAATATAAACAGTAAAGAGTGTAAGGAATCAGTTAGATAAAGTAGTTGAGATGTTTTCAGTTAGTAATTTACTTCTAAGTGTTATAGTGGAGTATGTAGTGTTTCCACACTAGATGCAGCTGCATCAGTATGTGTCTGTCAGCACTTTCTTCAGAGTTTTATTACAAGATCTTATGATCTTTGTTTTCTTCAATAAAGAAAGGAGTATCAATACCTCTCTTGCCTTCTAACAATAATCCAAGTTGCTAAATAGGTTCACTCTTGTCTCTTAAGTTCCCACTATATCATCCTAGGAACTATGTTATCCTATGACTAGGATTAACATGGTTTTAACAATCAAATTTTTATTAAAACTAGTTCAACAAAGAAGTTGTTATAAACTCTTATTCCTATTAATTCTTGAGTTCATAAATGTGACCCATGTCTGCTGCCACAAGTTTAACCTATTCCAAAGTGATCAATTCCAGAATAAGTGTTGAAAGAAGTATCACACAAGAATTAAAATGCATATACTACATAAATCGTAATAACATACTTAGAATTCATTACAAAGTTATAACATCTCAACTTAAGGGAATTTAGCTCATGTTACTCATTATATAATAGAGAAAATCTGCAAAGAGCATAATCAAATGAGTAATATAGCAAAAGAACTTAAAAGGAGAGAGATTACTCAAATAGAAGATCTTTTGCATGAGTTTCCCAAGTTGAAGTACAATATGAGTTCCTTACACAAGTTTCCTTCAAGTAGAAGTGAAGGGAGTGGTTGTCAAGCACCTCCTTACCTTCCTTCTCTTCAGAAACGTAAAGAAAAACTAAAACTAAACTAAACTAAACTAAAACTAAGTGATCCTTTCAGAAACAAATGAAGAAATACAATTGAAGGATTCAGGATTGTTTTTAGGTGAAAATATGGCTTCTATTTATATGCTTGGAAGATTTCCTCCCTTGAGGGGTTTTCTTTAGGCGCGTATGATTCAACTGAGGGGACCAACCTTGGATAATATCAGACAACCAATGAAGCAAATAGCTCAGTTGTGGTCGCTTGCATGCATAACATAAGGTGTGGTCCATTGGAGAAGTGCCACATGTCTCTTTAGATAGATGAGCCTTGCAACTTCATTTTTATGTTTATCGCCGACTTCTGCAAGTGGCTCTGCTCCAGGTGACTAGACATGACGTCACAATTCAAGTGTGGAAGCATCAAAATGGTTCTTGGATGTTTTTGTGCAAACTGCTAGATTCTGCAGGTGTTGGCAGTGTTTCCACTCCTAGAGTTGGCAGTGTTTCCACTCCTGGTGTTGGCAGTGTTTCCACTTCTGCAGTTGCTGCACTGAACAAAAACATCAAACCTAACAAGAAGTGTGTATTTATGCCTAGTTACTTGCCCTAATCATTTGGATCTCTAAAATGTTGTTTCTTAATAAATAAGCTATATTTATATATTAATGTACTTGAAAATAAACAATAACCTAAGTAAAAATAGATGAATAACTCTATAGAAATAGAGTTATCAATAACCCCCAGTCATAACTGAAATCAGTTTTCATGAGTCAATAAGACAATCCATAGTTCAAATCCAAAAGACGATTCTACATAGTACATTAGCTTTGAATCTAATGATAAAGATTAAGGTCTCAAAATACAATAATTAAACTTATAACTAGGGTAAACTAAGAAAGTACAGTTGATCATTAAGGACCTTTCAATCTTAAGAAACTCTACAGTTGCTTATTTTTCCTCACCTTGCTTGGTCTTACCTTGTCCATCTGAGAAACAAGAACAATGAGGGGTGAGATTAAATAATCTCAGTGATTCCGTGACTCCTTACCATAGTACACTCCGTATAACTTTTAATCATGTTAGCTTTATCATAATCCAAAAGAAATATGAAAATGTCAGTTTCAGTGGAGAACCCAACCCAACCTTTCTGTTGAGTAACAAACTTGGGCCTTGTACTCGGTCGGGCTCAATACTTTCCTCTACAAGTATGCTAGTTTTAACTTGGGATCGTCATCCCCCTCATGTCTTATATCGGGCATAACTCATTACATAGCCAATGAACCATCAGTGAAATATTTGCAAAACTATATCATAAGATAAGAATCCAAACTCATGGTACTAGATAGTTCTTCTCTTTCGTGAAACAATATTTCCGATATTAAATCATATCATAACTAAGTCATACAAGTGTCTAATCTCATGGTAAATAATGTCACTTGAGTTAGAGAGGTACTTTGAATGCAATTGGTACCCAAAGGAGTGAGAAAAAGAAGTTTTTTAAAATGATAGAAGTGCTTGGGCGCATGGGTCGTGTGCTTGGATGCACGGACCGTGCTTGAGAAATTTCAACTGTGCGCCTATGACAGACAGACACACGGGTCATGCGCTTGGGTGCACGGACCATGCATACTGTGCAGTAAACCAGAAACTCTGTTTTTCAAACAATTTTTAGCATCCCATTTTATACCAATTTAGCTTAAACTTATTCGCAACTTAAATGCAAAATTATTATACCATTAAATTCAATCCAAGACATGTTCAAAACAACAGTTACAACACCAATCTTCATCCAAATGCATGCACATACAAAATACCCTTTGAGCTAAAATAGTCAAAACACCCCTTTGAGCTAAAATAGTCAAAACACCCGTTTGTACAATGGGTGGGGTAAAATACCACAACAACCAATAATTCTCAACTTAGAACCAACTTTCAGAAACTATCCATTTCAAAGTCACACGCACTAGTGCAAAAACGTCATTTAGTATCGGTCATTTTGCACATTTAGTATCGGTTATCTGTCGATACTAATTCGACCGATACTAAATGTATGACATTTAGTATCGGTTAAATAACTAATACTAAAAGTGACATTTAGTATCGAATTTTCAAAAAACCGATACTAAATGACGTTTTTTTGGTGATTTTTATGCCTTGAAAACGTACTATTAGTATCGGTTATTTAATTAACCGATACTAAATGTCACTTTTAGTATCGGTTAATTTAAATAACCGATACTAAATGTCTTTTCAATATTGTGTTTGCTGTCAAAAAATGACATTTAGTATCGGTTATTTAAATTAACCGATACTAAAAGTGGCATTTAGTATCGGTTAATTAAATAACTGATACTAAATGTCTTTTCAACATTGTGTTTGCTGTCAAAAAATGACATTTAGTATCGTTTATTTAAATTAACCGATACTAAAAGTGACATTTAGTATAGGTTAATTAAATAACTGATACTAAATGTCTTTTCAACATTGTGTTTGCAGTCTAAAAAATGACATTTAGCATCGGTTATTTAAATAACCGATACTAAATGTCACTTTTAGTATCGGTTAATTAAAATAACCGATACTAAATGTCATTTTTTTGGTGTTTTTTAGGACTTTTAGCAACGGTTATCCTTAATAACCGATACTAAAGCCCCATTTTTGGTGACTTTTAGCAACGGTCATCTAAGATAACCGATGCTAAATTTGTTGTTTATTTTTTTGATTTTTTTTATATTTTTAATTCGCACCAATAAATTTAAAACCTGTTATACCAACCATTTCAGACAACAACGCATTATATATCAAAATACTTCGAACAACATTAAAATTAGTATATTACATTTTAGTAAAACTAGTCAGAATATAATGTTGCACTATATGATCATATCCAACAAAATATTACTAAAACACAAGTTAAACTAGTTAGAATATAATGTATCATTTTGCTCTGTACAAAGCTTCAAGTAGAATTCCGCCCAAAGCTGGCGAATCTCAGTAAGTTCCTGTTCAGTGTATGCCTGTGGGTTTTCAAATACCTACAAGTTTCAAATTAGTTACTGATCGTACCTGATCGATAGATGTATTGCTAGTGGTTCCTTAGCTCGGTCGCCGGATGTCTTGATGTCGGATGCGGGGCGCGCTGGGGTGTACCTGCGCAAGCACTCCGACGCCCAAGTCAGCAATGAGCAGTGAATAGTGAATAGTAATAAATGACGTACCTAACTCCTTGAGATTCGTGTCACATTTATAGTAATAGTTATTGGGCCATGTTGGGCTGCATTGGGCCTTGAGCCCACTCTAGAACAGTTGCCCCCCAAGCCTGGGTCGCCGAGAGGCGGGCTAAGGCTTGACTTGCTGCCCCGAATGATGTTAAAAACAGCTGAGTTGTAAACAATGAACGGCCTCGAGGTATGGGAGCTGTCTAGTGTAACGTGGCTTATCGAGCGGCCTCAAGTTTCGGCCGACCTGACTATTTTCTGTGTCATGAGTGCTGAGGGGACAGCTGATTTACTGCTGTGATTTTTCACGCATTCCAAGGTGACGCTTGGCTTCCCCAAGGCGTGTCTCTTCGCTCCCCCCTGACTGATTAATGAGAGAAGGCGAAAAGGTGCGTCTCTTCGTTTTTGGGCCTGAAGTGCCCATTGGCCCACTATATAAGGTGGTGGGGTTTTGGAGTAAACCACTCTTCACTCTTGCCTCATTCTCTTCTCCGAAAGCTCGAGAACGACCTCGCTGGCTCGCTGTCTACCGTTCGTTGCTCGCTCTGGGAACAGCTCGCCCGTGCCCCCTGCGCCAGATTCATCTTCCGGTCTCACAGGTAACACGAACGTCCTTAATTTTGATTGATTATTTTTTGGCATTCCAACCAGCGGAGGGGGTAGCAGGTCGGGGGACGACCAAGTCGCCCCCTCTAATTGTGTGCTCGATCTTGACCGCTTCCCTCTCTGCAGGTTTACTCTGGCCCGGACAAAACAAACTCGCCGCATCTCCGGGAGCCCGGCCGTTTCTATAGCTAAAGCAATGGCTCAGCCGAGTTCTCCTCCAGTAAGGTCGCCGTCCCCTTCTAAAGATGAATCACCCGGCGCTTCCCGCCCGGATCGGTCGTCTTCGAAAACCAAAAGCGGGTCGCCCGGGACTTCGAGTTCGATCTCGTTGTCGTCTTCCGAATCCTCTCGGATGTCTGAACGAGCTGAAGTGGTTCCAAACCCTGTGGAGGCTGCGGAATGTTCGACTTCCTTTCTTTCCGAGACTACAGCCGGTACTCAGGCCGTTGAGAATCCAGCGCCCTTGCAAGTCGTGCCCGGCACGGTCCAAGACGCGGCTTTGGGGCCGGGGCAGATTGATCCTGACGTGGCGGCCGAGCAAGATATTTCTTGGGTTTCTGAAATCTTAAGGAATCATAGGAGTAAAGTCCGCCGCCATTCCTCGGACAAACAAGACTTGACCGCCCAGTTTTATGTTGAAGGCTGGCGGGTGGAGGGCATGGAAAAGGATGAGAACATAGCGACCTGGCATGATGAGCTAAAATTTACGATGTACCGAGTCGTCTTTGAGCGGATGGGGATCGTCCCTCCCTTTACGAAATTTCAACGACAAGTCCTTCGCTACCTTAAGGTCGCACCCTCCCAATTAAACCCGAACGCTTGGGCGTTCATTCAAGGTTACGAGGATGTCCTAACAGCGCTTGGGCGGCCGGTCTCATTGAGGCTATTTTTTACCCTCATGGAGATGAGCTATCTCTATGAGCCTGGTACCAAAGGGGTCCGTAAAGAGGCCGTCTCTCTGAAGAACAGGTCGCAATACAACTTTTTCAAGCCGTACATGGAGTCTTTGCCAAGCGGGTGGAAGAACGACTTCTTCTGGGCCGTTCCTTACACGATGGAAGCGATGAAAGGGATAGCCACTTTGATACACGGAAAAAAGCATTTGGGGCGCCCGCATGTGGGCAAATGCGGTCTCACGACCATTTTTGAAGAAACCTGGGGCGTATTCTTATAAAGAAATCGAGCTCAATATTGGGGACATTGATACGATCCGCAGGCTCAGGAGGGTCGCCTCTTGCGTCCAAGGTGGTCGCATTAAAATCAATAAGATAGTAGACGCCCGTGGCACAAAGGCGGTCAAAGCAGCTATTGGTAGACGTTTTAAGATTTATTTGCTTACTTCAAATTGTTTGTGTAATTGCTAACGCATCTTGCTTTTTGCAGCTGAAATGGCGGGCGTTCAGGATTTTGACTTCTTTTCCCAGTGGACTGGTGAGGATGGGGATAATTCTCCCCCTCGAGGAACGGCCGCTGTATCTCAAAAAGCGATCGTTGACGAGCCTTTACAGGTTAATCTGGACAGCCCTGCGACCAATCCTGACAGAAACGTCATCTCCCCCAGCCCTGTTGCAATTGAGAAGCCGACCAAACGAGGGCGCCAAGATGATTGCGACCCTACTGAGAAGAAAAAACACAAGGGCCACCGAAGCAAAAGTCATTCCAGCCGGTCGTCTAACCTTGATCTGCTCGGCCTTGGGGAAGAAGACTGTGCCCGTTTCAAGGAAGAGCCTTTTAAGGTGATGGTAGATGCGATGAAGGCGGCTGATCAACTCTTTGCGAGATATCAAGAGGGAGAGGCCGATCGTCTGAGAGGTAGGCGAGCCTTAAGTAAAATTTCTTATCTTGAAGACGACACATCGGATAAAAATTTTAAAGCGCAATCTGCTTTGTCTAAATTGATAGTTTTGGCCAAGAGCGGGTTGAGTGCTAAAGAAGATTGAAGAGCTTGAACCGAAAGCCCAACAGGTTGCTACCTGTGAGCAGAAACTTCAAGAGGCTGAAACTCCGATGGCGGCCTTGGTGATAGCTCAAACCGCGCGCCAAGCGGCTCGGGACAATGCGATCATTGCCGAGGGGATAAAGCGGTCGAGAAAAATTGAAGTGAAGAGGAGGTCGGGCGCTGAGCGAGAAGAAACAAGAATTGTTTGATCGGGTTACTTTTTTGAAGAACGATCGAGCAGCTGTGGGAGAAGGAGAGAGATAAGTATAGGGATCTCTTCAAGGAGGCCCGCACTAGGGCTTTAAGGCGGCCAAATACCAATTTACCAATGCGGTTGACGGATAAAGCTTGTAAACCCATCCTTGTTTGTTGATGAGGCCGTGGTCAACTATGAGCATTGTGTGGTCGGTCAAGAGATCGTTCTTCCTCAGAAAGTTGAAAGAGGGAAAGTCGTCCGTGAACGGGTCATTGTCTTCAATGCCGAACAGTCTTAATCGTTGTTTTCACCCTACCCGCCTGCGAGCGGCTTTTGTTATTTCGAATTTTCTCCCGCCTGCGAGCGGTCTTTCAAATGTTATGAACTATTTTGTCCGCCATCGAGCGGTTGGCCTTAATTTGTAATCAACTGAAATTTCTTAGGTAACTAATGAATGTTTACTATTTTTGTGGTATCCGAATGTGTCGGCCGTTTAACGGCATTTACAGGCCGCTACTCGCAGCTAGTTTATTTTAAGCCGAGTGATGGCACCCTTTTAATATTGCAGGCCGCTACTTACAGCTGCTCGCTATAGGCCATACGATGGCATCTTTTTAAAGTTTTACAGGCCGCTACCCGGAGCGGCTTGCTATGGGCCATACGATGGCATTGTTTTACAGGCCGCTACTCGGAGCGGCTTGCTATGGGCCATACGATGGCATTATGTTTTACAGGCCGCTGTCTCGGAGCGGCTTGCTCTGGGCCATACGATGGCATTGTTTTACAGGCCGCTACTCGGAGCGGCTTGCTATGGGCCATACGATGGCATTATGTTTTACAGGCCGCTACTCGGAGCGGCTTGCTATGGGCCATACGATGGCATTATTTTGCAGGCCGCTACTCGGAGCGGCTTGCTGTAACCATTCGATGGCGTTTAGTGTCATCTCGGTGACACCTCGGTCGCTCTGTTGCTACTAGCATTGTGAGCGACCGGTCATACAATCGTGCATGAGGTAAATAACACAAGTTTTTAAAAGGTCAGGCCTCTGTAAAAAACCCCTGTGGGGAAAAAGAGCGCCCGCCTGCTTTTCATTGATTTCTGGTCGTTCGATACATTTTGCATTTATACATAGTATTTCCTCAGCTTTTCGGCGTTCCATGTTCTAGGTATGGTCGCCCCATTCATGGTCTCTAACTCGTAAGCTCCCTTGCCCGTTTTGTTGATGACGCGGTAAGGACCTTCCCAATTTGGCGCGAGCTTCCCTTGCCGAGCGTTCTTGTTTCCGACGTCTGCCCGCCTGAGGACGAGCTGGCCAATTGAGAATTCTCTTTTCTGCACACGAGAATTATACCTTGCGGCGACTTTCTGCTTGACTAATTGTTCTTTGAGAGAAGCTTTGGTTCGTAGCTCGTCTACTAAGTCGAGCTCTTCTCCGTGGCTCGCTCATTTTACATTGCGGTTGGTGGTTGCTCGCTCTCCAGCTTAGCTCGCCCATCTCGATTGGGATTACCGCGTCAATGTCGTAGACTAATCGGAAAGGTGACTCGCCCGTTGTCGAATGAGGGGTCGTCCGATATGCCCAAAGCACCGACTGTAGCTCTTCTACCCAATTTCCTTTGGCCTCGTCTAACCTTCTCTTGATCCCCGCAAGATGACCTCTTTGGCGCTTCAGCTTGGCCGTTGGTCTGTGGATGCTCGACTGAGGTAAAACGTTGTGTTTTATACCCAAATCCGCCAACATCTCTCCGAATTTCCTATCGCAAACTGCGTCCCGTTGTCCGTTATCAATTGTTGGGAACGCCGAAACGGGCTAAAACATTGCGACTGAAAAACTTGGTCACTTTGGCGCAGCTGTGATGGTCGCTAATGGCTCGGCCTCTATCCATTTGGTGAAGTAATCAACTGCTACGATCAAAAATTTAAATTGCCGGAGCGGGTGGAAACGGTCCAAGAAGATCCATTCCCCACCACGCAAAAGGCCAAGGGGATGTGAGGCTCTGCAGTTCTGAAGCAGGGGCGATGTGAACGTCTGCGTGAATTTGACACTTGTTGCATTTTTGTACCAAATTCCTTGCGTCCTCGTCCATGGTTGGCCAATAAAAACCGGCCCTCAAAGCTCGTTTTGCTATGGAGCGACCTCCTTGGTGACTGGCGCATAACCCTTCATGAATGTCTCTTAAAACGTGGTCCGCTTCGGCGGGCGTCAAGCACCTCAATAGTGGAGAAGAGAAACCTCTTCTATAAAGCTTTCTTCAACAACGGAGTACTTTGTCGCTCACGCCTTAAGAGCTTTGCTTCCTTTTGGTCAAATGCGGCTCGCTGCGTTCAAGATATATTGCAATATTGGAGTGGTCCAATCTCTTTCTCGGATCAATGCGAGAGGATGGCAGCGGGTTTTTCAATCTTGGTCGCCACACTCGGCGAGTGAGGGTCTCTGGATTAGGCCGGTGGTTCCGGGCACTTTGGTACTTGCCAATTTCGAGAGAATATCCGCTTTCGGGCGTTCTCGGTTCTTGGGGCGTGTTTCACTTCACCAATCGAACTTATTCGTGATTCCTTACCTTGGCGAGTAATGCTTCAACACCGCCGTCTTTGGTATCATATAATTCCTTGATTTGGGAAACGACGAGAAGAGAGTCGAGTGCAATTCCACCCGTTCAACGTTGAATTCCTTGGCGAGCAATAACCACCGCTATACAAGCCTCATACTCTGCTGATTGTTTGAAGTGTGGAAAGCGAATGTAAGCGACACTTCCACGACCAAGCTCGAAGAGTTTTCGATATCAAACCCCGCCCGCTTCCTTTGGAGTTCGACGAGCCATCGACGTGTAATGTCAGTGGTGATAGGATGGTCGAAATGGGGACTGGGGTCATCTCGGCTATGAAATCGGCGAGAATCTGCGCGCCTTTAGTTGCCGATCTTGGCTCAAACTTTATTCGAACTCACTTAGTTCTACGGCCCATTTGATCATGCGCCCGCCAAGTCCTCGGCCGGTGGAGAATCTGTCTTATTGGTTGGTCGATTCTCACCACTATTTGATGTGCAACAAAATACGATCTCAACTCACTGCGAGTGCTACGATGTCGGCGTCAATTTCTCGATTCTTTGATAGCGGGCTTGGCCCCGCAAGACTTTTTGCTAATGAAGTACACGAGATTACGCTTGGTGTCGCTTTCTTTGACCGGGACGGCACTTAGAGCTTCTTTACGTAATTGCAAGATATGGATATAAGCGTGTCTCCAGGGAGCGGCTTGCTCATGACGGGTGGATTGGTTAAGGCCGTTTTCAGGTCGTCCAACGCTTGTTGGCACTGATCCGTCCATTCAAAATCAACGTCCTTTTTCAGAAGTTTGAACAAGGGGAGGGACTTGCAAGCAGATTGGGGTATGAATCTGGAGAGGGCGGCGACCATGCCGTTCAACTGTTGGATTTCCTTCTTTGTGGTTGGCGGCCTCATTTCCGCGACCGCCCTGCATTTGTCAGGATTTGCTTCAATTCCCCTTTCCGTGAGGTGGAAACCCAAGAATTTTCCTGCTCGCACTCCAAATGTGCACTTCTCTGGATTCAGCCTAAGCGAGCTCTTTCTCGCCTCCTCAAAAACTTCTTTTAGGTCGCCGATGTGCTGATCGTCCGCCCTGCTTTTTATGATCATATCGTCAAGGTAGACCTCGGCCACCCGACCGATCTGCTTCTCAAAAATTTTGCTCATCATCCGCTGGTAGGTTGCCCCAGCATTTTTCAACCCAAAAGGCATCACCTTATAGCAGAAGTTACCTTGGTCGGTCATAAAAGCGGTTTTATGACGATCCGGAGGATGCATAGCGATCTGATTGTAGCCCGAATATGCGTCTAAGAAAGAGAGCAACTTGTATCCTGAGGCGTCGTCCACTAGTTTGTCAATACTAGGAACAGGGAATGCGTCCTTAGGACACGCCCTGTTTAGGTCGGTGTAATCTACGCACATTCGCCACTTCCCGTTTTTCTTTTTTACCAACACGACGTTTGAAAGCCATGTAGTGTACTTGATCTCTTCGACAAAGTTCGCTTTGATCAAATCGTTAACGCTTTTGGCCTGCTCGGATTTTCTTCGTTCTGAACCCTTCTTCGTTGAGCGACCGGCCTTGCTGTTGCATCAACTGATAGCTGGTGGCAAGCGACTTCCATAGGAACTCCTGGCATATCTGATGCTTGCCAAGCGAACAAATCGGCATACTCTCGTAGGCAAGCGACAAGTTCCTGCCTGACCTGCTCGGGAAGGTCGCTTCCAATTTTCACGGTTTTGGTTGGGTCATCACCTGGCGAACATCAAGCGCCCATAGGGTTACGGGTCGCTGAGTTTGTTCTTTAGCTCACGGGCTAACTCATCGTCCCCCTCTTAAGGGGTCGCTATCACGGGTCATAGCGGGCATCTAAGTCACGGCGAGTTCACTTGGTGGCCTTCCCCGAACTCGAGGTTAGATCCAATGTCTTGGCGTCGCATATGTCATGATAAATGTAGTGGCTCTTCTTGGCCGCTTCCATATCCGCCGCCAGTATGGCGACCTGACCTTCTTTGTCATAAAATTTCATTTTTAAATGGACAGTTGATAGACTGCCTCAAGTTTCCCCAATGTTGGTCGACCGATGATGCAATGGTAACACGACTTGATGGGTAATACTAAGAACGTCGTCCTGACCGTTCTGTAAGAAGTACTCCCATTGGAGTCGTCGCCAAAAGTGACCAGCAACTCCAAGGTCCCCAATGGGTAGGTGATCGCTCCATTAAAACCAGTTAAAGGAGTTGGGTCGTTTTGAGGGATGATTTCGCTGCGATCAATGCTCAATTTGTCGACCAGCTCTTCGAACATGATATCGGCCGAGCTACCCTGGTCGACCAAGATTCTTCTTACTTCAGAGTTTCCCATGACAGCTGATACGACCAAAGGAACATAACTGTTGACTCGCCCGTCGAGTAAATCCTCATCTCCAAAGGAGATTGGCGGTCTGCTAGAGATTGGTCGTTGCACTGAAGAAGATCCGACCATAAGAATTTCATTCCACTTTCTCTTGGTCGCTTTTTTTGAATCAAGCGATCTAAGGGGTTCCTCCGTGGATAACCATTACGACCTACGACCCACTGGATCGCTGGCGTCCTCCTCGAGAAGTTTCTTTTGCTGCGACTTCAATAGCTTGAGTTGTTGCGACTTTATCCTTTGAACGACCGTCTCGTCCCTCATTCTTCTCTTCTGATCGGTCGGTTCCTTCCTCTCTGACATATTTTGTTAACTTCCCTTTCTGAATGAGATTTTCTATGTCATCCTTCAGGGCCATGCATTCGTTAGTATCGTGGCCCTTACTTTTGTGATACCTGCAATACTTCTTAGTGAGCGAAGCGCCTTTCTTGAGAACGAGCGGGTCAGGGCGCTTTACTTCAGCAAACTCGTTATTCTGGCAATCCATGTAGATTTGCGCAATGGGTGTATTCAGCCTGGTGCGGTGCTCAAATTTCTTTTAACGAAAATCCGAGCGACCTTCCCTGCGTCCTTCTGGCTCTTTAACTGGCCTACCATGCTCTTCCTTGGGTCGCGCACGGGCGCCCTGTCTAGCTGCGAGTGTTTCTTCATAGCCCATGTGGTCGTTGGCCCTTCTTAAAAATACCCCAAGGTCCATATAGCGGTTGAGAATGAATTCCTCCGCAAACCTATGATCCGCTCGTATTCCCCGCTTGAGATACTTCAATTTGTCTTTGTCGGTTAGGTCGCGGATGGTCTCGCCTCGTTGTTGAAGCGATTGATATAATGTCTCAAGGATTCGTTTTCACCACGAGCGACCGTGTCAAGGTGTTCCTCATACTTTATCTCGCGCAGCGGTTGGGCGTGTAATTGGCCAAGAAGGTTGCAACCAAACCTTCCCCGGAAGAAATAGCATTGGGCGCAAAGATTCCCACCACTCGAGTGCCGTCCGTCGGCGGCCCGGGAAATAGTCTACACTTCATTGTCGGATTCGATTCCTATAAGCTGCGTAATTGTTGAAATACCGTATGTGCTTATATCTGGGTCGCGCGACCATCGAATTTATTCATATTTGGGGGCTTCCTTAAATCTGGGAATTCGATAACGCTGATTTCCACTGGAGAAAGGCCCATGTCCGTCGCTAACTCTCCCGACCCATATGGTACGCAATGCATGTAGTTCATTGGTGGGTACTCCGTAGCCGCCCGTCATGTGGCCATACAAAGGAGGGGGCTGGAACGACTGCCCTCTATCTCGCTCGTGTACATGCCTTTTCGACCGGTGGGATGTGTTCCTGTCCTGATAGTTGTCCAAATCGCCATACGAATCCCACGGCCGCTTCTTGACTTGCGAACCGGACGACTCGGCCGAGGAATACCTAGTGGGCGGCGGTGCGGTCCGGATTGTAACTTGAGTCTTCATAATCTTGGCCGTGTGACTGGAGCGCGATGCGCGCACGCCCTGCGAGTGGGAGACCTTCTAGCCACGACCTTCTTGTGGCTGGGATCGGTGTGCGGAGCCACCCGAAAAGGCGATCGTTCCTTCCAGGAGGAGTTACATCTTTGATTGGACGGACGCACTTGTCTAGAAGGTCCTCTCCGAAATGCACGCGCGAGGCGGCGGGATGGATCCCCTTCGTAGTGAGAAAGAAGTGCTTCAGCTCGGCAATAATTTGATTCTTGTTTTTCGCGAATGCTGTAGGAAAGCTTTGAGTCACATGTTCGGGACACGGAGGCATCAATTCTGCATCGACCCGGCTCGGTCGGCGATTCTTTATTGGCCGTTTGCGATATACGCTCAAGATTGGCCTCGGCGCCACGCACGGAAGGTTCTCGGCGAGGTTGTCTGAGATTCCTGGATCGTTTGTGGGACGCCCTCAGGGGTTTGCTGTGGGAGTGCATTCCACCCAGAGGGGTCGGCCCTTGACGAGGCTCGCGTGGCGTGCCTCCTTGGTTGCATGGTGGAAGTGTTCAATTAACTCCCACTGTGGTCGCCAATGATCGTACCTGATCGATAGATGTATTGCTAGTGGTTCCTTAGCTCGGTCGCCGGATGTCTTGATGTCTGGATCTGGGACGCGCCTGGGTGTACCTGCGCAAGCACTCCGACGCCCAAGTCAGCAATGAGCAGTGAATAGTGAATAGTAATAAATGACGTACCTAACTCCTTGAGATTCGTGTCACATTTATAGTAATAGTTATTGGGCCATGTTGGGCTGCATTAGGCCTTGAGCCCACTCTAGAACAGTTACTGATTAGAATCGACAATTTCAGCAACCAATACCAAATACCGATTTTACAGAGCACCAACACAGTGAGTACATTGCTAAAGCTATTAGCAATTGCCAAGAAGGAAAGTGAAGACAGTGAAATGTGAAGAAAAATTACTAACACAAACACTCTCCTATTATCATGTACATTGCTAAAATGATGCCAAAGTTTAGAAACCAAACAATTCTAGAATTCAATGAAATGTGAAGACAAATTTTATACCTTCTCGATTATCAACAATACGGGACCTCACAATGGTTATCATAAACTTCATCACATAATACCCACAATGATATTCATTCGATTGTATTGGCATCTACACAAATGAATTAAAAGAGAGTATTATATATATATATATATATATATATATATATATATATATATATATATCATATATGAATTCGAGTTTAAATTGAATCAACATAATATATTTTAAACTACTTCTTTGTAGGGTACAACCAATTGGTGGCGATGTAGAATCTCCTTTGTGAGTCTAACAATATAACAATAACAATATATATAAATTAGTAATACACACTCAATCTTTTAACTCAAAATATTTACAACAACTCTAAAATGATTTGGCCAAGTTCATGTTATTGACTTACTTGCTAAACATTTCTCTGATTGGTTTTTTTGGTTGGCGAGATAAGGAACACATCCACACCACAGTATTTTTCTTCGGGAGTAGGATAACTAGTTGCCAATGATTGCTACAACATTGGTAAACATAAAAATAAGAAACAAACAAAGGAACATTTATTACTAATTCGTTCAAATATCCAATCACGTACCCATTGCAAAATGGAGCCAAATATACTTCCTTATTAGACTCCAATGACCATTGAATATGTTCTTGAATAACATTCATAGAAAAATTTCTCAAGTTCATCACAAATCCATATATGTCATTGATACCCCTTTCAACACATTGGCGATACAGATATCTAGTCACACGTAAGAAAAACTATCAAATTGATTAATATATGTAGAAACACGACAAATTTATATAATGAAATAAACTTTACTACTTACGTGCACCATATGCTCAAGTGGCCTAACTCAAGCCACTATTTACCAGAAACCATGTCGGAGATCTCTTTGAAGGAGACAAAGCAAACTGTTTTGTCATGGTCCAACTGTATCTTGACATGTCTATCCTCTGCTCCTCCCTTATCTTCATATGCGATATCGAGGATCTTTTTCAAGAAATCGATTTTGACTTCTTTCTCATCCACATGAGATGGTGAGTAGCTAGCCTTAGATCCAATAGTATTAATGGGAGAGGGAACCTGAACGGCCTCATTTTGACCTCTTCCAAATGAGATGTTGTGCTGAATAATTAAAACATACATATAAATCAATAAACTATATGAAACCACATACCTATACATTCACAACACTTTTCACATTTAAATCTTTTACGGGGAATACCAACACAATACAATTTTTAGATTGGCTTGGAAGTGTAGAAGAAACAAAAACAGCAACTAAAGCTACATTGGCCATGCTATTCGATTCATGAGTCAACCACTTTAATATCTGTAATATATGCCATTTGCAAATCAAAGTCTACTACCAAGTTTTCTAATATCTGAGAAACACAACAGAACAGACATGATAACAACAAGCACATAAGTTTCCGAAACTATTCAATTGCAGAGTTAATTACAACCATTCTACATGAAAAGAAGTTGAATCAGTTATTGTACAAGAAGCATAAAAGGCAAATCTCCAAACAACCGAACCCTAAGTTTCCGAAACTATTCAATTCATCAATATATTCATATTCATGTGCACGCCTAAACGATTCAGGACCAATGTCACGTATCATGTCTTCCATTCGGTCATCCATATATTCATCGACTTTCTCTCTTTCGGGCACACTTGGATTGTCAATTGATTCACCATGCCATATCCATGTGGTATAACTAGGACATATCCCATAAAAAAATAGATGGTCCCGTATTACATTTGCTGGTTGTTTGTCCCTATTCCCACAATTACAACAAGGGCAGAAAAAAGGTACATCACTTTTGGGAACATCAGCTTCGGGAACATCAGTTTTGTCAATATTTGCTTGAGCAAAACTTATAAACTCTTCGACTCCGTTCGCATACTCATCACTCATACGATTACTTTGCATCCAACTATGATCCATGGCTACGTTCAGAAATAACAGACCAACTATATATTGTTAAAAAAAACATTGAAATGATGTTCAAGTTACTATAATAACAATCAAACAAATGCTCCATGGATCATATTGGAATGTGTATATAATACAAATCATATCAAGTTACTATAATAACCATGACAAATATGCTACACAATAGAATAAAGGGTGAAGTAGTCTTTGAATAGAAAGAGTTCAAGTTATAGAAAAGGTGTAGTTCTGAGAAAAGGTCAAATTCTGAGAGAAAGAATAATGGGTTTTATGGATAGTTTATGTTCTTGTAATCATTTTAGACATAGTTTATGTTCTTGTAATAATTTTTGGTAAACATTTTAACAACAGAAATCTCATAAAATTCATGATCAAGTTGAATAGGTGTTAGTTTATATCTATAGCATAACCCTAAAGCATGTGCCAATGTTTCAAAGGTTTATTCTATCTGCTTTCGTATAAAAGTGTCACATGGAAATCAGAGGCAATTGAAAGCACAATTAAACACGTATTCAACTTGAAAAGATCATCATTAATAAGCAAATAAGCAAAAGAACCTTATGGTATCCAAGTTACAACATTTGGTATGTTTTTTTTATATGAATTGCAGTTGTATGAATATGTTCCAAGGAATACTTTGTGATAATATTCCTTTAGTGAATTCCAATGGAAAGCAGGAAAGGATTCAATACCTTGGAGCCAAATTTGGATCTGCAACTGGAAATATTTCACCAGCTTTTGGCAGAATCCAAAAGAGAGGTTTGTGAGGGATTGATTTGTTCACTCAGTTTCTCTAATTGATCATCAGTGAAAAGTTGTCTAAGAACAGCTCCACCAGTGTTTGAAGCACCGCCAACAAGCCATTTATCATCAAGGCGATGACTATACACCCCAAACCGAGAATCGTCAATTCTTGTGTTGCTTAATAGTTTAATAGCAAGTGTAGAACCCAATGAAGTGACTTAAACAAGAAGAGCATCATGAGAAACACACAAGTCAGTCACAGAGTGCATAGAAATGTATCAAAATCTTGGAATGTTGAAACAGATGATGTAGTAGAACAAGAAAGACTACTTTGAAAAATTAGAATGGAAACAATGGCACACAAAATTTTCCATTTTTGAAGCTATGCATTCTTTTTGGATGATAAATGAACATAAAATGCTGGAAAAATATGAAACCTCTAATTTACTTAACAATCCACTCTCTGTAAGTTTTATTCCTAAAAATATTCAATTGTCCATCACAAGATGTAATAGATTATGAATAAAAAATAAATAACTAAATATAAGTTTTATAGGCGAATACTGACTTCTCCGGGTTGAGTAGCACGAGTGCGCGAAATGCGACTATCTTCATCGAGTGGTTCCAGTGCATACAACACAATCCTTTTGAAAACACGAAAGGATAAGCACAATACATATGATTTTCAACTACAAAAGATATGCACATACACATGATTTTCAACTTCAAAGCTGCAAAGATTTTAATTAGGACAGAATCTCCAAAATCTTTGAAATCTTTGAAATGAAATAAAATGATACACAAGACCATAGCAACAACGAACAACCCAGATAAATAACCCAGATAAATAAACAAGACCATAGAACGATAATGAATAACCGAGATAAATAAAGCGGAAATTTTGCCAAAATCAACAAGACCATAGCAACAACGAATTGGGTTTGAAACCATCGAAATAGCTTTATCAGATTCTTAACCTTTGACATAATATTCATACCTTTGATAACAATAATCGTTCAGAGAGAGAAGAGTGAGAGGAAGTTCCAGCGATTTGCGATTCCGATTTGGGGGTTAGGGTTCGATTTCGTGAATAATCGTGCGATTTGGTGAATAAGCGAGGCGATTGAGGTGGTGCTCGTTGAGAGAGGCGACCGATGGTGGTGCTCAAAGCGAGTTTGTGTGGGAGCAAACAATCAATTCTATTCATCTAAACATGCATCGGCTACTCACACATATTCACACACTGTCATCACCAGATTTAGCCCAAAGAGAAATATTTTTAATGACTAATGAGTAAGAATATAAACTGATTTTGCATTTGATCTCATGCATGCACATAACAACAAAAAAAAAAAAAACTTAGGACATCAGGATCCTCCCCCCCACACTTAAAGTTGAGCAGTGTCCCCACTGCTCAATGATGAATTTTTTTTTTTAAAAAAAAAAAAAAAATTGGGGGAGGAACAATCAAACAGAACACAGACAAACAAACAACTACTATCTTCTAACCATCCAACGTTGAAACAGACGTTATCACGTTGGACAGTTGTTTATTCTTACTAAAATTAAAAACTAAAATTACTCTACTGCTAAAAATAAAGGGCTAAATTACTTGTTCAAAGCACCAAACCTGAGCCTTCCACTCTGCCGGGTGGGGATGCCGTCTTGACCGGTCGCCTTCTTCTTTTTCATTTAAACCTTGCCCAGACAACAGACGTGCCAACGTCTAGTGTACACTGAGACGTTATAACGTCTACCACACTTGAATCTCTCCTTCCTTCAGCTTCCATTCCTTCACAAAATCAAAATTTTAAAAGACAAAATTTGTTGGTTAGTTAAAACCATTGGGTTGCCTCCCAAGAGCGCTTGCTTTAAGAGTCTTCAGCCAGACTTCCTCTTTAGCGTTAGAGGTCTTGAGGCTTGGTGGAGACTTTGTCCCTCACCACATGTGCTCCACAGTATTTCTTCACCCTTTCATCATTGATCTTCAGTGTGGAACAAGTGGTTTCTTCAAACAGATTCACTATCTTGTTAGGATACACCTTCACCAACTTGAAAGGTCTTGATCTCCTAGATTTGAGCTTCTTAGGTAAAGATTTAAGCCTTGAGGTGGATGATAAAACTTGTCCCCATTCAATGAGCTTTCTTTTGAACTCGTTTTTGGTGAATTTTGGTGGTTTGGTGGCAATGGGCCAACGTGAAGATTGCGGACTTAGGTTTTTCTTAACCTTACGCTTGCGTCTTGGTGAATTACCAACCGCAACCACCTCTTCATTTGGAACCAAGCGCTTAGAAGGCGTTACAACGGCGGATGTTATAACGTCGATGAGTTTCCCTTTCTTTTTTGCCGAGGTTGTTGTAATGGTTCTTTTTCTGGTTCAGGTTGAGTGGGGGGTGGTTGTGGAATGGGTTGGTCTTGTGGTTTAGATTGTGGTGTTTTGGGGGTATTTTGGTCATGAGTGAATGGTTCTTTAGGTGAGGGTTGGGGTTGTTTGGCTTTTGGTGATGGTGGTTTGGGCTTGGCTGCTTTGGATTGTTTTTGAACCACATGGTCACGGGCAACCACATAAGAACATTCTTCTGTGTGAGGCTCTGGATACTTGAGTCCGTTGAGAACATTGAACTTGACTTCTTGGTCATTGACTCTCATGATCAATTCTCCTTTCTACACATCAATGATTGTCCTTCCAGTAGCTAGGAATGGTCTCCCCAGAATGATAGGAACTTCTTTATCTGCATCAAAATCTAAAATAACAAAATCCACTGGAAACACAAACTTGTCAACTTTAATCAAAACATCTTCTAATATGCCCTCAGGATATACTCTACTTTTATCAGCTAAAGTTAGGCTTAAAGAAGTAGGTCTGGCAGTTCCTATACCAAGTTTATCATAAATGGATTTGGGCATCAAGTTGATACTTGCTCCCAAATCACACAAAGCTTTTAAAATGTAAAAATCTCCAATGGAGCATGGTATAGTGAAACTGCTAGGATCCTTGAGTTTTCTAGGAAGCTTATTCTGCATAATTAAACTACATTCCTCAGTTAAAGCAACAGTTTCAAACTCCCCTAGCCTTCTTCTCTTGGTGATGATGTCCTTCAGGAACTTGGCATAGTTTGGCATCTGCTGTAGATCTTCTACCAAAGGAAGGTTGATGTGTAGCTTCTTGAGCATCTCCATGAACTTGCTGAATTGCTTGTCTTCATGTGCTTTCTTTAATCTTTGAGGATAGGGTGGAGGAGGATATTCGTGTACAAGCCTAGGCACGATCTTGATTCTGGTTCAAAAGTAGACGTTGTAACGCCCGGTTTAGACATCACAATATCTGAAGTATCCTTCTCTTTTTCTCCACTTGTGCTCGTCACCTTCCCTTTCTCTTTTTCCTCTCTCTGCACCTCTTTCTCCACAGGCATAGTTGGTTCAGGGTATTCAGTACCACTTCTCAATGAGATAGCATTTACCTGTGCATTCACCCCATTATTACCATTTGAATTGGATGATGGTGTTTCAGTTGTAGATGGGAGAGATCCATTCTGCCTTTGAGTAAGAGCTGAAGCTATCTGCCCAATTTGGTTTTCCAGAGTTTTGATTGAAGACTCATGAGTTTGCAAAGTTGTCTTACAATCACTTATGAAGCTTTTTATCATGGCTTCCAAGTTGCTATTGTAGTTATTCTGCACATACTGCCTCTGTTGTTGTTGTTGAGGGGGAAATCCTGGAGGTATTGCAGGAGCAGTATTGCTAGCATTCAAAGCATTGTTGTTTCTCCAACCAAAGTTTGGATGATTTCCCCAATTTGAGTTGTAAGAGTTGGAGTAGGGATCATTACCTATGTTTCGAGATACAAATTTTTCTGATGAGGTTGTAGGGACACTCTTCGTAGACATGCCCTTCTTCACAATAGACACACACTACTCCCCCAGATGGTGTTGGTTCAACAGCTGCTGCAGTCTGTCTCTCAGACGTGGCCACGTTTGGTGTACTTAAAGTTTTGATCATGTTGGTTAAAGTAGCCACTTGAGCAGAAAGAGCAGTTACTTCACTTATTTCATGGACACCGCCTTCTTTCCAGAGTAAATCTATCGGATGGCCAATGAGAGTTATGAGTGGCTATGTCATCAATAAGCTTGCA
Organism: Oxytropis ochrocephala; assembly: GCA_020916435.1. Taxonomy (NCBI): domain Eukaryota; kingdom Viridiplantae; phylum Streptophyta; class Magnoliopsida; order Fabales; family Fabaceae; genus Oxytropis; species Oxytropis ochrocephala. The sequence continues at coordinate 56,492,577 of CM037088.1, forward strand.
TGCCTCAGAAAAGGACATGTTCAGAATGACACCACCTGATGAAGCATCAAGTATCAACCTAGTGGGTTGATCTAGACCATTATAGAAAGTCTCCATTTGAATCACCACGGGAATGCCATGGTGTGGGCACATTCTCAGTAATTCCTTCCACCTTTCCCAAGCCTCAAATAGTGATTCCCCTTCCCTTTGTTTGAAGGAAGTGATATCATTTCTTAGTTTAGCATTTTTGTTAGGAGGGAAATACTTTGCAAGGAACTTTTCTGCTAGCTCATCCCAAGTATGAATTGAATTTGGCTCCAAAGAGTTCAACCAATTTTTGGCCTTATCCTTGAGTGAGTATGGGAAAAGCTTCAATCTAAATGCATCCTCCGAGACTCGGGGATGATAAAGTTCTTTGCACACATCAGAAATTGCCTTAGGTGAGAATATGGATCCTCTGAGGAAACCTCCAAATTGGCTGCGGTTTGCGGCATTTGGAACATCATTGGCTTGAACTCAAAGTGACCCAGTATGAAGGGTTGGTCTTGCAATGCCTGTTTGTAAATGAGCGGGGTTAAGCACGGCATAGTCACGCATAGGCCCTGCCCCGAGTCATTGACCATATCTTGTGGTCTGCATTGATGAGTTCTTGCCTTTGGTAGTGTTCATCATCAACAACTATTGTCTCTGTATGAGTTTGTGGTCCACGACCTTGTCCTCGACTCCTCTTGGTGTATGTCCACCTCTAGAACCGGTGTTATGTTCGGACATGGTTGGGTGTTATTCTTTATTGTTGTTGCCTCCTTCTTAACATTTGTTGTCTCCTTAGTTATCTCGAAAGTTCTTTCGAGTTCGGATCAAACTTCGAGTTGATTCACTCCTTGGTTGAGTTGAACTAGAGCTTGAGTTGGAACTAAGCATCTGTCACGTAACGTTCACTGTTCAAACACGAAACAACAAACAACACAGTAAAAAATTTTCAACTTGTGTTCTAATGCTTTGAACAATAAAAATTACAACAATCCCCGGCAACGGCGCCAAAAACTTGTTGCGTTCGTGTGGTATTCGCAAATATAGTGCAGGTATACACGTCGTACAAGTAATAAAGTGAATATAAGTAAGAGATCGTTCCCACGAGGATTGGTTGTACTTTCAAAGTTCAAGTCTTAAAAACACAAGTGAAACAAGTAACAAATCGGCACTAAAAGTTGGTGTTAAAACTAGGAACATAAATAAAACAAGTAAATAAGATAGTGGTTGTGAATATGGATGAGAATGAGTTGAATTGTTGCATGCAAGTAAATCCTCTCTAGTCAGATGTTATAACGTTTACACGTTATTACATACAAATGTTATTCTCAGTATAGACGTTACACGCGTCCGAACATTTGTTGTAAAAGAGTTGTGCTTTTCAAAGACAAAACGCCGAGCTTCAAGTACTAGAATGTCCTATGTCTAGGTTCTAAGTAGGCTGCTCCCGTATTTTAAGCACCTACAAACAATGTTCTATGAACTATTATCCGTTTCTATGTCTAGACTTAGATAAAAATGCCTAAATGTCTTTAGTGCACCTTTTCGTTCATATAAATCTTTGAGTTCTTTTCATAGACCATGTCTGCACTCTATGAATCTACCTATTTTAAGAGGCCAACCTCAAAACAAGTTTGGAAATATTATCATGCAAAGATTTAAAACATGTAAGCGTCAATACTTCATAACATTTAACTAGAAATTCATTACATGCAAAACAACAACCCAACTACAAAATGTTTAGCTCATCTTTGAGCATCTTTCTGAGAAATATAAGGAGTTAAAATCCAAATACCAAACATAGAGGAAAAGATATCGAGTGCAATGAGATACGCCTAAGTAACTTTCCCGCATGCGATCTGTAGAGACGTTACAACGTCCCGAGCTTCACAGTAGTGGTTATGATTGGAAATGGAGTTGAGTAGAGTTCAAAACCGAAAGTGCGTGTCCGTAACTTCGTTTTGAGAACTCTTTCAACAATGGAGGAAGGTAGATGATGAATGTATGGGTGGTATGATGCGGTGTGTGTGCATGTCCCCTTAGAGAGAGAGATAAGTCTTGTAATTATAGAAAAAGGGGTCACATGTCATTGATGTCATTTGCCCACCTACCAAACTGTTTGCATACGAATCGACATCAGATGCGGCTACTACAAGCGTCATCTGCGTACAAGACCGAGAAGAGAGAAGATCTTCTGACTTGTTGAATCTTTGACCATCATTATTAGTGCAGCACAACTGAGATATTTCTTTCTTGCTTTGCTGCCTTTCGTAGACGTGGTGATGGACGTTGCGACGTTCGGCTTTTTACTACACAAACACAAGAAGCTTCAAAATGCTCACAAAGGCACCAATTGGTGCCAAAATGCACAGAACTCGTAATTTAGCCCCTAGCTAACTAAGAAACAATAAATTAACAGAAAACTAATAGAATCAACCTACTATTGCTAGAGAACTTGCATGATTTATCTTTGAATAAGTATAAATAACTCATATAAATATGAGTTATCAGTGCGCGACGGAGGGTGTGGTGCGAGACGGCGTGAGGAAGGGTGAGAGAGCGTTCGTTCGTCGGTGAGTGTGGTGAGAGTGATGAAATGTGTTTGAAGGAGAGAAGGAGAGAAGAATGCGCGTTTAGAAAATAAAAGGGGCCTTTAGTGCCGGTTGTTAAGAAAACCGATACTAAATGGGTTTGAAGAGAAGGAGATAACACACATTTAGTATCGATTGTTTAAAAACCCGATACTAAATGTGTTAAAGACACACATTTAGTATCGGTTGTTTAAACAACCGATACTAAATGTAAGCGTGAAAATTGAAAACTTCAATTTAATTTTCAAAATTGCCACCGCGTCTACATTTAGTATCGGTTGTTTAAACAACCGATACTAAATGGTGCTGTCTAAAGTCACTTTTGCACTAGTGACGTGTTCATCAACTTGTTCCATTGACAACCTAGAGTAAACACGCAGCAACTGAAAACAAAGAAAGATGAGGATGGGGGACAATTTGAGAGGCGGAGTGGGGGGGTATTCTCGCCTCAAATTTCTTCACCATTGTCACCCCAAGAAATAATCAAAGAAATTTGGGTTTGGTTCATGTGAATCATTTTGAAATGTCACGGTGTAAAAAGTGATGAATTTTTATATTGAAGAATATTAATTGTACTTATTAATTAAATATGATCAATATTGAATTATTTTATGTTTGCTTTTGTCTTTTCATGCAAACACAAACATAAAAATTTAAATATTAATAGCTTTAGGAAAATCATTATTTTTTTTAGTAATTACTAAGGTAACTATTAGTTATTTTTTTGAATAAACTGGGTATCCTCTGCGCGCAACTGCAGAGACTAATCCCTCAAGCCGGGTAGGACCATAATGGGCGGTGCCAAAGCCCAAGACTGGTTTCGAATCCAAGATCTTGGTTAAGTTGGAAGAGACCCCTACCCTTTCACATCCAAGAGCTCTTGGGTTATTAGATTTCTATAATAATGGTAATATAATTTACATTTATTTAAATATAATTAATTTTAGAGAATTATTAGTGGGATCCCTACGGTGATTGTCCAATAAGGAGCCCTACAGGTGGGGAATTTTTTCCCGTGGGTATGAGGACGGGGGAGAAAATCCCCCCACAATCAATTTGGGATTGGGAACAGGGACCAAATCTATGCCCTGAATATATTACATAAATATTCTTATTATATATATATATATATATATATTAATTATAAGTAATTGTTTTTTTAGTCTTTTTATGTGTTTTTTGATAAAAAATATTAATAAACATTTTAGTGGTGCGAATTTTATATTTTTATTCTTACTTTTATACTTTTTAAATATTAAAATATCAAAGCAAGAATTTTTCTCTCTTTTGTAACAAAAAAATATATCAAAGTAAGAGTAACTTTTATATTCTATATTAAAATGTGAAATTATTCATTTTTGGGTCTTACTTTATATATATTTTTCATTTGATTTATATTTCAATTCATATTTTTGTTAATTTTTAATAATTTTGAGGTCTTCCCCACAGGGACCGTGGGGATTTGTAGGGAAGACCTCACCCCCTAGATGAGGATTGGGGATGGGGATAGGGACATTTTGAGTAGCGGGGACAGGGAGTGGTGGAGTATTCCCCGCATTAGCTCTTCCCCATTGACATCCTAAGGAATAGTCGAAAAAATCCGAGTTGGGTTCATGTGAATCATTTTAAAATACCACGATATAAAAAGTGATGAATTTTTATAATGAAATATTTATTCGACTTACTTATTTAATTAAACTATGCTCTATATTGAATTATTTTCTTTTTTATTTTTGTCTTATGCAAACTCAGAAATAACAATTTAAATATTAATAGTTTTAGGAAAAACGTTATTTTTTATTCATTACTAAGTTAACTAATAGATTTACTAAATATAATAATTAATTCATAATTTGCCTAAGCTTTAAATAAAAATATCCAAAAAATAGTTCTGTCATTTTATTGTTTTTTGCTTTCATTTCATGGGTTATGTTGTGAGCTACTCTTTTTCATTGCACCAAATTTGTTCGATTTTATTTATTTGTTTTTTATTAGTATTATGATTGTTATTTTTAATTTTATTATTTTCTATTCCATAACTATCCATATTATTAAAATATCTTAATTATTTAAAAAATTTACAATTTCAGACATCAATTTTCCCATGCATCGCACGGGTCAGGATACTAGTAAGCTATAAGCTCAAACGCTACTTGAACTAGTGTTTCAAAAAATGCTATAAGCTACCTCAGAAACGCTATCCGCTACTACTTACCAAACACCTCTATTTTTTTCATCCGCTATAAGCTAGTCAAATCTGTTACTCAAATCCGCTATAAGCTAGCGGATGAGACTTGCCAAATAGAGCCATAAGCTCTCTAGCGGATACTCATCGTAGGTATTTATGCAAACATTTAACATTTTTCACTAGTTTATAGCGTTCTTTGAAACGCTACTTGAGCATATAGTTGATAGCTTATAACTTATAGCATTTTATTTTTTCTTCCGTTTTTACCCTTATAACATTTTTTAAAAATTTCAAATAAATTAAAATTTATTTTAAATACATAACAGATTTATCATTTTAATAGACAAATATTGTTCTGTACCTTGTTGTCTTTTCCGGGTCGGTCTAGGACTGCAGTTGGTAGTGCTCTTGGTCGGGTCGGATCTCTGTGTGTTTGAATGAGGGAGTACCTGCAAAGACACTCCGACGCTCAAGTCATGTAGAGAATCGTGGAGGTTTGCAGGGTGAAGGAAAACGTACCTCAAGTGATTATTAGAGCCACTATTTATAGAGTTTGTGTGATGGGGCTCTGAACCGTTAGATCGTTCGGGAGGATTTGAGCCGTCGAGGCTTAGTGGATCGGGCCTTGGATGTGGATCCAAGGAAATGGACTGATCTGAGCACAACATTGTGCATGGACCTCTAGGTCCAAGGTGGAGCGTTGGGTCGTGGACCTACAGTAACTGGTCAACAACCCGGGTTCCATTGGCTAAGTGGCCCGTGGCCCATTCCAAAACAAATACAGTTTTAAAAAATACAAAACGAATTTATCTATTAAAATGATAAATCCGTTTTTTGCATTTGTGAAAAAACAGATTTATCATTTTAATAGATAAATCCGTTTTTAAAAAATACAAAACGGATTTATTATCTATTAAAATGATACATTTGTTTTGCAAAAAAATGCAAAACGGATTTATCAAACTAAAAGATAAACTAATTTGTTTTGTATTTTTTTCACTAAGGGTATGTTTGTGAGAGGGATTTGGGAGGGTTTTGGAGGGGAGTGGTGTGGTGGAAAGTATGCAAGTATACATAGTCACACAAGTAATAAAGTGATAAGAAAGGTCGAACCCACAGGGATTATGTATTGTAAAAGTTTGTATATTCAGAGTGTACACTTAGTGTGTCTACACTATGCACTATTTTTTGGTTTGGAGTTTTCAAAGTAAGTAAAAACAATATAAACAGTAAAGAGTGTAAGGAATCAGTTGGATAAAGTAGTTGAAATTTTTTCACCAAGTAAATCACTTCTAAGTGTTTTAGTGGAGTGTAGTGTAGGAACACATAATGCAGCTGCATTAGTGTGTGCCTGTCAGCACTTTTTTCAGAGTTTCATTACAAGCTTCCTATGTCTATGCATGCTAAATATGTTCACTCTTGTCTTTTTAACCTCCTCCTGTATCACCCTAAGAACTATGTTATCCTATGTCTAGGACTTAACATTGTTTTAACAATCAATCCTTATTAAAACAAGTTTAACAAGTTGATGTTACAAACATTCATTCCTATTAATTCTTGAGTTCATAAATGTAGCTCATGTCTGCTGCCACAAGTTTACCTATTCTAAAGTGGTCGATTCCAGAATAAGCTTTGAAAGAAGTATTACACAAGAATTAAAATGCATACACTACATAAACCATAACATATTTAGAAGTTTATTACAAGGTTATAACATCTCAACTTAAGGGAATTTAGCTCATGTTACTCATAATATAATAGAAAGAATCTGCAAAGAGCATAATCAAATGAGTAATATAGCAAAAGAACTTAAAAGGAGAGAGATTACTCGAATAGAAGATCTTTTGCATGAGTTTCCCAAGTTGAAGTACAATATGAGTTCCTTACACAAGTTTCCTTCAAGTAGAAGTGAAGGGAGTGGTTGTCAAGCACCTCCTTACCTTCATTCTCTTCAGAAACGTAAAAAAAAACTAAAACTAAACTAAACTAAAACTAAGTGATCCTTTCAGAAACAAATGAAGAAATACAAATGAAGGATCAAGGATGATTTGTAAGTGAAGATATGGCCTCTATTTATAGGCACGAAAGCTTTCCTCCCTTGAGGGGTTTCCTTTGGCGTGAAAGATCAACCGATGGGACCAACCATGGTTAGTTGTAGACAACCAATCAAGCAAGTAGCTCAGGTTTGGTCGCTTGCATGGAGAACACAAGGGGAGGTCCAATGGAGAAGTGCCATATGTCTTTTGGGATAAGTGAGCCTTGCAACTTGATTTTTATGCTTATCGTCGACTTCTGCAAGTGGCTCTGCTCCAGGTGACTAAGCATGACGTCACAATTCAAGTGTGGAAGCATCAAAATGGTCCTTGGATGTTTTGGTGCAAACTGCTAGATTTTGCAGGTGTAGGCAGTGTTTCCACTCCTAGTGTTTCCACTCCTGGTGTTGGCAGTGTTTCCACTCCTAAAGTAGCTGCACTGAACAAAAACATCAAACCTAACAAGATATGTGCATTATTCCTAGTTTACTCTCTTAATCCAATTGAATCTTTAAAATGTTGTTTCTTAATAAATAAACTATATTTATATATTAATGTATTTGAAAATAAACAATAACCTAAGTTAAATAGATGAATAACTCTATATAAAATAGAGTTATCAAGGAGAGCTTTGGAGGGCTTGGTCTATATATTGTAATATCTATTTGATATTTTAAAATTTTGAAAGAATAACATGATAAATAATGATGAAATATTGTTAATGACATTTTATTTTTGCTTAGAAACACTTTATAGCTACCTCAAATTGAAAATCAAGCCCTCCCCTTCTCTCCCCTCCAAAACACTCCATCCAAATACCCTGAGGCTGAAGGGTATTTTTGGTTTTTCACTATAGATGGGGGGGGGGGGGGTATGAGGTATCATTGTGAGGGTAAAAAAAACATCCAATGTACTCTACTACTGTAATTATTTCTTTCAAGTTTGTTTTATCAAACCAAAAAAAGTCTAAATCCTTGAAGAATTTTTGGTGAGTACGGACTTTGTTGGCCTTAATTCATTCATTCTGGAACTCGCACAGTTGTTGGCTTTACTCCTCTTTGCATTTAATGTTTCAACCACTTTAATATCTATCCAAAATCCTCTTTATTAGTCACTAATGTATAAGTATAAAACATACATGATCTCTTTATAGATGTGATATTGATTAATTTCAGTATTACGAACAAAAACATACATGACTTATATTCAAGTATAAAACTTTTTTTGTATTCAAAAAGATGTCATTAATTTCAATGTAGATAAGTCATCAAAGTTCCTAATCGTTCAATACAGATCTCTTTATAGATGTGATATTGATTAATTTTTGTTACGATAGATTCTCTAAATTATGCTTATATTTTTCTCACACATGCAATTTAACATCCTTACAAACACTAAAAAAAATTGAGTCAAAAAAAAAACTTTGTAGTACCTTTCAATCAGTACTGAATTTAGGGACTGAAAGGTATTAATGAGTACCTTTCAATCATTTTCCCAAGTCTTCAATTGTTCAAAATCATATTACATATATAGACTTCAAACCGGCACATCTCATCTTAGATGTTTTATATGACTATTTGAAACTAATGTCTAAACAAATAAACCTTGAAGAGTAAAGGGAAGTTGGTCAACAATAATCAGATAAATGTCATCCCTTGAATGAATATGGTTGACATGAAAAAAAAAAAAACATTCAAACTTATTTTGTTCCAAATAAGAAGCCAAAATCCCATCTTCCTTCGCTTGCACCCTACGACCGAAGACAAGGAAATCGTCATCCTTGCCGGTGGCCTCGCCTCTTTAGGGTCTTCCATGTCTGGATGGTATTTTTCATGCTTCTTGTAATGCTTAGATAATGTCGATTCCTACATTTTGAAAAAACACTTAAGACTCGCAACAGATCCAAAACAACAACAGGTTCCAAAATGGAAAACCAACAAACAACCTAATATGAAGCACCATAACTTCATATTATCCGCTTTCCAAGCACCATAACTTCTGAAGTTTCTTCTCGAGTGTGTTGGGGTTTCTTCACAGATGACGGACTGCTACTTTCAACCTGCATTCAGCACCAAAAATTGTACATTTAGAAACCATTGTGAAAAAACTATTCACTCTTGTAAAATTTCAACATGACCAGAAGATAGACCAACAATATTATTCTATATCTGAAAGATCAAAATGAAGATGAAATGCTCATTCTCTTTATTTCACGGGGTAAATCTTGATGCCATTTCGCAGGAAACTATACCTACAATTCTAAATCAATGTTAAGATTTTAGATTACCTTAAACTCTACTTGAATGTTTTAGTAAAGAATACTACACTCACTTATATACAAAACCAAGAAAGTTTTGAATCAATTCTCATTAAATTCGCATGGCATCCACCCAAGGAAGCTATTAATGCATCCAAGTCCCACAACTAATTGCTAAAACCGAAAAGTGTCTCAGTCCACCCCTTATGCAGAAGTTTCTCAGCCTGCCTCTCCTCCAAAAGTGACTAATCAGCCCTTCTCTTCTCGCCAATTGAATCATCCTTCCCCTTCTCCAATTGTGTCTCAGCCCGCCTCTTCCTCTTCCATTAATGAAGCTTATAGGAATATTGGTCAGGCCGACATGTACGAGAAATACATGATGAAGGATAAAGACCTTATCATAATGTTTGATGAAGAAATTTTTGGATTTAGCGGTCCAGTAATAGTCGGACGTGAGGATATCCGTGCTGTATGTGATTCGGATGAGGCAACCGGTATTGTTATGAATATATATGTCAGGTGTCATACCCCAATTTTGTCCGACTTTTCGAAAATTAAATAGGAAAAAATATTTTTGTAAACCCCAATATTGACTGGTGTTTTTCTCGTTTTTAAAAGAGTTCAAAAATATGTGTGCACGGACTTATTCTCGTAGTGCGTATTTAAGTTGCCAATCAGGTGCGTGTTTGCCGTACGAGAATTACGCTAATCGCGAGTATCTTTCGAAAGTCGTTAGTAATTTAACATTATTACTATCGTGTGGTTATCATTATTGTTATTTGTATTAGTAGTTATAAACAAATAGAGAAACACCAAAAATAATCAAATAGTTAAGCTTGTCTAAATCTTTCTTTATTATCATTAAAAATAATACAAAATTACATGTTTTTGTTACACATCAAAAAATAAAAATAATATAGAAAATTTAAAGGCAAAAGGCCAAGCAAGGCAGGCAGCGACTTGTTGTTATTGTTGCAGCTCATGAAGCCATTTTGAGGATGAAGCTCAAGCTTCTTTTCTCCTTGTCTTTTAGCTTTTTCCATTTTTGTGAACAAACATTTCAGCCCTTTGACCTATCCCCATAGCTGATGCCTTGCCTTGCAACAGAAAATTTATTTTGAGAATGAAGCTAAATGCTCCTTCTCCTTGTCCCCTTGTTCGTTTTCTACCTTGAGCAAGAAACATTGAGCCTTTGCAAAGAACCACCTCCACCCTTTTCTTTGTTTGCTGCATTCCCAGTCCTTGTCCCCCTGAGAAGTTTTTCCCCACTCAAATACCACACCTACACCACACCAAATCCATATATAAATACAGTCATACACACAGAACCAGGGGGAGAAAAAAATAGCAAAAAAAACACACGCAGCATACATACATACACTCAGCAAAAACACAAAAAAGAAAAACCAGAAAACAGATCAAGGGGGAAGAAGATTGAGAGAAGAAATCAAAGTGAGAAAAGTGGAAGGAAAATAACACTGTCTCTGATATAAACTCACCACCATCATCTATTCCCCCCTCTCTCAGAGACTCTCTCCCTCCCCAACAACAAATACACCTCTACCATACTCTCCTCCATTTTTACACAACAACCACCATAGCCACCTTCTACCTCCGCTCAAACCTCCAAAACCGAGCCAATACCCATCGCGGAATCACCACCACCGCCGCTCTTCTCCATCGTCGCATGAAGCAAACCGGAGCCTCACCGGCGTCGGTTCTCTCTTCCGTTCTGCTCCTCTAGTTTAACGTCCGCCGCGCCTCCTCTCTCCCTGGTTCGCTCTCGTCTCCACCATCTTCGCCTCCGTCGTCACCACCGTAAACCGCCGCATCTCTCTCTGGTTCGCTCTCTCTCTCTCGATCGGCTTCTTTCTCTTTCTAACAGAAGAAGAAGCAAACGGCGCAGGAGGAAATGTTAGACTTAGGTTTTGTTTCATGTTTCAGCATGTGGGCCTTTCATTGCTTTTTTTTTTAAAGTTTTTTTTTTAAAATATCTGATTGTTAATGACACTCCCCTCACGTTTTGGTTGCACCCCTACAGCTAGTTGCACTTCTGTTTTACTATCTCGCCCCCTTTCTTAATGTTGCAATCTTTATTTATTTATTTGTTTATTATACTATAATACTGTTGCTGACAAACCAATATCTTTTTAAAATCAAACGTTGTTAGTAGTCTTGTGAAGCCTTTGCTTGCATGATTATTAACAATGGGGTACTAGTGGTGATCACTTGGAGCCTTCGCTCAATTGATCACCGTGAATACCTAATTTTCCTAAAGATTTTCACTAAATCAAAAACTTTGGTAGTAGTCTTGCGAAACCTTTGCTTGCATGATTATTAACAATGGAGTGCTAATGGTGGTCACTTGGAGCCTTTGCTCAATTGATCATCATGAAAGCTCGATTTTCACAATTAAACAAAATAAAAAACAAAAACATTTCCTAGACAAACCAAGAACTACATTGCTTTGAATTCTCCATCGCATCGGGAGATACGTAGGAGTGGATCCCCTCCATCAAGCGCAAAAATTAAAGATTTTTCATTAATTCACTCATAAACAAAAAAGGTAAAAAACAAAGCATTTTCCAAATCAACTCCGCAAATCACATATTTAATTAAGGCAACCCTTCTTTGAAGGGACGTTATGGGGTGCTAAAACCTTCCCCGTACGTAACTAGACCCCCGAACCCAAATCTAATGGTTCCAAGACCATTGCTTTCCGAAAAAAGGTTTTTTTCAATGTTTTACCATTAAAAAATATTGGTGGCGACTCTAAAATCACGTTGTACGAGGAAAAGTCCCTCCAAGGATTTTTCGGGGTGCAACATCAGGTATTATGTAATTGAATGTGCGATTTGCCTTGCTGATTTAATATGCTTTGTTTTACCTTCATTGTAACACCCCCTTATATTATTTACTATTTTAATAAATAAAATCAGAGTTCCAAAAACTTTTCCACGCACCTCCAAGAGAGTGCTACATTTAATCAAAACCTCACAAAATAGCATTTAGGAAACTCAAACGCAACTAGTGCGTGATATGTATAACATATCCAAGTGGGGCGAACCCTCCAAGAGAGTGCTACATTTAATCAAAACTTCACTTTGGCCGAAGCCCACTTCACTTTATATGCATGCTTTATGTGGCCACATGACAATGCATCACAACACAATACACTTACCACATCAATTATTAACTCATCACTTTCCACTTCGCAATTCCACTTCGCTCACAATATTTGGCCGAAGCCTACACATCACTTTATCCTCACCACAACATCACACTTCATTTATTGGAGCGCCTTCACTTCCTAAGGACTAAATTCTCACCTAAGGACTATCTTGGCACCTAAGGACCATTCCCACACCCTAAGGACCATTTTAGCTCCTAAGGACTAATTTGACACTTAGGGCTATTTTGACAACAAGGGACCATTTGGACATCAAGTGACTATTTTGAAAAATCAAGGGACTAAAACATCACTTAGACACCATTGGGCACAACTAGGCGCCAAGGGGCAGCCAATTTGGCGCCCCATACCGTGCCATGACTGAGCACACACACACACACTAGGCAGCACGCACATAGGCGCCGTGTGGCGCCACACTTGGCGCCCGTGTCACAACTCACGCACACACAGCACACTCATAGCGCACACACAGGCGCCAAGTTCCCAGCGAACTGGCACCCTGTGCCTAGACATGCACGCACACGCACTACCCAGCCACTGCACCACACACACAGGCGCCAAATTCTAGGGAATTGGCGCCCCCTGCCTGCACACCGTGCCACATTGCCCAGACACACTCACCAGGCGCCAAATTCCCAGGGAATTGGCGCCCCTGCACCCACGCACGTCCCTGCCAGCCACATGAACAGCAGACATGGCGCCTAATCGCCCAAAGAACGCGCCCCCGTTTTCCCAAAGAACCCAACCGACGGCAAAGACATGACTAGCGCCATTTCCCTTGGAAAGTGGCGCCCAAACACTATTCACACACTTCACTAATAATTTCTCACATCCATGCCCACTCCAACAACATTTTTATCCAACATTCAACATCCAATTCAACAATATTCAAGTAGGCATTTAATCAACATCATTTAATCAACATATTCTCATATTTCTTTTCATTGAAACATTTAATCAAACACATGGCATGCATACTTGGCAACACATTATTTCCAACATCAAACATCATGGTATCACCAATTTAAACATCAAATACAACAACAAACATATGATTAACACAAAATTCACACAAACAAACCATCCTAGTGCTACTCCACACATAACACATATCATACAACTTATTATAGATGTAAATGAGAGTCCCCTAACCTTGAATGAGTTAGAACTCCAAGCCAACACCAAAAACCACAAAATGGAGTATCCCCACCCTCCTTTTCAGCTAGAACCGAGATCTCTCCTCCCTTGGGTGAAAATGGAAAATCAAAATGGACAAGAATGAGTCTATAGAACTCATAGAAATGGAATAAGGAAAAGAAATGAGGAAGATTGAGACCAAAAACTCACTTACCAAGAGTCAAAGTGAGCAAGAAACCTTTTCCTCCCTCCCCTTGAAGTTGCGTCGGCCACACCTCTTCTTCCCTCCTCTCTATTCTTTTCGTTCCTTTCCTTCAAATGTGGGTAATGAGACCCTTCCTTAGGGTTTTAGGGGTTTTAGGCAATTGGGCTTGGGTCACTAGTTGACTTGGGCCCTTTATTAGTACCACCCTTTCTACTTATTTAGATACCCCCTGAAAATAAAATAAGATAAACTCTAACTTAATTATTCCACTCATTAAATTAGACCCCTTTTTGATAAAATAAACCCAACTAATTAATTAACTTAATTAAATGTTGCAAGCTTTAAATAAATAATTAAATTATTTTGGGCGTTATGTAACACCCCCTTACTCTCTTTAAATATTTAATTAAAAATCAGAGTTTAAAATTGTTTTTCTTTTAAAAGATACATCCTCAAGGGAATGCTACGTTCACCATACATATGACTTAAAGTTAGTCAACATTACTCTTTCATTAATAAAATATATTGCGTGTTACATATCACGACTTAAATGGGGACAACCCTCAAAAATACCTGTTTAGTTTTACAACAATCCAGAACTAGTTCACCAGACAAATGAATGAAAATAAGTTTAACTTATCCATTACATAATCAATACATACTCCAAAATAGTTTAATACATAAGTAAAATAACGATACTATACTCCCCATCCCTAGTCCGACTATACAGAGCTTGACACAATAACTCGGGAAGGCATAGGCACCTTCACTCAAGATCACCGCACAACACCTGTTTTGTCGCCACGAGAGCGAGCAACATAAAATGCTAGGGTGAGTCTCTTTGCATAAATAATAACAAATAATATAAGCATTATACGAGGAAGGAAATAAAACACACTTTACAACCATACTAACATACGTCACCAAAACAAACATCGAGAAGCCTCACTGCTCAAGTAATAAACACTCATCCTCAGTCATATAGCATTCAACTCCCACTCATCGGGAGACATCAATCAAATGTATGAGTGTATGCATGAGTGCAATGCAACCCAAAACTCTAGGGTATAATGCATGTGGATCCATCTCTTTTAGGCCACTCAAGGCCGCCACGCAGCATATCATCTCTTTTAGGCCACTCAAGGCCGCCACGCAGGCATATCATCTCTTTTAGGCCACTCAAGGCCGCCACGCAGGCATGTCATCTCTTTTAGGCCACTCAAGGCCGCCACGCAGGCATATCTGTCGCTGATGCATATGATTCATGAGACTCTATGAACAATGCATCACTCACAATCAACCATCTCTTTTAGGCCACTCAAAGCCGCCACGCAGCATATCATCTCTTGTGTTATTCCACAACACTAAACTCACCTAGGCCTTGCGCGTCACCACAACATTGCCTATTTCTCTTAGACAACCTCAATAGCACTAAGGCTAACGCCCATCTCACAGGACACCTCTACTCTGTAGGTAGTGAACAACTCAATCACTACAACTCAGTCACTACGTGAACCTCTCGTCATCTAGGACTAAAACGTCACATAAGGATCAACTGGAAGCACACAGCTCGTAGACAACCTCTAGGCAACTCTCAATTATATTGGACCACTTACTCAAGGCACAAAGCAACATCTCAACCGGCAACCACGGGCATGCCACTTGGACACCCTTGCCAGAAACACACACATCGATGCCTAAAGCATAAGGGCACACCACAATTGGTGCCCACACCATACTCACCACACGTCATTCACTTACACACAGCGCACACTGGTGCCACCCTCGCGCGCACGACCGCGCGCCCAAACACACGATCAAGTGCACCAAGGCACCCCAAGGCACACCAAGGCGCTTTGGACAGCCACAATTGGCGCCTCACCGCGCCACACATCCACACCTAGCCCAAACCTTTCCAAAGAACATCTGGCGCTAAGACCCCAGCGCAAGGGCGCCCACTTTTGGCGCCCCTCACATGCACACGCAAGCGTGAGACACACACACTAGCACTGCACGGGGTATTTCCGTCACTCTAGACTCAAAATTAGATCACTGTGGGTATTTCCGTCACTCTAGACTCAAAATTAGATCACGAGGCGGACACATCATTTGGACTCAAAAGGGTATTTTCCAGCAATCGTGTATACGAACTTAAAAATTAATTTAACATATCAAACGGTGTCGGAACTTCGCAAATAAATATTCCCTGGAAAGCTTAGGATGTCTAGTTTCTAAACATAATTTTCATTTATTTGTTTAAGTACTCCAATAGTACAGTTTTGCAAAACACCTCTCAGGGTACAGAATTTCGACAGATTCTATCAGCCAAATTGTAACCCAGTTTTCTCTTTGAATTATCAACCAAATGAAACGAAATACATATCTAAATTGAAGCCCCGTGAGTCTAGTTTTCAATGAGGTAAAAATCACTCTAAGACGAGTTCGGTGGAAAGAATTATGAACAAAACATTGCACCTATACCTATACGGGTTACTGCAGTTTTTTTCAGATTCGTCTACCCATTTTGTAAAAATATTTTCTCCGATTATCTCGACTCAAATTAAGCGAAACCAGTGCCTAAAATGAAGAGAATCGCGTCTACTTCCCAATGGAACAGACCCCAACCCAATCGGACAAACACTGAAGTCGCAATCACAAAAACACTGAACGCCTATCGTCACGGTTTCAAAACGGATTCTCAGCACATCACTCGCAAATCAATAAACAACAACTCGCAACAACTTCATCAAATCGCATATCAACAAAGCAACATCATGAATTTAACACCAAGATCACGATAAGACACATGGTTCACGAATTAAACAATAACATCATGAATTCGACAACAAAATCACGAAAACAAGACAACATCAATCATCAAAACAATTCACACATAACCCAATCAACACAAAACCAAGCAATTCATGTTCACCAAACAATCCAAATACACTTCAAACAACATATAATTTGCTAATCACTATTCATCATCTTCACCAAATAAATTAAATTACACATTCTAAAACCCATCTCATACAATTATTCATATTACAAATTATTATGAATGAAAAAGACCCCCTAACCTTTGCAAATTGAAGAATACAAGCTCTCCTTCCACCCACAACTCAACAATCACCAAAACCACCACCAATTCCATTTTGAGCTTCAACTCCCCAACAATGGCAAAACAACAAAAACTAGGAATTAGGGATTGATATTCACATCAATAGATAGAGGAGGAAAAATGGAAGAGAATGAGCTAAAAAGCCCCTTACCTAGTGCTAAGATGGAGAAGATCTCCCTTCCTCCCTTCTCTTCACCGTCGCCTCTCCCCCTCCTTTCCTCTCGGTCTCGCGCGCGTTCCTTTCTTTCTCTCTCGGTTCACTTTTTTTTCTTTCTTCTTCTTAATTCATTTAACCCACAACAATTCAATTGGGCCTAAATGGGTGGGCTCCTATTCGCACCCCCCTCAATTTAATTCAACTACTCCCTAACTTAATAATACCACCACTCTTTTATTTACTATTTCTCACCTCCATATTCAATTAAACACCTCATTCATTTAATTAAATATGACTAACCACATAACTCCTAAGTAATTAATTAAATAAATATTCAAATTATTTTCGGGGCGTTACAACTCTCCCCCACTTAGAATATTTTCGTCCTCGAAAATACTCACGAAACAATACCCAACTTCTCTACACTCTTACCCTTAGCAGATATTCTAACCTGTAGGGTATCCAGATCCTACTCTACTACTCAAATACCATCTATTCCGATGCAGTAACACTATACCCTCAACTACGATTTGCGATTAGCTTACCCTCTTTAAGTTTCCAATCTCTGGGGCTCACTTCCGACTCAACCTCCTAACCCAACCTATCTCATTCATCTAATGACCTACTCGTCGTCATTACTAATAATTCCATATCGAGTTCCATAACAACCGCACTCCCAGTGCACTTAGCATCAATACTGAACCATGTTAACATCAAACGGCATCTCGGCATCTCAGCATTTAGGTGTACGCACACTACAAAGAATTACCACTCCTCACTCCTCCGTTACTCACCTTGGTTACACTACACTTGAGCACTTCACTCTTAAACGTAACATTTCATCTCGGTAGATACACAGTATAACTTAACGTCTGCACTATAGCCACTACACCTCGACTCCCACGGATTTACCCTCCGACTTACCTATACAACACTTTGACAACTTCAATATTTCGACACTTCCACTCTAACTTAGAGAAATACACTTAGACATTACTCATTTCGACAACTCAGACTTCAACTTACCTACGTTTCAACAAACACTAACTTCGACTTACACTTTACCTCAATATCTCCACACTTGTACCATACTAGATTTCGACAATATATATATATATATATATATATATATATCTATTGCATATACTCTTCACTTAAATTCTTACACCTATTTCAACAACTTTGCTCTTCGACCATGCTTACATCCACTCTAACATTTTCTCAATTTCATTTACCCTCTAATCACACAATTCAATTACTACTTTGAACATGTATCAAAATTTCTAACGAAAATTCGGCAGAGTTTCCTCTGTAATATGGACATCCCAAAAATAATTTTTACCTGTTTAACCAGTCCAGAACATCAATTTTAAAACCAGAACATATCATACATTTCAATAGACAATATAGGTGCAATAGATTTTCAGCAGTGGTTCATAAACTTCGACAATTCCTTTAACATAGCAAACGTTATCGGAATTAAACAACCAAATATTCTAACACATGTCAACACATAAACACGCAAACCCATTTTAAAATTCTCTAAACGTGAGTAAAACTCACCTTTTTGTTTCAAAAGATTTTACCTCGTCAAACCATGAAATTATTGTAAGACCTCGTCATTTTCAAACAACATCCCTCCATGACCTAATCGGTCCTAAAGCTAAAATCATGTCACATTCTTGTAATAAAATTCTAAACAACTTGGAACAGAATTTAACCCAAATCTTGAAATCACGTTCATTCCCAAAAACACAGAATTTTCCAAGTACCGTTTCTTTTTGAAAATCATAGAATTCACAATTTTGTCCAAAAGGGAAAACTATACGCAACCCCAAATCTTATTATAACACTAAGCAGTTGCCACACAAACAACCACTTATTATTTTCAAAATTTAGTTTCCGACATAAACTCGGAAATTAGAAAAGTCAATCATTTCATTTTGCCAAAAAGGAGACTATACGCGAATCCTAACCTTAATTGTTATAACCAAGCACCGCATTTCATTTCAGTACATAACTTCAAAATAATTTTAGCACAAATCAAAATTAAACTCATGTGCATTACGTAAAACAATCAACCTATAGCAAATCTGTCAATCAAGGGTAACAAGATTCAACAAACAATCCTTCAAATATTGTCTATCCACTACACTTAGGCACACTACACCTAAGCACTCCCTAACCTCGGCCATTACACACTACACAATGCTTGGTACACTCTTTTGGCACCTCGGTTCTCTACACTACGTCACGGTAAGCTTCACTACACTTACTATTCAAACGTACCTAAACCTCGGTACTACATACTTTGTATCAAAACTCTATTTTCGGGTCACCAAAGTCTCACTCGATTATTCCAAACACCATTAATTTATCGATAGGGAACTATGCCATAACAATCATTTAAATACTAATGCTCCTATCTTATGTCAATCCATATCTAAACCACAAACAATGCCTCCCTCAGCTCGGCATTCCTACTCTTCGTACCGAACTTTAATCATTTAATCATCAAGGTTACTCATTATCATTTAGATCCTATATAGGTACTCCCTCGACTACCATACTTTTAAAAACGATTTCTCTACCTTAGGCTTCCCAGAACCCATATTTCTAAACTTTTTCCAAAAAGGCATGCTCTATTTTCTTTGTATGAACTTCAAATCCAAAGTGTCAATCCTTATTTTGACATCTCTCTACTATCAAAACCTCAAATCAAACTCAAACATCCATAAGGTATCTATGTATCTAAAAATTAATAATCAACCAACTTGCACACACCACTCAATCAATCAAGTTGAAATTAGTATATATTCAAAATTTATAATAATTACGAGTTATTGTCGCCTCCTTCATTGGGAATGAGTTATCGGGGTGATCAGTCCCTCCTACTCACGCATCCAACTAATTAAGGTCACAAAACTACGTCTTTTCAAAATTTACACCTTTCACATTGAAGGACTTTTTAACGATCCAGTAGCAAGGCGTCGTCACGATTCCTACTCCTTGGACGTCGTTAAAATGCTCTTCCAATCACACATACCTCACTTAATACAATCCAACAAATACAAGCAATTACAATCAACAATTTGCAAACAACCAAACAAAATCTCTAACAAAGTCTCGTTGGAGATCAACAAAGGATCTCTCGAGACACTACATTTCGACAAACTTGGCCGGACAGACCGAACTTTTGCTCGATACCAACTTGTAACACCCCCTTACTCTCTTTAAATATTTAATTAAAAATCGAGTTTAAAATTGTTTTCTTTTAAAAGATACATCCTCGAGGAATGCTACGTTCACCATACATATGACTTAAAGTTAGTCAACATTACTCTTTCATTAATAAAATATATTGCGTGTTACATATCACGACTTAAATGGGGACAACCTCAAAAATACCGCTTAGTTTTACAACAATCCGTAACTAGTTCACCAAAGACAATGGAATGAAAATAAGTTTAACTTATCCATTACATAATCAATACATACTCCAAAATAGTTTAATACATAAGTAAAATAACGATACTATACTCCCCATCCCTAGTCCGACTATACAGAGCTTGTGAGAATAACTCAGGAAGGCATAGGCACCTTCACTCAGTATCACCTGCACAACACCTGTTTGTCGCCACGAGAGCAGGCAACATAAAATGCTAGGGTGAGTCTCTTTGCATAAATAATAACAAATAATATAAGCATTATACGAGGAAGGAAATAGAACACACTTTACAACCATACTAACATACGTCACCAAAACAAACATCGAGAAGCCTCACTGCTCAAGTAACAAACACTCATCCTCAGTCATATAGCATTCAACTCCCACTCATCGGGAGACATCAATCAAATGTATGAGTGTATGCATGAGTGCAATGCAACCCAAACTCTAGGGTATAATGCATGTGGATCCATCTCTTTTAGGCCACTCAAGGCCGCCACGCAAGCATATCATCTCTTTTAGGCCACTCAAGGCCGCCACGCAGGCATATCATCTCTTTTAGGCCACTCAAGGCCGCCACGCAGGCATGTCATCTCTTTTAGGCCACTCAAGGCCGCCACGCAGGCATATCTGTCGCTGATGCATATGATTCATGAGACTCTATGAACAATGCATCACTCACAATCAACCATCTCTTTTAGGCCACTCAGGCCGCCACGCAGGCATATCATCTCTTGTGTTATTCCACAACACTAAACTCACCGGCCTTGCGCCGTCACCACAACATTGCCTATTTCTCTTAGACAACCTCAATAGCACTAAGGCTAACGCCCATCTCACAGACACCTCTACTGCGTAGGTAGTGAACAACTCAATCACTACAACTCGGGCCACTACGTGAACCTCTCGTCATCTAGGACTAAAACGTCACATAAGGATCAACTGGAAGCACACACGGCTCGTAGACAACCTCTGTGCAACTCTCAATTATATTGGACCACTTACTCAAGGCACAAAGCAACATCTCAACCGGCAACCCGGGCATGCCACTTGGACACCCTTGCCAGTAACACACACATCGATGCCTAAAGCATAAGGGCACACCACAATTGGTGCCCACACCATACTCACCACACGTCATTCACTTACACACAAAGCACACGGTGCCACCCTTGGCGCCCGATACCGCGCCTAACACACGTATCAAGTGCACCAAGGCACCCCAAGGCACACCAAGGCGCACTGGACAGCCACAATTGGCGCCCCTCACCGCGCCACACATCCACACCTAGCCCAAACCTTTCCAGCAACACTGGCGCCAAGACCCAGGCGCAAGGACAGCCACTTTTGGCGCCCCTCACATGCACACGCAAGCGTGAGACACACACACTAGCACAGGGGTATTTCCGTCACTCTAGACTCAAAATTAGATCACAGGGGTATTTCCGTCACTCTAGACTCAAAATTAGATCACAGGGGCAGACACATCATTTGGACTCAAAAGGGTATTTTCCAGCAACTGTACACGAACTTAAAAAATTAATTTAACATATCAAACGGTGTCGGAACTTCGCAAATAAATATTCCCTGGAAAGCTTAGGATGTCTAGTTTCTAAACATAATTTTCATTTATTTGTTTAAGTACTCCAATAGTACAGTTTTGCAAAACACCTCTCAGGGTACAGAATTTCGACAGATTCTATCAGCCAAATTGTAACCCAGTTTTCTCTTTGAATTATCAACCAAATGAAACGAAATACATATCTAAATTGAAGCCCCGTGAGTCTAGTTTTCAATGAGGTAAAAATCACTCTAAGACGAGTTCGGTGGAAAGAATTATGAACAAAACATTGCACCTATACCTATACGGGTTACTGCAGTTTTTTCAGATTCGTCTACCCATTTTGTAAAAATATTTTCTCCGATTATCTTGACTCAAATTAAGCGAAACCAAAGTGCCTAAAATGAAGAGAATCGCGTCTACTTCCCAATGGAACAGACCCCAACCCAATCGGACAAACACTGAAGTCGCAATCACAAAAACACTGAACGCCTATCGCCACGGTTTCAAAACGGATTCTCAAGACATCACTCGCAAATCAATAAACAACAACTCGCAACAACTTCATCAAATCGCATATCAACAAGCAACATCATGAATTTAACACCAAGATCACGCATAAGACACATGGTTCACGAATTAAACAATAACATCATGAATTCGACAACAAAATCACGAAAACAAGACAACATCAATCATCAAAACAATTCACACATAACCCAATCAACACAAAACCAAGCAATTCATGTTCACCAAACAATCCAAATACACTTCAAACAACATATAATTTGCTAATCACTATTCATCATCTTCACCAAATAAATTAAATTACACATTCTAAAACCCATCTCATACAATTATTCATATTACAAATTATTATGAATGAAAAAGACCCCCTAACCTTTGCAAATTGAAGAATACAAGCTCTCCTTCCACCCACAACTCAACAATCACCAAAACCACCACCAATTCCATTTTGAGCTTCAACTCCCCAACAATGGCAAAACAACAAAAACTAGGAATTAGGGATTGATATTCACATCAATAGATAGAGGAGGAAAAATGGAAGAGAATGAGCTAAAAAGCCCCTTACCTAGTGCTAAGATGGAGAAGATCTCCCTTCCTCCCTTCTCTTCACCGTCGCCTCTCCCCCTCCTTTCCTCTCTCGGTCTCGCGTGCGTTCCTTTCTTTCTCTCTCGGTTCACTTTTTTTTTCTTTCTTCTTCTTAATTCATTTAACCCACAACAATTCAATTGGGCCTAAATGGGTGGGCTCCTATTCGCACCCCCCTCAATTTAATTCAACTACTCCCTAACTTAATAATACCACCACTCTTTTATTTACTATTTCTCACCTCCATATTCAATTAAACACCTCATTCATTTAATTAAATATGACTAACCACATAACTCCTAAGTAATTAATTAAATAAATATTCAAATTATTTTCGGGGCGTTACACGTTACATCCATTCTTCCTACTTTTGTTCTATTTCCTATGTCATTTGCTTTCTTTGAGGTAAGCAATACGTGTAATTATTGTTGACTTCTTAGAATGGTTTATATATTGAAATGATGTATGCATGTTGAACCTTAGGGTAGACGACTTTTTGTCTGGACTGTTCATGGTCTTTCTTGCAGGTGGGGAAGGGTAGTTATTTCTAGGTGTTGTGCCCTCAACACACACTTCACACCCTATACTTGTGAGCATTGAGTGGGGCCTAAAACCCAAGGTCTGAACAGAAACCTAGGAGAGCGGGAACGATTAGTGACTGCCATTCGTAGACCTTTGTCTGTATGGCTCTCATGAAAGTTTCGCCCAAGAGTACGCTTTGTCATGATGCCTCACACACGATAGCTTTCTATGATTGTGGGTGTCATCGTGAGAGAGACTTTAACTCTTGGTTGCCATTGTGAGGAAGTGATTAGAACCTACATGGGAGGATTACCCTTTTCATCGACTTTAGACCCTAGGATTCCCACCCTTTGTAGGACACGGGGGCACGCCTTTGTTTGTTGCATTAGCTTAGGCATTCCTTTTCTCAAACTCTATTTCAAAATTGTAGAAAGTAATTTTTCTTTCCCCCTCATAAATACCTACATGGGGTGGCATGTAGCGTGTATCGTTGAAAATTATCAAAGTACCACCAATAACCTCATTTTCTTACAATTTTTCCATGTAAATAACACATCATTTCGCATTCACATCATTTTGCACCATTGCATTTGCATCTAACAAAATTTTGAAAAAAAACCTTCGTCATTTGCATTTTTCATGCATTAAAGTTTGTTTGCCAGAGATCACAACATAACACTGAATCTTGTCATAGGTGTGTAAGAAGCAATATGGAATCAAAAGGCAAAACCGCATTCAATTCAAGGTTCCCCATTGTAAAGAAGATTGATGTAACTAGTTTGAAGGAGTATGCTTCCCTATTAGGTCCTATTGAGCTTCGGTCCTTCGAAAAGACTTATGGGAACATCCGCAAGTTATTACAGTTAGAAGTACAAGAGAGTTCCATCGCTGCCCTATGTTGGTTCTATGATTCAGAGATTAGGTGTTTTCTTTTCAAGAACTTCCAAATGGCGCCTACCCTAGAGGAGTATGAGAAGATTCTGGGTTTTGATCGCTCAGAGGTTAGACCTTACGATGATCGAGGCGATTATTCAGATGAGAAGTTTGCTTCCTTGTTACAAATCAGTGTGGAAGAAGTGCGGTCCCACAAAGTTAAGCGTAACAATATATCTGGGTTTCCTCAGGAGTACTTTGAGAGTTTGATGGCTAGCTATGTAGTATCAAAGGATTGGGTTTCTTTCAAGCAAGTACTAGCTTTGACCATCTTGGCATTGTTCTTTTCCTCAGTTGAGAAACATATAGATGAAACCATTTGTTGGTGTGTTCCTAGCTTTCAAAAGTGCAAAAAGTCCCATCAATCCAGTTCCCGCTATTCTCGCCGAGACCTATCGTGCCTTCACCCGCCATCACGAGTTCCGAAAGGATAAGATGTGTTGTTCCTTCCCTGTGCTATACGCTTGGCTGATCAATCATGTGTGCATTAACAAAAGTTGGGGATTTGCTTTCCTATGCCTTGGGTTGCAATCCGAAGACTATGAGCCCTCAGGAGTGGAAAGATACCTTGAAGAACCTCGACGCTCTTCAAATTTGATGGTTCTCACACAAGTGTTGGGAGGATAAACTCTCATGGGGACACAGGGATGCATCAATTATAACCCATCTTTGACCTTGAGACAACTCGGGTACCCTATGCGGGACTCACCCTCCGGAGCTATGTTGTTCCGTTTTTACCTCCATGCGGGGATCCCTAAAGACGAGGACTTACTTCGGCGAGTCTTGCAAGCTTGGGAAACCGTAGTGCGGAGAGGCAAAGGCGAGTTATCTAAAAGGACCACTGCTATCTCCTTCACTCAATGGCTTGAAAAAAGGATTAAGGAAACTCGATCATCCAACCAAAAGGGGCCATCACTTGAAGAGAAAATACCAGAACCTCACGTTCCCCTAATCGAAGAGCTAGAAGAGGCTAAGTTGGCGTTATCTAAAGTGGAAGAAGAAAAAAGGGCCTTGCAAAATAGATTAGGAAAAGTGATGCAAGATAAGCGAAAGTTAGAGAATGAAAATGCTCTACAAGCCGCAGCTATTGAAGCAGCCAATAAGAAGCTTGAAATAGAAGAAGAAAGCAAGAGGGAAATTCAGAAACATTTGAAAGGTGCTAAAGAGGAAGTAAAGAGGTGCGCCTCAAAGATGAACGAAGTTATGGCAGAAGCATGTGAATGGAAGGAATTATATGACAAGTCACGGGATAAGGAGAAAATGGTCAGAGATGCACTAGCTAAGTCAAGAAAAGAATTCCAAGTGATGAAGTTCTAGTTGGGGAACCAAATGGAAAGCATCAGGCAAGATAGAGAGTCTATCACAGGAATCTTGAAAGAGTGCCAACAAGCTTTAGGGTTTGAACAAGGAAGGTCGGACGAATTGAAGATGAATCTCAGATGCCTAAGGGAATCTTATGAGCAAGTGCAAGTAGAAAGCCAGTATTGGGAAGAACGCTTCATGGCATTAATTGGCAGAATAGAAGACCAAGAGATCGTCAATGAGCTAAGGGATGAGATCCATCTTTGGAAGAGCAAATTTTCAAAGTTAGCAGGGCTAGCTAACCAAGCTGTGAGGAATGTTCCCAAGAAGCTAAGAAGAGCTGAAGCAGAAATGAACCCTTTCTGACAGAAGAACTCATGGAGAAGGCCAAGGGGGCAGCTGAAAGCAAGAAGAGGAAGAGGAAGAAGAAATTGAAAACTATATGCCTTTGACGTTCACTTTGGAACATTGTAACAATCCTTAGGAAATTGTAATTTTCTCTAAAAAGTTGTAATTTTCTTTGGGGTATTGTACTTTTTGCTTTCAGAATTTTGTACTTTGCTTTCCGTTCGAGTTTGAAGTTGTAGTACTCTTTCCTTTTGAATAAAGTGTGTTTGTTTTGCCTATTGCTTCCAACCTCGTTGCAAAAAAAAAAACTAATTAAAAAAGAGAAGCGTTAGAGCTTTAAACTTACACGCTTATGACAAGACGAGTCGCGTCGTGATTCCTGGCACCAATAATGGGTTTAGGCCAGATTATTGGATATGGAGTCGTCACGGCGAAGTAGCACCTGGGGTACCTGCGGTAGCTGTTCCTGCGGTTAATGTTCCGGTTGAAGTATATCTTTCAAGTACTAATGTTCTGGTTGAAGAAGTAGCTTCCACATCTGGATCTGGCCAAATCATGCAACCCGCGTTAGATGTTTATCAGGGAATGATATCTCATGCCGTTGGAGTAAATTTGGATTTTGAAGAACCGGAATATGATGCTGAAGAAGTTCCAAATGAGGAAGCGCAATTGTTTTACACGTATTTGAGTGAGACAAATAAACCATTATTTGAAGGATCTAAAGACTCAAAATTATCAATGTGTGTTCGGTTGTTGGGTCTTAAGTCTCAATTTAATGTTGCCGAGTTGTGCATGGAATATATGACCAAAATGATGTTGGATGCAACCCCTTTTAAGGGACTTTTGCCGCAGAGTTATTATGATGCTAAAAGATCGTATCGAAGCTTGGCTTAAAATCTAAAAGAATTGATTGTTGTGTGTCCGGTTGCATGCTCTATTATAATAATGAGTTTGGCATAAATGATGGAAATTTGACGGAATGCAAGTTGTGTGGAGAGCCACGCTACCGTGCCAGCAGGAAAGGGACGAGCAGAGGCAAACCGGTTCCACGGAAAGCAATGTTCTATCTGCCGCTTATACAAGGCTACAGAGGATGTTCACATCAATGGAGACCATTTGGTAAAATGACGTGGCACCATGAAAATAGAAACAATTACGGTGAATTACGTCACCCATCGATGGTGAAGCTTGGAAGCATTTTGATCGTGTTCATCCAGATTTTGCCAGTGATCCACGCAATGTTCGGCTTGGTTTATGCTCTGATGGTTTCACACCCTATATTCAAGCATCGGCATCACCGTATTCTTGTTGGCCAGTTATTGTCACCCCATACAACCTTCCACCAGAAATGTGTATGTCTAAACCATACATGTTTTTAAATGCTATTATTAGGGCCAAGCAATCCAACAAATTGGTATTGACATATATTTGCAACCTTTGATTGATGACCTAAAAAGGTTGTGGCATGGTGTTTTAACTTATGATGCAAAGACGCAAACAAAATTTCGAGAATGAGGCAGCTTTGATGTGGACAATTAATGACTTTTTCCGCCTATGGAATGTTGTCTGGATGGGGAACACATGGTAAGATGGCGTGTCCGATTTGCATGGTTGACACAAGGGCTTTCACTCTTAAATACGGAGGGAAAACTTCGTGGTTTGACTCGCATCGTAGGTTCTTACCTATGGGTCACCCATTTAGAAAGCGTAAATATGCATTCATCAAGGACATGTTGAAACAAGTGGACCTCCTCATAGTTTGACACCAGAGGAAGTTTGGGGATGGTGTTAAAGACATCCTCCGAGTGGAAGTCGTAGCGGGTGTTGTTTCTCGTCCCGAAGGCTATGGGCAATGGCACAACCGACAAAGAGAAGTATCTTTTGGGAACTTCCTATTGGAAAGATAATCTCATCGAGACACAACTGGATGTAATGCATACAGAGAAGAATTTTTGATAACATATTTAACATTGTCATGGACGTGAAAGGTAAAACGAAGACAATGAGAAAGCTAGGAAGGACATAGCTCATTATTGTAGACGAAAGGATTTGTTGTTGGTTGAGCAAGGTACTAGGACATTGAAACCCAAAGCCAATTATACTTTATCTAAGGAAGAAGCTTAAAGCGTTTTATCGATGGATAAAAGAGTTGAAAATGCCGGACGGTTATTCTTCCAATTTATCTAGATGTGCGGATGTGGATAATGGGAAGTTGCATGGTATGAAGAGTCATGATTGTCATGTATTCATGGAGTGCTTACTTCCCATCGCTTTTAGTTCGTTGCCAACACACGTTTTGAACCCATTGATTGAAATAAGTACATACTTTAAGAATTTGGGTTCAAAGAACCCTAAAAGTTGATGATCTTACAAAAATGGAACAAGACATCCCACTTATCTTATGCAAGTTGGAGAGAGTATTTCCTCCTGGTTTCTTTGATTCTATGGAGCATCTATGGTGCATCTCGTGATCCGAAGCTAAACTTGGCGGACTGGCCCAATACTGGATGGATGTATCCGTTTGAAAGGTCGATTATTTATTATAATATAAATTAAGGAAGTTTAAAAATAACATTATTAATTAATTAATTAACATATCGTTTAATTATCTAGGTTCATGGGTGATTCAAAAGATCGGTGAAAAACAAAGCTAGAGTTGAAGGATCGATATGTTCTTCATACTTACACCGTGAAACAACCAACTTTTGTTCTTATTATTTCAAGAATGAATTTGCTCCAAGAAGCAGTCGAAATGAAATGGATGTTGAATGTCCTAGACATGAATTAGCTTTGTCTGTCTTTTGTCTACCCTGGCCGTCCATCCGGGAGGAGTCAACTCACCGGGCCGACAGAGGAAGAGTTCAAGGCAAAGCACATATTAATGTGTTGATAAAAGTGATTGAGGTGCAACCATTCATTGAGTATGTATTCCTCAACA
The DNA here is from genome assembly GCA_020916435.1 of Oxytropis ochrocephala. Lineage (NCBI taxonomy): Eukaryota > Viridiplantae > Streptophyta > Magnoliopsida > Fabales > Fabaceae > Oxytropis > Oxytropis ochrocephala. The sequence goes on from CM037088.1 coordinate 56,521,630, forward strand.
TTAATTAACTATATATATCGATCTTAATTAAGTTAATAAAAGTAGACAAATGTGTAACAATTAATTATTTCTTTTTAGGGAATTCTTGTCATCTGAGGAAATAAGTGAAGAACAATCTTCGGCTTATATTAATGCACATTTTCCAATGTGGTTTAGGCAACGTGTTTATGCCCTCCCACCAACTCCTCCCAACCAACACTTGAGGAATTTATCAGACGGTCCTCGAAGATGTGTTAAAGAATGGCACACATACTTTGTCAATGGATACAAATTTCACAATAATGAATGGACAATGAGGCGGAGAAACAATCAATAGTGGAGTTTGCATGAAGGGTGTCCTTGGAGGTGGTGAAGGTGATTTTTATGGTGTGATTCAACACATATATAGTTGTCGTACTCTATCTAGACTATAGTCGACGGTAGTGCTTTTTATTGTAATTGGTTTGATCCAAATCCGCTCGAGGAACAAGGGTAAATCCAAAGTCAAATACTGATCGACATTAAAATGAGTAGTAGATATCGATTGTATGATCCGTTTCGTCATTGCTCAAAATGTGAGACAAGTCTATTATGTCCCTTATCCATCAACGCGGACTGATAGGCGTGGTTGGTGTGTTGCAATTAAGACAAAACCAAGAGGCCGGATTGAGACAAATGACACACTGGAAGATGTCCCATTTCAAATGGATGAGATGTCTAATGTAAATGAAGTGATTCAAGTGGAACCCATTACTCGTTTATGTGATCAACCAAACACCGTGATGAAGTTGATGACGAAGAAGATCTTGATGAAGATGCGAGAAGAACATATTGGTGTATCAAGAATTCCATGCTCATCTGATGATGATGATTTTGAGAATGAGTGGGATTCAAATTAGTTTTTCTAGTTATTCTGTTTTATTTGGTACTTAATTAGTAACTGATAATAGTATGGATATTTATAGTTATTTTAATTTGTATGAATATTTGTACGAATGTTTATGCAATATACATGTTTCTTTTTTTAATATATAAATGTATGTATATATATATATATATATATATATATGTGTGTATATAGGTATGTCATCATCATCTGGATCATCATCTGATCGTGACGACACATACGATGTTCCTCCACCTGTCGCGGATACGGGTAGAGGGAAGAAGATTATTACTCGCCTTACGCGTCGTCACAAGACGCGTCGTTGTGTTGTTCCTCTTGGCAGATATGTGCCAAAGCCAAACACAGATGGTGCGAGTAGTAGTAGTAGTACACCTCTTCCGGTGACTGTTGGCAGGGAGGACTTACGGCCGACACATGTTGAAGATGGTCGTGTCATCGTGGTGCCTCAAGGAGATTCGTAAGTATATAATTATTTATTAATTTTTTGTTGCCTTTTATACAACTACTTTCGTGGTCCAAAATATTCAGCTTTTTTAAAAATTTTCAGGTTTATTCCTTCAAAGCCTGCAGCCACCGCAGTCATAAACGCAATCCAGCAGAATTTCGTCAAAGGTTGGAAAAATTGGACTGCTGTTAAGAAAGATAAAGTAGATAAGAAAGACTATTTTAGGGCCATGCTCAATTCTTTCCAAGTAAGTTCTAAGAAATAATTAATTTTTAATTATTTTATTGAATTGTTTAATTTGTCTGTATTAACAATATTCTTCTAATTTTTTTAAATAGGAACAATGTACATGGTTACCGGAACAACAGAGAGATGTTGAACATGCGTTCAACAAGAGAGGCAGTGATAGATACTCTGAAGTACTGCGGGGTGTACGGCAAGCAAAGGCAAAACCTGACTTTATGGGACCAGAGGCTTATGCACAGCTGCTCGAGTATTGGAACACTCCTGAATTTAAAAATAAAGCAGAAAGCTAAGAAGAACCGTGCTTACGAAAAATGCGCAGCCTACATCGCAATCACGCAGGTGGATGTGTTAGTGCTGGAACTCATCACCAGCGCATGGTACGTAATTTTATAACTATTACTTTTATTCATTAATTAATTAAATTTATTAACTATGTGTTAATTAAGTAGTTGTTATTAAATAATAAAATGATGTATCTAGGAGGAAGAACTGGGACGGGAGGTCGGTTTGCCTGAGTTGCATCGCAACTTGTATATGCGAGAGGAGGATGGTACATTTATCCACGATAGGGCGAGGAGGATTCAGGTAAAACTACATTATGTTATTAGTTATTTATCTTTAAATACAATATATATATATTTATATTGTTTTTATTGTTTTTTTATTAATATTTATTTATTTATCTCGTTGTTTTTAGGATGCTTATGATGCTGGGATGGCCGAGTGGCGTGAGTCTCAGCTGCAGAGCAGTGGGTCAGTCGATCGTGAGGAGGAGGCTAGAGTGGGTCGCTCTATGTGGGAGAGAGCTGTTGGCCCACAAAAGAGTGATCGCGTGGATGAGGATCCGGTAGCATGGGACCCAAGTTCTTCAAGGAAAGCATTCTCGCCGAGTCGATCATATTCGGGGGCGAGAGTACTCGAGTCGTTCTTATGTTGCTCCCAACGCAGTGCTAGATCAATTGACCCAGCAATTTAAACCAGAGATTGAACGAGCGGCGGAGCAACATGCACGACAAATGGAAGAGCTGCAAAGGAGAACTGAGGAGCGCGTTGCTGAGGAAGCTAGGAGAACTGATGAGCGCATTCAGCAGTTGATGGCTTCCTACCAGCCTCAGCATCATCATCAGTCTTCGAGGCCATCATCATCATCATCATCACATATGGCTTCCTACCAGCCGCAATCTTGGCCTCAGTATCCTCCGTACCCTCGGCGCAGTATCCGCAGCCCATTATTCTCACCGTATCCACCCCAAAGAAGATCCACCTCATCATCGAGATCCTCCCAAAGATCCTCCCAAAGACGACCACCACCCCAAATGGCAATGAGATCCTCAACCCCATATCTTCCCAAAGACTGGCCACCACCTCAAAGCGGCGTTCAGATCAACCCCACCCGCTAAAGATCCCCAAAGAAGAATCACCTCATCTCTTCAATAATTTTGATCTAAATTATAGTGCGTTAGAGGCTGCTTTGTTAGGTGATGAACCAAAGACGAGGTGCTAACTATTCTCACAGAGATGACTCGGATGATGAGCACGCACCTTAGTAGTTTTATATTTGATTATGAATGTTTATTATTATGGATATCGGAGTGATTTGTTGGATTTTAATTTATGGATGTTTATTATTTGGTTGATTATGAATGTTTTTTTTTATTGTTGATTATGGATGTTTATTATTTGGTTGATTATGAATGTTTTTTTTTATTGTTGATTATGGATGTTTAATATTTGGTATTTGAGTTTTTAAATTTAAATATGCTATTTATATTTTTAATTTAAATTTATTTATTTTTAAAAACATTTTATTTGGTTTATTTTAGTTTTTTAATTTAAATATGTTATTTATTATTTTTTTTTTAAATTTATTTAATTTTAAAAAACGTTTTTTCAGCTTTTTTAAAAATGTTTTTAAAATATTTTTTTTTTAAAAAAAATGTGTTTTTTATTGATTTGGTATTTTTTGCGCGGATTTGTTAAAAAAAAAAAAATAAAATTTTAGTGGATTTAAGTAAATTTGCGTGATTCTTATTAAAAAAATTATTTTTGGCGGAAAAATCCCTAAAAGCGCAAAATTCACGGAAAGTACCGGGAAATCACGCAAATTCCCCGAAAAATCCGCGGAAATGACTTAAAATCCGCGGAAAGTAATGCGGCGGAAATTCTGCCGAAAATACGTTGCCACCGACCATTTATCGGTGGAAAAATCCATGAAAATACTGCTTTTTTGCGGCGGATTTGGGTGTTTTTTGGCGGAAAAATCCGCCAAAAAATCCCATTTTTCTTGTAGTGTGCATTTGCATTTATTTATTTGATTCTCGCTCATAAAATGTGTTCCATCAATAGAAAGGCAAAAAGTGGTTCGCCAACATCGATGCCGACTCGACTGCCCGCAAGCAAGGCTCATGGAAGCTAACCAGAATGACTCGAACCGTCCTATTATTGAAGACCTAGGAAGTGGTGAATCGGACCATGATACCCCAACTGCGGAGTTTCCCAATCCAGAGCAATTGGTTCGGGGAGAATCGGGAGTTGAGAACGAAAATGGGGCAATGGAAGCACGGATGACCCGAAATGATGGCGATACTACAAGCCTTGAGGAGCGGAATCGCATTTGAAAGTCCCGCCGTCGCTACCGAATCTGCTGTCGCTCTTCCCCCTCCGAGTCTTGAGACTTTCACCTTCGCTCATACTTCAGGGGCCAACAACCAGAGCCAACCGGTCATGCATAGGATGCCTTGGGGACTCCCACCCGGATACACACTTCCAGGAGGTGAGGCTAATGCAGGAAGTAATCCCTAGGGTTGAAGAGCAAGTCCAACCCATCTCAGCCGCAAACAATGGAGGAACGGCAACGCCTCAGGCCCAAATTCGGATTCCTATTCCGCAGGGAACTCCGTTCGGCTTTCATTCACCAGCAATGGTCCATCCCCAAGTTCAGGGATCAATTCCTGGGAATACCACTCACTCACGTGACCCACACGTGAACCCAACCGTAATGTTGATGAGTAATCCTCACTACGGTGTGAATGGTTTTCCTCAGAACTATCCTGTTGAAACACCTCAAGCTAGAGACAGGTATCATATGTTAGAAGAGCGCTTAAGAATGATTGAAGGGTCGAGCTCTATAGAAAGAGAAGCTCGGGATCTGTGTCTCATCCCTGATGTGGTTCTACCTCCTAAATTCAAAGTGCCAGACTTCGACAAGTGCCGAGGCATGACCTGCCCTAAAAGCAATCTGACCATGTACTGTAGACAAATGGCTGCACATTCTCATGATGACAAGTTGCTGATCCATTATTTCCAAGAGAGCCTTGCTGGGGCATCTCTCAACTGGTATATGCAGCTAGAACCATCCCGTATCCATTGTTGGAAGGACTTGGCTGATGCCTTCCTCAGACGATGCATCAAAGCACAATACGGATATGGCGCCCGACAAGAACACGATTCTGACATGGCAAAAAGAGATAATGAGTCATTTAAGGAGTATGCCCAACGGTGGAGGGCTTTGGCTGCGCAGGTAACACCCCCTTTGTTGGAGAAAGAACTGGTCTTCATGTTCATGGAAACCCTACCACCATTATACTATGATCGGTTGATCGGCAGCGTATCTTCCAATTTCTCAGACATGGTAATCATCGGTGAAAGACTAGAAAATGGACTGAGAAGCAGCAAGATTGCCCATAGTTCCGCAGGTGCAACCACCCACAAGAAGCCATTCCCCGGATTTCCGAAGAAGAAAGAAGGAGAAACCAACACTATCACCATAAGCCCACCTTATCAACCACAAAACATCCCTGTCCCCACTCAGCCAACCCGTCCACCACAAAATAACTACCACAAAAACTACCAAGACAAAAAACAGACCACCTTTGATCCCATCCCCATGTCCTATACTGACCTTTTCAACTATCTTGCCACAAACAAACTCATCAATACCAGACCCATGAAACCAGTCCAGCCACCCTACTTCCGAGGCTACAATCCCAACGTTACCTGCGCATTTCATGAAGGGGTAGTGGGACACGCTGTTGAAGACTGCAAGGCCTTCAAAATTGTGGTGCAAGATCTGATTGATACCAAAGGGATAACCTTCAAACAAGAAAACCCAAGCATCACAACTAATGCGCTGCCTAATCATGAGAAATCTGCAATCAATGCCATCCATGATATGGGGGGACAATCCTTAATTAAAACTGTGGAGGGTATCCAGACACCCTTAGATGTTATTCATGCAGAGTTGTGCAAATTCGGGGTCATCAAGAGAGGATGTACTCAGAAAGAAGTCTGTGTTGATGTTAATTGTGCGGGGGCGTGTGAGGCCTTTAAGACAGTATTGCAGGACCTATTGGATCGTCATATGATCCAAATAGGTGTACAAGAGAAAGAGGAGGATGTGTTGACTTTCCAATCAGATAAGAATAGAAATGTTCAGAAACCTATTGAGGTCCCGTATAGCCGAAAGCCGGTCGTGGAGAGACCTAAGACCATTGTGATTCCTGTCCCAGCTCCTTATCAAAGGAACAATGTTGTTCCATGGAGCTATGAGGTGTCAGTTCCCATTCAGAAGCCTCAAATTGTTCCTGATGTCACAAACATTGCGGGAAGCAGTGGAATCACTAGAAGCGGACGTGTTTATGTCCCCGAAGTCCTGAAAAAGGGTCCCTCAAAGGAGGATGAGGAAAGGATTCGCAAAGGTAAGGGTATAACACAAGAGCCCAAGGAAAGTAGGAAGGTGTCGGAGCAAGAGGCCACTGAATTTTTGAAGATCATGCGGCAGAGTGATTACAAAGTGGTGGACCAGCTGCACCACACTCCTGCAAAGATCTCTATCATGTCCTTATCGCTTTCGGTCCCGAGGCCCACCGTGCAGTTCTAATGAAAGTATTAAATGAAGCCCATGTAGCCTAGAACATCACTGTTGACCAGCTCGATGGCATCGTATGGAATATTGTTGCATCCAATTATATTACCTTTACTGATGATGAGCTCACCCCTGAGGGGAAGGGGCATAATCAGGCACTTCACATTTCAGTCAGATGTGGTGAATATACACTCTCTCGGGTCCTCATTGACAATGGATCCTCTTTGAATGTCATGCCCAAATCTACTATGAACAGACTAAATGTAGACTGTTCGTATATGAAGCCTAGATCAACACTAGTTAGGGAATTTGACGGATCCAAGAAAGAGGTTATAGGAGAAATGGAGTTCCCGATGCAGATAGGTCCAGAAGTATTTTATGTGAATTTTCAGATCATGGACATTGCATCATCCTACAGCTGTCTCCTGGGGAGACCCTGGATTCATGCCGCCGGCGCTGTTCCTTCATCCCTCCACCAAAGGCTTAAGTTTGTAGTCGACGACAAGGTGATAGTCGTTTGTGGAGAAGAAGAGTTCCTAACTAGCAAGCCCCATCCTCCTCAATACATTGAGGCTGCAGAGGAGTCACTTGAATCGCCTTTCGATCATTTGGAAATTGCAAATGCCGCTTTCGTGGGGGAAGAAGCCTCATTGCCTGCACCAAAGGTATCTAACGCCGCTATCATGGTAGCCAAGGTCATGCTGAAAAATGGTTACCAGATTGGAAAAGGTTTAGGAAAGTCCGAGCAAGGAATTCTGGCGCCGGTACAGCTGCAAGAGTACAAGGATAGGCGTGGGTTAGGATATTGGCCCACTCAAGCTGATAAGAAGAGAATGGCTGAGGAAAAGCGAGAAGGGAGGCTAGCTAAGCTTCAGGGGCGGAAACCAAGCTTGAAGAAGGTTCCTATCTATGATTTCTCCCAAAGCTTCAGGAGCGCGGGTATGCTGGATCCCGCCCGATCAGGTGGCCGTCATTGAAGAAGAATCAGTTGTGGAAGACAAAGGTGTGGACTTGGTGCGTCGCAGTACTGCAGATGAAGAGCTTGATAATTGGAAGATCATTGATTTCCCTGTTATTTTCATTCCAAAGTAATGATTTTGTAATGTAAATTTTTGCTCTCTGCAAGGCCTTAGAATTTTCATATGGGCATGCATGTTTTTCCTTCGAATATCATCTATCAATAAAACGTTGTTTTGGTTTCTCAAATGAATAAAATTGCTTTTCATTGTCATGTGTCTTCATCTTGTGTTTCTATTTTGCTTGTTCATTTCTTTCTATTCCCGAAAATGCAGATCTAAAATGAATATCTTTGAGAATAATGATGCCAATGATTCATATGTTAATTTTGATCACCCCGTTAATCAAGTCGAGGAGGATGTTGAGGATGGTGAAACCCCTCCGAATTGATGAGAATGGTTGAACAAGAGGAAAAGGTTATTCAGCGCATGGGGAATCTGTTGAGATAATTAACCTAGGCACAGAGGGACGGCGAAGAGGAAGTAAAGGTGGGTACTTCAATGAAGGAAAGTGAGCGCAAGAAGCTAATCGAACTCTTGCATGACTATGCCGATGTCTTCGCATGGACTTATCAGGATATGCCAGGGTTAGATACTGACATAGTGGTACATAAGTTGCCGGTCAAAGCGAATGCCCTCCCAGCGTAAACCGAGAAGAATGAAGCCAGAAATGTCCTTAAAGATCAGAGATGATGTGAAAAAGCAGCATGACGCCGGGTTCCTAGCAGTAGCGAAGTATCCACAATGGGTTGCTAACATCGTGCCGGTTCCGAAAAAGGACGGGAAAGTTAGAATGTGCGTTGATTACAGAGATATGAATCGTGCTAGTCCCAAAGATGATTTTCCCCTGCCCCATATTGACGTCTTAGTGGATAGTACAGCGCAGCATTCACTGTTCTCCTTCATGGATGGGTATTCAGGGTATAACCAGATCAAGATGGCTCTTGAGGATATGGAGAAGACAACTTTCACAACGCTTTGGGGAACATTCTGTTACAGGGTCATGCCATTCGGGTTGAAGAACGCTGGTGCAACCTATCAAAGGGCTATGGTCACATTGTTTCACGACATGATGCACAAAGAAATAGAGGTCTACGTGGATCACATTCATGTGCCACCTGCTTCCTTAAATGTCCTAACTGCATCTTGGCCATTCTCAATGTGGGGAATGGACGTCATAGGTCCTATCGAGCCTAAGGCGTCGAACGGGCATCGCTTCATCCTGGTCTCTATTGATTACTTCACCAAGTGGGTTGAAGCTGCTTCATACTCCAGCATTACTAGCTTTTTGGTTGCCAAATTCGTAAAGAGAGATCTGGTTTGTCGCTATGGGATCCCAGACAAGATTATCACAGATAATGGCAGCAACCTGAACAGTAAGATGATGAAAGAGCTATGCGAAGACTTCAAAATCTGACATCATAATTCTTCTCCATACCGTCCCAAGATGAACGGGCAATCAGGCGACCAATAAGAACATCAAGAAGATTGTGCAAAAGATGGTAGTAACCTACAAAGATTGGCATGAGATGCTTCCTTTCGCTTTGCATGGGTATCGTACCTCAGTGCGTACTTCAACCGGAGCAACCCCTTTCTCTTTGGTGTATGGGTCGGAAGCGGTTCTCCCTATTGAAGTTGAGATACCCTCCCTACGGGTGCTGATGGAAACCAAGTTGGAGGAAGCAGAATGGGTCCAAGCTCGTCTGGATCAGCTGAATCTCATTGAGGAGAAAAGAATTGCTGCCCTGTGTCATGGCCAGTTGTATCAACAAAGGATGAAGACAACTTTCGACAAGAAGGTTCGTCCACGAGAATTTAGCGAGGGAGACCTTGTGCTCAAGAAGATCCTGCCTATTCAGGGTGACCCCCGTGGGAAATGGACTCTTAGCTATGATGGACCATATGTGGTAAAGAAATCCTTTTCTGGAGGTGCATTGATACTCACTGTAGCGACCGAAAAATCCGGGAAAGGATTCTTCGAAGTTCGAAAGGAAGTCGCCACCGAAATTCTAGTTTAAGGGCAAATTCGGAAAATCCCTTTTGGTTTAAGACAAGACAGGTTTAGGGTTCAGGAGTCGTTATGTGTGGGGAAGGTATTAGCACCCCACGACATCCTTGGTCTAATTAATTAGGATTTATTAATAATTACCCTTTTATTTATAGAGGAAAAGACTTATTTAAATTTTTAGTTTTTTAGTGCTTGACAAGAGTTGAGTCTTGCTCCTACGTACCTCCGGATGCAATGGAGGAATCAAAGCTACGTAGTTCTTCCTGAAAAAGGTTTATGGGTTAGTGTTTTTTAGTGTAGGGGTCCTAGGATTCCTTGAACTGTACAGCTCACTGATTCCTAGGACGCTGACTAACCCGATTGTACAACCGACTTAGTCGTTTATTTAATTTCGCGAGAAAAAGCATTTATGTTTGAATTGAAAAAGAATTAAAATGAAAAAAGGGGGTGAAAATGGTAAAATGAGGTTTCATTAGTCGTAGGGGTTGTATAACTAGTAGGGGGTGTCGTGAGAGGGGGAGGGGGAGGGATTTCCGGCGCGAGTGTCGCCGGTTTTTGTGGGAGGAGAATGCGAATCGGAGAGGGAGAGGACCTGCGAAGGGAGTTATCTCAGAGAGGGTGAAGTCGTGGTTGTTCCGGCGAAGGGTGGCGCGAAGTAATGGTGGGTCGATTTGGTTGAAGTTCAGCGGAGAAGACGCCAGCAACCGGAACGCCGGCGATTCCACAGCAGACCAGGTACGACTCTTTCTCCCTCTACTCCCATTTCGTTTTTTTTTCTGTTTCTGGTCTGTTCTTCATTTGATTCCTCTCTTTATTTGTTCTTCCGGTTCTGATTTCTAAACGCTAACAATACGTTAAGATACACAAGCTGCTTCTGAACAAAACCTTGGATCCTAATATGGTCTTTGCTTGATTCAACACCCTATAACTACTTTGATTTAACTACTAATCTATTCTAGAACAAACAAAATCCATCCTGTGAGTTTTTTTAATTCTTAGATCAGTTCTTATAAATTCAGAATCCTAATCGTTATGTTTTGATTCTAATCCTCTGTAATGCCTGTTTCGATTCTTCATCATTTTATTTACAACAGTTTTTGGATATACAGAAACAGTTTTGGGATATGCAGAAACACACACAGTAATCACTTTGGAATCTAGTAAATTTGATGGCAAAAATACATGCCAGTATTCATAATTTATTTAAAAACTGAATAATAACAACAACTAATAACCTTTATTCCAGTATCTGTTAATGGCTCCCGTTCACTTATAACTGAGACCGCATCTACCGTGTGTTGCTTTACTTTTGGACTGCTACTGCTGCTACTCTGCTCTCAAACCATGAAATTCGAAAGTGTGTTTACTGAATTAGGGTTTCGATGTGAAACTCTAATCCTATTTTCTGAGTGATTTTAGCAGTAGTTTTCTGCCTTGGTTTTCTGTGTGTTTTAGACCCTAGGCTAACCGTTTATTTATAGGTAGAAATTAGGTTTTAGCATTAATTGCTGTTTGACTGGGATTTTGCAGATCTGATAATGTGGGCTTCTTTGAGCGATCTTGGAGAGCAAGAAACAGACCCAGAGATTGCGATCTTTGTTCTCCTTTATTTAATTTTCATTTTTTATATTCTTTGTATTTTTAATATTATCATTTTTTGTATTTTTGGACATTTTGGACAATTAGACACTTTTTAAAATGTAAATAAAATTAAATAGATTTTTTTTGATATTTTTGGACTATATATATATGTATGTGCTCAAACTAAGGACAAAATAATAAAAATAGAAAAGAAGTCCGCATGATGAGCCAAATTACGAGAAAATAACTCGAATAAACCCATTTGCAAGGAAACGACTCGGATAAACCCAATTAAGTTCGACTAGGCCCAAATACGAAAATTCAATTAAAGAACGTGCGAAAAGATCGATCATTCGCGCGCATTCTTAATTTAAACAACGGCATTTGGAAGAGGTTAGTTGAGATTGACTTGGGTTGGTAAATGAGACACCTTTTTAATGATTCTCGCAATTGCGCGACTTCAGAACAAATAATAAAATAAACGACTAAAGCTGGAAAAAGAATACGGACAAAATTGGGGTATAACAGCTGCCCCTCTTTATTAGTATTTTACTAGAAAGTGATGATTTCTCGAACTTTCGTAGTAGAAATAGGAATAAAGATAAGATAGACGCTAATTTTGTCCGCTTAAGGGGACGCGGAAAGTTTAAGGAATAATAGGGCTGGTTAACACTTGGTGCATTAACCAGAGAACAAAATGAAGGATCGCTCGGGATCCGAAGGAGCACCAAGGCTCTGAAGGGCGGCTTGGGGCCTTAAAGGAGCACTAAAGCTCACGAATGACCACTGGGGTCTAGAAGGTCGCCTAAGCCTTAATAGAGGACCATCGTGGTCGGAAGGAGCGCTACTAGCTACTGGTACTAGTAAAACGATCCGAGGGGCCTTTAGATTCGGCGGCCGGGGTCAAGATCAGATCCGAATCGATATGTTGACCAATAGAGGGCGCCCACCATGTCTTAGGCCGACACAACTAGTGCGAAGGACCACGCGGGTCTGGAAGGTCCGTCGGGCTCGACTCACGACGTTTGCGACTGGGCCACTTAGGGAACTGAAGAAGCGTAGTGCTTTGAAGGACCACTCGGGGTCGAAGGATCAACACGGTGATCGTGATATGATATGAGATCAACGCTTAAAGCGGCTGTTACTAGGGAACAAAATATAGGGATCGACACTTGAAGTCAATTCATGTAATGCATATCTGATTGCCAATAATACATGCAATGATTGATTTTTGGCGATGTGATGAATGAAATAGGTGATTCTTTTCTCTTTTTGTTTTTTAGTTTTTTGCTTCTTTTTTGGTATACAATAAATGCATGAAATGCGAATGTGGATGAAATGCTTGAATGCAAATGCTATGGTGCGATGATATGAAATGATTGATTTGGGTGTAGAAACACTTTTTTTGTGATGATGAGATGTGAGACTTTGGATGTGAGAGGTGGAGATTGATCATTCATTGGAAAGGCTATATTTGATTCAAACTTCGGCAATCTCAAAGTTGTTATTTACAGACACTGATGTGAAAAAGTACTATATTTGCAAGCTCGCTTCTTTTTCTTTTCCACTATGATGCCCCATGATGACCGAAATTTGGGTCCCCAAAGTTAACCAAGTGTATTTTCAGTATCATATTATCAACTTGTGTTCTCTCTCTTTGAAGCATTGATTAGTAAAGATGTATAGCAATGTATATATAGATGAATGAGTCAGTTAACTTGGGGTTCTAGGGTGTGGACATTTGTGGCACATGAAGAGGGGAATGATTGACCGGTCTTTGTCAATGTCATGAAAGGTAGGTTTTCCCCAGCCAAGGAATGCAGGACTGCCCCAATTTAGATTTGATGACGGTGAATGAAAATTGCCCTTGTCTAGTGGTGACAAGCTAGGGGTGTAGAAGATGATGAATTGGTAATGCATTGGCTTTGGAATGAAAGGTGGCAAGTAGGAGATGTTGTATCAACCCATAGAGTTTGATGTTTCCCTAATTATGGTAAGGACAAGATTGCCCCGACTAGAGTAGAAACATTTAGGATAGTGAGTTGAGAAATTGCCCCAGTATGGTTTTTTGGCTGTGAATATGGCAAGGGGATGAGATGGGTGTAGGGTGAATTTTCCCATTTGAAGGTGGAGTGAAGAGCGACATGATTGCCCACTTGGAACGGTATTTCGAATGGTTGTGAAATGTGACAGAGTTAGGGTTATGGGTTTTTGTAGTTGGACAAATGCGGCTGTATAGACTGGGAGTGATAAAGGATGGACACTGGACACATTTCCCCAAGTTTAAGTGGAAAGAATGCCCCACTTCAGGATCTAGGTGACGATCCTAGCGTAAGCTTTTTGGTTGTCTTTAGAACGACTCCTGAGTTTACCATGATGAAATCTGCACTTGGTGATCACTAAACCTTATCTTAGTATAACTGTAACTTGAATGAATCTTGTGGTGCAAGCCTTTTGATTTTTCCTTTTCTTTTGAGTTTTTTTTTTTGAGATACATTTTCTTTTAGCAAACATATTATAAATAAATAAACTTACTTGTCCTAAAATTAAAACTTTGAGAAAACAAAAGCAATCAATCAATGATCGGAATGAACTCTAGAGGGTTGTAATGTGGCCGGTGGTTAATGATTTACGAAGGAAGGGATAATTGGGCTCAAAGAGGTGTTTGATGATTGATGGCACAAATGATTTGGTGATGTAACTTGGCTAATGGGTGATGATTTATGAAGGAAATGGTTTTTAGGCTCAAATGAGTGTTTGAGATTTTATTGAGTGATTGATGTGCCTCATGGTTGGATGGACTTGTTTAGGATTTTAACGTGGCTAAGGATTTATGGAAGATAGGATTTTGAGGCCAAAAGAAGTGTTTGAGGTTTATTTTAGACAAGTATCTCTTATGCATTTAATGGTAAGAAGTATCAGCTCATAATTGTACCACTTTTGCTTTTTCGGGGTTTTTTCGATCCTTTTTTTTTTTATTTCACTTTCTTTTTTTTTTTATTTTGATTTTTTCTTTCTTTCGAGCTGAGTGACTTGATAAAAATGATACACCATTTTTGATGTGGAATTGATCCTTGTCCAGGGTGATTGAAAGTTTCTTTGGATTTTGGCTTAAGGTGGGTGGCAAAGGATTTCTTGAGGATATGGGAAGATGGTCAAACTTCATTTCAGAACATGATTGCTAGTTTTCTCAAAAATTAACTTAAGGACAATAATTTACTTACTTTTATATATTTGCTCTTTTTTGTTTATTTCTTTTTTATATGCCCTAATTTTTGCTTAGGCCGCTCTTACGAGTTTTCAACCTAACGGGCCTTTTCGAGTGTTTTTTTTTTAAAAGACTTGCACCAAGGGAATACAACGTTGACAAGGTATTTTAGAGATCACACATTTGCCCCAGTATGGAGGGCCTAAAGTGTTATTTCACTAGGGGAACCAACCAGAAACGTCAACTATGTACTGATGTGGGGAGTATGTACTTTATGGGTGGTCGGGGTGGGATTAGACTTTGTGAGGATGATGGTAAGGTAGGACGCTTAACCGACTCGGACAAAAATAAACACACATGTTACCTCAGTCACTACACAAATGCTTCATAGAGAGTTAACATTTAAAACATGATAGAAATTTTTGATGGGCATTTCGGTCATTTATCATGGGATGGAAGAGATGCAACATTTGGTTAAAATGTGAGCAAGCTAAAAATTTGAAAAACTGAGTGACTTGAAACACCTTGAGCTTGCAACGAAGTATGGCTAAACTCTTTCAAAAGAATTATTTATCTCACAAGAATGCCTCACCTCTCATCACAATTTTTCTCTCAAAATTATGTTTTTTTGTTTTTATAATGCATGATGTAAGCATGCAAATGAATGAATGCGCATGAAATGAGAATGGGAATGAATGTATGTGAAATGCGAATGTGATGTATGTGTATGAAATAATGATATATGATTTTATTCGTCATGTCGGGGAATTATAAACTTTTCATTGGAGAGTAAAGTACAAAATTTAATTTTGACTTCAGCGTGCACGGCTTCTCTCCAAGGTAAAATTTAAATTCCCTGACGGTCATAAAAGTGCATGCAACAGTAGATGTTTATTTGCTGTATGCATGTGGTATGTTTCCTAAAAGAGTAGTAAAAATGATTTTTGTCTTTTTTTTATTAATTTTTTTTTTATAGAAGACGGTATGCATAAATATTTGTTTGAATGCGAGGGTATAAAGCTCCTTTGTGACCCTAGAAATGCATCTTACAGAGTGGGTCTAAGGTTTCCTTTATAGTGAACCTCACAAGGATAGTTCTAAAGAATCCTACACATGGTCCCTAGAGCCAAGGACTCCAGTCAAGAACATCGACCTTAAAGAATAGGCAAGCTATTAGAAGGGATAGCATCCTCAAAAGGGATCAAACTCTAGGTGAGATTTTTCGTGACCACCCAACGAGACGCACGTCCCATGGCCATCACTACGCAATCTCGTTCTAACTTAGGTTTATGCTCAAGTCCGGGTAGAGGACCTTTCTCACGTGTGTGAAATGTAGAAGTGAAGTGTGTGTAGGAGCAATTTAAAAACAACCCAAAAGCTGCAAACAGACAAACAAACATATACAAATATCGTCTTCTATCCTAGGGTTTACACAAATAAATAATATAATTACGCAAAAGCAAATAAATAAATAAAAGGGTAAAAATTGAATTAATCCTAAATTAATTAGACTAGGTTTTGACTCTCAAAAAAATAAATAAGTCCCCAGTGGAGTCGCCAGCTGTAGCGATCGAAAAATCCGGGAAAGGATTCTTCGAAGTTCGAAAGGAAGTCGCCACCGAAATTCTAGTTTAAGGGCAAATTCGGAAAATCCCTTTTGGTTTAAGACAAGACAGGTTTAGGGTTCAGGAGTCGTTATGTGTGGGGAAGGTATTAGCACCCCACGACATCCTTGGTCTAATTAATTAGGATTTATTAATAATTACCCTTTTATTTATAGAGGAAAAGACTTATTTAAATTTTTAGTTTTTTAGTGCTTGACAAGAGTTGAGTCTTGCTCCTACGTACCTCCGGGTGCAATGGAGGAATCAAAGCTACGTAGTTCTTCCTGAAAAAGGTTTATGGGTTAGTGTTTTTAGTGTAGGGGTCCTAGGATTCCTTGAACTGTACAGCTCACTGATTCCTAGGACGCTGACTAACCCGATTGTACAACCGACTCAGTCCCCTACTTTTTGAAGATGATTTTTTTGAATTTTTGAAAGGAGTTGTGAGATGGGTTGATTTTAGAATAGGTATTCTAGAACTCCTGAACTGTACAGCTCATTAGTTCTAGAACGCTGACTAACCCGGTTGTACAACCGACTTAGTCCCCTATTTTTAGGAAAATAGTTTATTAAATTTTTAGGGTTACTGAACTGTACAGCTCATTGGCCCTAAGATAATGACTAACCCGGTTGTACAACCGACTTAGCCGTTTATTTAGGAAAAAAATAGTTTATTCGTATTTATTGAATTTTCAGGATTACTGAACTGTACAGCTCATTGGCCCTAAAATAATGACTAACCCAGTTGTACAACTGACTTAGTCGTTTATTTAATTTCGCGAGAAAAAGCATTTATGTTTGAATTGAAAAATAATTAAAATGAAAAAAGGGGGTGAAAATGGTAAAATGAGGTTTCATTAGTCGTAGGGGTTGTATAACTAGTAGGGGGTGTGATTAGGAAGCTGAATATTAAAACCAAAATACAATACACAGGCCCAAAACCAAAAAAACTAAACCCGAATCCTCATTCCTTCCCTTCCTTCTACCTAGCTGCGCGGCGCCGTGAGAGGGGGAGGGATTTCCGGCGCGAGTGTCGCCGGTTTTCGTGGGAGGAGAATGCGAATCGGAGAGGGAGAGGACCTGCGAAGGGAGTTATCTCAGAGAGGGTGAAGTCGTGGTTGTTCCGGCGAAGGGTGGCGCGAAGTAATGGTGGGTCGATTTGGTTGAAGTTCGGCGGAGAAGACGCCGCAAGAACCTAACGCGGCGATTCCACAGCAGAGACAGTGCACGACTCTTTCTCCTCTACTCCCATTTCGTTTTTTTTTTTGTTTACAGTCCATTTCTTCATTTGATTCCTCTCTTTATTTGTTCTTCCGGTTCTGATTTCTAAACGCTAACAATACGTTAAGATACACAAGCTGCTTCTGAACAAAACCTTGGATCCTAATATGGTCTTTGCTTGATTCAACACCCTATAACTACTTTGATTTAACTACTAATCTATTCTAGAACAAACAAAATCCATCCTGTGAGTTTTTTTAATTCTTAGATCAGTTCTTATAAATTCAGAATCCTAATCGTTAGGTTTTGATTCTAATCCTCTGTAACGCCTGTTTTGATTCTTCATCATTTTATTTACAATGATTTTTGGATATCTGAAGCTTGATTTTGGGATATCTGAGAAACACACACAGTAATCACTTTGGAATCTAGTAAATTTGATGGCAAAAATACATGCCAGTATTCATAATTTATTTAAAAACTGAATAATAACAACAACTAACGTTTAACCTTTATTCCAGTATCTGTTAATGGCTCCCGTTCACTTATAACTGAGACCGCATCTACCGTGTGTTGCTTTACTTTTGGACTGCTACTGCTGCTACTCTGCTCTCAAACCATGAAATTCGAAAGTGTGTTTACTGAATTAGGGTTTCGATGTGAAACTCTAATCCTATTTTCTGAGTGATTTTAGCAGTAGTTTTCTGCCTTGGTTTTCTGTGTGTTTTAGACCCTAGGCTAACCGTTTATTTATAGGTAGAAATTAGGTTTTAGCATTAATTCTTTGTTTGGTAGGATTTTGCGAGATCGATAATGTGGGCTTCCGAAAGCGATCTTGGAGAGCAAGAAGCAGACCCGAGAGAGATTACGATCTTTGCTCCTTTATTTAATTTTCGTTTTTTATATTCTTTGTATTTTTAATATTATCATTTTTTGTATTTTTGGACATTTTGGACAATTAGACACTTTTTAAAATGTAAATAAAATTAAATAGATTTTTTTTGATATTTTTGGACTATATATATATGTATGTGCTCAAAATAAGGACAAAATAATAAAAATAGAAAAGAAGTCCGCATGATGAGCCAAATTACGAGAAAATAACTCGAATAAACCCATTTGCAAGGAAACGACTCGGATAAACCCAATTGTTCCTGGGTGTATTAGCAATTACGAGGACTGCCAACAGCAATTGGACCTGCGGCCCAGCCCATCTCGATCGGCCCAAACACGCTGCTTGGAGCGCAATTCTCGCCGGCCGAAATCTTCGCAAAACGGTCAGACCTCGCAGTATATATACGCCATTCGCATATGGTATCAGGTATGTTCTCTAACCTTGTGCTATCTGCCCGAGCGACCTCTCACTAGATCGTCGGAGTGTCTTTGCAGGTACCACCCGAGGTGCTCAACGCGTGAAGCCAGGACCGGTCCTTTCATTCCCTCTCAACGACCGCCCATTCAACGGCAACAACTACAACACTTCATTGGTCAAGGTACGATCAATTGGCGACCACGATGGGAGGCCCGGCGCTATCCTACCTCTTTCATGGCTCCACGCCGCCCGCCCCAGACGCTGGCCACTTCTCGACTCAATCCTCCGAGGCGAGAATCGGCAGAGACCGGGGCGTGGGCGTCACGATCCACGAGTCTCGAGACTTCGCGACAAGAACCGTCGGTGCACAACGGTCGCGGACCTATCCTCCAACAGGTTCAACCGGCCGTTCCTGGAGACTTGCCGCCCGAGCTGGTTGAAGCGGGCATTCAGGAACCTCTACCAGATCATGTCACTCAAGCCGTTTTGCAGCTCCTGCAAAACAAAAATCAAGTGATCGCAGACCGAGATGCGCTCATCTCTCGAGACGAGAGGTTCGATTCGGGCGCCCGGCGCGAAGACGGAGAACATCTCGCCGCCGCCGACCGGCCAGCGAAGACGCCGCTCCTCCTCGAAGGAGCATTTTCGCCGAGAGAGCACTACTCATCGCTCTCCGGCAAGAAGAAGCGAGGCACACAGATCGCCCCAGAAGCGAGAACGCAGCGTAGAGCGCGATTCGATGTCCTATGATTATGAAGATTCTAGCTACCGTCCTGACACCGGTCGCTCACCGACCAGGTACTCCTCCAACGAGTCGTCCGGGTCACGTCGGTCGAGAAGCAGATCTTGGGATTCTCGTGAAGAGCTGGAAGATTACAGAAATGGAAGAATTAGGGGCGTTCGCGATCGGCCTAGGAGAGGCAAAGCGGCGACCGAGAAGGCCTCCTCGGCTTCCACCAACCGGGTCCATCGGAGGATTCTATGGAATCTTAGGGCAACGAGGCGTGCCTCGCAATGCAACCCCTTTGGGTCGAGCGGCATTCGGAATGAACACTACTGTTCTCCGGGAGATCAGGCGTTACAAAATTCCGAGAGACCTCCGCAAGCCGCCCAATCTCAACAAGTTTGACGGCCGAGGAGATCCAGACAAGCATCTCCGTTACTTCAATAATTACTGCTGCTATAGGGAATTGGGACCGACCATGAAATGCAGGCTTTTCCCCCAGTCACTGGACGGCCGAGCATTGGAATGGTGGGAGTCTCTGCGACCCAATTCCATCTCCTCATGGGACGACCTGATCAGAATATTCTTGTCTCACTACACTGCAAACCGCTGCCAATATCGGTATGAAGAATACTTGGACTCTGTTGTTCAAGGAGATAATGAGACGCTGAGGCAGTATATCGACCGGTTTAACACCGAGGCCGAGTCCGTTCGTGACTTGTCAGACAAGGACAAGCTAAAATATCTGAAGCGTGGTATTCGACCGGACCACCGGTTCGTAGAAGAATTCACTCTTAACCATTACCAAGATCTCAGCTACTTCTTAACGAGGGCTAACGTCCACATGGCGTATGAAGAAACCTTGGCAGCAAGAAAGGCCGTCGTGCACGACCTAAAGAGGAAAGCAGTAGGCCGGCCAAAGGACATGAAGGTCGCCGCGACAATCGGCCTGACTTTCGGGATAAAAAGTTTGATCATCGAACTCGACTCAACACCTCTATTGCGCAAATCTACGATGAGTGTCGAATAATGAGTTTGTGGGAGTTAAGCGGCTGAACCACTCGTGCTCAAGAAGGGGGCACGGCCAGACTAAAAGATACCGCCGCTACCACAGAGAGTAGGGGCACGATACTAACGATGTATGGCCTCAAAGATGATATTGAAGAACTTATTCGAAAGGCAAGTTGGGAAAGTACGTGAGGTCAGAGGAAGGCGACCGACCTCAAGAGAAGCAGAAAGAAGCTGATCCAGACAGAGGAAAGGGGCCTCTGGCCATAGAGAACACCCAAAACAAGGATCGATCTGAAGATCGTGACACTCGGCAGTCCAAAGGCCGTAATGTTGCGATGGTTATTCATGGTGGAAACCCCCTGGATCGCAGGGAATCTAACAAAGCCACCAAGAGAAAGTGGGACGAGTTGTTAATGGTCGCATCCACTTCAGCACCACCACCGGTCTCGAGCAGACCCCCCATCTCATTCGGTGACAGCGACCTATACGACGGCAAGCCTAATAGTTATGTTCCATTGGTAATCAGAGCTGTCATGGCAAACATAGAGGTGCAGAGAATCCTGGTCGATCAAGGTAGCTCGGCCGATATCATGTTTGAAGACTTGATCGACGAAATAAAGGTTGATCGGAGCGAGATAATTCCCAGGCACCGAGCCTACCCCTCCAGCGAGGTTTCAATGGGGCGACCACCTACCCGTTGGGAACGACGAGTCATTTCTTGGTCACATTTGGTGGCGACAACGGGGATAGTACTGCATGCGGGGCGGTCGAGGATGGCGTTCCTCGTACTCCCCCTCAAATCCTGCTATCAATGTATTATTGGTAGGCCGACTTTGGGTAAGCTGGAGGCCGTTACATCGACGGTGCATCTGAAAATGAAATTCTACAGCAAAGACGACCAAGTGGTAACCCTGGCGGCCGACCTCGAATCAGCAAGAAGAAGCCATGCTCTATACCAAGAAATATGTGACGAGGTAGATCGCGGCCCGAACGATCAGAGCACTAGTGAAGGCCATCAAGTCAATGTCGCTGATTTGGACGCTCGATATGATCCAGACAGCGACCCAGAGGACAATGATGATGATTTGGCTCGAGAGCTGAAAAACAGGCTGAAAAGACCAGAGCCCCATGGAGAGTTGGTAGATGTTCAATTGGGTGACGACCCATCCAAAACGGTAAAGCTCGGTAGCGACCTACCAGAGCAAGTGAAGCAAGATCTTGTGCAATGTTTGAGAGACTATGCTGACCTGTTCGCATGGCAGGCATCAGACATGCCCGGCATTCCTATCGAAGTAGCCTGCCATCAACTTTCAGTCGATGAAGGGGTCAAGCCGGTCGCTCAAAGAAGACGTACTCAGAACGAGGAAAAATCTCAAGCCGCTGCAAAGGCCGTTGAGGACCTCATAAAGGCCAATTTCATAGAAGAGATCAAATACACGACCTGGCTATCCAATGTCGTGCTGGTTAAGAAGAAGAATGGAAAATGGAGGATGTGTGTAGACTATACCGATCTAAATAAGGCATGCCCGAAGGATGCCTTCCCCGTACCCAACATCGACAAGCTGGTCGATGGGGCCTCGGGCTACAAACTACTGTCTTTTCTGGACGCTTACTCTGGATACAATCAGATCACGATGTATCCGCCCGATCGGCACAAGACAGCCTTCATGACCGATCGGGAAATTTCAGTACAAGGTGATGCCTTTTCAAGAAAGCATTTGGAGCGACCTACCGGCGAATGATGAACAAAATTTTTAAGAAGCGGATCGGTCGCATCTCGGAGGTGTATTTGGGCGACATGATCATTAAAAGCGTAATCGACCCGGATCACGTGAAGCGACCTCGGGAAATATTTGAAGAAGCTAGGAAGAACTCACTTAGACTAAACCACGAGAAGTGTACCTTTGGGGTGAGGGTAGCATTCTTGGGTTTCCACCGGTGAAAGAGGATAGAAGCAAACCACGAAAAGTGTAGAGCGATCGCCGATATGAGGCCGCCCACATCGAAAAAAGAAATACAACGACTAAATGGCATGGTGGCCGCTCTATCGAGTTCATCCCCAAAGCGGCCCGCAAGTCGCTTCCCTTCATTTTAGGCTTTGAAGAAAGAGGTGGACTTCGAGTGGACCGAACAATGCCGTGAGCATTGGATGAATTAAAGCAAGCTTTGGTTAGCCCGCCGATCATGACCAAGCCGTTCTTAGGCGAGGCGTTATATCCGTATTTCAGCCATACCGGAAGAAGTTTCGATCTTTGTGCTAGTTAGAGAGAACGATCTAAAGCGAATCCGGTCTACTTCATTAGTAAAGTGCTACAAGGTCCCGGTGAGGTACGAGAAAATAGAGAAGTTGGCTCTTGCACTCGATTCTTTGCTCGAAGGTTGAGACCCTACTTTGTGGCCCACCAGGTCGTGGTAAGGACCGATCAGCCAATCAGACAAGTCCTTCATCGGCCAGACCTGGCGGGACGAATGATAAAGTGGGCGGTAGAGCTCAGTGAATTTGGCATTAAATTTGAATCCAGATCGGCCGCAAAAGCGCAGGTGTTGGCCGACTTTATAGCGGAAATGACTCCTACCCGGAAGATCGTGGAACGACCTGGATCTTGCACGTAGATGGGTCGTCTAATAGTAAAGGAAGTGGAGCCGGCCTAATACTAGAAAATTCTGAAGGCCTGGCTGTGGAGGTGTCTTTGACTTTCGCTTTCCATACGTCGAACAATCAGGCCGAATATGAGGCGTGTATAGCCGGCCTGCAACTCGCCAGAGATTTCAATGTCGACCGGGTTGAACTCGGATCGATTCCCTACTCGTAGTCTCGCGCAGATCAAAGAATTATATGATGCTAAAGGCAGCGTCTTTGAAAAGTTATCTAGCAAGAGTGAAGCGCCGCGATTCGGCCGAAAGTGAAAGTGGTACATGTGCCTCGAACCGAAAATGTTGAAAGCAGATATTCTATCAAAGCCGGCAAGTACCAAAACTCCAGGGGAATCATAGAAGTGTGATTCAAGAAACATTAAATCACCGAGCGTTTCAACCAAGCCAAGTCGATCGTTGGCCGTTACGTGTGTCGGCCGCAGATTGATTGGATCGCCCCATCCTAAGGTACATTGTTGAAGGGAGGAGCCGAACGATCCAAAGCAAGCTAAGTTGGTCAGACTCAGAGCGACCAAGTACTCGGTTATAGAAGGAAAGTTGTACAGAAGAGGATTCTCCTCTCCATTGTTAAGGTGTCTTACGTCGGTCGGCCGACCATGTCTTCGAGGACATTCATGAAGGTGTTTGTGGGAGTCACCGTGGCGCTCGTTCCATAGCTAAGAAGGCTCTCGGGGCGGCTACTATTGGCCCGACCATGGGCGAGGATGCCAAGAAACTCGTTCAGAAGTGCATGAAATGCCAAGTACATGCGGATGTCCACATTGCACCTTCCTCAGAATTACAAAGTCTTGTCTCACCTTGGCCGTTTGCCTGGTGGGGCATGGATCTTCTAGGCCCGTTTCCACCTGCTCCAGGCCAGTTCAAGTTCTTGATCGTGGCAGTAGATTACTTTACTAAGTGGATCGAGGCCGAGCCGCTTGCAACAATCACATCGGCCAAAGTCAGCAAGTTCTTCGGACGGTGTGTACTAGCCCGTTTTGGGATCCCCCAGCAATTGATAACAGACAACGGCACCCAGTTCACAGACAAGAGATTCAGAGAAATGTTGGCCGACTTAGGGGTAAAACAGCATTTCACCTCGGTCGAGCACCCTCAAACTAACGGCCAAGCTGAAGCGGCCAACAGAGTTATCCTACGTGGGTTAAAGCGAAGACTGGATGAAGCGAAAGGGAGCTGGGTCGAAGAGCTGCGATCCGATGCTCGTGGGCCTACTGGGGCGACCCCATTCATCGGCCAGGGAGTCGCTTCTTCGATTGGTGTGCAGGAATCGATCTTTGTGATACCCATAGAAATGGGCGAAGTGAATTGGAGGACTTCAAACCCCTACGAGTGGTTGACAACGACCGGGCTATCCGAGAAGAATTGGACCTAATTGAAGAACTGCGCACCCAAGCTTCACTAAGAGAGCAATTGATCAAACAGAAGGTCGCAGCCAGGTACAACGCTCGAGTTCAAAAGAGAGAATTCTCGGTCGGCCAGCTCGTTCTAAGACGGCCGGCGCGGGAAATAAGAATGCACGCCAAGGAAGCTCGCACCAAATTGGGAAGGTCCATACAGGTTCATCAACAAGACTGGAAAAGGGGCTTACGAGCTAGAAACCATGGATGGGGCGACTATCCCCAGAACGTGGAATGCAGAAAAACTTAGGAAATATTACGTTTGAATGTAACAAATGATTTGAATGTAATGACGACCGACCTATAATGAAAAAAGATGGCGCTCTTTTTCCCATCGGGTTTTTTACGAGGCGACCTTTAGAAATATGATGTGTTCTTTACTTTCTCGCAAGAATGTATGACCGGTCGCTCAAGATTGCCCGTAGCAAAGGAGCGATCGAAGACTTATCAAAGTTTGATTAGATCGTCGAAACGATCTACCTCGAGAGCCATCGAAATGGCCCAAGGGTTAAAACCCGCAAACCTTAGATCGTCGAAACGATCTAAATCGGCGACCATCGAAATGGTCGATCGAGTGCCATCGAAATGGCCCAAGGGTTAAAACTCATGAAACCTTAGATCGTCGAAACGATCTAAATCGAGCGACCATCGAAATGGTCCCAACCGAGTGCCATCGAAATGGCCCAAGGGTTAAGCAATAACCCATCCGATTAAACCGTCGAAACGACCTATCTCGAGCGACCATCGGTATGGTCCCAATAAATGCCATCGAAAGGGCCTGATTGGAGGTCGCCGAGCGATCCAAGGCCTCGTTGGGATATTAAAACTTATCAAAGAATGAGTGCTTTCGAAATAAGCGCAAACGATGACCGAACGGTCTTAAAACTCGAAGACTTAGAGAAAAATAAACATACAAGGCGCGTAAAGAAAAGCAACCATCAACGAGCGCTATCGAAGTAGCACGAAACGGCCGCCGAGCGGCCCATAAGTTCGAAACGACAGGCGGATAAATGCAAGAAGTACGCAGATATAGCAATATAAATTTGAACAGGCGTAATTAAAGGCAAGTAAAAATTGTCATTACAAACACGGGACGCCCGGTCGAAGCCGAGCGCCCACGAATTGAGAAACTGCACGAAGGCAGAAAAATTGTTGTGCCCGAAGGCAAGTTAAACGGTTACAAAAATTACACCGCTCGCAGGCGGGCTTTAAAAGAGAACGGTGGCCGGGCGGACGACATTGCCTTGCTCGTCGACTTCTGCAGGCAGCATGATCTTGTTGTCGTCAACATAGTGCGTGGGCTTGATCATTTTGTCATCAAAATTGATCTTCAGATCTTGATTCAATATCCGCACTTTGCCGAAAGCGAATTATAGAAGCGCTCGATCGCGCCTCCGACCGGCCTTGGCTACCATTTGAATTTTTGCCTCGGTAGCGGCCTTATCGGCCGCCGTGCAGCCTCTCTCTTGTTTGTAGCATCAAGATCGGCCTTCAAAGTAGCGACACGAGCAAAGAAGCTCCTTGTTCCTCTTTGCAAGCTTAGCACGGTCGTCCTCCCCGTTTGAGGCCTCCTTCTTCGATGGGCGAGCTTGTCATATCTTTCTTTGCGCCTCGGCTAAAGCCTTGTCCTTTCCCGCAAAATTCAGGTCGAAGGGTGGTTAGTCGGTCGAACAAAGGTAAGATGAAGAGTACAAGACTAAGAAAATAAAATTACCGTCGATTCGCCACCGGCTCGCCATGAATTTCTCGACCCCATGCGAGAGAGAAGCGCAGAGCGCCATGGGTTTCCTCAAGATCGCTCCGGATCGGCAGTACCCAAACTTTCAAGCGAGATGATAGGAATCTCCTCCGTTGCAGGGGCCGGGACCCGACCATCACGCTTGGCCCGCTTGGGTGAGCGATCGGCACTGGGGGGAGGCGACCGAGGCCTGCCGACCGGTTTCTTCCCTTGGCTCTTAGGAGTTTGGGGGACTTTGGAGGAAGATTCGGGGATATCCCCCGGCCGAGAAACGTCAAATCTCTTAGCCCCTCCTTCGGGCTTCAGGACGGAAGCGAGCAGGTCCAAGTTTTTGCCGGCCATTCTTTCTGCAAAGTAACGAGTCATGGTCCAAGAAAAAATCAATAACAGAATATAAGGACAACAAAGTTCAAAGGCGAACCAATCTCGGCCTCCAGGTCTTGGCCTTCGTACAAGACAAAGGGTCGGCAAGGTATGTCGCCCTTAGGATCTGGACGCATCATACTCGCCAACGACTTTATCATCTCCAAAGTCTCCAGGTCGGCCTCGCCCAAGTCTTTCACTGTGTAGATGTAATCGCCCGGCCGCCTGCAGAAATGAGCCTCATTCCACATGATTGGGAAGTAAGGGGGACCTAGCATCCCGTCCGGTTGAACCTCAGAAACGGCCTTCCCGGCTTCCTCGGTGGGAACGATCCAGAAATACTGGCTTTTCCAGGCCACTCCCAACGACTCCTGGAATGCTTTGAAAAACCGGTGGTGGGTCTTCTGCATCTTGAAGGAGACTTGCTCCCTCTTCTCCTTGTTGGCCTTCTCTCTGAGCCAGCTCAGCTCGAAGATAGCAAAGAAAAGCATCATCGACACGTAGGCCAATTTGGGTCGTGACACCTCGAAAGTCTTTAAAAACGCCCATGCGTTTGGATGAAGGCGAGAGAAGGCGACCCCAATATGGCGCAGTAACGCCGCGTTGGAATTGAGAAAAGGAGGGTAATCTTCATCTTCTCGAACACGAGCCGATACATCGTGAACTTGAAGTTGGAAGAATAAGTCGCGATATCTTCGCCTCCTTCATGCCTCTTACCCTCGGCCGGTGAGTCTTCAAGGCGGCTCCGTAGATCGGGCAAAGCATCGTGGCCGATTGTGATAATGCTCCTATTAGAGCGAAGAGTCTCCGATACCCAAGACATATCAGATATATCTCGAGCTACATCGGCTTGGACTTCGGCCGACCCTTCGTTCGACCCTCCTATGTTGACTTCCAAACCAGAAATACCGGCTTCGGGCTGAATCACCTCTTCCTCGAGGGCCACCTCATCTCGGCCGCCTTCGGCCTCTACCATCTCCTCGTCCGCAACTGGGATGGCGCTGGGCTCTTCATCATCAATGATAATCACATCAACTTCTTCTTCTTCTCCCTCCACTCGAGAAACAACATCCTCGGGCGGTGGAGAGTTGCTCGGCCGCTCAGCAGAATGGACGGACCTGGAACCAGTACTCTCGGAGCTGGCCGATCCTCGACCGGAAGAACGAGAACTCGAGCCCGTGCTGCTCGAGGAACTGCTTGAAGAGCTAGAACCTTCGCCGCCCGATGACGACTTAGACTCCGCTTCGTGGGTATTGGGCTCGCCCGGCCTCGACATGTATGTAGCGAAAGATTGCGGTGGTTTTCCGGGAATACGGGCAGTAAGTTTCGTCTGTGGCATGCAAACACCTGTGATAAAGGGAACGAGTCAGGTCGGTCGAGCAGAGCACTCGTGAGAGGGGGCGATTTGGCCATCCCTCGACCTGACACCCCCTATCACGAGGCGTGGAAAAGCACAAAGTACTTTCAAATCAAAATTCAAGTTTAAAGAGTAAAGGGAGCGATCGATTCATACCTTAAGCAGATGTTGAAGATCGGTCGCAAATAAACGATAACGGCTATGAATGCAAGTCGGCGTGAGCGAGCGAGTCGGTCGTTGGCGAGCAATTCTTGGAAGTGTGAGAAATGAACTCGTGAGGAAGGGCTATTTATATAGTGCGATTTACGCGCGAAGAGGACCGGGATACGAAGAGTCACAACGCCGTCTTCTCACCAATGGTTGCCTCGGACAACCTCGGAGACACCAAGCGTCACGCCTTAAATGTCATTGAAAAAACCAACCGTCGCGGCAAAGACGGCCGATGGTTGACAAGCGGTCGACACCGCCCTACAGAGAAAGCGAACGGCGCGCGCGTTTCTCCAAGATAACCGCTCCCGGGGCATCGATTCAAGCCTCGGCCGCTCTTAAGCGACCTAGGCTCGGGGGGGCAGCTGTTCTGGGTGTATTAGCAATTACGAGGATCGCCAGCAGCAATTGGACTCGCGGCCCGACCCATCTCGTCGGCCCAAACACGCCGCTTGGAGCGCAATTCTCGCCGGGCGAAATCTTCGCAAAGCGGTCGGACCTCGCGGTATATATCGCCATTCGCATATGGTATCGTGTGCGTTCTCTAACCTTGTGCTATCCGCGGCGACCTCTCACTAGATCGTCGGAGTGTCTTTGCGGTACCACCCGAGGTGCTCAACAGCGTGAAGCCAGGACCGATCCTTTCATTCCCTCAACGACCGGCCCATTCAACGAAGCAACAACTACAACACTTCATTGGTCAAGGTACGATCACCAATTAAGTTCGACTAGGCCCAAATACGAAAATTCAATTAAAGAATGTGCGAAAAGATCGATCATTCGCGCGCATTCTTAATTTAAACAACGGCATTTGGAAGAGGTTAGTTGAGATTGACTTGGGTTGGTAAATGAGACACCTTTTTAATGATTCTCGCAATTGCGCGACTTCAGAACAAATAATAAAATAAACGACTAAAGCTGGAAAAAGAATACGGACAAAATTGGGGTATAACACTCACCAACATGGATGGTGAAGAACTCAGGAACCCAGTCAATTCAGATTCGATCAAGAGATATTACGCCTGAGAAAAATAAAAAGAAAAAGAGAAAGATGAGCCAAGCAAGAATTAGCTCGCTAGGTTGAAAACCCGAAAAGGCGGCCTAGGCAAAAAGAAGCGACCGGTGGGTGAAAACTCGCATAAAAAGCGGTCGAGGCAAAAATTAAGTCGGGAATGTTGGCCTTAAAAAAAAAAGTAAAAAAGAGGCAAGCAGCGCCTCCAAAAGCTTGGATGAAAGGGTGATCAAGGATATAAGTATGGATGATTGGCATCAACACTCCAAAGACAAAGAGCGCTCATAAGATCTGTTGCGTCCATTTTTCTTGTTTTCTTTTTAGTTTCAAAATTCTCAATGTACTCTCTTGATCGGTAGCGCGACTTTTTGCGCGTCCGAGTTCCATATGAATAAAAAGTCCAAATTTCCCACTCCATCCGTTTATCGTTCTATCATTGCTTCCTTTTTCATTTGTGCTTTAAAATGATGTTTTATGATAGATGATAAATGAATTATGAAAATGTGTATAAATCAGAGCATTAAAATTATTGCGAAACTTTTGAAAATCATGAGAAAAGAAATGATCTTTCAATCAGGTAAATTCACAAGAATCAAACAAAAGCGCTGATCGCGTCAAAGCAATTCTCAAAAGGCTGAGGCGTGACTCTCGCACCAGTATGGACGACTACCGCGCCTCATAACGCAAGTCCCACGATTTGGTCGAACCAGCGAAAAAAAAAACTAGAAAAGGAGCAAAAGAGCAATAAAGCAAATAAAATTCATGCATTGCATTCATCAAACATAGACAAAAAAATTCATACAAGCAAAAAGAAACTCTTGCATCACATGACATTCATCCCATCAAAAGGCAATCATGGCATTTGCATGCATTTGTTAAATCTCACTTACGAGTAAGGGATGATAAATACTTACGTGTTATTCCTCGCTTTTCGGTTCCCGTGAAATGCTCCCCTTAGTTCGGAGTCCAAATGTTTTTCAATTGGCGCTCAAGCGTGCATTGCGATTTGAGTTCAAATCGCTCTTATCGAGTTCGGCGCTCCTCGTTCATGGTCTCACATCGCAGCGTCACGAGCAACGCGATGGACCGCGACCCCATGTGAGGTTCAACGGAATAGTTGTATCACCTAAGATACGATGGGGCGCCGTGCATTGATCGTATATCGATTCGAGCCGATAATGATCCCGCCGGATCGCTCGAAAAGGCCAACGAAGCGTGCTCCTCAAAGCCACGTGCAAACTCGGATTAAATCAAGAGTTCGTTTAAGGATTACGAGTTTTAGGCGCACTGGGCATTTTACAGCGCCGCGCGCGCAAGTGCTCATTTACCGCTTCCTGCGCGCAAGTGCCCATTTTACCTTTTCTGTCTGCACGTCAGTGTTCATTTACTATTTTCGTATTGACACGAAAGTGTCTATCTTTCCGAAAAAAGGGAGAAAGAGAAAAAGAAAAAAAAATTCGGATTTCCCCAAGTGGACAAAATTGGTATAATTTCTAAATTCTTTATTTCTATTTTATTTATCAAAATATGTCTCGGCCAATTCATGTTTCTTGATAAAGTCCAAATAAAGAGGGGCAGCTGTCATACCCCAATTTTGTCCGACTTTTCGAAAATTAAATAGGAAAAAATATTTTTGTAAACCCCAATATTGACGGGTGTTTTTCTCGTTTTTAAAAGAGTTCAAAAATATGTGTGCACGGACTTATTCTCGTAGTGCGTATTTAAGTTGCCAATCAGGTGCGTGTTTGCCGTACGAGAATTATGCTAATCGCGAGTATCTTTCGAAAGTCGTTAGTAAGTTAACATTATTATTATCATGTGGTTATCATTATTGTTATTTGTATTAGTAGTTATAAACAAATAGAGAAACACCAAAAATAGTCAAATAGTTAAACTTGTCTAAATCTTTCTTTATTATCATTAAAAATAATACAAAATTACATGTTTTTGTTACACATCAAAAAATAAAAATAATATAGAAAATTTAAAGGCAAAAGGCCAAGAAAAAGCGGCAACGACTTGTTGTTATTGCATGACTCATGAAGCCATTTTGAGGATGAAGCTCAAGCTTCTTTTCTCCTTGTCTTTTAGCTTTTTCCATTTTTGTGAACAAACATTTTAGCCCTTTGACCTATCCCCAAAGCTGATGCCTTGCCTTGCAACAGAAAATTTATTTTGAGAATGAAGCTAAATGCTCCTTCTCCTTGTCCCCTTGTTCGTTTTCTACCTTGAGCAAGAACAGCCCAGCTTTTGCAGCAACCACCTCCACCCCTTTGCTGGCTGACTGCATCCCCAGTCCTTGTCCCCCTGAGAAGTTTTTCCCCACTCAACTACCACACCTACACCACACCAAATCCATATATAAATACAGTCATACACACAGAACTAGGGGGAGAAAAAAAAACAGCAAAAAAAACACACGCAGCATACATACATACACTCAGCAAAAACACAAAAAAGAAAAACCAGAAAACAGAGCAAGGGGAAGAAGATTGAGAGAAGAAATCAAAGTGAGAAAAGTGGAAGGAAAATAACACTGTCTCTGATATAAACTCACCACCATCATCTATTCCCCCCTCTCTCAGAGACTCTCTCCCTCCCCAACAACAAATACACCTCTACCATACTCTCCTCCATTTTTACACAACAACCACCATAGCCACCTTCTACCTCCGCTCAAACCTCCAAAACCGAGCCAATACCCATCGCGGAATCACCACCGTCGCCTCTTCTCCCTTTGTCGTGCGAAAGCAAACAGACCTCACCGGCATCGGTTCTCTCTTCCGTTCTGCTCCTCTAGTTTAACGTCTGTCGCGCCTCCTCTCTCCCTGGTTCGCTCTCATTCTCCACCATCTTCGCCTCCGTCGTCACCACCGTAAACCGCCGCATCTCTCTCTGGTTCGCTCTCTCTCTCTCTCTCTCGATCGGCTTCTTTCTCTTTCTAACAGAAGAAGAAGCAAACGGCGCAGGAGGAAATGTTAGACTTAGGTTTTGTTTCATGTTTCAGCATGTGGGCCTTTCATTGCTTTTTTTTTTTAAGTTTTTTTTTAAAAGATCTGATTGTTAATGACACTCCCCTCACGTTTTGGTTGCACCCCTACAGCTAGTTGCACTTCTGTTTTACTATCTCGCCCCCTTTCTTAATGTTGCAATCTTTATTTATTTATTTATTTGTTTATTATAATATAATACTGTTGCTTACAAACCAATATCTTTTTAAAATCAAACGTTGTTAGTAGTCTTGTGAAGCCTTTGCTTGCATGATTATTAACAATGGGGTACTAGTGGTGATCACTTGGAGCCTTCGCTCAATTGATCACCGTGAATACCTAATTTTCCTAAAGATTTTCACTAAATCAAAAACTTTGGTAGTAGTCTTGCGAAGCCTTTGCTTGCATGATTATTAACAATTGAGTGCTAATGGTGGTCACTTGGCGCCTTTGCTCAATTGATCATCATGAAAGCTCGATTTTCACAATTAAACAAAATAAAAAACAAAAACCTTTCCTAGACAAACCAAGAACTACGTTGCTTTGAATTCTCCATCGCACCGGGAGATACGTATGAGTGGATCCCCTCCATCAAGCACAAAAATTAAAGATTTTTCATTAATTCACTCATAAACAAAAGAGGTAAAAAACAACGCATTTTCCAAATCAACTCCGCAAATCACATATTTAATTAAGGCAACCCTTCTTTGAAGGGACGTTATGGGGTGCTAAAACCTTCCCCGTACGTAACTAGACCCCCGAACCCAAATCTAATGGTTCCAAGACCATTGCTTTCCGAAAAAAGGTTTTTTTCAATGTTTTACCATTAAAAAATATTGGTGGCGACTCTAAAATCACGTTGTACGAGGAAAAGTCCCTCCAAGGATTTTTCGGGGTGCAACATCAGGTACTATGTAATTTATTATTTGACATTGTCGAATTTATTTTATTATATCGTTAATTTAATTTATATATATATATATATATATATTTATATATCTAAATGTAGGTACTTGTACGAGGACATTGTGGTCCCTTCCGAACAGACACATAGATTTTTGTTCTTGTGTCCGGAAAGTACAACCTTTCATCAAGTGGATCGCAACCTGGCAAATTATGAATCACTTGTGGAACAAAACCGGGTTGCTGTTCAAAATTATGTCACTGAGCGCTTAAATGAAGCTCAAAGTAGAAGTGATGATGATGCCTTACTTCTAGCACCGGTTAATCTAGGGTGAGAAATTTTACCCATTATTATATAACATGCATTTTTTAAATAGTAGTCAATTACTTATTAGTAAATTTATTTTGTAGGAGACATTGGGTTTTGTTTGCAATTAATCCTAGCAAACAAACCGTGTATTACCTTGACTCCCTTCAAAATCATTACCAAAACCACATCGAGTTTGTGGAGCTTTTTAACAGGTGTGTTTATTCCGTTCATTCTGCATATTTCTTACTTTTACTTATATATGTATATATTGTTATTAATATAGTTATATGACATTCTATTCAGCGCTTTAACCACATATTGGGGAGTGGATAAATTAACGGTCAAATGGTTACCAATAATTATAAGTTTCTAACTTATACATTACATTATTTTGTCAAAAAACTGTATTCAACTCAATTTAACAATTAACTAATCTTATGTTTTGTAGTGTCCTAGACAATTCAATAACATTGATTGTGGGTATTATGTCATGAAATATATGAAGGATATTA
The DNA here is from genome assembly GCA_020916435.1 of Oxytropis ochrocephala. Classification (NCBI taxonomy): domain Eukaryota; kingdom Viridiplantae; phylum Streptophyta; class Magnoliopsida; order Fabales; family Fabaceae; genus Oxytropis; species Oxytropis ochrocephala. Next base: position 56,555,200 of record CM037088.1, read on the forward strand.
TTACCCAAAAGAAAACCACTATCCCCCGTCAGGTATCTACTTATAATATATTTTTATATGATTTCGATTTAATAGTGGTTCTTTCCAATATTTAACCATTTCAATTCTAATTTTATTTTTATTTATATAATTTCAATATTTTCGCGATTGTAAGTGTGTCGGACATACTCATCGAGCGACTTTGTCGAGCTTAGGGGAGAATGGTGCAGTTATGTCTCCCTTTTTTTTAAAGTTTGATTTGGATACATATAAGTTAGCTAGCTAGTTTTTGGTTCATAATATTGTAACTTGATAGCTTGTTTTGGATACATATGAATTAGATAATGAAACTTCTTAGCTATTTTTTTTGTTCCTCTTATGTAATTTGTTTCTGTTATATGTAATTTGGTTCCTCTTATGTATTTGTTTCTGTTATGTATTGGATTGGATTGGATTGGTTGTACAGGTAACTAGTAAATATAAAATGGAAAACACACAAATAGGCAATATTCAGCGCTTTTACTAAAGCGCTGCGTATTTAGTAACACAAATAGGCAATATGCAGCGCTTTTAATGAAGCGCTGCGTATCTGGGACAATATTCAGCGCTTTAACAAGCGCTGCGTTTTTGGTAGGACGCTTTGGCAATATTCAACGCTTTTTAACAAGCGTTGCGTATTTGGTAGGACGCTTGGCCAATATTCAGCGCTTTTTAAAAAGCGCTGCGTATCTGGGAGGACGTGTTTGGCAATGGGTGGCGCTTTTAGGGAGCGCTGCCCATTGTTGGAGTGGAATCACCAGCGTCACGTTCAGCAGCGCTCAAAAGCGCTGCCCATGGATAAAAAAAAAACGATGCCCATCTACTAGATCTGTTGTAGTGACTCATCTTCACTTCCTTAAGCTTGCACTTTGCTTTCACTACAACATTTACACTCCCTTCGTATTCGTTGGGCTTAGGCATGTACTAGGAATGAGGTAAGAATCAGAACTTTGGCGCTTGCTTTTCCCACACCCCCTCCTACTCGAAACACACCCCATAAGGGTGTGAAAAGACCAAAAGACCAGGCAAAACCTATTTTTTTCACAAATTTTCACCTGTTCGAACACGGGCCTTCGAACAGGTTCGAACGAGGCCGTTCGAGTGTGTTAAATATGGACAGACACCCTCTTGGGCGTTTTTCACATGTTCGAATAGGGTCATGCGAACACTTTCGAATGGGGTCATGCGAACATGTTCGAATGAGGGTGTTCGAACAAGTCTTCGCGAGAATTGCTCGCAGAATAGCAGTATTGGGCGTCTCGATTCCACCGAAGCGACGCACTCCAGAAGAAGTCATTCATCTTCTTCAACAAAGACCACCCGCACCACAACAACACATACCAAAAAGACTCATTACGCACACATGTAAAGTTGACTATCACATGATTGTCCAGTCCAGGCAACAACATGGTGTGTTGTTTCGTGGTCGTAACACTAAACATTTCGAGCTTAAGAACAACATCACCTTGCACGAATTGAAAGAAAAACTAACGAGAAAATGTGCACCTAGATGGTGTGGAGCAAGAAATCACTAGTATCGTTTGTCGCTCCCCCTACATCTGTAGCGGCCCACGTAATCGTATTCGGATGTGCCCCGTGCCTATCAAGAAAGATGATAACTCTATTTTATATAGAGTATTTCATATGTTTAAACTTAGTATTTGCTCTCTTTCAAGTAATAATAAAGAGTTTATATAGTATTTTATGTGATATTTGATAACTTGAGTGATTTGAATGGTTATAGTTATTATTAGGCCATTTTGGATATATTGTGGTATGTTTGATGTTTTTGTTGGTGCGGTCTCAATGCTAATCGCATCAATGCTCGTGACCGATCTCGCATCAAACCGCACTACTTGGTGAATAAGCAACCTGTTTCATATGCATCCACATGCAAAGTGATGACCTCTGCTGGTTCTCGATGCCATCCCACCTTGTATAGTAGGCGCCTACCATTCACACATAGCTATAGGCATAACTTTGAAGAGTCACCAACATAGGGACACATGTTCACACATCAATGAACCGCCCTATGTGATTAGTCAAAGATTTCAACATGGATAAACCTCTGAAAGCAACTACTGACTATGATCCACTCAAGATGACTTCAACATGAAGGAAGGAAGCACCTCACTTAAAGGCTATAAAAGGACCTCACATCTTCATTTGGAAATATATCACAATCCATAAGTTAGATCAAAATTTCAATATACATAGTTAGTTTTTATATTTTTAGAGGAAGAGGAAGGAATTCATAAATCCTCCTTAACTCATTTTCATAGTGTTTGTATAGTGCTAAGGAGTAATGCTAGTGCATTGCTAGAAGATTTCATACAAAGGTTTTCAACATTTGTAACTTTACTCTTGTTGTTTCTCTTTTGTGATTTCTATATATATAAACATGGTCTATTCAGTTTATATATATCTTGCAATGTCTCTTGTTAGCTAAACCTTTCTTAGTTGGAATGTTCTAATCATTTAATGAGCTTTTAAGTTAGTATGATATATGTATGTATGTTTGTACTTTAGTTCTTGCTTGATAATCTTTTCAAAACTTATTTTGAACTTGATCACTTAGAATAAGTAGATTTGTATATGACCAGAAATGGCTTACAATTAAGAACTCAAGAACTAATATGGGTGAGTGTTTTACATAAAGAAAACTTTGTGAAAACCATGCTAAGTCCTAGACATAGGATAGTATAGTCCATAGGATAATTGTGGGTACTTAAAATACAAGAGTGAATTCACTTAAGCAAATTGGATCATTGTTAGGAGGCAAGATTGGCAATCTTTGTAACCCCATCTCTCTACCCGGCAATTTAATTCAAAAATCAGAGTATAAAAATTATTTCTGGTCATCTTTTAGTTTAGTGTGTTATAAAATAGTGAACTGATTGACTATGGGATTACTCAGGTAACTGATACTACTTGCAACAGGTATTGACCTCCTTTGCAAGGCTCTCAAGAAGAGCAGTATCGATCCTTCTGGCCATATCAACCTAACACTGCAGCATAAACAACCAGTTCAGAACTATTTTAAGACACTTAGTTGTCATACACACTATGACAGACTGACACACTTGGCCGAACAGACCGAACTTTTGCTCTCTCTCAGTACGGTGTGGTTCGAGGACAAACCAAGCGGAAGCTGGTGGGCATGTGACATCCGGGGCCGACGAGGGCGGGGAGTGATCGCCGGTGCATAAAAAGGTGGCATGGCAAAGAGCGGCTCCTGGCAGCTTCAAAGCGAAGGGGCGCGTGAATGAACCGAATACGCACCGGAATGAGAGGATCCCGAGGTACATGCGGTATGGGACCTGCTGATTGAAGGAAGGCTTAAAAGAATTGATTTGGACTACCTATACCAACAAGATGCATCTTCTTTTCGGGAGCCCATCTCATAAGAACTCCATAGTTAAGCGTGTTTGGCTTGGAGTAGTAGTGGGATGGGTGACCTTACGAGAAGTTTTCGGAAAGCATGCAAGTGAGGACAAAGCATCTTTGAAAAGACTCGTGTTGGTTCGTAAGGCGATCGGCGATTAGGAAGCGATGCAGGATGTTACTGAGCACTAACACCCCTTTCTTTCTTGCATAGAACAAGGATCATAAGAGTGGTAATGATACTCTGAAGAAAGTGACCGAAAGGCACATAGCTAATGCAACAACATTGATCTGTTTGCATCACATCTTGCATCATACACTTATAATAAATTACTTGATGAAGACATTCCAACTAGCTTTTCTCTTTTACACTATCAACATTTTTTACTTGTTTTCTTTCTAACTTAGTTGTGATCATCAAACAAAATCCAAAATTATTTTGTTACTTAGTGACTTTACACTTTATTACTTTATATTATTTTAAAAGTGAGTTTTTCAATCTCTGTGGGTTCGATCTTTTTACTACTTGTTTTTGGACAGTGTATACTTGCACACAAGTGTATGTGATTTCCATGCACCAAGTTTTTGGCGCCGTTCTTCGGGATTGAAGTAAATTCTTTTTAAAATTCTGATATATAGTAATTTAGTGTTGTATATAAATTCTGGTTTTTAAAGTTTCTGTCAACAAAAGTACATGGTACTTAGTATATGTACAGAACTCCAGAATATAGTTTAGATCCAGAAATAGAAAGAAAATTCAGGAGATTGCTAAGACTCCAGAAACAGAATCTACAAGCTTGCAACATGTCATTCAGTGAAGAACAAAGCTCAAGGCCACACTCAGTGAGAGGAGGCCCTGGTTCACAGCATACTACTGAAGAAGAAGTTCATAGAGAAAATCTCATCCACATGGATCACATAGGTATGATTAATGATAGAGATATACCTATGAGGGATTATGCCCAGTTTGATCATTAAAACATGCAAACTAGCATAAATAGACCTCATATTGATGCCATGCATTTTGAATTTAAACCTATGATGTTTCAAATGCTTCAAACTATTGGTCAATTTGGAGGATCTCCTCATGAAGATCCTCATTTGCATTTAAGGCAATTTCTAGAAGTATGTAGTAATTTTATTTTACCTGGTGTGAGTGAAAATGCATTTAGATTAAGGTTATTTCCATATTCTTTGAAAGATAGAGCTAAGGCTTGGCTAAATTCTTTAGAGCCTAACTCTATCCATTCATGGAATGAAATGGCTGAAAAAATTTTAGGAAAATATTTCCCACCTATCAAAAATGTCAGGTTAAGAAATGATATTACATCTTTTAGACAAAAAGAGGTTGAGTCTTTATTTGAAGCATGGGAAAGATGGAAGGAACTTTTGAGAAAATGTCCTCATCATGGTTTACATGTTATTATTCAAATGGAAACATTTTATAATGGTTTAGAGCCTCAAACCAGAATAATGCTTGATGCATCATCTGGTGGAGTGTTATTAAATCTGTCATACAATGAAGCATGTGAATTAATTGATAGAATAGCAAACTAATAGCTCTAGTTGGCCCCTCACGAGAGGGTAAGTGCCCAAAAGAAACCATCGTGGGTACATGAAATTAATGATATATCTCGCCTCTATCCGCTCAAGTAGCCACTCTAGCTAATTTGATGAAAAACTTCACTTACGGCAATGCTATTGCATCTAATGCAACAGTGCATCACGACAACATTGTTGTGAAGAAGAGAACAAGTACCTCCAGGCACACCTAGTTGTGTGTGTTGTGTGAGGAGGTCACTTGTATGAGGAGTGTTCTAGCAACCCTATCTCTGTAAATTATGTAGGTTATAATAGGAATAACAACCCTTATTCCAACACTTATAATCTGGTTGGAAAGATCATCCAAATTTTAGATGGAGCAACAATAGTGCACTAGCACCTAGAATCTGCTCCAACTACACCAACCAACCCACCAGATTCCCACTCAAAATAACCAAAGAAACTCTCAACCTACCAGCGATAATTCTCTAGAATCCATGCTTAAAGCATTCATAGGTGAATCTAGAAGCGCTAGACAAACCCAAGATGCTTCTATTAAGAACTTAGAGAATCAAGTTGGTCAATTAGCCATGACTCTGTATCAAAGGCCACAAGGTGCCTTACCTTCAAATCTGAAGCTACTCCTTCCCAAACCAAAGGAAAAGAGCAGGTTAAGGCTATTTCATTGAGAAGTGGTAAGTGTTGCGCCCGAAAAAGTCCCCGAGGGAGAACCTTCCTCGTTTACAACTTTTTTAAAAAAGAAATCTTTCAATGAAGCCGCCACTAACATTTATTAAGGAAAATATTAGGAAAACCTTTTGGAAAGCAATTGGTCTTTTGAAAACTCGAGATGTAGGTTCGGGGTCGGTTAGGTGTGGGGAAGGTATTAGCACTCACACCTCCTTTCTACCGAAAGGGAACCATTAATTCGATATGTGGTTTTGAAGTGTTTGATTTGAAATGAATCGTTCTACTTCTTTTCTTTTCCTTTTTATTTGAAAGAGTTTTTTAGAAAACAAGAGAGAAAGAAATCTTTCTGGGATCTTTGAAAAGTTAAACTAAACTTAGATTTTTAAAAGAGTGCTTGACGGGATGTGACCCGCTCCTACGCACTTCTCGATGCGATGAGGATCAAAGCTACGTAGTTCTTGGTTCTTAATCTTGAGAAAATCGTGTTTTGTCTTTATCTTATCTTTTGGGTTTTGGAAATATGACTCAAGCGTTCATGAATACCAAACAAGCAATGGCTTCGAGTGGCGTTCATTACTAACTTGAAAGAAAAGTGTTGGAACCGGTAATCAATCGAGCAATTACTCAAGTGATCACTAGTTGCAACGTTTTATTATCTTTTCTGAAATTGTTTTGGAAAAGAATGAGTCTTAGTAATAACTACCACTAATAGCTCATATTGTTTTTGGATTTTGAATTGATTTGTATTTGATTAAGGTGTGGGAGCTTTCGTGATAATCAAACAAGCAAGGGCTTGAGTGACTACCACTAGTAACTCCATCATTAACGATCAAACAAGCATCGGCCGAGTGATGGCTAATGATTTTGTTTATGAAAAATGCCTTAGGGTTTTTATTAGAAAACATTTGATTTTGGACTTGAAAAGAAAGTAGAACATTACAAATCCTTTTTATTCAAAACCGAGACAACAATGAAAGCATAGGCAAAGCAAACATGAAGAATATTTACAAGTCGCCATGAACAAATGAATACATGATTGAACAAGCATATGAGTGTACAAGTATGCAATTGTAAAATACAAGGCATAACATTATTGAATGCATAATTAAATGCATGAGCATATAATAGTGGAAGGCAAGGCATGGTATTATGGAATGCATGAGTAGGCAAGTATTAAAATGCATGAACATATATGTGTAGAACACAAGACATGAGATTAATATATGCATGGGCATTTAAGAGAGTATGAATGCAAAAGATATAAACTTGTATGAGTGCATGAATGATAGGATGCAAAGTGTAAAAATCTTTTGGGGTATTTGTGCAAATAAACAAGTGGTAAAAACTTATGGTAAAAAGTTAGTAAAGAGTAAAACAAGTATGCATGAAGTGTAAGGTAATTACTTAATGAAATGGTAAAAGTAAAAAGTAAAAATGTTTTCTTTCCTTTTTTTTTTTTTACTTATGATAAAATGCTAGTAAGTGGTAAAGTAAACATGAAAATGGGTGGTAAAAAGTTTAAGAACACATTCTTACACATTTCTACACAAAATCAAACACACATTTTAAGCATTAAAATGAACCCTAAAATGGCCTCTAAGGCCGAAACCTTATATGCACAAATCATCAAGTTATTTCATGCCTAAATTTATTATCAACACATGAAACAAGTTACACAAATCAAGCATTTTATTTGCATAACTCAAAAAGAGAAAAGGAAACAACAAACCCTATTTTTTAGGACCTTGAGGCCGAAACCTCACATGATATAAACAACACATTATTTCATGTTAAGAATCATAACTAGCACATAGAACAAGATCATAGCAAATTTAGGCACATCAAGCATTTATTTACACAAAATGAAAGGGTGAAAAGACAACCAAAACCCTAAATTTTAAGGTCTAGAAACCGAACCCTCACACTCAATGAATCAAACCAAAATCTCAACTTGCAAGTTATGACATGAACAATGGGATGCATATATCATGTGGAAATTTTTATTCATGCAAAGGGTGACAAAATGAGTATGAAAAATGCAACAACAATATGATAAAAACACAAGAAACCTCTCCTTAAGGCCAAGGGTTCACTTCAAACACCCAAGGCTCCCAAAGTCCTTGACATAGTGTTTGAAATGAACCCTCTAAGCCTCTTAGAGAGGATAGAGGAGTAGAAGGGAGATTCACATGCTAATAATGAAAAATGCAAGAGATTAGGTGTTTACCTCAAGATCAAAACTACACAAGAATAGAAGAATGAAGATCAAGAACAAGTCAACAATAATCTTCACAAATCTACACAAATGTCACGCAATCCTCAAGAAAGTAAACTCCTTTATGGTGTAAAAATGGAATCAAAGGTGAAAAGAAGAAGATCTATGAAGGTGAAGTAGGTTTAAGGTGATTTGGTGGATGAAAGTTGAAAAGAGAGTGGAGGAGATGAAGGAGGAGGGTTCGGCCAAGAAGAGAGGAGAGGAGGAGAGGTTGCTAGCTAGGGTAAAATGAGAGTGTGTGTGTGTGCTAGGTCTTATTTTGGGCTTTTATATGAAGTGAAAACTTAAAGGGTAATTAGGACAATGTAACTCTTGCAAACCAATAGGATTTGAGATAAGTTTTGAATCAATGGTCAAGATGCAAGATCACAAGGATTGAGGGTAATTAAAGACACAAGGTGCGCAGCCTAAGGAGAGGTGGTGAAGGATAAGCTCAATTACAAAATTGTAATTTTCTACAAGGCTTATTACACAAGTGCCATTTTGATTCAAATGAAAGGTGAGGATTGATTTTCACATTTAAATGGAAGGCCATGATTTAATACAATTTGCAAGCAATAAAAATAAATGGAAATGGGGTGAAATGGGGCTGATTATGCGCAGCAAGGAGTGTGAGAGAGTGAGTGGAATTGCAAATTGTACTTATTGTACTATCCTTATCCTTTCAAAATTCAAAAAGGATGTAGAATATTCCCTTCTAGATTATTCTTCCTAGTTCATGCCATTTTGGGCTATATCCATGATTCAATGATTGGGCTCTGAATTTTATGATCTCACCAATCCCAAAATTGATTTATTTACCCCACCTCAAAGGAAAAGACCATTTTACCCTTCTATCCAAAAACTAGGCTTTTAGGCCAAAAGGTTTAATATTTATGCACAAAAATAATCACAATGGAGCACAAATATCCCTCAAATAAACCATTGATGATTATTCAAGGATTTGGGATGAAAGACCGCTTTTATTGTGAAATGACCAAAATGCCCTTTCACTCTAAAAACCCTAGCTTTTGCCTGAAACACATTTCCACTTCAAAAATGATTTTTCTCTCTAGGAGTGACCTCTAGTACCTTGAAATGCATGTTGGATGACTTGCTTTGAGGAATTGTCCTTTATTTGCAAAATGACCAAAATACCCTTTGTATCTTGAAAAACCCTAATTTGTCTAAAAAGTGCATTCCAACTCCAAAAATGATTTTAGAAACTTTGAAATGACTTTAAAAACCTAAATGCAATGCATGATGTTTTTTTTTTAATTCCAACTATTCCGTTGCGCCTCGCATGGGGCTGCGGTCCATCGCGTTGCTCGTATACGATGTGAGACCTCTCTTTTGCACACTGGCGCGCTCTTTTCTCTCTTCGCGCTTGGACGCGCTCTTTTCCTTTTCTCTTTTCTCTTTCTTCCTTTCGATTTTTTTTCTCCTTTTTTGCGCTTGGACGCTCTCTTTTCTTTTCTCTTTTCTCTTTCTTCCTTTCTCGATCTTTTCTCTTTTTTGCGCTTGGACGCTCTCTTTTCTTTTTCTCTTTTCTTTCTTCTTTTCGATCTTTTCTCCTTTGCGCTTGGACGCTCTCTTTTTTTTTTCTCTTTCTCTTTCTTCCTTTCGATCTTTTCTCTTTTGCGCTTGGACGCTCTTTCTTTTTTCTCTTTTTCTTTCTTCTTTTCTGATCTTTTCTCCTTTGCGCGCTTGGACGCTCTCTTTTCTTTTTCTCTTTTCTCTTTCTTCTTTTCTGATGTTTTCTCTTTTGCGCGCTTGGACGCTCTCTTTTCTTTTTCTCTTTTCTCTTTCTTCCTTTCTGATCTTTTCTTTTTTTTGCGCTTGGATGCTCTTTTTATTTTCTCTTTTCTCTTTTTCTTCTTTCTCGATGTTTTTCTTTTTGCGCGCTTGGACGCTCTCTTTTCTTTTTCTCTTTTCTCTTTCTTCCTTTCTGATCTTTTCTCTTTTGCGCGCTTGGACGCTCTCTTTTCTTTTTCTTTTTTTTTTTTTACTGAGGGTCAACACTTTAAGCGCCTACAAGGTAACAACCTAATCCCTAAGGATCCAGGCGAGCACTAAAGCCCTACATGATAACAACCTAATCCCTAAGGATCCAGGCGAGCACTAAAGCCCTAAATGATAACAACCTAATCCCTAAGGATCCAGGCGAGCACTAAAGCCCTAAAAGATAACAACCTAATCCCTAAGGATGAAGGCGAGCACTAAAGCCCTACATGATAACAACCTAATCCCTAAGGATGAAGGCGAGCACTAAAGCCCTACAAGATAACAACCTAATCCCTAAGGATGAAGGCGAGCACTATAGCCCTACAAACGGTAAACTTTAAGCGACCCTCACGCGCCAAGATAATCAAGTTAAAGAATTTCCATATTTTGTTATGTGAGGATGCAAATGCAATGCTTTGATGCATGATATGACATGAATTTTGGGTTTTTAAACAGTTTTGATGAACATTTTTGTAATGATGAGACACGAGACTTGGATGCAAAAAGTGGAGGTGAATCGGATCATTCTTTTTGAAAAAAAGCTAATTTTGATTTAAAACCCGGTGTTCTCGTGGTTTTTATTTACAAACAAACTCATTTATGTTTTTCTCCATTCCATGATAACCTGAACTTTCAATAACAATCTTGTGCTTTCTCTATGAAACATTGCCAAGTGAACACACATGAATATCAGACGCTTGGTGAATGTTTAGGATGAATGCCAAGTTGCCCCAATTCGGGCCTTTGGCGATCGTGAATGAATGACTTGCCCCACATGCGGTGGTATTGGCAACCAGAGTGTGAAAGGAAGCGGAGTGAAAGAGCAAATACATAAGAACTAGTGCCACGGCTGACACCTGGTGAAAGGATGAATGGCCATGGATGGACACTGAACAGACTTTCCCTGGACTAGGGTGGGCGGGTGGTGAAGAGAATGCCCCAACTTTTAGATCTGAGCGGTGTTCTCAGTGCAATTCTTTGGTTTTCTACTAATGTCTTGGCCTTTGGTGTGAAAGAAACCTCACTTGGTGATCACTAAACCTTGTTTCAATGCAGCTTGAATGCGTTTGAAGTGCAAGTCTTTCTTTTTCTGTCAGCTTTCTTTTTTCTGACTGTTTGTTTTTGTTCCCTCATCTCTTTTCCCGAGGGTTTTTTTTCCTTGATCGCCTTTCTTTTTTTCGATCGCTTTTTTTTTCTTTTTTCTTTTGAGCGAACACATTGTAAATGAGATAAACTTAGTTGTCCTAAGATTTAAAATTTGAGAAAACAACAAAGAATCGGTCATTGATTGGAATGGACTTTTCGGGGTTGTGGTGTTTTGTGGAGGAAGGATGATTCAATTTGGATGAAGTGCTTAGGGCTAATGGTAGGGTGATTTTTATTCGGCGTTGGGTGACGATCGACGATTTATGATGGTTATTTGGTTTGATGAGGTGCTTGGAAATTTTATTCTGGCTAAGGGTTTGTGGAGAGCGGGATTCGCGGTCAAAGGAAGTGTTTGCAGTTTATGGAAGGAGGGTGTATGGGAATGATGAAGTGTTTGAAGGTTTATTGAGACAAGGATCTTTTATGTTTTGTGGTAACATGTATCACTCACCACTTACATTTCTTTGTGTTTTCCTTTGTTTTGGGATTTTCATTTTTGAATCCCTTTTTTTGATTTTCTCTTTTTCTTTTTTTTTTTTTTTTTTTTTTTTTTTTTTTTACTCTGGGTGAGTGATAAAAAGTGATGCAATTATTTTGTTTGATATTTGAGATGATCCTTGTCTAGGGTGATTTGAGGGTATATTTTTGAGTTTAGTTTTTCTTGGCTTAAGGTAGGTAGGAAAGGGACTTTCGGGATTTTGGGTTCTTGACGGTATGGGGAGATGGCCATACTTCATTTCAAATTCCGATTACTTATTTTTCGTAAAACATGACAACAGTTCATCTATCTATATGTGTTTATTCCTTTCTTTGCATTTGTTTCTTTTTTTTTATGCCCTAACTTTTGCCTGGACCGCTCTTTGCGAGTTTTCAATCCACCGGGCGCTTTTTTTTTTTTTTTTTTTTTTTTTTAGCGCCTTTGCGGGTTTTCAAACTAGCGAGCTTATTTTCTTGTTATTATTATTTTCTAAAGGACTTGCACCGAAAGAATATGATATTAACAAGGGAAATTAGTGACCTCAAACTTGCTTGACATGGAGGACTTAAAGCGTTAAAATGAGCCAAAAGTCAAAGATGCATGGATGGAATTATGATAAAGCAGGGCAATGACGAACTTGAACCAAAGTGACTGAAAAGGATAACTTTTATTGATGACAGTGCTGAAAAGGAAACCTGTACCCTTATTGAAATATCCTAAGGCCTTGGGCAGAGCCAGAGGATTGCATTACATAAAAATGCATGACGAAAACACAAATGCTTGACAATCAACACCTCGATCCTCTTCAACTATCGCCATCCCTACCGATGTATTACGATCTCAAAGGGTTTAGTCCTTCACTTCTCTCATCAAAGGTCAACTGTTTTTGTGTCAATAAGATTTTGAACCAAGCGCTTCAAAGGATGACAATTCTCGGTAGAGTGACCAATTGCACCGAATGGAATTCACAGTGACCTTTGCATTGTATCTTCTTGGGAATGGAGGTTGGGTCGCTTCATCCCACGAGGAGAGACCAACCCATGGTTGATTAGATAGTTGCACAAATCGGTGTATGACATAGGAATGGGGTCGCATCGACGCGTGACTTTCCTTGTCCCGCTTATAGCATTGATTCCTCCGTTTTTCTTTGCGGGCAAATCATTAGCATTGTTGGCGCCCGATGAGGGTTGCAGGAATTCTTCCTCTTTTCATCCCGACTTCAAGCCTTGCCCCTACTTTGATCACATCCGAGAAGCTGAGGACCCACTTCCAACAGCACGTTCATAGAAAACAACAACCGGGAGAGTCTCCATGAACATAGACACTATTTCCTTCTCGATCGGTGGTGGCTTCACTGGCGTACCGTATTTCTCCATCTTTGAGCATATTCCTTAAAGGACTCATGATCTTTCTTGCTCATATACTGCAGCTGAATCCGATCTGGAGCCATGTCTTTGTTGTATTCGTACTCCTTTAAGAAAGCCTCAGAAAGGTCCTTCCAACTGTGGATGTCGAAAAGGCGAATCGCATGTACCACCCGCAGATGCCCGGTTAGGTGCATCTTTTGGAAGTAGTGGATGAGCAGTTTGTCGTCGTGATTGTATGCGGTCATCCTTCGGGCGTACATGGTTACGTGTCTATTTGGGCAGCTGGTACCACAATATTGGTCAAAGACCGGCACCTTCATCTTTGGGGGAATAACCAAGTCTGGAACAAGACATAGATCACGGGCGTCTTTAGCTTTGGTTTTTGAATCCTCTATGGTTTTCAAGCGCTTTTCCAATTCATGCAACTGATCTCTGGGTTGAGAATTCTCGAATAGGTGACCTTGAGGATCACCATTCACATTGAAAAGAGAAACCTCATGTGGATCAAAGAACTGTATGGGCGTGGCGGGATGATTGACCCCAAATCCCGGATGAGGAATAGCAGTCACAGCTTCAGCGGGTCCCGAGGTAGGAAGGATGGTTGCGCCTCTCCTGGGTTTACGACAGCAGTAACTTCGGTAGTGGCCCCATTTTTCAAAGCTTGCAGGACGTCCATCATTTCGTCATCTTGCATTCTTATCGCATCCATCGCATTTCTATCACCCCGACTTTATTATTTAACGACTGATTCTCTTGGACTAGTGCCTGATTCCCTTGGACTAGGCTGCTTGAGGACTTCCACAATCGGATTATCGGGACTGGATTGCCGAGACTCTCAATCACTAGGCTTCCTTGATTGGTTGCCATAAATCTTGAGGCCCGAAGTTCTTTGTTGACAAACCGGTTGACCCTCTTCCTTAAGACAGGACACATGACATGAGCATATGGATGAAAGAAATGACGAAGCATGTTCACTAAAAGCATGTTTCACAAAGAGTTAACACCAGTTAGGACAGGATAGGAATTTTGACGAACTTCTTCAGTCATTTATCGAGGAATGGAGGAGATGCAAAATTTTTTTATTTTCTATTATATTTTTTCTATTTATTTTTTGAAAGAATGACTATTTCGCAAAGCCGTCTCGTCTCTCATCAAAACCTTTATTGTATGTGAAAACATTATATATGCAAATGCGTGGAAACATGATCACTTGAAAAGTGCAATTATTCTAAGAGGTTTTTGTGATTTTGATGCAAAATGAAATGCATTTCCGAATGATGTGAGAAAGACACTTTTTCAAAATGAAATTTTTATTTGTTATGCTTGACGGGGTGGACCCGCTCCTACGTATCCTCCTTGAGGAATCAAAGCGTACGTAGTTCTACTGTGTCTTTTTTTGAAATAATGCTTATGCATGAATGCCATGTTTTGGATGAACTTGGCGAGGAGCTTTTTCCTCTTTTTGATTATAAATGAAATGCTTATGCTATGAAGATGATAATTGTTTTTTTTTTATGTAATGAAATGGAATGCATGATACTAGCAATTATTTTTAGTGCGTGGAAAGATATGATTCTTGTGAAAATGCATGCAAAATGAGATGTTAATGTATTATTTTTTCATGATTTGTGAAAAAGGAAAACAATAATGCATGAGACGCGACACGATTTTTGGATCTTTCGAGACGATTAGGGGAAAAAGCCTTCGTGAATGGAAATGCACACGTGCGGAGAATGCACTCCTAACAAACCTTAATGAGATAGAGAAAAAATGCATGTATGAATTTTATCAAGTTTTTGTTTTATGCAATGCGGGGATGTATGCAAATGACGATGATGCTTTATGCAAATGCAAGGTTAAAAACTTTATTTGCGATAACTCGAGTTTCCTTTTTTGAAAGTACGGACCGCATAATCGCTTCATATAGACCGGTAGGAGGAAAGCTACAATAACTCCCTTTTTTTTTTTTTTTTTTTTTTTGAAAATGAAGTGGGTCATATGTCGCTTTATGCGAAGCGGCAAAAGAAAAGGCTACAACGGCAACCCTTTCTTTTTTTTTTTTTTTTTTTTTTTGAAAATCTTCTTTTTTTAGGAAAGACATGTCTAAACTACAATGCAACACACAATTTATATGTCCTCGTGTCCTACAAAGGTGGGAATCCTAAGTTCTAGGGCAACTTCAAAGGTTCCTTCCATGTAGTTCTAATTCACATCCTCACAATGGCTACCAGAGCTAGAGAATCCTCATGCCGACATCCACAAATGTAGAGAACTACCAAGTGTGAAGCGTCATGAGAAAGCGCACTGGTTGGGACTTTCATGAGTGTCGAGATGCGAAGGTCTCGAATGGCGATCACTAATAAATCTCCACTCTCCTAGATGTTTGTTGGATCAGGGTATAGGAGCCCACTCATAACATACAAAATGTAAGGTGTGAAAGTGTGTGATTGAGGACATACTTTCTAAAATCTACCCTCCCACCGCAAGGAAAAAGCGGACCACCCGGATAAAAGCAAGCGGTAACATGTCGTCTACCCTAAGGTTTAGTATCACTTCAAAACAAATGAACTAACCTAAGGTGTCATCAACAACCATATATAGCTTACCTCAAGAAAGGGAGCGGAGAAGAAGGGATTATAATAGATGGGGGAAAGCATGCATAATTATGAGCATATAAAGAAAGAAAAGGAAAAAAAGTAAGGAAATGAAGAAGTAAAACGAAAAATAATTCAAATCAAACACTTTGAACCACACAACGGATTAATTAGGTTTGACCCACTTATTTTTTTAAAAAAAAAAAAAAAATTCCCAGTGAAGTCGCCAATGGTATTGCGACCAGAAAAAGTCCCAGAGGAGAACCTTCCTCGTTTACAACTTTTTTAAAAAAGAAATCTTTCAATGAAGCCGCCACTAACATTTATTAAGGAAAATATTAGGAAAACCTTTTGGAAAGCAATTGGTCTTTCGAAAACTCGAGATGTAGGTTAGGGAATTCGGTTAGGTGTGGGAAGGTATTAGCACCCACACCTCCTTTCTACCGAAAGGGAACCATTAATTCGATATGTGGTTTTGAAGTGTTTGATTTGAAATGAATCGTTCTACTTCTTTTCTTTTCCTTTTTATTTGAAAGAGTTTTTTAGAAAACAAGAGAGAAAGAAATCTTTCTGGGATCTTTGAAAAGTGAAACTAAACTTAGATTTTTTAAAAGAGTGCTTGACGGGATGTGACCCGCTCCTACATACCCTCAATGCGACGAGGGATTAAAGCTACGTAGTTCTTGGTTCTTAATCTTGAGAAAATCTGTGTTTTGTCTTTATCTTATCTTTTGGGTTTTGGAAATATGACTCAAGCGTTCATGAATACCAAACAAGCAATGGCTTTGAGTGGCGTTCATTACTAACTTGAAAGAAAAGTGTTGGAATCGGTAATCAATCGAGCAATTACTCAAGTGATCACTAGTTGCAACGTTTTATTATCTTTTCTGAAATTGTTTTGGAAAAGAATGAGTCTTAGTAATAACTACCACTAATAGCTCATATTGTTTTTTGGATTTTGAATTGATTTGTATTTGATTAAGGTGTGGGAGCTTTCGTGATAATCAAACAAGCAAGGGCTTCGAGTGACTACCACTAGTAACTCCATCATTAACGATCAAACAAGCATCGGCTTCGAGTGATGGCTAATGATTTTGTTTATGAAAAATGCCTTAGGGTTTTTATTAGAAAACATTTGATTTTGGACTTGAAAAGAAAGTAGAACATTACAAATCCTTTTTTATTCAAAACCGAGACAACAATGAAAGCATAGGCAAAGCAAACATGAAGAATATTTACAAGTCGCCATGAACAAATGAATACATGATTGAACAAGCATATGAGTGTACAAGTATGCAATTTTAAAATACAAGGCATAACATTATTGAATGCATAATTAAATGCATGAGCATATAATAGTGGAAGGCAAGGCATGGTATTATGGAATGCATGAGTAGGCAAGTATTAAAATGCATGAACATATATGTGTAGAACACAAGACATGAGATTAATATATGCATGGGCATTTAAGAGAGTATGAATGCAAAAGATATAAACTTGTATGAGTGCATGAATGATAGGATGCAAAGTGTAAAAATCTTTTGGGGTATTTGTGCAAATAAACAAGTGGTAAAAACTTATGGTAAAAAGTTAGTAAAGAGTAAAACAAGTATGCATGAAGTGTAAGGTAATTACTTAATGAAATGGTAAAAGTAAAAAGTAAAAATGTTTTCTTTCCTTTTTTTTTTACTTATGGTAAAATGCTAGTAAGTGGTAAAGTAAACATGAAAATGGGTGGTAAAAGTTTAAGAACACATTCACATTCTTACACATTTCTACACAAAATCAAACACACATTTTAAGCATTAAAATGAACCCTAAAATGGCCTCTAAGGCCGAAACCTTATATGCACAAATCATCAAGTTATTTCATGCCTAAATTTATTATCAACACATGAAACAAGTTACACAAATCAAGCATTTTATTTGCATAACTCAAAAAGAGAAAAGGAAACAACAAACCCTATTTTTTAGGACCTTGAGGCGAAACCTCACATGATATAAACAACACATTATTTCATGTTAAGAATCATAACTAGCACATAGAACAAGATCATAGCAAATTTAGGCACATCAAGCATTTATTTACACAAAATCAAAGGGTGAAAAGACAACCAAAACCCTAAATTTTAAGGTCTAGAAACCGAACCCTCACACTCAATGAATCAAACCAAAATCTCAACTTGCAAGTTATGACATGAACAATGGGATGCATATATCATGTGGAAATTTTTATTCATGCAAAGGGTGACAAAATGAGTATGAAAAATGCAACAACAATATGATAAAAACACAAGAAACCTCTCCTTAAGGCCAAGGGTTCACTTCAAACACCCAAGGCTCCCAAAGTCCTTGACATAGTGTTTGAAATGAACCCTCTAAGCCTCTTAGAGAGGATAGAGGAGTAGAAGGGAGATTCACATGCTAATAATGAAAATGCAAGAGATTAGGTGTTTACCTCAAGATCAAAACTACACAAGAATAGAAGAATGAAGATCAAGAACAAGTCAACAATAATCTTCACAAATCTACACAAATGTCACGCAA
This sequence comes from Oxytropis ochrocephala, assembly GCA_020916435.1. Taxonomy (NCBI): domain Eukaryota; kingdom Viridiplantae; phylum Streptophyta; class Magnoliopsida; order Fabales; family Fabaceae; genus Oxytropis; species Oxytropis ochrocephala. The sequence goes on from CM037088.1 coordinate 56,573,224, forward strand.
TCCTCAAGAAAGTAAACTCCTTTTTGGTGTAAAAATGGAATCAAAGGTGAAAAGAAGAAGATCTATGAAGGTGAAGTAGGTTTAAGGTGATTTGGTAGATGAAAATTGAAAAAAGAGAGTGGAGGAGATGAAGGAGGAGGGTTCGGCCAAGAAGAGAGGAGAGGAGGAGAGGTTGCTAGCTAGGGTAAAATGAGAGTGTGTGTGTGTGCTAGGTCTTATTTTGGGCTTTTATATGAAGTGAAAACTTAAAGGGTAATTAGGACAATGTAACTCTTGCAAACCAATAGGATTTGAGATAAGTTTTGAATCAATGGTCAAGATGCAAGATCACAAGGATTGAGGGTAATTAAAGACACAAGGTGCGCAGCCTAAGGAGAGGTGGTGAAGGATAAGCTCAATTACAAAATTGTAATTTTCTACAAGGCTTATTACACAAGTGCCATTTTGATTCAAATGAAAGGTGAGGATTGATTTTCACATTTAAATGGAAGGCCATGATTTAATACAATTTGCAAGCAATAAAAATAAATGGAAATGGGGTGAAATGGGGCTGATTATGCGCAGCAAGGAGTGTGAGAGAGTGAGTGGAATTGAAAATTGTACTATTGTACTATCCTTATCCTTTCAAAATTCAAAAAGGATGTAGAAGATTCCCTTCTAGATTATTCTTCCTAGTTCATGCCATTTTGGGCTATATCCATGATTCAATGATTGGGCTCTGAATTTTATGATCTCACCAATCCCAAAATTGATTTATTTACCCCACCTCAAAGGAAAAGACCATTTTACCCTTCTATCCAAAAACTAGGCTTTTAGGCCAAAAGGTTTAATATTTATGCACAAAAATAATCACAATGGAGCACAAATATCCCTCAAATAAACCATTGATGATTATTCAAGGATTTGGGATGAAATACCGCTTTTATTGTGAAATGACCAAAATGCCATTTCACTCTAAAAACCCTAGCTTTTGCCTGAAACACATTTCCACTTCAAAAATGATTTTTCTCTCTAGGAGTGACCTCTAGTACCTTGAAATGCATGTTGGATGACTTGCTTTGAGGAATTGTCCTTTATTTGCAAAATGACCAAAATACCCTTTTGTACTGAAAAACCCTAATTTGTCTAAAAAGTGCATTCCAACTCCAAAAATGATTTTAGAAACTTTGAAATGACTTTAAAAACCTAAATGCAATGCATGATGTTTTTTTTTAATTTAATTATTTTTGGGGAAAATTAGGGTTTTGACCTAAACCGGACAAAATTGGGGTATGACAGTAAGGATTTGGTAGAATTAACTGAGAAGGAAAGTGTAGAAAAGGGAGAAAAAACCAAAAATCAAAAAGAAACCAATGCAGAAGCATCTAGTGCTCCTGCATCACAAGAAGTTCAAAGTCCAATACCTAAGTTAGTACCTGAATAACCTCCTCCTCCTTATCCTCAAAGACTGAAAAAAGCACATGAGGAGAAGCAGTTTGGTAAATTCCTAGAGGTACTAAAACAATTACACATCAATGTTCCCTTAGTAGAAGCCCTCCAACAAATGCCAAATTATGCAAAATTTATGAAGGATGTGCTTACTAAGAGAAGAAGATTAGGTGAGTTTGAAACAGTTGCCATGACAGAAGATTGTAGTTTGCTTATGCAAAATTTATGAAGGATCCAGGTAGTTTTACAATTCCATTTTCTATAGGAAAATCCTATACTGGTAAAGCTTTATGTGATTTAGGTGCAAGCATTAACTTGATGCCTAAATCTATTTTGACCAGTTAGAAATAGGAAATGCAAAACCAACCACTGTGACACTTCAATTAGCAGATAGATCAATAGCCTATCCTGAAGGTATCATCGAAGACATCCTAGTCAAGGTAGATAAATTTGTATTCCTGTTGCGCCCCGAAAAATCCGGTTTGGACTTTTCGTTTGACAACGTGGAAATAGTAGAGCCGCCACCAATATTTATTTAGGAAAACATTGAAAAAACCTCTTTTGGAAAACGGGTGGTTTTTCGAAACCTTTAGAGATGTAGGTTCGGGGGTCTGTTGCGTATGGGGAATGTATTAACACCCCACACGCCCTTTCTACCGAAAGGGAACCATTAACTTGATGTGGTTTTGAAATGTTTGATTTGAAAATAAACGTTCTACTTCTTTTCTTTTCTTTCTTTTGAGAGATTGCTTTATGGAAAACGGGGAAAAAGGAATGTTTTTGGTATCTTTGAAAAGCAGAACAAAACAAAGATTTTTTGAAAATGGTGCTTGACGGGACATGAACCCGCCCCACGTACCCTCATTTGTTTGAGGATCAAAGCTATGTAGTTCTTGTTTTGCGTCTGAAAACGGCTTAAGGGTTTGAGTTTTGGAGTTTTTGAAATAAGACTCGAGTGTTCGCGAACACTAAACAAGCAAAGGCTTCGAGTGGCATTCGGTATTAACTCGAAAGAAAAGAGAGTTGAAACCGGAAATCAAACAAGCAATGGCTTCGAGTGATTTCAAGTAACAACGTTGCATTATTCTTTTTGAAAATTGTTTTGAAAAAAAAAGAAGTGGTGAGCTTCAGTTATGTTGATCACTAATAGCTCATGTTATTTTGGAAGTTTGAATTTGTTTTTGTTGTTTAATTAATGTGTGGGAGCTTTCATAATAGTCAAACAAGCAAAGGCTTCGAGTGACTATCACTAATAACTCCTCATTAACGATCAAACAAGCAATAGCTTCGAGTGATGGCTAATGATTTGTTTAGGAAAATGCCTTAGGGTTTTTATTTGAAAACATTTAAATTTGGGTTTGAAAAGAAGTAGAACATTACAAATTCTTTTTCAAGTCAAAACCGAGGCAACAATGAGAGCATAAGCAAAGCAAACATAAAGAGTATTTACAAATTACTATGGACAATTGAATACATGGTTAAGCAAACATGTGAGTGCAAGAATACGCAATTGTGGAATGCAAGGCATAGCATTATTGGATGCATGATTAGGCAAGTGCATGAATGCATGATTATACAATAATAAATACAAGACATAGCATTATTGAATGCATGATCATATAATAATGAATGCAAGAACATGATATTAATATGCATGAACATGTAAGAGGGTATTGGAATGCAAGAGATATAGACATATATGAATGCATGAATATGTAGACACAAATGATGAAATGCAAAGTATGGAAATATTTTGGGTATTTTTGCAAATAAGCAAGTAGTAAAAACTCTTAGTAAAAAGTTAATGAATAGTAAAGTAAAAATGCATGAGGTGAATGGTAATTATTTAATGAGATAGTAAAGTAAAAAGTTAACATGCTTTTTTTACTTTTAGTAAAATATTAATGAGTGGTAAAGTAAAAATGAGAATGAGTGGTAAAAAGGTTAAAAACATATTAACACCATTATACTCATCTACACAAGATCAAGCAACACAATTTTAGCACAAAGATGATCATCAAAAAGGCCTTATGGCCGAAACCATACATGAACATAAACAACAAGTTTTTTCATGCCAAAACTCATAATCAACACATGGAACACATTATGCAAATCAATCATTTTATTTACACAAAAATCAAAGAGTAAAAGGAAAGCAAAAACCCTAACTTTTAAGGCCTAAAACCGAAACTCCTACATCCCTCAAGTCCAAAACAAAATTCAAACTTGCAAGTTATGACATGAACAATAGGATGCATATATCACATGAAAATTCTTTATGCAAGAAAAGGTGATAAAATGAGGGTGAAAAATGCAAAAACATGGTTGAAAACACAAGAACCCTCACATCAAGGCCAAGGGTTCACTTCAAACACCCAAGGCTCCCAATGTCCTTGACATAGTGTTTGAAATGGACCCTCTAAGCCTCTTAGAGAGGAAAGAGGAGTAGAATGGAGATTCACATGCTGAAAATTAAAAATGCTCAAGATAACAAGCTTACCTCAAGAGATAACTAGCAAAAAGTGGAAAATGGAGATCAAGAACAAATCAACAATAATCTTCACTAATCACCAACAAATGTCACGCAAACTTGAGGAAAGCAAGCTCCTTAGTGATGTAAAAATGGAATCAAGGATGAAAAGGGAAGGATATATGAATGTGGAGTGGATTTGAGGTGGTTTGGTGGATGAAAGTTGAAAAGAAAGATGGAGAAGGAGAGGGAGAGGGTTCGGTCAAGAGGGAGGAGAGGAGGAGAGATTGCTAGCTAGGGTAAAAATGAGAGTGTGTGTATGTGAGGTCTCTTATTTTTGGGTTTTATATGAAGTGAAAATTTAAAGGGTAATTGGGACAATGTGCTTCTTGCAAACCCATAGGATTTGAGGTAAATTTTGAATCAATGGTCAAGATGCAATATCACATGGATTGAGGGTAATTAAAGACACAAAATGGGGGGAGAGAGAGGGCTGAGGGCGCAGCTTAGGAAGGGTGGTGAAGGATAAGCTTATTTACAAAAATGTATTTTTCCATAAAGCTTATTACACAAGTGCCATTTTGATTCAAATGAAGGGTGAAGATTGTTTTTCACTTTTGAATGGATGGCCATGATTTAACACAATTTGCAAACAATAAAAATAAATGAAAATGGGGTGAAATGGGGCTGATATGCGCAGCAATGGGAGAGTGGGAGAGTGAGTGGAATTGCAAATTGAACTATTGTACCACACAAGATATTTCAAAAGAGAATATTCCTTTTCTAGATCATTCTTCTTAGTTCATGCCATTTTGGGCCAAATCCTATGATTCAATGATTGGGCTCTGAATTTTATGATCTCATCAATCCCAAAATTGATTTATTTACCCCACTTCAAAGGAAATGACCATTTTACCCTTCTACCTAAAAACTAGGTTTTTAAGCCAAAAAGTTTAACACTTGCGCACAAAAATAATCACAATGGAGCACAAATATCCCTCAAATAAATTATTGGTGATTGTCCAGGGATTTGGGACAAAAGACCATTTTTATTGTGAAATGACCAAAATACCCTTTCACTTTAAAAACCCTAGTTCTTTGCCCAGAGCACATTTTCACTTCAAAACTGATTTTTTCATCCTAGGAATGACCTCCTCTAATACCTTAAAAATGCATGTTGGATGACTTGTCTTGAGAAATTGCCCCTTATTTGCAAAATGACCAAAATACCCTTTTGCACTGAAAAACCCTAGTTTGCCTAAGAAGTGCATTCTAACTTCAAAAATGATTTTAGAAGCTTTGAAATGACTTTTAGAACCCTCAATGCAATGCATAATGCTCTTTCTCCTTTGTTTATTTATTTTTGGGGAAAATTAGGGTTTTGACCTAAGCCGGACAAAATTGGGGTATGACGATTCCCTGTAGATTTTGTTATCCTTGACTTTGATGCAGATAAGGAAGTGCCTATTATCCTAGGTAGACCATTTTTAGCAACTGGTAAAACCATAATTGATGTGCAAAAAGGTGAACTCACTATGAGAGTGAATGATCAAGAGATCAAATTCAATGTAATGAATGCTATGAAGTATCCTTCAGAGGATACAGAAGAGTGTTCATCCTTATTCTCTCTAGATCAATTGGTAGAAAAACAATTTTACAAGCAGTATGATCACTTAGCCAATGCAGATGCATTAGATGCAACTGCATTGCTAGATGATGAAATATTAGAAAAGGAAAATCTGCCAATAGAAAACTCTTGTAAAGAAGTATGGGCTAGGACTTATGAACCACTCAATCTTGAGGAACCAATTCTCAAGAAGAACTTACCCTCAATAGAACAAACTCCTAAGTTAGAATTGAAGATACTGCCTGAACATCTTAAGTATGCATTCTTAGGAACAAATGAGACTTTACCTGTTATCATTGCTTCTGATTTAACATCAAAACAGGAGAGTGATCTCATTAGTACTCTAAAGAAGCATACCAAAGCTATAGGTTGGCAAATGGCAGATATCAAAGGAATTAGTCCTTCTATATGCATGCATAGAGTCATTTTGGAAGAAAATTCCAAAAATAGCATAGAGAGTCAAAGAAGACTAAATCCTATTATGAAAGAGGTTGTGAAAAAGGAAATTATTAAGTGGCTAGATGCTGGAATCATATACCCCATATCGCATGAGTGCTTGGGTAAGTCATGTCCAATGTGTACCAAAGAAAGGGGGTGTGTGATGTAATAGCCAATGAAAAGAATGAGTTGATACCAACTAGAATCACATAGGTGGAGAATCTGTATGGATTACAGAAAACTCAACAAAGCTACCAAAAAGGATCACTTTCCTTTACCATTCATAGACCAAATGTTAGATAGACTAGCAGGGAAAGAATTTTATTGTTTCCTAGATGGCTATTCAGGCTATAATCAAATAGCCATTGAGCCTAAGGATCAGCATAAAACCACCTTTACATGCCCTTATGGAACCTTTGCTTTTAGAAGGATGCCATTTGGCTTATGTAATGCACCTGCTACATTCCAAAGATGCATGATGTCTATATTCTCAGATTTCATTGAGCAATCAATGGAAGTATTCATGGATGATTTCTCTATCTTTGGAGAAACATTTCAAGTTTGCTTAACAAACTTGGAACAAATTCTCAAGAGATGTGAAGAAACAAATTTAGTCTTAAACTGGGAAAAGTGTCATTTCATGGTACAAGAAGGCATTGTGTTAGGACATAGAATTTCAAAGAAAGGTCTAGAGGTAGACAAAGCTAAAGTTGATGTCATTGAGAATCTACCACCACCAAATACAGTTAAAGGTATCAGGAGCTTCTTAGGCATCTTGGTTTCTATAGAAGGTTTATCAAAGACTTTTCAAAAATCTCAAAACCATTATGCATGCTTTTGCAACATGATGTAGAATTTATCTTTGATAACTTTTGTATAGAAGATTTTGACAAGCTTAAAAGGGCATTGGTGACTGCACCAATTATAGTAACTCCAGATTGGAGCAGGCCATTTGAATTAATGTGTGATGCTAAGGACTTTGCAGTAGGAGCAGTCCTAGGGCAAAGGTATGATAAAGTCTTTCATTCCATTTATTATGCTAGCAAGACATTAATTGAAGCTCAAGTGAATTACACAGTTACAGAAAAGGAATTATTAGTTGTGGTCTTTGCATTTGAAAAATTTAGATCATACTTAGTTGGCAATAAAATTATTGTCTATACCGATCACTCGCCATTAAGTATCTAATTTCAAAGAAAGATGCAAAGCCAAGGTGATAAGGTGGATTTTACTCCTACAAGAATTTGATCTTGAAATTAGAGACAAGAAAGGAGTAGAAAACCAAGTAGAGACCATTTATCAAGGATTGAAGGAGAATCACTTGGTACACAAGGAGAAGAAATCAAGGAAAGCTTTCGGATGAGAAACTATTGGCAATCACAGATCAATGCAAAACATGAAAGCGCATTTGCTATAAGCAATGCGGGAGCATCAAATGCACTGCACCATGGTTTGTCGATATTGTAAATTTCCTTGCAAGCAAAGTAGTACCAAAGTGAGTATGACATATCAACAAAGGAAAAAATTCTTCCACATGGTTAAACAATACTATTGGGATGATCCATTCCTTTACAAGATGTGCCCGATCAATTAATGAGGAAATGCATACGAAGAGGAGCAACAAGCGATTGCTACGCATTACCATTCTCGCACCTTATGGAGGACACTTTGGAAGCACTAGAACAAAGACTAAGGTATTCTGATCTGGTTATTTTTGGCCTACTTTATTTAAAGATGCTTATTTTATGGTCAAATCTTTGTGATAAATGTCAAAGAGCGAGGAATATTTTCGATAAGCATGAAATGCCTAGAACAAATATTTTAGAAATAGAATTATTTGATGTTTGGGGCATAGATTTCATGGGACCTTTTCCACCCTCTTTTGGCAATTTATATATCTTAGTAGCTGTTGATTATGTGTCCAAATGGGTAGAGGCGGTAGCATTACCTAATAATGATGCTAAATCGGTGAGTAAGTTTCTTCAAAGAAATATATTCACTAGATTTGGAACTCCTAGAGCTATCATTAATGATGAAGGTTCACACTTTTGCAATAAGATCATAGAAAACCTTCTAGCTAAGTATGGAGTTAAGCATAAGATAGCTACTGACCTACCATCCTCAAACTAGTGGACAAGCGAATTATCCAATAGGGAAATTAAGAGAATGCTAGAAAAATGGTTAGTCCAAATAGGAAAGATTGGTCTTTACATTTGGATGATGCTTTATGGGCATATAGAACAACATTCAAAACACCCTTAGGAATGTCCCCTTACAAATTAGTCTATGGAAAAGCATGCCATTTACTCGTGGAATTGGAAAACAAATCTTATTGGGCTATCAAGAAGCTCAATTTCAATCTGAACAAAGCGGTAAAAAGAAAATGATAGAGCTTGATGAGCTAGAAGAAATTAGGCAAACCTCTTATGAGAATGCTGAAATCTACAAAGCTAAGACTAAGAAATGGCATGACAAGAAAATTCACAGAAGAGAATTGAAAGAAGGAGGACTAGTTTGGCTATACAACTCTAGGTTAAGCTATTTCCTGGAAAACTAAGGTCAAGGTGGTCAGGACCATTTAAGTTGATAAAGGTTTATCCACATGGAGCAGTAGACTTATTTGATAAATCCTCAAATACTGTCTTCAAGGTGAATGGTCAGAGAGTTAAAATGTACTATGGTGAACATGTGGTGAGAGACAAAACCACCACCTATTTGCAAAATCTCTAAGCAAAAAGAGGTAGTCAGGCTGACAAGACTCTTAAAACAAGCGCTTAATGGGAGGCAACCCATTGTTTTTAATTATTTTTGTGCAATTTTATGTTTTTAGTTGTTTTGCAGAAATCTGAGAGAAACTAATGCTGTTGCATCAAATGCACTGCGCATTGAAAAAAACATGCCCCTGCATCAGAAATTTATAAACTTGAAGAAAATTGGTTAAGTGTGAATCATAAGGCTTCAGGAAGGTTAAAGGAAGGTTAAGCAAGATTAATGACACATTGGTAGCCAAAGCAAGACACTTGGCATGATGCATGCGTAGCACACAATGCTAACGGCTACCTAATAAATCCACTAACTTCCCTCTTCCTAAAACATAAAGCCTTTTTGTTATTCACAGAATTACCCTTCATTCGCAAAATCTCACAAATTTCTCTCATCTGAAACACAAACCACTCTTCACATTTTCATCTTCAATTTTTTCTCAATCACACAAGCAATCAAAAAAACCTAGAAATTCAAAGCAATTACAATGGTGAAAAAGCAATCAGCACAGAAATCATCAGGCAAGCAGGCCAGAACCCTTCAGAAAGAAAAGAAGGTCATGCATGCATCATCATCATCAATTAAGAAAGGCAAAGCCAAGGAATCAACAGCAAGAAATGATGACAATGTTCATCTCTGGAACATGCATCTATTGCCCGAGAGAGGGTATGATTTGAAGAAGGCTAGCCCATCATTCATGTCAACAGTGGCCAATCTCAATTGGGACCACTTCGTGCTACCAAGAGGAGGCTACATTGAAGACATGGTGAGAGAGTTCTATGCTGGAATCACACCACAAGAAGGAGCAGAACATTCCTACACTTCCATGGTGAGAGGTAAACTTGCACACTTTCATGCCAAGAAATTAAATGAACATTATATGCTGAAGTATAATGGGAATGAATTTGAAAATAAAGTGGCCAAGTCCTTTAAGAAAGAAATGGAAGAATTGAGGAATAGGATTGCTATACCAGGGGCTGTATGGGAAAAATTTACACCTAATGAGATTAAGCTTAGAAGCAATTATTTGATAAATGCATTAGGTAATTGGCATTTGTTCATAGCCACTTCAATTCTGCCTACATCACATACATATGCTATATGAAGAGAGACTCGATCTTGCTAGATACAATTTCTCTCGAGGGAAATGTAGACATAAATGATTGATAGCTAGGGAATTCTTGCATGCTCAACAAAATCAAAGGGATTTCTGTTTTTCCCTTGTCTTATAACTGAATTATGCATGAAAGAAGGTGTCCTATAGCCGCTAATGAACAAAGGAAATTTCCCCAGTAATTTATTTCTTGAAGTGAAGGAGAAGTTGAGAAATGTGAGAGGCCATGCGCCTGCAATGCAAGAGCATTACATGCAGAAGCAGAGGGCTGTCTGGAAATTTCAAAATGATCAACATGACTGGCTTCAATTGGTCTTTGACAAGATCTTTGATCTTGTGGGCCAAGTGAATGCCCCTGAATTCCCAAGTTGGGTATTGAGAAGTGAAGGAGAAGAAGAAGAGGAGAGAGAGGTTGAAGAAGAAGGAAAAGGTAAAGAGAAGGTAGAGGAACCTAGCACCAAGAAGAAGGCGACTAGGAAGCAATCAAAAGGAAAGAAGAAGGTTGTAATAGAGCCTGTTGTGGAAGAATTATATGACACAGAATCTGAGAATGAGGAATTAGAGAAGGAAATGGATGAAGAAATAGAGGAAGTTGAAGAAGAAGAAGAGAGTGATGAGGAAGTTGATGAAGAGGAGGAAGAGCAAGCTAGGGGTGTAATCCTAGAAGAAATAGCTAGCGTGAATATGCCAAACAAACACCACAAGCCCAAAGAAGAAACCCCTATCACTTCACCAGTTACCAAAACACCTATCATCTCACCAAACCAAGAATCATCCTCTATCCCAAAATCACCATTACCCTCCCTCAATGATCCACCAGTCCTATCACAATCACCACCACAAACAACCCCTCCACCACCCTCTCCAAGAAATGAACCACAGAAAACAACTCACACAGAAGAACCAATTTCTGAACAAACCCCTGTTATGCCAACAGAACAAGCAGTACCTTCTGACCCAAGCAACATTATTTCTAATATTGTTTCTGCTCTTGAGAAAGAAATTGTGCAGGAAAGAGAAGAAGAAGGACTCAACAAAGAAGACAAAGAAGAAGAAGAAGAATCTGCAAAGGAGACTGTAGCTCAATCTGTTGAAATGCAGAGTGATGCTCCTGCATCACTTGCTGCTGCATCACAACAGGCAACAACTATGCATGATGAGGCAACAATTAAATTGGTTCTGGAACAAATGGCTAAACAGAAGAGGAAGCATTGCACAACACTCGGAAGTTCTTCAAGCAACTGCGGGAAGGCGAGCAAAATTAACACCTAAAAGGAAGAAATCGATGTGCGATCAAGACCGATGCACTGCATCAATTCAGAACAAATTCCCGCAACTACACGAGTAGGAGGTGCATACGCACCTCTGAGAAGAAACTCCAAGTAAGCCCAAAGAGAAGAAGCGAGAAGGTGAAACACACTCCTCCAAGCAGCAAAGCACGAGAATCGGGAGTGGAGCAAAGAAATGAGTATCACTTTACAAGTTTTCACATAAACTGCTATAAACTTGTTTTGTTTCTATCTGACTATTTCCCTGGTTGTACTAATCCCTCTCCCCTATTTTGAACAAATGATTTGTATTTCTGAACAAATTTGCAGTGAGGGCACTGCAACCCCTTGAGTTTGGGGGGGATTTGCATTATGTTTTAATATGTTTTTTATCTAATATGTTGTGTGTTTAATTAATATGTTTTATATAGTAAATATATATGTTTTAAATAGTTTTTTAGTTTGTTTAAAATATTAGATGTACTTAACAAAGTAGTATCTAAATATTTTAGTAGAAAAGATCAGTTTTTCAAAAATATGGTGAAAGCCCTATGGATTGAATTTTTATGATGAAAAAGAGAAAAAGAAGCCTTATTTCTCAGAAAAACCAAAATTATTTTCACTTCAACACTTCAAAACTGAGTTTGTGAAAAGAACCTTGCTATTTAAAAGATCAATCTGATGCAAGGGGAATTTTTGGTAAGCTTAGGTCAAAACAAAGCTTTACTAAAAAGAAAGAAGAGCTTAAAGAATTAAGTTTGGGGGTGTTTTATGAAAACAAAGGCTGAATTTCAAAAGTGTAAAGAGTAAACAATGTAGAAAAAGAATACAAAAAAGTGGACAAGCCATATCCTGAATCTTTTGAAACTATACTGTGGCTAAGTACATGAATGCATCCGGAGGTTCAAAGACCTGTGCCATGCAGGAATAAATGTATCGGAGGATAGTTCAATAAATCGAACTGTGCCAAAGTGCAAAGAAAAAAAAATATATGCATCGGAGGTCAAAGACACGTGCCAAAGTGCATTTGCATCGGAGGTCGGTGAGGAAGGTAATATGAGCTAGAAAAAGAAAAAGCATCATCAATGCGAAGCATCAATGCTAACTGCATTGAAGAAAAGCAAAAATGCAGAAAAAATCAATGCACAAATCACTTCAAAGAAGTATTGCATTTGCACAAAAAGATCCACACAAAAAAATAGAAAATTGCATTGGCTCAAAAGCTTTGAAAGATTCAATCAAGCCCTTTGATTTTAAAAACTCCCCAACACTTGAGAAAATTTTGTGAGTCTAAACTCTCTTTTGAAAAATATTTTGGTGTGACCAAAGATGAACCAATCCTTTCAAAGGCTAGGAAGAAATTTTTCACTTAGTCTTGGAACCAATCTCAACTCAGTGGGTTCACACACACACAAAAGAGTTTGAATAAGCTTTGGTAGTTTTGAAGAAATAAAGGCAAAAGAAAGATTGTTAAGAAATGAAGTTCATAGGGAACTCCTCATGAAAATTTCAAAAATCAAGCTGATCTATCTTCTAGAATTTTAGTTTTTATAGTTTGTCTTTGTCATTACTTGCGGACAAGCAATGGTTTAAGTTTGGGGGTGTGATAACTCTATTTTATATAGAGTATTTCATATGTTTAAACTTAGTATTTGCTCTCTTTCAAGTAATAATAAATAGTTTATATAGTATTTTATGTGATATATGATAACTTGAGTGATTTGAATGGTTATAGTTATTATTAGGCCATTTTGGATATATTGTGGTATGTTTGATGTTTTTGTTGGTGCGGTCTCAATGCTAAGCTGCATCAATGCTCCTCCTGACCGATCTGCATCAAAAGCGCACTACTTGGTGAATAAGCGGACTGTTTCATATGCATCCACATGCAAAGTGATGACCTCCCGCTGGTTCTCTCGATGCCATCCCACCTTGTATAGTAGGCGCCTACCATTCACACATAGCTATAGGCATAGCTTTGAAGAGTCACCAACATAGGGACACATGTTCACACATCAATGAACCGCCCTATGTGATTAGTCAAAGATTTCAACATGGATAAACCTCTGGAAAGCAACTACAGCTATGATCCACTCAAGATGACTTCAACATGAAGGAAGGAAGCACCTCACTTAAAGGCTATAAAAGGACCTCACATCTTCATTTGGAAATATATCACAATCCATAAGTTAGATCAAAATTTCAATATACATAGTTAGTTTTTATATTTTTAGAGGAAGAGGAAGGAATTCATAAATCCTCCTTAACTCATTTTCATAGTGTTTGTATAGTGCTAAGGAGTAATGCTAGTGCATTGCTAGAAGATTTCATACAAAGGTTTTCAACATTTGTAACTTTACTCTTGTTGTTTCCCTTTTGTGATTTCTATATATATAAACATGGTCTATTCAGTTTATATATATCTTGCAATGTCTCTTGTTAGCTAAAGCTTTCTTAGTTGGAATGTTCTAATCATTTAATGAGCTTTTAAGTTAGTATGATATATGTATGTATGTTTGTACTTTAGTTCTTGCTTGATAATCTTTTCAAAACTTATTTTGAACTTGATCACTTAGAATAAGTAGATTTGTATATGACCAGAAATGGCTTACAATTAAGAACTCAAGAACTAATATGGGTGAGTGTTTTACATAAAGAAAACTTTGTGAAAACCATGCTAAGTCCTAGACATAGGATAGTATAGTCCATAGGATAATTGTGGGTACTTAAAATACAAGAGTGAATTCACTTAAGCAAATTGGATCATTGTTAGGAGGCAAGATTGGCACTGTAACACCCCATCTCTACCCGGCAATTTAATTCAAAAATCAGAGTATAAAAATTATTTCTGGTCATCTTTTAGTTTAGTGTGTTATAAAATAGTGAACTGATTGACTATGGGATTACTCGAGTAATCGATACTACTACTTGCAATGTGTATTGACCTCCTTTGCAAGGCTCTCAAGAAGAAGCGATGCTCGATCCTTACGCCATATCAACCTAACACTGCAGCATAAACAACCAGTTCAGAACTATTTTAAGACACTTAGTTGTCATACACACTATGACTGACTGACACACTTGGCCGAACAGACCGAACTTTTGCTCTCTCGATGCGGTGTGGTTCGAGGGACGAACCAGCGGAAGTTGGTGGTGGGCATGTGACATCCGGGGCCGCGCGAGGCGGGAGTGATCGCCGGTGCATAAAAAGGTGGCATGGCAAAGAGCGGCTCTGGCGGCTTCAAAGCGAAGCGGGCGCGTGAATGAACCGAATACATGCCGGAATGAGAGGATCCCGAGTGTGCGGTATGGGGGGATGCATCTGATTGAAGGAAGGCTTAAAAGAATTGATTTGGACTACCTATACCAACAAGATGCATCTTCTTTTCGGGAGCCCATCTCATAAGAACTCCATAGTTAAGCGTGTTTGGCTTGGAGTAGTAGTGGGATGGGTGACCTTTCGAAGATTTCGGAAAGCATGCAAGTGAGGACAAAGCATCTTTGAAAAGACTCGTGTTGGTTCGTGAGGCGATCGGCGATTAGAAGCGATGCAGGATGTTACTGAGCACTAACACCCCTTTCTTTACTGCATAGAACAAGGATCATAAGAGCTGGTAATGATACTCTGAAGAAAGTGACCGAAAGGCACATAGCTAATGCAACAACATTCAGTGCAGCTGCATCACATACTGCATCATACACTTATAATAAATTACTTGATGAAGACATTCCAACTAGCTTTTCTCTTTTACACTATCAACATTTTTTACTTGTTTTCTTTCTAACTTAGTTGTGATCATCAAACAAAATCCAAAATTATTTTGTTACTTAGTGACTTTACACTTTATTACTTTATATTATTTTAAAAGTGAGTTTTTCAATCTCTGTGGGTTCGATCTTTTTACTACTTGTTCTTATCCAATATTAAATTTTGTTCCACTTTTTAATATCTTCATTTTTAACCTTAATTATTACCGTAATTACTTTATAAATAATTTTACCGTAATTATTACCGTAATGACAATAAATTTGCGCCAACGTAAAGGGAATTTCAAATTAAAAAACCGAATGAAACAAAGTACTTAAATTATACAAAAATTCCAAACATATATCCCCCCTATGACATGATCCTACTGGGTGTTGCTCCCCCTCCTTCTCTCATACACATTGCCAAACCTCCTCCTAAACCTACGGAAGGGGTTGAGCAGCCTCTTGATGCGCTGAAAGATATGCTCCTGGTTGGCTCTGGGACATTATTTTGTTACTTAGTGACTTTACACTTTATTACTTTATATTATTTTAAAAGTGAGTTTTTCAATCTCTGTGGGTTCGATCTTTTTACTACTTGTTCTTATCCAATATTAAATTTTGTTCCACTTTTTAATATCTTCATTTTTAACCTTAATTATTACCGTAATTACTTTATAAATAATTTTACCGTAATTATTACCGTAATGACAATAAATTTGCGCCAACGTAAAGGGAATTTCAAATTAAAAAACCGAATGAAACAAAGTACTTAAATTATACAAAAATTCCAAACATATATCCCCTATGACATGATCCTCACTGGGTGTTGCTCCCCTCCTTCTCTCATACACATTGCCAAACCTCCTCCTAAACCTACGGAAGGGGTGAGGCGACCTCTTGATTGTTGAAAGATATGCTCTGGTTGGCTCTGGGACATTATCATCGATGGTCCCATCCATGTCATCAACCAAATCCATGACTCACGGTAGCATCTCATCAACCAAATAACATAACATTATTATTTAAATAAATAGAAGATTAAGAAACATTATCAATGCAATTAACATAAAAGACACATACCACACCGACATCAGGCTCATCAGCAAGCTGTACATAATTCTGAGGGAAGAGAAAGGGATGTGAGACCCTAGAGTACCATGGAAAGTAGCCCGGCACCGTGTTTGAGGAGTACGACACACAGGGAGGCCCCCGCGCCACCAAGTGGTCCTCGAACTGTGTCCACCTCTCATCACACTCGGATAGGGTACAGATAGCCCTAGTAGCAGGTCTGGGATCCTCCGGAATGTGTTGGACCTGGCCAAACTGTCTGAGCACTCGATTTGGCAAATGGCGCATCATGCAGCCACCACTCCGAATGAACCCTCTAAACCTGGCCAGCTCCTCAAAGGGTCTCACCTCCCTATGGGCTGTGTAAGGGTCCCAGGTCACCTCCTCACGGTCTAGCCGGTCAAGGCATAATCTGATGGTTTGTGACTTGATGGCCCCAGGGCCCCATAATTTTAGGCAAATCCTCCCTGCCACGAAGTCCAGTCTGGCATGTCATAGAACCGGCCAGTGATGGGGATGTGTAGCAGCTAGGATACATCATAAAGGGTGATGCTCATCTCACCCACAGGAAGGTGGAATGATGATGTATCCGGCTGCCAACGCTCTATGAATGCGTTCAGCAGCCCCTTGTGGAGAATGGGGAAACCAAGCCCAACCTGAGGAACCAACCCTGAAGCTGTCAGAGTGTCCCTTATCCTAACATGAAACATTGTCGTAACAGGTCTATCTGGAATTGTTTGTAAATCCAGCCGAACCTGCATTCAAAAATGACACAATAAGCCAAAACATTCAACAACATAATAAACAAATTTACAACAGTCAACTATAAAATAATAACTTACCTGGACAGAATAGAAATCAGTAAGAATATGTGCCCCGTATGTGGGCAAGACAGAACCATCTTCTGGTCCACCAGGAAATGGGAATGTCGCCCTAGGAGCAACAGCCTCCTCCTCATGATGTCTAGATGATGAAAGCCTAGAAGATGAAGGCCTAGCAGATGAAGGCCTAGCAGATGAACGCCTAGCAGATGAAGGGCCAGCCAACTCATATGCCGGAAATTGAGCTCACGCTCAATATCTTGCCCAACCTCGGGAGGGTTCACCGGCTTCTTCCCTCCGTTTGCGGTTTAAAACCGTAGGAGGTGGCCGACCGGCTCGCTCGGATGGTTGTGCTGAATTACCACCTCTGCTCCTCACCATATCTGAAACAACAATCAAGAGAACCAATTAAACCAAATTAAGAGAACCAATCACAAAAAGGCTGAGAAACTGTACTGTCAAACGACTGTTCGAACGGCCACATGCGAACATGTTCGCACAACCCCGTTCAAACAAGTCAGTTTCAGCTTCCCACTCACAACGGTTCGAATCAGGTCATTCGTACGGTGTTCGCACGACCTCATTCGAACACCTTCGTTTTCATGTGTTCGAAGGACGTCGTTCGAACAATTCAGTTTCTTAGAAGAAAAAAAACCCAAATGCGCAGAAGGGGGAGAGGCTTACCTGAATGAAAATGGAACGAATAGAGAGAGTGAGAGGAGGCGAAAATAACCCAGGTGCTCTTGAGATTGTTTGTGGAGAAGATTTAGTGAGAGATTGGGTGAGATTGAGTGAGTTGGGAGAAAGTGAGTGAGAGGGAGAGTGAAAGATAGGGTTCGAAGGAGGGAGAGTGAGAGATAGGGGAAGTGAGACGTGAGAGAGTGAAGGGATAGGGGAAGTGAGACGTGAGAGAGTGAAGGGAGGGGAGGGGTGTGGGTTTTTTGATTTTTTTAATTGGGGGTAAATTTGGAATTTAAAAATTGAAGGGGTGTGTTTAAGTAGGAGGGGGTGTGGGAAAAGTAATCCCCAGAACTTTTTATCTAATACCTTGTGCGGCTTGTCATGTGTTGAGAATTAGAGAGAGAGAGAGAAGAAAGGCATTTTGAGAATGGCTTTTTTTCCCACCCCCCTCATTATCACTTCCACCCCCATAAATACCAAAATGCCCCTGTCATTTTATAAAAAATGTACCGGACTCACCACAATTATTGGTTTTTCCGGAATTACCATAAAAAAGGTATTTACGGGAATTTGGAGGTGAATTTTCCGGATTTAGCGCAGAAAGTTGGTATTTCCGGTTCACAATTTTTGAACCGGAATTATCCCCAGAAAAGGTAATTCCGAAATTTTGTTTTTTTAAATTTAATTTTTTCCGGAAATACCTTTTTCAGAGGTAAATTCGGTTCACACTATGTGAACCGGAAATACCTCTAAAAAATGTATTTCCGAATTTTTTTTATATAACATTTTATATTTTTTTTAAATAGATGGTTATTATGGATTTAACCGCTGCCTTTACGACATCTGAGATATTTCCCACTCGAGATGCAATGACACGTTGGGCTAGAGATACCGGGAAAGCGAACGGAATCATTGTGGTTATTGTTCGAACCGAGACGACGGAGAATGGGAAAGGGAAAAAGAACAAGGTTGTTTATGGTTGTGAGAGACGGGGCACATACAGTCGAGTAGATGTTGGGTGTTCTACAAGTAGACACAAGACATCGACAAGATGTGGTTGTAGGTTTCAATTGAAAGCTAAACCAATGTTACCTCCTAGTTTTGATTGGAAGGTGAGAGTGGTGTATGGGATTCACAATCATGAGCCTCATAAGACTTTGTTTGGAGCAGCTATATTTGGTAAGTTTACCAAGGAGGAGCGGTCAGTTGTTGGGGAGCATCTGTCTTTGGGAGTGAAAGCATCCAAAAGTCTTGAAGCATTGAAGGTCAGATTTAAGAACAACTTGAGCAACATTAGTCAGTTGTATAGAACCCGCAACAGTATCCGAAAGGGAAATAGAGGTAGTATGACTGAGATGCAGAAGCTTATGACACTGATTCAGGCGAACCATTACTTGTGTTGGATGAGACGACTTAAAGGTACTGATATTGTTGAGGAAATCATGTGGTCACTATTGCGCCCGAAAAAGTCCCCGAGGGAGAACCTTCTTCGTTTACAACTTTTCTAAAAAGAAAATCTTTCAATGAAGCCGCCACTAACATTTATTAAGGAAAATATTAGGAAAACCTTTTGGAAAGCAATTGGTCTTTGAAAACTTTGAGATGTAGGTTAGGGGGGTCGGTTAGGTGTGGGAAGGTATTAGCACCCACACCTCCTTTCTACCGAAAGGGAACCATTAATTCGATGTGTGGTTTTGAAATGTTTGATTTGAAATGAATCGTTCTACTTCTTTTCTTTTCCTTTTTATTTGAAAGAGTTTTTAGAAAACAAGAGAGAAAGAAATCTTTTTGGGATCTTTGAAAAGTGAAACTAAACTTAGATTTTTTAAAAGAGTGCTTGACGGGATGTGACCCGCTCCTACGCACCTCAATGAGATGAGGATCAAAGCTACGTAGTTCTTGGTTCTTAATCTTGAGAAAATCGTGTTTTGTCTTTATCTTATCTTTTGGGTTTTTGGAAATATGACTCAAGCGTTCATGAATACCAAACAAGCAATGGCTTCGAGTGGCGTTCATTATTAACTTGAAAGAAAAGTGTTGGAACCGATAATCGATCGAGCAATTACTCAAGTGATTACTAGTTGCAACGTTTTATTATCCTTTTTGAAATGATTTTGGAAAAGGATGAATCATAGTGATGATTACCACTAATGACTCATATTGTTTTTGAATTTTGAATTAATTTGTATTTGATTAAGGTGTGGGAGTTTTCGTGATAGTCAAACAAGCAAGGGCTTTGGTGACTACCACTAGTAACTCCATCATTAACGATCAAACAAGCATCGGCTTCGAGTGATGACTAATGATTTTGTTTATGAAAAATGCCTTAGGGTTTTTATTAGAAAACATTTGATTTTGGACTTGAAAAGAAGGTAGAACATTACAAATCCTTTTTTATTCAAAACCGAGACAACAATGAAAGCATAGGCAAAGCAAACATGAAGAATATTTACAAGTTGCCATGAACAAATGAATACATGATTAAACAAACACATGAGTGTACAAGCATGCAATTGGAGAATACAAGGCATAACATTATTTGAATGCATAATTAAATGCATGAGCATACAAGAGTGGAAAGTAATGCATGGCATTATTGAATGCATGAGTATTTGATTAATGAATACATGGACATGTGAGGATGCATGGTTATTTAATTATGAATGGACATGTGAGAATGCAAGAAGTATGAACAAGTAAGGATGCATGAGGTACTAACAAGTGAGAGTGCAAATGAATATGCAAGAGATATGAATGTATGAAAAGGCATGAAGGTTAAAACAAGAGAGTATGCAAGAGATACAAGCAAATGAGAATGCAAGAGAGTGAATGAGGTTTTATTTAAGTGTAAGAATGTGAGAGTGTGTCATAAAAAGTGGTAAGAATTTAGTTACCTTATTCTTAGGAAATGGTGAAATGTTTTGGTGTTTTTAGAGTCTTAGGAAAAAGTGGTAAAAAGTATTTTTGGGTTGATTTTGTAAACTAGAAAATGTTTTGGTCTTTTTGTAATTTAAGAAAGGTAAAAAGTAAAGGTAAATTATTAATGAAATGGTAACTTATTTAAGTGAAGGTGATGAATTATTTAAGTGAAGGTAAATGTTTTTACTATTTAGTAACACTTAGGTGAATGGTAAAAACTAAAAGGTAAAAAGTGAAAAACACAATTCACAACAATTAATTTACCAAACAAGATCAAACAACAAATTTGAGTAAGTAAATTGGTCACAAAAATGGCTTCATGGCCGGATCTACATATAAACAATAATGCTCAACTTCAACAAATTTCTTGCAACCAAATCACTTCATTAGACACACATACATAAACCCTAAGATCTACACATGTATGTCACACTCAAACAAGCATCATTTCATTATTTATTCAACTCACAAAATCAAAGAAAATAAAAGATGATGAAACCCTAATTTAGGGACCCAAACCCGAAACCTCAACCTCATAAATCAAACCAAATCTCAACTTGCAAGTTATGACATGAATAATGGGATGCATATCTCATGTGGAAATTTTTATTCATGCAAAAATGACAAAATGTGTATGAAAAATGCAAGAACAATATGATGAAACACAAGAAACCTCCCCTCAAAGCCAAGGGTTCACTTCAAGCACCCAAGGCTCCCAAAGTCCTTGACATAGTGCTTGAAATGAACCCTCTAAGCCTCTTAGAGAGGAAAGAGGAGTAGAAGGGTGATTTACATGCTAGTAGTTAAAAAATGCAAGAGATTAGGATATTTACCTCAAGATCAAAACTACACAAGAATAGATGAATGAAGATCAAGAACAAGTCAACAATAATCTTCACAAAACACCAACAATGTCACGCAAACTTGAAGAAAGGAAGCTCCTTTATGGTGTAAAAATGGAACTAAGGGTGGAAGGAGGATGATATATGAATATGAAGTAGGTTTAAGGTGATTTGGTGGATGAAACTTGAAAAATGGATGGAATGGAATGAGGGAGAGAGTTCGGCCTATAGAGGAGGAAGAGAGGAGAAGTCTTTGTTCTAGGTTAGCAAAAAATGAGAATAATAGCAAAAAGATCCATGAGGTGAGGAAATGGGAAGTATTTATAGGGGTTTTTAGGTTTAAGGGTATTTTAGTCTTCTCATCTTTGATGGGCTCTAGGATTTGATTTTATTTTTGAATGGATGGCTAGGATTATTAGTCACATGGATTAGGGTATTTAGAAAACACAAGTGTGTGAGGAGGTGGGGTGAAGGTGGCGCATGCATGAACAAAAAAAGAAAGGAAAAATTGTGAACAAAAATCTAATTTTGGAATGGTGATTCATATGGGGAAGGATCTAGAATAGGGTTAAGGGTATTATGGTGAGGGAATGTTATCAAAAGGGAAAAATGACATTTGTTGGTGGAGAGGTTAGTGTAAGTGTGTGGAATAATTTACCAAAATGGGCAAAAGTGAAGATAAGATCAAATCAAAACTTGGTGAATAAGAAAAGAAGTGTGTAGAAGAATTTTGAGAGAGAGAGAGGGGGTATGTGGCGCATGATCAGCTGATCATGGAGGGAGAAAAATAAAAAAATGCTTGTTTTTGGTATTTTGTCTTATTGAGGACACTTCCTATTTTTTGATTTTGAAATTTGAATTTTTGGACATGCAAAATGGGAATGCACCTATTGAAAATGTGTTACATGTTTTTGGGCACCATAAAATAGCCTCCCAATTATTCTAGACAAACAAAAATTGTCTTTTAATAATTGGGGAATTTTTAATGGTCTTTTAGCATTTTTATGCAATAAAAATAGGAAAATGCATTTTAATTATTTTGGGCTAAGATATTCTCTCTAAAAATTGTACAAAAATTATCTTGGATAAAAGAAAAATGTACTTTTGGTATGTGCATACTTTTGACGAGAAAATTATCCTGTTGCGAAAAATGACCAAAATGCCCCTTACCCTAAAAAAATCCTAGTTCGTCCAAAAAGTGCATTTCAACTCCAAAAAAGATTTTAGAAACTTTGAAATGACTTTTAGGACCCTAAATGCAATGCATGATGCTTTTTCTTTTATTTATTTATTTTTTTTTGGGGAAAATTAGGATTTTACCCTAAGCCGGACAAAATTGGGGCATGACAGCTTCCCCTCTTTATTTGGATTTTATCAAGAAATATGAATCGCGCAAGACATATTTCGAAGATAAAATAGAAATAAAGAATTCAGAAATCATGCCAATTTTGTCCATTTGGGGAAACTCGGATTTCCTTTTTTTTTTTTTTTTTTTTTTTTTTTTTGACAGAAAAGATAAAAGGGGTACCTGGCGTGCTGAAAGCAGCAAATGGGCACTTGGCGTGCAAAAAGCGGTAAAATGCCCAGGTTGCCTAAAACCTGTAATCCTTAAACGAACTCTTGGCGAATCCGAGTTTGCACGTGGCTTGGAGGAGCACGTTTCCCGAAATCTCTCGGTCTTTCGAGCGATCGGGGATCGTTATCGACCCGAATCGATATCTGAGATCAATCTACGGCGTCCACTGTATCTTAGGCTGATACAACTATTCCGTTGCGCCTCGCATGGGGCTGCGGTCCATCGCGTTGGTCGTATACGATGTGAGACCTCTCTTTTGCACACTTGGGCGCTCTCTTTTCCTCTTTTGCGCGCTTGGGCGCTCTCTTTTCTTCTTCTGCGCGCTTGGACGCTCTTTTTTCTCCTTCTGCGCGCTTGGACGCTCTCTTTTCTTCTTTTGCGTACTTGGACGCTCTTTTTTCTTCTTCTGCGCGCTTGGACGCTCTCTTTTCTTCTTTTGCTGCGCGCTTGGACGCTCTCTTTTCTTCTTTTGCGTGCTTGGACGCTCTTTTTTCTTTTTTTCTCATTCTTTCTTTCTAATCTCTCCACTGAGGGAGTTCCTTCTGAAGTCGAACATTAATGCCGAAGTACCTATCCATCTTTGTACTGCAAGTGAGATGAAGCAGAGCGCATGCAATGCAAATGCCATGATTGCTATTTTCTTTTTCTTTTCCTCATAGTGAATGTAATGCAAACGCCTGAATTTTCTTTACTTTATGATGCATGACTGATGAGTGTATGATTTTATGCTTGATGCATGTAATGCATGACTCTTTTTTTTTTTTTATATATATTTTTGCTCTTTTGCTCTTTTGCTTTTTTGGCTTTTCTTTTCTTTGGCCCGATCAACTCGGAACTTGTATCATGGGACACCACAACCATCTGTGATAATACTTTGGGAGGCCAGGCTTTCTTGTTCTAACGCAACCAGGACTCCTTATTTGATTTTTGTGAGTTTACTTGACTAAAAGATCGTCTCTTTTTTTTTTTTTTTTTTGTTGTTTTTTTTTTCAAAAATTTCGCAATGATCTTAATGCTCTGACCTATGCATATTTCCATGATTTATCTATCATCTACCATAAAACGTAATTTTAAAGCAGAAATGAAAAGAAAGCAACAAACTGATAAAGTGAAAAATTTGGACTTTTATTCATATGGAAGTCAGAAGTGCAGAATGTCACGCTGACTGAAAGAAGTACATTGGAAATTTTTCTGAAAACAACAATAAAAAAAAAACAAGAAAAATGGACGCAATAGATCTTATGAATATTCTTTGTCTCAGGAACATTTGATGCCAACTGCTCATACTTATAACTTTGATCACCCTTTTATCCAAGCTTTTGGAGACGCCGCTGCTTGCCTCTTTTAACTCCTTAAGTCCAACTTTTTCGACCTAATTTTTGCTGGATCGCTTTCGGGTTTTCAATCCACCGGTCGCTCAATTTTGCCTAGGTTGCCCTCTCGGGTTTTCAACCTAGCGAGCTAATTCTTGTTTGACTCATCTTTCTCTTTTTCCTTTTACTTTTCTCAGCGTAATACTTCTTGGTGAAATCAATTGACTGGTTTTCGAGTTCTTCACCATCCATTTGGTGAGTATTAATGCTCCTCCGGAGAAGGCTTTCTTTACCACATATGGTCCGTCATAGGTAGGAGTCCATTTCCCACGAGGTCACTTTGAATAGGCAGAATCTTTTTGAGCACAAGGTCTCCTCATTTGAATTCTCGGTGACAAACTTTCTTGTCAAATGTTGTTTTCATTCTTTCTTTGGTACAACCGACCATGACACGTAGCTGCAATTCTCTTCTCTTCAATGAGGTTCAACCGATCTAGGCGAGTTTGAACCCATTCACCTCTTCTAACTTGGCTTCCATGAGCACTCGGAGAGATGGTATCTCAACCTCGATGGGAAGAAGCGCTTCGACCCATACACTAGAGAGAAAGGGGTTGCCCGGTCGAAGTGCGCCTTGATCAAGCACGATACGTGCAAAGCAAAAGGAAGCATTTTGTGCCGATCCTTGTAGGTCACTACCATTTTCGCACAATTCTCTTGATATTCTTGTTGGTCGCTTTCAACCGCCCCATTCATCTTTGGGACGGTAGGGAGAGGAATTGTGATGCTTAATCTTAAACTCTGTGCACAACTCTTTCATCATTTTACTATTGATTGCTACCATTATGCGTGATGATTTTATCTCGGGAGACCATAGCGACACACCGTGTCCTTCTTTACAAACTTGGCAACCACGGAACTAGTTATGCTGGAATATGAGGCGGCTTCAACCCATTTAGTGAAGTAATCAATTGCGACTAGAATGAAGCGGTGCCCATTTGACGCCTTGGGCTCTATAGGACCAATGACATCCATGCCCCACATTGAAAATGGCCAAGATGCGGTCAAGACATTTAACGAAGCCGGTGGAACATGAATATGATCAGCATAAATCTGACATTTGTGGCATTTTCTCCCAAAACTGTAGCAGTCACCTTCCATCTGCAGCCAGTAATAACCAGCCCTTAATATCTTTCTTGCCATAGTATGCCCACTGGAATGAGTCCCGAATGTGCCTTCATGCACCTCTCTCATGATCTTTTCTGCTTCCTCCTTGGCCACACACCTAAGGAGTATTTTATCATGGTTCCTCTTGTGTTCTTTCACCGCTCAAGAAGAAATTCATTGACAACCTTCTAAGTGTTCTTTTATCATTTTCTGATGCCCCTGGAGGATACTCTCTGTTCCGGATGTACTGCTTGATGTCATGATACCAAGGCTTATCATCTTCTTCATCTTCAATTCTTTGTGGGGGAGTGGTGATAATGTCTTTGGCAAACTTTGATGCTGAATTCTGATCTGGGTCAAGTTCTTATCGCAGCTGACATTAACCATTGAAGACAAAGTAGCTAGTGCATCGGCCAACTGATTCTCTCTGTGAGGCAGATGCTGAAATGTGATTTCTTCAAAGGGTTCAACCAATTCTCGGATATAATCCCTATAGAGTATCAACTCGGGATCTCTGGCCTCCCAATCTCCATTCATTTGATGAATGACTAGAGCTGAGTCTCCGTACACATCTAGTCTTTTGACTTTCCAATCTAGAGCTGCCTGAATACCCAGAATACATGCTTCGTACTCTGCAATATTTTTTGTGACATAGAAACTTAGTCTAGTGGTGACTGGTATGAAACGATTGTCAGGGGAAATCAACACTGCCCCAGCTCCGTGCCCATAACTGTTGGAAGCACCATCGAACACTACTCTCCACCTTTCGTTCTCTGGGGACTTTCCTTCTTCAAACAGAGCCATAATGTCCTCATCTGGGAAATCACACTGCATTAACTGATAATCTTCAATAGGCTGATGTGCCAGGTATTCGGCCAACGCACTACCTTTTATGGCCTTTTGAGTGACATAAAGAATATCATATTCTGACAACTGCATCTGCCACCTGGCGATTCTTCCTGTGAGCGCAGGCTTCTCGAAGATGTACTTGATAGGATCCATCTTTGACACTAACCAAATGGTATGACTTAACATGTTGCGCCTTAAGCGGTGAGCACCCGAGCCAAGGCACAACAAGTCTTTTCTAGTAATGAGTATCTTGTCTCACGATCGGTGAACTTCTTGCTCGGATAATAAATTGCATGCTCTTTCTTGCGGGCCGTCATGTTGCCTAGCACACTGACCCATCGAATTTTCTAACACAGTCAGATAAAAGATCAAAGGTCTGCCATGCACTGGAGGCATTAAAATAGGTGGATCCTGCAAGTATTTCTTAATCTTCTCAAAAGCTTCTTGGCAGTCATCATTCCACTTAGTCTCTTGATTCTTGCACAAAGAACTTGAAAATCGGCTCACATGTGGCGCTTAAGCGGAAGATAAACACGGAAATATAGTTCAATCTTCCGAAAACCCGAACTTCTTTCTCTGTTCTAGGAGCAGCATTTCGAGAATTGCACGTACTTTGTGCGGGTCCACCTCTATCCCTTTTTGATCGACGATAAACCCTAACGCTTTTCCGACCTCACCAGAAGGTGCACTTGGCCGGGTTTAACTCGAGCTTGAACTTTCTCAACCGCTCAAGAGCTTCTCGCAAGTTAACAATATGCTCCTCATCAGTTTTGGACTTTGCAATCATATCATCCACATAAACCTCTATTTCTTTGTGCATCATGTCATGAAACAATGTGACCATAGCCCCTTTGATAGGTGGCACCGGCGTTCTTCAAACCGAACGGCATGACTTTATAACGTAACGCCCCCAAAAGGTCGTAAAAGTCGTCTTCTCCATATCCTCGGGAGCCATTTTAACTCGATTATAACCCGAATACCCGTCCATGAAGGAGAAAAGAGTGTTGTCTTTGTGCTATCTACTAGAACATCAATATGAGGCAAAGGAAAGTCATCTTGGGGATCGCCCGATTCGGATCTCGCAATCAACGCACATTCTAACCTTCCCATCCTTTTTGGGGGCGGCACAATGTTAGCAACCCACTGTGGGTATTTAGCTACGGCTAGGAAACTAGCGTCAAACCGCTTCTTCACCTCATCTCTCGATCTTTAAAGACATCTCTCAGCTTCATCCTCCTTAACTTCTGTTTAAGCAGGAGAGCACTCAGCTTGACGGCAACTTGTGCACCACTATATCTCGTATCTAATCGGGCATATCCTCATACGACCATGCAAAGACGTCAACATAATCACGCAGGAGTTGGACCAACCTCTCATATTCCCCTTTTTCATTGGACGTGCCAACCTCAACTTCTTTCTTTTCACCCTCTCGTGCCTAAATTGATGGTCTCAGCGGTTTCCTCATATGGTAGAATAACCTTTTCTTCTTGCTCAACCATTCTCATCAATCTCGAGGAGTCTCGATCGTCCTCAACATCCTCCTCAGCTTGATTAACGGGGTAATCAAAATTAACATATGAACCATTGGCATTATTATTTCCAGAGACATTCATTTTTGATTTTGAAATGAAAACAACAGGGAAATCGACGATCTTCCAGTTGCCAACTCCTTCTCCTGCCACACTGCGACAAACCATATCCCGACCCTCTTCTTCTTCAGCTAACTCTTCCTCGACGACAGCTATATGGTTGTATTGTTCATCTTCCTCACCCCATCCTGTGGGTTGGATGTCTTCTATTCGGACTTGAGCGCTCGCCGGAGCATCATACCTGACCAAATAGTCAAATTTTCCACTAGGCTCTCCTAGGGTATCCCAACATCCTTCCTTTGTAGGCACTACTGTTTTGTCTTTAATGGTTTCTTCTTTGCATGAGAAAGGAACTGGGTCTTTAATGATCGCTTTGGTCGAAGCACTGACTTGAACCATTCTTGGATCAGATTTGCGCAGAATTTCAATCGGCTTTTTGGCCTCCCCATCACTGTCTGAACATAGGGTCAACACTTCATCCCCCATACCATGAGTTCCTACTTGGACCATGTATTGATCCATTAAGTCCTGCAGGATCATCTTGAAGGTTTCACAATCTCCCACACACAAAGAGTCAGCACACCCTTCCTCATGGCAACACCCTTTTTTAACAACCTCAGCCCGGCTTAATTCAGCGTAAATGACACTTAGAGGAGTCTTGATCTCGTGCACTTTCTTTATCAATCGCCCACCGTAACTTTCTATGGCGTTGGTAGGCGGCCTCGATGACCCTGCAAGAACGGTTAGTGGTAATATTTGGATCCTCTTGCTTGAAAGTTATGCCTTTTGCATCTATCAAATCTTGTACCACTATCTTGAAGGCTTTGCAGTCTTCCACAACATGCCCCATCGCTCCTTCGTGGAAAGCACACAGTCTTATTGGGATTGTACCCCTTGAAGTAAGGTGGTTGGACAGTTTCATGGGCCTTGTGTTAATGAGCTTGTTGGTGATGAGGTAGTTAAAAGGTCCGTGTAGGACATGGGAATTGGGTCAAAGGTTCTGTTTTTGGTAGGTCTTTTGGTAGTTGCTTTGAATGTTGTTTTGGAATGGGACGGGCATGCATGCGGGGTGGGAACTGGAATATTGGGTGGCTGATATGGCGGGTTGATGGTGATAGCATTGGTTTCTCCTTCCTTCTTTTTGGGAAAGCCAGAGAATGACTTTTTACGGGGTTTGCACATGGTGAATCTCGTATGCGATCTTTCCACTTCTCAATCCACTTTCCAACCTCTCTCCCACAATCACCAAATCTGAGAAATTGGACGAGACACTGCTGATCAGGCGGTCATAATACAACGACGGCAAGGTTTCCATAAACATAGAAACCAACTCTTTGTCTAGCAAAGGGGGTGTAACTTGCGCAGCCAAAGCCCTCCACCTCTGGGCATACTCCTTGAATGATTCACTGTCTTTCTTACTCATGTTCTGCAGTTGTGTCCGATCTGGCGCCATATCTGCATTGTATTGATACTGTTTAAGAAAAGCATCTGCCAAATCCTTCCAGCAGCGGATTTGGGACGGCTCTAACTTCATGTACCAATTAAGAGATGCCCCAGCTAGGCTGTCTTGGAAGCAATGGATTAGTAGTTTGTCATCCCGAGAGTAAGTAGACATTTTCCTGCAGTACATCGTCAGATGACTCTTTGGGCAAGTAGCACCTCTATACTTGTCAAAGTCGGGGACCTTGAACTTTGGGGGCAGCACCACATCGGGGATAAGGCACAAATCTCTAGCCTCTTTAGCTCTGAAGCCAAAACCTTCAACCATCCTTAGCCTTTCTTCTAACATTTGGAATTATTCCTTGGTCTGCTTGCTGCTCGTGGAATAACCCGGGGGAGAATTGCTTACAACATATTGCGGTGGCAGCATTGAGTACTGAGCCTGGGGATAAGCAGAGTTGCCTGACACGAAGCCCTGAGTCTGCGGAAAAACAGCTGGTGGTGTAGTGAGATTCTGAGGAGTGGACCGAGGTATAACAATTGGATGGGGAATCTGGACCGGGGTTCAAGAATTACTTCTTACCGTCCAACAGACGTTGGTCGCGACATTCTCAATCGTCGACACGGGACCAAAGATCCCGATTCGCTTGACTTGACTTGGGGAGTGTATCCCAAAGGAAGGCCGTAGCAAAGCGAGCCAACTGGGCGATCTCGAAAGTCATTCCCATCTTTCAAGGACAACAAAAGCCTCATCACCTCGCTCATCTGCGCTTTTAAAGCATTCATCTCATTCTCATTTCAGATCACTCGATTTGGAGCTACCGTGAGCCGATCGTTTCGATTCTGCATCGCGTGAGGGTCGGGTTTGTTCCACTTCCATTTCTTGAGCACGGAATAGGAGGATTCTCGATTCTCTGCTTTCGGGGTGAGGTGGATCGATATTCGCTAAGATTGCCATCCTCCGCCCGTGAGCGTGTCCAATACCGGATGTTGTCGCACTTGACTTGCCTTTTCTCGTTTATTTAGACTTTTATTATATAAGAGTGAAAAAGAAAAATGCATGAATGAATGCATGAATGTATGCATAATGTTTGCTCGACGTCAAGAACCGCGTAATGCCTCATCTTGTCTTAGGTGCGTCAACTTTCCTTCCTTTCTCTTTTCTTTTCTTTTCTTTTTTTTTATTCATTTTATTTTTCTCTTTTTTTTTATTATTTATTATCATTTTTTATTATTCTTTTTTTCTTAGAAAGTGAAAGGGACGAGGAATCAAAGTAGCAAACCAAACACTTCATTCATCAAGGACAAAGAGCTTCAACGACTTTTGCCAAGGGAAAAGGTGGTACCATATTCATAATGAAATAAAGTAAAGGAATACAATACTTGTAATACAATATTCGTGAGTAAATGCTTTAGATAAAGAAGTACATCTAATCAACTCAATTACAAATGGCTTTAAATTTTTCATCTGTCTTCCTTTTCTTGTTGACTCTTGCTCCCTGAGATTGTTCCCTGAACTCCACGACCAATGCCCGGCAATACTTCACAAACTTGTACACCTCAGGAGGGGTGTTGAAGAAACACATTTCGGCCTCAGCTGCCCTTAGATTTCTGGGAACTCCTGCCATAGCTTGACTAGCTAGTTCGGATAACTTGGAGAATTTACCCTTCCACACCTGGATCTCCTCTCTTAGCTCTTTAATGATCTCTTGCTCCTCAATTTTCCCTATCAATTCCAGGAAGCGCTCTTCCCAATACTGACTCTCAGCTCGAACTTGCCTGTAGGCCTCCTCCAGACTGCGAAGGTTACCTTTTAATTCACCAAATATTTCTCTTTCAAAACTCAAGGCTTGCTGATATTCCTTGAGGATCTCCTCAACAAACATTTTCTCCGCTCGAGGTTCCTAAGCTGACTCCTCAGCTCCCTCACCAAGTGTGATTCTTGCTCTGACTGGTGGGCTAGTGTCTTCCACTCTTGGGCCTCCTCAAGCGCCTTCTGGTGGGCTAGTGTCTTCCCTCACCAAGTGATATTCCTTTATGTTTGTACTTCTGGAGTTCTTCTCTGGCTCTTTTCAGAAATCCCTGGGCCTCTATCTTGCTTTGTTCTTCTTTCTTGAATCGTTTGACACTCTCTTCCACAGCGGTCATCTTGATAGCATTTTCTTCCTCTAACCTTTCCTTCTCTAGAGTCATCTCTTCTAACTTGGCCTGCAAGGCTCTCTTCTCTTCTTCTACCTTTGCTAAAGTGAATTTGGCTTCATTCAACTCCTCGTAAGTAGGGACATAGGGTTCTGGAATCTCCTCCTCAAGGGTAAGCATCCCTTGACTCGGTGATCTCACACTTTGAAGTTTGTCCTTAAGCCATTGATTGAAGGTGACGTCACTGGTTCTTTTTGACAATTCTTCACTTCCTTTTCGCAACTGCGATTCCCATGACTGTTGAACTCTTCGAAGCAAATCACCGCATTTAGGCATCCCCTTATAGAGGTAAACACGGGACAGCATGCTTTCGGAGGGTGAGTTCTTCATCGGGTAACCGAGTTGCCTTAAAGTCAATGAAGGGTTATAGTTGATACACCCTTGAGTCCCCATGAGTGGCACGTTCTGAAATCTTCCACAACTGAACAACACCATAGGTCTGTCATTCCAACATGCAGCGGTATACCATCGGATTTGGAGATCGTTAAGGTTTTTCAGAGACTCAAACCATTCTGAAGTAGTTCTGACCTTCACCTCACAACTTAGAGCGTAGGAAATTAACTCTTTGACATCTAGACGGTTATGAACCACATGAAGAATGAGCCAGGCATAGAGGACGTGAATGTAAATGCATATTTTCTTTGTGCAGAATCGATCGTGGCGAGTGAAGGCATGATATGTGTTAGCAAGAAACAGTAAACACGACGGATTGATAGGGTTCTTGGCATCTTTGAAAGCTAAGAACGCACCAATTGCATCTTCATCAATATACTTCTCTATTTGAGGAAAAGAACGACCCCAAATATGGTAAGAGCTAATACCAACTTGAATGGACCCCAATTCTTGGCCAGAGCATAAGATTGCATCAGGTCTTCGAAGTATTCTTGTGGATACCCGGCTACACCATTTCTTTTCAGCTTCTGTAACTTCAACTGATCCTTTCCAATCCTCAACAACGTTGCTAACCTCTCATCAGTGTAATACAGTCCCTGGAATTGGTAGGGTCTTGCATGAGACCGGGAGAATCCCAAAAGCTGCTCATACTCTTCTAATGTGGGCGAAAGCTGAAAGTTCTTGAAGAAAAAGCACCTCATATCAGAATCATAGAATTGGCTTAAAGCCACAAGAGCATCTTCTTGAACATTCAACTGTAAGAGCTTGCGGATATTCCCATATGCTAAATCGAAGGAATCCCTCTCAATTGGACCCATAAAGGCTGCACATTGCCTCAGGCTACCAACATCCACTTTTTTCACAATCGGGAGGCGAGGAGTAAGTGAAGCTTTGCTACTTGATTCCATTTTGGTACACCTATGACAAGATGGTGTATTATTCGGTGATCCTCGACAAGCAAATGCAAATGAGATGCACTATGAATGCATGAGTTGCAGAATCTTAAGCTTTATGCAATGCGGGAATGCATGCAAATGACGATGATGCTTTATGCAAATGCAAGGTTAGAGAAAAAAAAACTTTATTTGCGATAACTCAGGTTTCTTTTTTTGAAAGTGCGGACCGTACACTGCTTCATATAGACCGGTAAGAAGAAAGCTACAGAGATAACTCTTTCTTTCCCTTTTTTGAAATAAAGTGGGTCATATGTCGCTTTGTACGGAACGGCAAAAGAAAAGGCTACAACGGCGACCCTTTCTTTTTTTTTTTTGAAAATCTTTTTTTTTAAGGAAAGACATGTCTAAACTACAATGCAACACACAATTTGTATGTCCTCGTGTCCTACAAAGGCGGGAATCCTAAGTTCTAGGGCAACTTCAAAGGTTCCTTCCATGTAGTTCTAATTCACACCCTCACAATGGCTACCAGAGCTATAGAATCCTCATGCCGACATTCACAAATGTGAGAACTACCAAGTGTGAAGCGTCATGAGAAAGCGTACTACTGGTTGAGACTTTCGTGAGTATCGATGCACAAAGGTCTCGAATGACGATCACTAATCGTCTCCACTCTCCTAGGTGTTTGTTGGATCCGGGTATAGGAGCCCACTCATAACATACAAAATGTAAGGTGTGAAAGTGTGTGATTGAGGACATACTTTCTAAAATCTACCCTCCCCACCTGCAAGGAAAAAGCCAGACCAGTCCAGATAGAAGCAAACAGTAACATGTCGTCTACCCTAAGGTTTAGCATCACTTCAAAACAAATGAACTAACCTAAGGTGTCATCAACAACCATATATAGCTTACCTCGAGAAAAGGAGCAGAGAAGAAGGGATTATAATAGATGGGGGAAAGCATGCATAATTATAAGCATATGAAGAAAGAAAAGGAAAAAGGTAAGGAAATGAAGAAGTAAAACGAAAAATAATTCAAATCAAACACTTTGAACCACACATCGGACTAATTAGGTTTGACCCACTTATTTTTTTTTTTTAAAAAAATTCCCCAGTGAAGTCGCCAGCTGTTGCGCCCGAAAAAGTCCCCGAGGGAGAACCTTCTTCGTTTACAACTTTTCTAAAAAGAAAATCTTTCAATGAAGCCGCCACTAACATTTATTAAGGAAAATATTAGGAAAACCTTTTGGAAAACAATTGGTCTTTCGAAAACTTTGAGATGTAGGTTCGGGGGTCGGTTAGGTGTGGGGAAGGTATTAGCACCCCACACCTCCTTTCTACCGAAAGGGAACCATTAATTCGATGTGTGGTTTTGAAATGTTTGATTTGAAATGAATCGTTCTACTTCTTTTCTTTTCCTTTTTATTTGAAAGAGTTTTTTAGAAAACAAGAGAGAAAGAAATCTTTTTGGGATCTTTGAAAAGTGAAACTAAACTTAGATTTTTTAAAAGAGTGCTTGACGGGATGTGACCCGCTCCTACGTACCCTCAATGAGATGAGGGATCAAAGCTACGTAGTTCTTGGTTCTTAATCTTGAGAAAATCTGTGTTTTGTCTTTATCTTATCTTTTGGGTTTTTGGAAATATGACTCAAGCGTTCATGAATACCAAACAAGCAATGGCTTCGAGTGGCGTTCATTATTAACTTGAAAGAAAAGTGTTGGAACCGATAATCAGTCGAGCAATTACTCAAGTGATTACTAGTTGCAACGTTTTATTATCTTTTTTGAAATGATTTTGGAAAAGGATGAATCATAGTGATGATTACCACTAATGACTCATATTGTTTTTGAATTTTGAATTAATTTGTATTTGATTAAGGTGTGGGAGTTTTCGTGATAGTCAAACAAGCAAGGGCTTCGAGTGACTACCACTAGTAACTCCATCATTAACGATCAAACAAGCATCGGCCGAGTGATGGCTAATGATTTTGTTTATGAAAAATGCCTTTAGGTTTTTATTAGAAAACATTTGATTTTGGACTTGAAAAGAAGGTAGAACATTACAAATCCTTTTTTATTCAAAACCGAGACAACAATGAAAGCATAGGCAAAGCAAACATGAAGAATATTTACAAGTTGCCATGAACAAATGAATACATGATTAAACAAACACATGAGTGTACAAGCATGCAATTGGAGAATACAAGGCATAACATTATTTGAATGCATAATTAAATGCATGAGCATACAAGAGTGGAAAGTAATGCATGGCATTATTGAATGCATGAGTATTTGATTAATGAATACATGGACATGTGAGGATGCATGGTTATTTAATTATGAATGGACATGTGAGAATGCAAGAAGTATGAACAAGTAAGGATGCATGAGGTACTAACAAGTGAGAGTGCAAATGAATATGCAAGAGATATGAATATATGAAAAGGCATGAAGGTTAAAACAAGAGAGTATGCAAGAGATACAAGCAAATGAGAATGCAAGAGAGTGAATGAGGTTTTATTTAAGTGTAAGAATGTGAGAGTGTGTCATAAAAAGTGGTAAGAATTTAGTTACCTTATTCTTAGGAAATGGTGAAATGTTTTGGTGTTTTTAGAGTCTTAGGAAAAAGTGGTAAAAAGTATTTTTGGGTTGATTTTGTAAACTAGAAAATGTTTTGGTCTTTTTGTAATTTAAGAAAGATAAAAAGTAAAGGTAAATTATTAATGAAATGTTTGCACTTTTAGGGGGATTTTTCCGCCAAAAATAATTTTTTTTTTAATAAGAATCCGCATATAAATTAACTAAAATCCACTAAAATTTTTTTTTTTTTTTTTTTAAACAAATCCGCGCGCAAAAACAACTAAATCACTGAAAAAACAATTTTTTTAAAAAAATATTTTAAAAACATTTTTAAAAAAGCTGAAAACGCGTTTTTAAAATTAAATAAATTTTAGAAAAATATATAAATAACATATTTAAATTAAAAAAGTAAAATAAAGCAAATAAAATGTTTTTAAAAATAAATAAATTTAAATTAAAAATATAAATAGCATATTTAAATTAAAAATATAAATAGTATATTTAAATTTAAAAACTCAAATACCAAATATTAAACATCCATAATCAACAATAAAAAAAACATTCATAATCAACCAAATAATAAACATCCATAAATTAAAATCCAACAAATCACTCGATATCCATAATAATAAACATCCATAATCAAATATAAAACTACTAAGGTGCGTGCTCATCATCCGAGTCATCTCGTGATAATAGTTAGCACCTCGTCTTTCAATTCATCACCTAACAAAGCGACCTCTAACGCACTATACTTTAGATCAAAATTATTGAAGAGATGGGGTGATTCTTTGCTTTGAAGTACTGCAATTTGGGGTTGATTTCTCTTCTTTGAGGTGGTGGACCAGTCTTTGGGGAAGATATTGGGGGTCGATCTCTTTGTCATTTGTGGTGGTGACTAGTCCGGGGGAGGATCTTTGGGAGGATCACGATGATGAGGTGGATCTTCTTTGGGATGGATCTGCTTGAGAATAATTCGCTGTGGATACTGCTGAGGGTACGGAGGATACTGAGGCCAAGACTGTGGCTGGTAGGAAGCCATATGTGATGATGATGATGATGATGATGGCCTCGAAGGATGGTTCATCTGAGCCATCATCTGCAAAACGCACGCTCCTCGTTCTCCTAGCTTGCTCAAGCAGCCAAGCGCTCCTCAATGATCCTAGCTCGCTTTCGAAGAAGCCGCAAGCAGCCAGCGCTCCTCAATGATCCTAGTTTCGCCAAAGGCGCGCTCAAAGAAAGCGCGCTTCCTCAATGATCCTAGCTTGCTCTTCCGGTTGTCGTGCATATTGCTCCGCTGCTCGTTCAACCTCTCGGTTAAATTCTTTGGGTCAATTGATCTACCACTGCGTTGGGAGCGAGCATAAGAACGACCAGATACTCTCTGTCCCGAATATGATTGACTCGGCAGAATGCTTTCCTTGAAGAACACGGGTCCCATGCTGCAGATCTGTCAAGCGGTCACTCTTTTTGGGCCAACCGCTCTATCCCACATGAGCGACCCACTCTAGCCTCCTCCTCACGATCGATCGACCCTTGCTCTGCGCAGTGAGACTCACGCCACTCGGCCATCCCAAAGATCATAAGCATCCTAAAAACAAAATGATAAATAAATAAATATTAATAAAAAAACAATAAAAACAATATAAATATATATATATATATTGTATATTTAACTAATAACATAATGTAGTTTTTTACCTGAATCCTCCTCGCCCTATCGTGGATAAATGAACCGTCCTCCTCTCGCATATACAAGTTGCGATGCAACTCGTGCAAACCGACCTCCGTCCCAGCTTCTTCCTCCTAGATACATAATTTTATTATTTAATAACAACTACTTAATTAATTAACACATAGTTAATAAATTTAATTAATTGATGAATAAAAGTAATAGTTATAAAATTACGTACCATGCGCTGGTGATGAGTTCCAGCACTAACACATCCACCTGAGTGATTGCAGTAGGCGCCGGCATTTTCAGAAGCACGGTTCTTCTTAGCTTTCTCTGCTTTATTTTTAAATTCAGGAGTGTCCCAATACGCGAGCGATTTCGCATAAGCCTCACGGTCCCATAAAAGCGAGTTTTGCCTTTGCTTTGTGTACACCCCATGAAGATTGCTTGAGTATCTATCATCTTTGCATCTCTTATTGAACGCATGCTCAACATCTCTCTGTTGTTCCGGTAACCATGTACATTGTTCCTATTTAAAAAATTAGAAGAATATTGTTAATACTGAGACAAATTAAACAATTCAATAAAATAATTAAAAATTAATTATTTCATAGAACTTACTTGGAAAGAATTGAGCATGGCCCTAAAATAGTCTTTCCTATCTTCTTTATCTTTCTCTTAACAATGGTCAATTTTTCCAACCTTTGAAAAATTTCATTGAATATGCGTTATGACAGCGGTGGCTGCGAGCTTTGAAGGAATAAACACGAAATTTTTAAAAAAGTGAATATTTTGGACCACGAAAGTAGTTGTATAAAAGGCAACAAAAATTAATAAATAATTATATACTTACGAATCTCCTTGAGGCACCACGATCGACGACCATCTTCAACATGTGTCGGCCGTAAGTCATCCCCGCCTTGATCCACCGGAAGAGGTGCAAAGACTACTACTACTACTCGCACCATCCGTGGTTGGCTTTGGCAAATATCGCCAAGAGGCACAACACAACGACGCGGCCGTCTGTGCTGCAGCGTTAAGCGAGTAATAATCTTAGGCTCCCACCTGCCGTATCGCGACGGTGGAGGAACATCGTATGTGTCGTCTCGATCGGATGAGGATCCGGATGATGATGACATACCTATATACATATATATATATATATATATATACATACATTTAAATATTAAAAAAGAAACATGTATATATATTGCATAAACATTCGTACAAATATTCATACAAAATAACCATAAATATCCATACTATTACTAGTTAATTAAGTACCAAATAAAAGCAGAATAACTAGAAAAACTAATTTGAATCCCACTCATTCTCAAAATCATCATCATCGGATGAGCGGGAATTCTTGATACACCAATATGTTCTTACGCATCTTCATCAACATCTTCTTCTTCATCAACTTCATCGCGGTGTTTGGTTGATCACATAAACGAGTAATGGGTTCCACTTGAATCACTTCATTTACATTAGACATCTCATCCATTTGAAATGGGACGTCTTCCAGTGTGTCATTTGTCTCAATCCGGCCTCTTGGTTTTGTCTTAATTGCGACACACCAACCACGCCTATCATCGCGTTGATGGATAAGGGACATAATAGACTTGTCTCACATTTTGAGCAATGACGAACGGATCATACGATCGATATCTACTACTCATTTTAATGTCGATTGTATTTGACTTTGGATTTACCCTTGTTCCTCGAGCGAGACGGATCAAACCGATTACAATAAAAAGCACTACCGTCTGACTATAGTCTAGATAGGGGTACGCAACTTCGTATATGTGTTGAATCACACCATAAAAATCACCTTCACCACCTCCAGTGACACCCTTCATGCAAACTCCACTATTGATTGTTTCTCTGCCCTGTGTCCATTCATTATTGTGAAATTTGTATCCATTGACAAAGTATGTGTGCCATTCTTTAACACATCTTCGAGGACCGTCTGATAAGTTCCTCAAGTGTTGGTTGGGAGGAGTTGGTGGGAGGGCATAAACACGTTGCCTAAACCACATTGGAAAATGTGCATTAATATAAGCGAAGATTGTTCTTCACTTATTTCCTCAGATGACAAGAATTCCCTAAAAAGAAATAATTAATTGTTACACATTTGTCTACTTTTATTGACTTAATTAAGATCGATATATATATATATATATAGTTAAATGTTGAGGAATACATACTCAATGAATGGTTGCACCTCAGTACAGTTTATCAACACATGAATATGTGCTGCCTTGAACTCTTCCTCTGTCAGCCAGTGAGTTGACTCCCTCCCAGATGGACGACCGGGTAGACAAAAGACAGACAAAGCTAATTCATGTCTAGGACATTCAACATCCATTTCATTTCGACTGCTTCTTGGAGCAAATTCATTCTTGAAATAATAAGAACAAAAGTTGGTTGTTTCACGGTGTAAGTATGAAGAACATATCGATCCTTCAACTCTAGCTTTGTTTTTCACCGATCTTTTGAATCACCCATGAACCTAGATAATTAAAGCGATATGTTAATTAATTAATTAATAATGTTATTTTTAAACTTCCTTAATTTATATTATAATAAATAATCGACCTTTCAAACGGATACATCCATCTGTATTGGACAGTCCGCCAAGTTTAACTTCAGATGCGAGATGCACCGGTAGATGCTCCATAGAATCAAAGAAACCAAAGGAAATACTCTCTCCAACTTGCATAAGATAAATGGGATGTCTTGTTCCATTTTTGTAAGATCATCAACTTTTAGGGTTCTTTGAACACAAATTCTTAAAGTATGTACTTATTTCAATCGGGTTCAAAACGTGTGTTGGCAACGAACTAAAAGCGATGGGAAGTAAGCACTCCATGAATACATGACAATCATGACTCTTCATCCCATGCAACTTCCCATTATCCACATCCGCACATCTAGATAAATTGGAAGAATAACCGTCGGCATTTTCAACTCTTTTATCCACCGATAAAGCGCTTTCGCTTCTTCCTTAGATAAAGTATAATTGGCTTTGGGTTTCAATGTCCTAGTACCTTGCTCAACCAACAACAAATCCTTTTTCGTCTACAATAATGAGCTATGTCCTTCCTAGCTTTCTCATTGTCTTTTCGTTTTACCTTTCACGTCCATGACGGTGTTAAATATGTTATCAAAAAAATTCTTCTCTGTATGCATTACATCCAGTTGTGTCTCGAGAGATTATCTTTCCAATAGGAAGTTCCCAAAAGATACTTCTCTTTGTCGGTTGTGCCATTGCCCATAGCCTTACGGACGAGAAACAACACCCGCTACGACTTCCCTTTGGAGGATGTCTTTAACACCGCCCCAAACTTCCTCTCGGTGTCAAACTATGAGGAGGTCCACTTGTTTCAACATGTCCCTTGATGAATGCATATTTTCGCTTTCTAAATGGGTGATCCATAGGTAAGAACCTACGATGCGAGTCAAACCACGAAGTTTTCCCTCCGTATTTAAGAGTGAAAGCCCTTGTGTCAACCATGCAAATCGGACACGCCATCTTACCATGTGTTCCCATCCGCACAACATTCCATAGGCGGGAAAGTCATTAATTGTCCACATCAAAGCCGCCTCATTTTCGAAATTTTGTTTTGCGTCTTTGCATCATAAGTTAAAACACCATGCCACAACCTTTTAGGTCATCAATCAAAGGTTGCAAATATATGTCAATACCAATTTGTTGGATTGCTTGGCCCCGGAATAATAGCATTTAAAAACATGTATGGTTTAGACATACACATTTTTCAGTGGAAGGTTGTATGGGGTGACAATAAGCGCCAACAAGAATACGGTGATGCCGATGCTTGAATATAGGGTGTGAAACCATCGGAGCATAAACCAAGCCGAACATTGCGTGGATCATCGCAAAAAACGGATGAACACGATCAAAATGCTTCCAAGCTTCACCATCGGATGGGTGGCGTAATTCACGAATTGTTTCTATTTTCATGGTGCCACGTCATTTTACCCGGCGGTCTCCATTGATGTAAACATCCTCTGTAGCCTTGGTATAAGCGGCAGATAGAACATTGCTTTCGTGTGGAACGGTTTGCCTCTGCTTTCGTCCCTTTCTGCCGCACGGTAGCGTGGCTCTCCACACAACTTGCATTCCGTCAAATTTCCATCATTTATGCCAAACTCATTATTATAATAGAGCATGCAACGGACACACAACAATCAATTCTTTTAGATTTTAAGCCAAGCTTCGATGCAGTCTTTTAGCATCATAATAACTCTGCGGCAAAAGTCCCTTAATGAGGTTGCATCCAACATCATTTTGGTCATATATTCCATGCACAACTCGGCAACATTAAATTGAGACTTAAGACCCAACAACCGAACACACATTGATAATTTTGAGTCTTTAGATCCTTCAAATAATGGTTTATTTGTCTCACTCAAATAAGTGTAAAACAATTGTGCTTCCTCATTAGGAACTTCTTCAAAGATCTATTAGGTTCTTCAAAATCCAAATTTACTCCAACGGCATGAGATATCATTCACGATAAACATCTAACGCGGGTTGCATGATTTGGCGAGATCCGGATGTGGAAGCTACTTCTTCAACGGAACATTAGTACTTGAAACATATACTTCAACCGGAACATTAACGCGAGGAACGACTACCGCGAGTACCAGTGCTACTCGCGCGTGGCGACTCCATATCCAATAATCGGCCTAAACCCATTATTGTACAAATGCATTCGACTTCATCTTCATTTTTATAAATCGAATTGAACATTTCGCGCCACGGACATCTAATTCCCCGCTCTCGCGCAAATCTTTTCGTCACGCTTAGCACAAAAATAAACTCTTCTACTCCTTCTGCAAATCGTCTCTTTAAACCGCTTCTTCCAGGATATAATCGATCGTACATCCAACTACGATCCATGTTTTCTAAATCCTAGTACTACGTGTGCTACAATAAAAATTATCACAAACAATAACTATTACTTTTCATTTCATATATAATAAATCAAACTTTATATTTTCTTACTTACATATTCATACACATGATACATACGAATACACATACAAATATCATATGATCATATAGATACATACACATACACATATATACACATACAAATAGTTACATACACTAATAACAATGTAAACATTAATTAATTATAATATAAATAGAATTTATCATATGATCATATACATACATGCATACACATACACATATACTCATACAAATATTTACATACACTAACAATGTAAACATTAATTAATTATAATATAAATAGAATTTATCATATGATCATATACATACATGCATACACATACACATACAAATATTTACATACACTAACAATGTAAACATTAATTAATTATAATATAAATAGAATTTAAATAATTTAACACATTTTATATATTATGTTATGGTAAACGTTAATAATAGTATTAAAAATATAATAGATTTTAACAACTTAAATGAAAAATGATAATATAATAAATTTTCAAACATATAATAGATTTTGACTTAAACAAAAAAATGATAATATAATGAATTTTCAAAAATATAATAGATTTTAACAACTTAAACAAAAAATGATAATATAATGAATTTTCAAAAATATAATAGATTTTAACTTAAACAAAAAAATGATAATGTAATGAATTTTCAAAAATATAATAAATTTTAACAACTTAAACAAAAAATGATAATATAATGAATTTTGAAAAACTAATATATTCTTGTATTTCACAATTATCTAAAAAGTATTAAAAATAATAATGAATAATTAATAAATAAATATAATTTATTTTTATCTATATAATTTGTATTTCCTCTAAAATATTAACAAAAATTAAAATTTATAAAATATATTAATTCTTTTATTTCGTATTTATGTATTTTTTATAAAAAAAATATTAACAAAATTTTAAAAGTAAAAAAAAAAAAGTTAAATACATTAATATTTATTTCTACTAATTTTTTTACTAATATTAAGTAATTAATGACTAATATTAACTAATATATTATA
Source organism: Oxytropis ochrocephala (assembly GCA_020916435.1). Classification (NCBI taxonomy): domain Eukaryota; kingdom Viridiplantae; phylum Streptophyta; class Magnoliopsida; order Fabales; family Fabaceae; genus Oxytropis; species Oxytropis ochrocephala. Next base: position 56,616,113 of record CM037088.1, read on the forward strand.
ATATTTCATATTTAATTATTGAACAAATTCTAACTAATAACATCAAATAACGTTTAAACACAACTAATAACTTTAATAACTAACTTGGAATGTGGTGAGAAGTCTCTGACTTGATGTTAAATTGGAGTCCTTTGAACAAACAAGCAGATGTCACAAAACTCTAACAACTCCTAAGAAAACAATACCACAATTAGTAACTAATAGTTTAAAACAAAGTATAAATTAAAACTAATACACAAAGTAAAACATACCTTCAGAAGTTTGAGAGAGGAGAAGTTTGAGAGAGGAGAAGTTTTATAGAATATTGAGTGAAGAAATTTGAAGGGAAGTTTAAGAGAGTGGAGAATGAAATGTGTGAAGGAGAAGATTGAGAAGAGGGAAAATGGTATGAAATGTGAGAATCGGATTAAATAACGTAAGAAGAAAATAGCCGTTGTGCATGACAGTCATTTCCGGCGGATTAGTGTTATTTTCGGCGGATATGGACGCGTAAAACGAAGTGTCTTTTCGGCGGATTGGTGGTATTTTCGGCGGATATGTACGCGTAGATCTATGTGGTAATTTTCGGCGGATTATGTGCAATTTTCGGCGGATATTTGAATTTCAAACTGCCCGCCTTATTTTTCAGTGACGTTTTCGGCGGATTCTTTTGTCCTTTCCGGCGGATTCGTTTTTTTTTTTTTGACAGCTTTTCTTCCTCTTTCTAATCCGCCAAAAACACTCTATATCCGCCAAAAATGTTAATAATCCGCCAGAAAGTTTCCGGTGGAATAAATCCCCCAAAAACTACAAAAATCCGCCAGAAATTTATGCCTTCTAATTTGACTTATTCTTGTAGTGGTTAAAAAATGCAAGAGATTAGGATATTTACCTCAAGATCAAAACTACACAAGAATAGATGAATGAAGATCAAGAACAAGTCAACAATAATCTTCACAAAACACCAACAATGTCACGCAAACTTGAAGAAAGGAAGCTCCTTTATGGTGTAAAAATGGAACTAAGGGTGGAAGGAGGATGATATATGAATATGAAGTAGGTTTAAGGTGATTTGGTGGATGAAACTTGAAAAATGGATGGAATGGAATGAGGGAGAGAGTTCGGCCTATAGAGGAGGAAGAGAGGAGAAGTCTTTGTTCTAGGTTAGCAAAAAATGAGAATAATAGCAAAAAGATCCATGAGGTGAGGAAATGGGAAGTATTTATAGGGGTTTTTAGGTTTAAGGGTATTTTAGTCTTCTCATCTTTGATGGGCTCTAGGATTTGATTTTATTTTTGAATGGATGGCTAGGATTATTAGTCACATGGATTAGGGGTATTTAGAAAACACAAGTGTGTGAGGAGGTGGGGTGAAGGTGGCGCATGCATGAACAAAAAAAAGAAAGGAAAAATTGTGAACAAAAATCTAATTTTGGAATGGTGATTCATATGGGGAAGGATCTAGAATAGGGTTAAGGGTATTATGGTGAGGGAATGTTATCAAAAGGGAAAGATGACATTTGTTGGTGGAGAGGTTAGTGTAAGTGTGTGGAATAATTTACCAAAATGGGCAAAAGTGAAGATAAGATCAAATCAAAACTTGGTGAATAAGAAAAGAAGTGTGTAGAAGAATTTTGAGAGAGAGAGAGGGGGTATGTGGCGCATGATCACCTGATCATGGAGGAGAAAAATAAAAAAATGCTTGTTTTTGGTATTTTGTCTTATTGAGGACACTTCCTATTTTTTGATTTTGAAATTTGAATTTTTGGACATGCAAAATGGGAATGCACCTATTGAAAATGTGTTACATGTTTTTGGGCACCATAAAATAGCCTCCCCAATTATTTTAGACAAACAAAAATTGTCTTTTAATAATTGGGGAATTTTTAATGGTCTTTTAGCATTTTTTATGCAATAAAAAATAGGGAAAATGCATTTTAAATATTTTGGGCTAAGATATTCTCTCTAAAAATTGTACAAAAATTATCTTGGATAAAAGAAAAATGTACTTTTGGTATGTGCATAATTTTGACGAGAAAATTATCCTGTTGCGAAAAATGACCAAAATGCCCCTTACCCTAAAAAAATCCTAGTTCGTCCAAAAAGTGCATTTCAACTCCAAAAAAGATTTTAGAAACTTTGAAATGACTTTTAGGACCCTAAATGCAATGCATGATGCTTTTTCTTTTATTTATTTATTTATTTTTTTTTGGGGAAAATTAGGATTTTACCCTAAGCCGGACAAAATTGGGGTATGACAGTCACATCCTGATAGTATCAAGTTATTGAGGATGTTTCCGACTGTTTTGATTATGGACTGTACCTTTAAGACCAACAAGTATGCATTGCCTCTGCTGGAGATTGTTGGTGTCACTTCCACTGAGTTGACATTTCCTGTTGTGTTTGCATATCTATCTTATGAGCGTTATGATGACTACACGTGGGTGCTGCAGAGCCTACGAGATTTGATGGTGTGTGATATTGCACTTCCTCAAGTAAGTCAATGCTAACTGACTTTAGTTTTTGGCATTACATTACTATTTTTTTATTTTTTCCATTTCTAATAGAAGTCCGGATTGTGTTTTCAAAGTTATCCTCACTGATTGTGAGGAGGCTTTGATGAGTGCTATCAAGGTTGTGTTTCCGGAGGCAATGAATTTGCTTTGTCGGTATCATATTAACAAAAATGTTCATGCTCAAATTAAGAAGTTGGCGAAGGGAGATAGAGTGGAGTCACTGATGACACTTTGGCATCATGTAGTTGATGCTACATTTGATGATGAGTTTAATGAGGTCTTGCATGATTTTGAGCAATCGTCTACTGACATACCCCAGCTTGTTGCATATGTGAACAAGCAATGGTTGTATCCTCACAAGGAAAGATTTTGTGGCCCGTGGACGGATAAAGTAAGACACTATGGAAATACCACAACTAATAGGTACGCAAATTGTTTTCTTATGTGCTTTATGTATATGATTATGATTTTTTTGTTTTAATTTTTCCTTACGTGTCATAGGGTTGAGGCTGCCCATTGGGCATTGAAGAGGTCATTGGGTTCTAGTGGTGGTGATTTATGCAAAAGCTGGGAGTCAATGCATGGGATGATCAATGCACAGATTAATAAAATTGTGGATTCTTTTCAAAAGAGCATCAACCGTATAGATGCCCAACACAACATTCCATTCTACAAGAATCTACACGGTTTGGTGTCTCTTGAGGCATTGAATCATATTGCTGGGGAGTTTGATAACATGATGGATGGTGTGGGCACGGATAAGAAAAAGTGTGCTGGTTGTGTCATTAAAGTTACTCATGGGTTACCTTGTTCTTGTGAACTTGGTAGGTTACACCTAATGGGGTTACCAATACCATTGGACATTATTGACTCTCATTGGAAGAGACTGAGTTTGAAGGAAATGGATGAGGAGCGAGTGAAAGAAGCGTCAGAAGGAGGTGACTTAAGCTATACAATAGAGGAGATTTGGAGGCAATGGAATGACATGCACCTTGAGGAGAGTGTGTTTGGAAGAGAGGTCTTGATGATTATGTATTCAGAGGCACTACATCCATGGTTCCACCTAAGCACAAAGTCAAAACTAGGGGTGCACCGACGAAGGGGAAGAAGAAGAAAGAGTATGATGTGAAGCGAGGTTCATCTGCGTGGGAGCACGTGGATGCATCTTTCAAAAAACCCACACAGATACCGTCAAAGATACCTCCCCGACGGTCCTTACAACTAGCATCACAAGTACCATCAGAGCTACCGTCAAAGATACCTCCCCGACGGTCCTTACAACTAGCATCACAACTACCATCAGAGCTATCGTCACAGAGGTCAGCAAAGGAGCGGGCACAGCATGACATCCACTTGGTAAGTCACTTTCCAGATTTTTTACATAAGTATATTGATGACATTATCAATGTGGAGGGGGATGGAAACTGTGGCTTTAGATGCATCTCTACTTCACTAGACTGGTCGGAGCACAGTTGGCAGATCGTTCGGAATGATTTAATTAGTGAGATGGACTCCAACTGGTTTCAGTACACACAGGTTATGGGTGACAATGTTCAGAACATTAGAGATTCATTAGTTGCTATCCCAAACAGACAACAACAACCTATTGAGAAGTGGATGACCATGCCAGACACAAGACATGTCATAGCTACTAGATATCATAGACCCCTGGTTATGTTGTCGCCTCATGAGAACTGGACATTCTTCCCTTTGAGGGGAGATTGTGTTTCCAGTCAGAGTCAGTTGGTTTGTGTTGCGTTCATCCATAGGAATCATTGGATTCTTGTCAAGTTGAACCACACTAGCCCTATCCTTCCTGGACATTCTTCTTGGGGTCGATACGCCTCAGATGAAGCTAGATCGTGGCAATATCCATACATTGGACGCATGCAGTTATGGTCTTCTTTTGTTCCAGATTATGTTCCAATGACACCATTTAATTATGTAGACATCACAACTTGATTGTTTATATAATTTTACATTATTATTTGGTGCTTTTTTGTACACGTTAAGAGTCTTAGAATATTTAAATACTCGTATTTTTAACCTCAACAACGTAGTATTATAATTTAACCTCAAAAATCTAGTTAAAAAGTCATTTTTTACACTAAAAAACATGTTTTTATGGCACTTTGGTGTACAATTACAGCTCGTAAATAATTTTGCAACTCGTCTTTTTAACCTCAATATCGTAGTATTATACTTTGTCTACAAGTTTGTAATTTTTAAAAAAAATTAAAAAAAAATTACGCATGGTAAAAACTGACCAGAACGTAGTTAAAAAGTCATTTTTTTTAAAGTAATAAAACACTTTTTTATTGGATTACTAATTAACGGTCTAGATATTGTCGACCACTTTTGAACGATCTAGATTTTGCCGACACTTTAAACGGTCCAGATTTTGCCGACCACTTTTCATCAACGGTGGAAATCCATTCTAGGGTTTCATTTTTCCCTATAAATAGACCCTTCCATTTCACTTCTTTCACACACAACACTCTCATGGACACTCTGAATACACAATACTCTCGTGATTCTGCACTCACTGCCCTTCACCATCAAGGCACAATCACAAACAGATAAAATAGTGTCCATTTCGAGAGTCCAAACCCCATTTTATGCAGGCTTAACGACAACATCACCTTTGAAGCTCTGAAAGAAAAAATAACAACGAAAGTGCAGCTGGAGGGTGACGAGCAAGAAGTCACCCGGATCATTTATCGCTACCCCACTATGGGCGATAATAATCGTGTTCAGTGGTCCACCATGGATGTGAAGAACAACGATGATGGACCGTTTTGTGGACCGTTTTGACATATTTCAGATGCGGAGTCCTATTTAGTTGTATGTCGAAACCAGAAGGACCGTTGCTGAGGTCTTTCGACGTCTCCAACCACCATCTCACTAATTTCTACCGTCTTTTCATTTTCTTTGTTGCTGTGTTTTGTTGTTTCCGTTCAGAACTTTCATGTATTATTTCGTTTCGTAATCAAAAACACGTCTTTAATTAATTTTAATTTTTTTTTAATTAATTTTTTTTTCCGTAAATACCACGTAATTCCGGTAGGGGGTTTGAGGTTTTTGGTAATTCCGAAAAACCTCAAACACCCTACCAAAAATACCTCTTCTCTAAGGTAATTCCGAAATTTTCACTATTGCTAGGGGCATTTTTGTCCGAAATGATAATGAGGGGGGTGTAAAAAAAGCCTTTGAGAATTTGTGTAAAATGATTTTTATTATTTGTAACTTGATCATACAAAATGTATTTATAGTAAAGATATGTGTAACTAGAGAAACAGGGGTGTAAAGCTAGATGGGTTTAGATAAAGCTCAATTACTAAGTGCAGTGCTATTATTACTAATGCTACACTTTAACTATTAACACCTATCTTATTCCTTAACATCATGCAATTGGAATTCAAGGCGCGAATAATTTTGTTCTGCTACCAAATTTTTGTTCATTTCACTTCCTTTCTTGCAACGTGGCTTCCTCTTTATTTATTTCCCTGGTAGTTATAATTTCCCCTACCCCACCAATTTTTATCCACGTTTTCGGTGGGTTACATATGATTAATTACCAAAAAGCACAACCAATCAATATTAGAACTCTACTCCTTCCTGTTGCGCCCCGAAAAATCTGGTTTGGACTTTTCGTTTGACAACGTGAAAAATAGTAGAGCCGCCACCAATATTTATTTAGGAAAACATTGAAAAAACCTTTTTTGGAAAACGGGTGGTCTTTTGAAAACACGAGAGATGTAGGTTCGGAAATTCGGTTGCGCATGGGGAAGGTATTAGCACCCACGCGCCTTTCTACCGAAAGGAACCATTAACTTGATGTGGTTTTGAAATGTTTGATTTGAAATACATCGTTCTACTTCTTTTCTTTTCTTTTCTTTTTTTTGAGAAATTGCTTTTATTGAAAACGGGGGAAAAGGAATGTTTTTGGTATCTTTGTAAAGCGGAACAAAACAAAGATTTTTTTGAAAGGGGTGCTTGACGGGACATGAACCGGTCCCACGTACCCTCACGGAATGAGGATCAAATCTACGTAGTTTCGCTTTGCGCCCAAAGCGGCTTAGGGTTTAAGTTTTGGAGTTTTTGAAGTAAGACTCGAGTGTTCGCGAACACCAAACAAGCAGAGGCTTGAGTGGCATTCAATACTAACTAGAAAGAAAAGAGAGTTGGAACCGTAATCAAACAAGCAATGGCTTCGAGTGATTACAAGTGACAACGTTGCATTATTCTTTTTTTGAAAATTGTTTTGAAAAAATGGTGAGCATCGATGATAATTACTACTAATAACTCGTGTTATTTTGGAAATTTGGATTAGTTTTTGTTGTTTAATTAATGTGTGGGAGCTTTCATAATAGTCAAACAAGCAAAGGCTTCGAGTGACTATCACTAATAACTCCTCATTAGCGATCAAACAAGCAACGGCTTTGAGTGATGGCTAATGATTTGTTTATGAAAATGCCTTAGGGTTTTTATTTGAAATAAAAGCATGTAATTTTGAATTTGAAAAGAAATAGAACATTTCAAATCCTTTTTCAAGACAAAACCGAGACAACAATTAGAGAACAAACAAAGCAATCATAAGGAGTATTCACAAGTTGCTATGAACAATTGAATGCATGATTAAACAAACATGTGGGTGCAAGAGTATACAATCACGGGATGCAAGGCATAGCATTATTGAGTGCATGATTAGGCAAACATATGAATGCATGAGTATACAATTGTGGAATGCAAGAGATAGCATTATTGAATGCATGAACATATGAAAAAGAGTGCAAGTCATAATGTTAATGAATGTATGATAAAGTGATAATAAATGCAAGACATGACATTAATTGATGCATGAACATGTAAGAGAGTATGAGAATGCAAGAGGCATAGGCGCATATAGATGCATGAACATGTAAGCACAAATGATGAAATGCAAAGTGTAAAAATGTTTTGGGTATTTTTGCAAATAGACAAGTAGTAAAACTTTTAGTAAAAAGTTAATGAATGGTAAAAGTAAATATGCATGAAGTGAATGGTAATTATTTAATGGGATAGTAAAGTAAAAAGTAAAAATGCCTTTTTTTAGTTTTGGTAAAAAGTTAATGAGTGGTAAGGTAAAAACATGAATGGATGGTTAAAAAGTGAAAAAACACATTAACACTATTACACACCTCTACACAAGATCTAACACACATTTTAAGCACTAAAATGAATGAAAAAAAAGGCCTCTAAGGCCGAAATCACATATGCACAAGACAATACATTATTTCATGCTAAAACTCATAATCCACACATAGAACAAATCATGCAAATCAAGTACATCATGCATTTCATTTACATAACTCAAAAAAATGAAAAAAGGAGCAACAAAAAAACCCTAAATTCTAAGGCCTAAAACCAACCCCTACACTCATGAATCAAACCAAAGCTCAACTCACAAGTTATGATATGAACAAGAAGATGCATATAATGTATGGAAGTTCTTTATTCATGAAGAAGTGAAAAAATGAGTGTGAAAATGCAAAACATATGATTAAAACACAAGAACACCCTCTTCAAGACCAAGGGCTTACTTCAAACACCCAAGGCTCCCAATGTCCTTGACATAGTGTTTGAAATGAGCCTCTAAGCCTCTTAGAGAGGAAGAGGAGTAGAAGGAAGATTCACATGCTAATAGTTAAAAATGCAAGAGATAAGATGTTTACCTCAAGATCAAAGCTACACAAGAGTAGAAAAATGAAGATCAAGAACAAATCACCAACAAATGCCACGCAAACTTGAAGAAAACAAGCTCCTTAGTAGAGTAAAAATGGAATCAAGGATGAAAGGAAGAAGATATATGAATATGGAGCGGATTTGAGGTGATTTGGTGGATGAAACTTGAAAAGAAAATGGAGGAGAAAGGAGAGGGAGGGTTCGGCCTAGAGAGGGAGAGAGGAGGGGAGGTTTTTGTTCTAGGTTAAAAATGAGAGTGTTTATCCCTTTGGTCTCTTGCTTTTGGGTTTTTATATGGGGTTCAAACTCAAGGGTATTTATGACAATGTGATTCTTGCAAACCAATAGGATTTGAGATAAAATTTGAATCAATGGTCAAGATGCAATGTCACATGGATTGAGGGTAATTAAAAAGCACAAAATGAGGAGAGAGAGGGGCTGAATGCGCAGCTTAATGAGGGTGGTGAAGGATAAGTTTATTTACAAAATAGTATTTTTCCATGAAGCTTATTACACAAGTGCCATTTTGATTCAAATGAAGGGTGAGGATTGCACACAAAACTTGAATGGAAGGCCAAGATTTAAACACAATTTGCAACCAATAAAATAAATCAAAATTGCATGATTATGGGCTGGTGTGCGCAGCTAGGGAGTGGGAGAGTGAGTGGAATTGCAAATTGTACTATTGTACTATACTTGACCTTTCAAAATTCAAAAGAAATGGAATATCCCTTTCTAGATAATTCTTCTAAATTCATGCCATTTTGGGCCATGTCCCATGATTCAATGATTGGGCTCTGAATTTTATGATCTCACCAATCCCAAAATTGATTTGTTTACCCCACCTCAAAGGAAATGACCATTTTACCCTTCTATCAAAGACTTGATTTATATGCCAAAAAGGTTAATATTTATGCACAAAAATAATCACAATTAAGCACAAATATTCCTCAAATAAAATCATTGATGATTGTTCAGTGATTTGGGACGAAATACTGTTTTTATTGTGAAATGACCAAAATGCCCTTTCACCCTAAAACCCTAGTTCTTTGCCCAAGCACATTTTCACTTCAAAAATGACTTTTTCCCTAGGAGTGACCTCTAATACCTCAAAAATGCATGTTGAATGACTTGTCTTGAGAAATTGTCCCTTATTCGCAAAATGACCAAAATACCCTTTTGCACTACAAAACCCTAGCTTGTCCAAAAAGTGTATTCCAACTCCAAAAATGATTTTAGAAATTTTGAAATGACTTTTAGAAACCTAAATGCAATGCATGATGCTCTCTTCTCCTCTATTTATTTATTTTTGTGGAAGATTAGGTTTTGACCTAAAGTAGGACAAAATTGGGGTATGACAGCTGCCCCTCTTTATCTAGATTTTAACAAGGAATATGAATTGGCCGAAACATATTCAAAGGCAAAATAGAGATAAAGAATTCAGAAATTATACCGATTTTGTCTACTTAGGAAAAACTCGAATTTTCCTTTTCTTTTTTATCTTCTAGTTTTTCTTTTTGGGTGAATGGATGCCACCGTAAAGCGGTGTAATGAATGAAGTGTCGACTCTCAAGAAGCCAACAAAGGCAAGAAATAAATTGGTGCCAACCCAAAGCGGCAAAAAGCAAGCAAAAATAAAGCGAAGAAAGAAAATAAGAAGAAGGTATCGACCTCTGGGAGGCCGATACTGGCAGGAAAACAAGAAAGTGATAAAGAACGCAATAAAGAAGGAGCGCTTGTGGCTCTGAAAGAACACCTAGGTTCTGAAGGAGCACCTGCGGCTCTGAAGGAGCATTTGAGCTCTGGAGGTGGCCTATTCGAGCGGCCTGAGGTTCAATATCAAGTTGTAGGACTGATACATTTTACTTGATGGACTTACGCTATGCTTTATACCGACACACGCTAGTCGAAGGGACGCGAAGTTGGGGGGCCGATCCGTCATGCTCCGTGATGACTTGGCGAAATGAAGGACACGAGGTCTGAAGGGCCGATCTGTCATGCTTCGTGATGACTTGGCGAAATGAAGGACACGAGGTCTAAAGGGCCGATCCGTCATGCTCCGTGATGACTTGGCGAGATGAAGGTCGAGTTCAAAGTCGCTGCTTGGACTGTTGATTTGAACTAAAACCGGCGACCCGTGGTCCGATGATTCGCCGGTGCTCGATAACGACGGGATCTTGAAGGGACGCATTGGTCCGAAGGGACACGCGCGAGTCTGGCGGATTCGCAAATCCTCGCTGATTGGACCGATTGAGATAGCTACTATTGGCGCACTGAATTGAGGTACCGCATATGTCAGTTGATGCAAGGGATGATGCATGAAGCATGGGTGCATGTTATGCAAGGGCATGTTATGCCAGGAGCATGTTATGCGAGTGCATGCAATGTTATGATTTTGGTGTGATGATGCATGTAGTAGATCGCTTTTCTTTTTTTAATTCTTTTCGACCGACTTTCTTTTTTAAGTCGTTTGATTTTTTCTCGCTTTTTTTTTCGATCGCCTTTCTCTTTTTCGATCATTTGTTTTCGCTTTTTTTACAAAGGCTTGTTCTTTTCTTCGTTCAACCGACTCCGATACTCACGGCAAGAGGCGAGAAGCCGATAGAGACTGCAGGGCTCATGAATCGAACGCAAGTTTGCTTTATGGTTCGCCGTCTGGAATGGTTTGTGAGTGCAACCTTCTTTGTAAGATTAATTTTCTTTGGGAAGTTGCTTATTTCCCATGACTTTTAAAGATTTCGCCATGATTTGTAATGCTCTATGATATATGCACATGTTTTCTGATTCAGATCACCATCATCATAAGACGCTTATTTTGAAGCGTAAAAGCGAAATAACAACAAACAAGACATGAGAAAATTGAGCTTTATTGATGTGGAAGCCGATCGTACAGAATGTTACGACGACTGTTCAGTACATTTGACAGTTTTAAACTACAAAAAGACACGAAAAACAAAAGAGAAGCTAATTTCGATCGTCCGTCTCTCGTGGAGCGGTCTTCGACATTTGCGTCCTTAATCTTGATCACTCCTCATCCAAGTCTTCGGGGAGTTGTATGCCTTTCTTTACTTTTCATGCTCAAGTTTTTTCGACCTAATTTTTGCTGGATCGCCCTTTGCGGGTTTTCAATCCACCGGGTCACTCTGATCTTGCCTAGGCCGCCCTTTCGGGTTTTCAACCTAGCGAGCTAATTCTTACTTGGCTCGTCTTTCTCTTTTTTCACTTATTTCTTTCAGGCATAATACTTCTTCACAGTGTCTGAATTGACTGGGTTCTTGAGATCTTCGCCGTCCATATTTGTGAGTATCAGCGCTCCCCCAGTAAAGGCTTTCTTGACTACATACGGGCCGTCATAAGTGGGCGTCCACTTCCCTCGGGGATCACTCTGAATGGGCAGAATCTTCTTGAGTACCAGATCCCCTTGCTTGAATTCACGAGGTCGGACTTTCTTGTCGAAAGTCGTTCTCATTCTCTGTTGGTACAGTTGCCCGTGACACAAGGCTGCAATTCTTTTCTCCTCAATGAGATTTAGCTGATCCAGACGAGCCTGTACCCACTCGGCTTCTTCCAACTTGGTTTCCATCAAGACCCGCAGTGAGGGTATCTCAACCTCGATAGGGAGGACTGCTTCTGACCCATATACCAGAGAGAAGGTGGTTGCCCCAATCGAAGTGTGCACCGAGGTATGATAGCCATGCAAGACGAAAGGGAGAATTTCATGCCAGTCTTTGTAGGTTACCACCATTTTCTGCACTATTTTCTTGATATTCTTGTTGGCTGCTTCAACTGCCCCATTCATCTTTGGGCGGTATGGGGATGAATTGTGATGCTGATTTTTGAATTCTTTGCATAGGTCCTTCATCATTTTGCTGTTCAGGTTGCTGCCGTTATCCGTGATGATCTTGTAGGGAAGACCATATCGGCAAATCAGATCTTTCTTCACAAAATTTGGCAATCACTGAACTGGTTATACTGGAGTATGAAGCAACTTCAACCCATTTTGTGAAATAGTCAATGGCGACCAGGATGAAACGATGCCCATTTGATGCTTTGGGTTCAATTGGACCTATGACGTCCATGCCCCACATTGAGAACGGCCAAGACGCAGTCAGAACGTTTAATTTGGCAGGTGGTACATGGATATGATCAGCATAGATCTGGCACTTGTGGCACATTCTTACAAAGTTATAATGACCGATTCCATCCGCAACCGGTAATAACCCGCCCTTAGGATCTTTCTAGCCATGGTATGTCCACCGGAATGGGTTCCGAACGAGCCTCGTGCACATCTCTCATGATTCTTTCGAACTTCTTCTTTGGCAACACACCTCGGAGAACCATATCGTAGTTTCTTTTGTAGAGAACTTCACCACTCAAGAAGAAATTCCTTGACAATCTTCCGAGAGTTCTCTTGTCATTCTCTGATGCCCCGGGTGGGTATTCCTGATTAGTGATGTATTGCTTAATGTCATGATACCAAGGCTTCGTCCGAGTTCCTCATCTATTGTTGTGCAAGATAGTGATGCGTGGCGTGCTCGGTCTGAATTCGATATTAGTCGGGCTCTTGTCACAAACTAACATTGAACATAGCGAGCAGTGTTGCCAATGCGTCAGCCAACTGGTTTTCACCTCGAGGGATATGCTTAAAGGTGATCTCATCAAAAGACTTCATCAACTCTTGCATATAATCACAATAAGGAATCAGTTTGGGATTTCTGGTCTCACAATCACCTCTTACTTGATGAATAACTGGTGAGTCCCCATACACATCTAGCCTTTTAACTTTCCACTCTAAGGCTGCTTGAATACCTAGGATGCACGCTTCATATTCTGCTATGTTATTTGTGACATAGAAGCTCAGTTTTGCAGTGACAGGAATGAAGCGGTTGTCAGGAGATATCAACACAGTGCCCTGATATCTTCATCAGGAAAATCATGCCGCATTGGTTGGTAGTCCGAATCGGCCGACATGCCAAATACTCAAGCAAGTGCACTACCTTTAATCGCTATGCGTGACGTCACGAGGATATCGTATTCGGACAATTGCATCTGCCAACGGGCAATTCGTCCCGTGAGAGCTGGCTTCTCAAATATGTACTTGATTGGATCCATTTTTGACACCAACCAAGTTGTGTGACTTAGCATGTACTTCCTTAAACGATGAGCAGCCCAAACTAGGGCACAACAAGTCTTTTCCAGCATAGAATATCTTGTCTCACAGTCGGTGAACTTTTTGCTTAGATAGTATATTGCATGCTCCTTTTTCCGGATTCATCGTGGTTGCCCCAACACACAGCCCATTGAATTATCTAGCACTGTAAGGTATAAGATGAGAGGCCTGCCTGACACAGGTGGCATTAAGACTGGTGGATTCTGCAAGTCACTACAAGAAAAACCTAAAATCCAAGGCAAAACTTTCAGTGATTTTAATCCCCGTAAAATTTCCGTGGAATTTTGACATTTGTGGGGATTTAATCCACCGTAAATTTTTTGGGGATTTTGACGTTTTAGCGGAATTATGTTATTTGTGGGGATTATAAAGTGGAAAAAATGGGAGTGAAAAAAAAAAATTGGATCCACTAAAAGGACCCCTAATCCGAAAATGATGACTCAAAATTCCTTGCGGAAAGTACGGGAAATCACGCATAAATTCCCGAAAAATCCACGGAAATGACTTAAAATCCATGGAAAATGCACGTGGAAATTCACGAAAATACGTTGCCACCGACCATTTATCGGCGGAAAAATCCATGAAAATAATTTTTGCGGCGGATTTGGTGTTTTTGGCGGAAAAATCCGCCAAAAAATCCCATTTTTCTTGTAGTGAGTACACCTTGATTTTCTCAAAGGCAGCTTGACACTGATCATTCCACTTCGACTCTTGACTTTTGCATAGCAATTTGAAAATTGGCTCGCAAGTAGCAGTCAGCTGGAAAATGAATCGGGAGATGTAATTCAACCTTCCAAGGAAACCACGGACTTCTTTCTCTGTTTTTGGGTACTGGCATTTCGAGGATAGCTTTTACTTTGTCTGGATCCACCTCAATTCCTTTCTGGCTGACAATGAAGCCTAACAGCTTCCCTGATCTCATCCCAAACGTGCACTTGGCTGGGTTCAATTTGAGTTTATATTTCCTCAACCGTTCAAAGAGCTTTTCCAGATTGACAATGTGCTCCTCGTCGGTTTTGGATTTTGCGATCATGTCATCAACATAAACCTCAATCTCTCTATGCATCATATCATGGAATAAGGTAACCATGGCCCTCTGGTAGGTTGCGCGCAAAGATTTTTCAACCCAAATGGCATGACCTTATAAATGAATGTTCCCCAAAGTGTTATGAAAGTTGTCTTTTCCATGTCCTCAGGGTCCATCTTGATCTGATTATATCCCGAATATCCATCCATGAAGGAGAATAACGAGTGTTGAGTTGTACTATCCACTAAGACATCAATGTGAGGCAAAGGAAAATCGTCCTTAGGACTAGCACGATTCAGATCTCGGTAGTCGACGCACATTCTGACCTTCCCATCCTTCTTGGGAACTGGGACAATATTGGCAACCCACTGCGCGGTGCCAGCCACCGCTAGGAACCTCGCATCAAATTGCTTCTTCACTTCGCCTCGATTTTGAGGACATCTCTGGCTTCTCCTTCTCAACTTCTGTTTGACAGGTGGGCATTCAGGCTTGACTGGTAACTTGTGTACCACAATGTCGGTGTCCAACCCGAGCATATCTTGGTAGGACCATGCAAACACATCCACATAATCGTGCAACAGCTGAACCAACTTCATGCGATTTTCCTCACTCATGGTGGTGGTACCCACTTTGACCTCTTTCTTATTCTCAATCTGTACCCAAGTTGATCACTTCGAGAGATTCCTCGTGTGGCTGAATTACCCTTTCTTCTTGTTTCATTAACCTCATGAGTTACGGAGGAGCTTCCCGGTCTTCCTCAACATCTCCCTCAGCCTGATTGATGGGGTGATCAAAGTCAAAAGGTGGGTATGCCGACACTGCCATTTTCAGAGACTATTGCTTTGGATCTGCATTTTGCCGAAGCGAAAAAGCAGAATGAAAGGCGAAACAAGAAAACAAACAAATAATAAAGCAGTAAAAGACTCACACCATGAAGAGAAAATGATTTTTATTGATTGAGAAATTCAAAACAAACGTTTTTATTGATGATGATGATTCTGAAAGTAAAAACATGTGCGCCCCTAACAACTTGTCCTATGGCCTTGGGCAGAGCCACAGGGTTGCATTACAAATAATTACTTTGAATTAAAAGCCACATGAAAGGAAGCAGCTTCCAAATTCTTCAACTCTTCTCCAGCTTCAGCTTCAAGACCATCCCCGATGACAGCCACTTGGTTGTATTGCTCATCTTCTTCACCCCATCCTGTAGGCTGGATATCTTCCATTCGGATTCGAGCACTTTCGGGAGCATCATATCGACAAAGTAATCAAACTTTCCACTGGGCTCCCTAGGGTATCCCAACATCCTCTTTGTAGGCACCATATTACGTCTTCATTGATTTCTTCCTTGTATGGGAAGGAACCGGGTCTTCGATGGCTATTGGTCGAACCCTCGCTTGAACCAATCTCGGATCGGGATTGCATGAATTTCAATTGGCTTTTTGGTCTTCCTACCACCGTCAGAATGTAGAGTCAACACTTCATCTTTCATACCATGGGTTTCTACCTGGACCACATATCGGTCCATCAGGTCCTGCAGGATCATCTTGAAGCTTTCACAATCTCTCACGCATAAAGAGTCAAGACACACCCTTCTTCGTGGCAACACCCCTCTTTAATAACCTCGGCCTCAAGCATAACTCAGCGTAGATAACACTCAATGGAGTTTTGATCTTCTGCACCTTTCTTACCAATTCCCCGACGAAAGTTTCTATAGCGTTGGCAGTCGGCCCCTGATGACCTGGCAATGGATTAATTGTTGTATTCGGGTTGTTCTGCTTCAACGAGATCCAACCAGCATCTATCAAGTCTTGCACCACATGTTTAAAGGCTTTACATTCTTCCACACCATGACCGACCCGTTTTCATGGAAACCGCAGTAGCATTAGCATTGTACCCTCCGGGAAATGGTGGTCGAACGACTTTCATTGGCCGAGTGTTGATCGAGTTATTGGAGGTCAAGTGATTAAACAAATTTCGGTGTATGTCATCGGAATTGGGTCAAAATCGGTCCGCTTCTTGAAGCGATACCCCGAGCCTTGGGACTCATCAATGCCTTGGCCGAGGTGGCACGGGGAGAGAGAATGGAACAGTTTGTGGTGGAGGTGTACCAAAAGATGAATTTCCCCCGAGATGACATTAGTTTCTCCTTCTTTCTTCTTAGGAAATGGGGTGGTAGTTCTTCCGAGTGTTTGAACGCGCTGCACTTCTCTGCATCGAGGTGATTCGAGATCTTCCCACTTCGAAGGCCATGTTCAAGTCTTTCCCCAAAGACTATCATATCGGAGAAACTGGTCGAAACACTCGTAATCAGCCTGTCATAGTAGATTGCTGGCAGGGTTTCCAGGAACATGTACACCATTTCCTTCTCAGTCAGAGGAGGTTGAACCTGAGCAGCTGTGCTTCGCCATTTCTGAGCATACTCCTTGAAAGTCTCCTTTTCGCCTCTTACTCATGTGCCGTGAATCGCGACCTATCAGGGCCATGTCCATGTTGTACTTATATCTGTCTCATGAAAGCTTTGCACAAATCCTTCCAACAACGGATTTCAGAAGATTGCAATTTCATATACCAATCTAGAGGAGCTCCGGCCAAACTGTTTTGGAAGCAGTAAATCAGCAGCTTGTCATCATTGGCATAAGGACCCATTTTTCGGACGAACATTGTAACATGGCTCTCTGGACAGCCGATCCCTCTGTACTTGTCTACCTCAGGAGCTTTGAACTTTGGTGGTAAGACCAAATCTGGGACTAAACACAGCTCACGGGCTTCCTTGGCTCTAACACGCAGCATTCTCCATAGCCCTTACTCTTTCTTTCAAGCGCGCGAATCAGATCATTTGGATGAGATCCCTCAAACATGTGTCCTTGGGGGTGGCTCCCCATATTGTAATAATATCCTCCTCCTGGCTGAAGAACATTTTGAGGTGTCTTTGCAAACCCCGGAGTGGGGACCGAGCACGTGATGAGGGCTAGGAGTCCGAATTTGTGGTTCTCCTGCAGCCTCCCGTGCACGGTGGTGGTGACTTGATTAGGTGCAACCACACCAACAAGAGCAGGTCTAACAGATCATGCGGCATGTACGGCGCAGCATATCCCAAGGATATCTCTGTGAAGTGCATTGGTTTGACACATTCATTTCTCGGAGCAAACACGGATGACCAGGCCGGATCCCGAGGAATCGTGGGTCGTAGCATTCACTGATGCTGGAGGAGGAACGAAAGAAGTGACACCATCCGGACCCACAACGGCGACAGCTTCAACGGTTGTCCCACTCTTTAAACCTTGCAGCATGACCATCATCTCATGCACCTGGGCTTCCATAGCACCCATCTTATCTTTCAAAGCCCGGTTCTCCTGAGCCAGTTGCTCAGGGTTGAGTATTGCTATAACCGGGTCATCTGGATCCACCTGACTCTCAATCTCGACCTCTGGATTCTCTGGATTGCTTGCCATTAATCTCGCTTGAAGCCATGTGTTGTAACGGTGAAAGTGAACCAGCGTGCCTTTTCTGTTTATTTAAACATTTATTGCATAAGAATCAAGATGAATGCATGAATGGATGTATGGATGCGTGTACAATGTTTGCTTGATGTCGGGAACCACAGGATACCTTATCTTGTCATAAGCGCATAAACATTTTTTGATTTAGGAAGTGAAGTAAACAAGGAATCGAAATAGCATACTTCATTCATCAAGAATTCAAAGCTTCACCAATTTTCATTAAAGGGAAAAGACAGTACACTGCTCATAAAAAAAAAGGTACAATATTCTTGAATACAAAACTCAAAATAAACGCTTAAGCTGAAGAGTACAAGTAAACAACTCAAATACAAATAGCTTCAAGCTCCCCAACCCTCTTCCTCTTCTTGCTGATACTTGCCCCTTGAGACTGTTCCTTGAACTCTGTGACCAATGCTCTGCAGTACTTCACAAACTGGTACACCTCGGGTGGGGTGTTGAAGAAATGCATCCCAGCCTCAGCTATCCTCAAATTCTTGGGAACCCCCAACATAGCCTGACTGGCCAGCTCTGACAGCTTTGAGAACTTGCTCTTCCACAATTGGATTTCATCCCTCAGCTCCTTAATGATCTCTTGATCTTCAATCTTCCCAATCAAATCTAGGAAGCGTTTTTCCCAATATTGGCTCTCAGCTCGGACTTGCCAGTAGGCATCTTCTAGACAGCGAAGGTCCCTCTTCAATTCACCAAATACTTCTCTTTCAAACCTCAAGGCTTGCTGGTATTCCTTGAGAGTTTCATCAATGGCACCTCTCTCTTGCTCGAGGTCTCTCGGTTGACCCTCAACTCGCCACGGATGTGATTCTTGCCTCGATTCAATGGCAGTGTCTTCCACTCCCGAGCTTCTTCAAGTGCCTTCCTTGTCTTCTGTTTATACCTTTGGAGCTCCTCTCGGCCCCCTTCGGATATCTTTGGGCTTCTATCTTGCCTTGCTCTTCTTTCTTGAATCGCTTAACACTTTCTTCCACATGATCATTTTGACATTGTTTTCTTCCTCTAGCTTTTCCTTCTCTAAAGCTATCTCCTCTAACTTAGCCTGCAATGCTTTCTTTTCCTCTTCTACCTTTGCTAAAGCGGATTTGACTTCGTTCACTCCTCATAGGTAGGGACATAAGGCTCGTATCTCCTCCTCGAGGAAATGTCCTTTGACTCGGTGATTTTGTACCTTGAAGCCTCTCCTTGAGCCATTGATTGAAGGTAGTGTCACTTTGGTTCTTTTTTGTGACTCTTCATTTCCTTTTCTTTTTCACGGATTCCCATGATTGCGAACTCTTGAAGCAAATCACCGCATTTAGGCATCCCCTTATAGAGGTAAACACGGACAACATGCTTTCTGAGGGTGAGTTCCTCATCGGGTAACCGAAAGTTGCCTTAGGGTCAATGAAGGATTGTAATTGATACACCCTCGAGTCCCTATGAGAGGCACGTTTTGAAAGCTTCCACACGGTGAATACCACCGCAGTCTGTCATCCCAACAAGCATTTGTGATACCATCGGATTTGGAGATCATTGAGGTTTTTGAGAGAAATTCAACCCACTCCAGAGCGATTCGACCTTCACCTCACGGACTCAGAGCATAAGAAATTAGCTCCCTAACATCGATTCGGTCATGGATCACATGGGTAATGAGCTGCATAGAGAACATGAGTGGAAAGACACATCTTCTTTTTATGGAACCGATCAGAGCGGGTGAGAGCATGGTATGTGTTAGCAAGAACAATAGCATGTGGGGTTGATGGGGTTCTTGGTGTCCTTGAAGGCCAAGAATACACCAATCGCATCTTCATCAACATACTTTTCTATTTGAGGAAAGAGAACAACCCCAAATATGGTGAGAGCAAGCACTAACTTGAATGGACCCCACTTTTTAGCCAAAGCATAGGATTGCATCAGCCCTCAAAATACTCTTGTGGATACCCCACTATACCATTTCTTTTTCTTTTGCAACCTCAATTCGTCCACACCAATCCTAAGCGACATTGCAAGCTTCTCATCAGTGTAGTATTGTCCCTGATATTGGTAGGGTCTAGCATGAGACCTGGAGAACCCCAAAAGTTGCTCATATTCCTCTAATGTAGGTGATAGTGAAAATTCTTGAAGAAGAAACATCTCACATCGTAGTCGTAGAAGCTGCTCAAAGCCACAAGAGCATCCTCTTGAACACTCAATCGCAAAAGCCTACGAATATTCCCATATGCCTCGATCAAAGGAATCCTCTCAATCGGGCCCATAAGGGCGTGCACTGCGCCTCGGACTACCAACCTCAACCTTCTTCATAAGCTGGAGGCGAGAAGTGAGTGAAGTCTTGCTATTCAATTCCATTCTCGATGCACCTATGACAAGACGGTACACTATTCGGTGGTTCCTGCAAGCAAATGCAAATGAAATGCAAGTATGAATGCAAATATTTACAACATTTAGCTTTAATGAATGCGGCATGATGCGATTATGATGGGAATGATGCATGTGGGGAAAATAAAAGCGATGCATATGGACGGAAGTTCAAAAGTTTAGGAGACACACTACGTGCCGCCTCACGCAGTGGTTTATTTGAAAGAAGGAAAACATTTTTGTATTTTTCTTGGAAAAACTTGGAACTTTTCGAGGCAGACATGCCCTAAACTACCATGCAGCACACAATTCGTATGCCCTCGTGTCCTACAAAGATGGGAATCCTGAGTTCTAGGGCAACTTCAAAGGTTCCTCCCATGTAGTTCTAAATCACACCCTCACAATGGCTACCGAAGCTGTAGAATCCTCATGCCGACACCCACAAATGTAGAATGCTACCGGTGTGAGGCGTCATGAGAAAGCGTACTCGGTTGAGACTTTCATGAGTATCGCATGCACAAAGGTCTTGAATGACAAGCCACTAATCGCCTCCACTCCCTAAGTGTTTGTTGGATCAGGGCATAGGAGCCCACCATAGCACACAAATCATAAGGTGTGAAAGTGTGTGATCGAGGACATACTTCCTAAAAATCTACCCAACCCCACCCGCAAGAAAACCGAAGCAGATCCTGCATAAATGTGTCGTCTACCCTAGTGGTTCAACACGCATACATCATTTTAATATACAAACCATCCTAAGAAGTCACAAAGCAATTACACGCATTGCTTACCTCAAGAAAGGGAGCTAAGAAGGAGGGACATAATAGAATGGGGGAAATGCATGTTTTTACCTTAAGAAAGGGAGCAGAGAAGAGGATCATGGGAATTGAGGAATGCATGCATAAGCATAATCATAGACATATAGGAGAAGAGAAAAGAAAAGAAGAAAGGGAAACCAATTTTCAAATCAAACAAATAGAACACACAATCAAAGTTAACTAGGCTTGACACTCATCTTTTTTTTTTTTTTTTTAAAAAATAGTTGTCCCCAAGCAGAGTCGCCACTGTCATACTGAAAAATCCGGTTTGGACTTTTGTAACAGCTGGGTTCCACCACTCAATGCTATTACTCAAAGAACTTCTACCCAGTAGAATTTTTGCCTTAAAGTGGGAATCGAACCTGCGTACCTCTTGTACATTTCCTCGCATTCCCACTACCAATTGAGCTACTAGCTCAATTGGTAGTGGGAATGCGAGGGAAATGTACAAGAGGTACGAGGTTCGATTCCCACTAAGGCAAAAATTTACTGGGTAGAGAAGTTCTTTGAGTAATAAGCTGAGGGTGGTGGATGTAACACCCCATTTCTACCCGGTAATTTAAATCGAAAATCGAGTGTACAAAAATCTTTTTCGAATCATTTTCTAGTTTAGTGTGTTATAAAATAGTGCACTTTGGTGACTATGGGATTACTCAGTAATCGATACTACTTACTTGAGCATTGGCCACCTTTGCAAGGCTCTCGGTGATGCCCTTGTAAATACACCAAATGAAAGAAAATCTAGCCTTAGTGGCGAACCACGGTTTAGCCATAGTCATTCAAAGACACTAATAGTATAACAAAATTTAATAATCAACGAAATGGAGCGTCACGACTCTTTATCATAAACCAAAACCAAATACGTAACACCAAATAGATAACTCATAGAAATATAGTTTCACATAATGCAATGGAAAACAAATCATTATCTCAACGGCATAATCCAAAGAATATCAAAACAATACATAAAGGCTCAACAAGGAGAGCAAAACAGTAACAATCGTCTAAACCCCGACCCTAGGTGCTACGTGATCGAGCAGCACGACTCGGGGAGTAGTGAAGGTGGAAAGCCCTCACTCCCGACTACCGTGGTAAATAACAACGAGAAAGGGTGAGTCTCGAACTACATAATAAAGGTGATAATAAGCAAGATACAAGCATAGTGTACAAAGACTCAAACACACTAATCATTAATCAATAATATTCATGCACTAATGAGAATGTATGCAATGTCATCATGCATGTGGTACCATTGGCCCACCGCCGCCTCAAAGCTTTCACAATCGTCATACAAGGCCCCCCCGCGCGCGCAGTTTCACAATCACTTTATAAGGCCCCCGGCGCCTCAAAGCTTCACCAATCATATTATAAACACTACGATCGCAGCCAATGTATGCATGAGACTCCATGTACATCACAAACATCATTTCAAACAATTCAATACACCCAATTACTCTTACCTCAGTATCAACTTCATTTTATAGCCCTCCCGGCTTGGCCTCCACCGCCCATGCCCCATGGCATGCTCAATCACCTCATTATAACCCTCAACACCATTATGTCCCACCCGACCTGTCCTCCTCTAGGGTACTCAACCTTACTCAGAGACCTAAACCACCATTTAGGACCAAAACAATCATCTAGTGGACCAAACTGTCACCTAGGGACCAAATAAAGACCCTCTTAGGCACTTGGCAAAGACCTTTAAAAACTTAGGAATTCAACAAAGACAAGGTTTTGGAAAATCTCACTGGAGGCGCACACACCGGCGCGCAGAAGAGAAGAGCGCGCAAGAAAGCGCGCGGTAGGTCGCTTCTAACTCTCAAAAGTTTCGCGTCCTCCCGTGAGAGGTGTGCGCACGAGGTTACGCGCAGGACGCGCTTGCGGATGGATGGCGCGATCTTGATCAAGCCTTGGCCATCTAGCGCGTAAGTTTGCGCGCAAGACGCGCAAGATGGCGCGCAAAGACACCATTTCGCACACAGCAAAGACACGGTTGGCGCCCCGCTGACCCAGCTCACCAAAGACCTTCAAACCATAAACCACCCGAGCCAAAATGTTTAAAAATGAATTTGGGTGAGTAAACACAAAATTTGGCACAGTGAAATATGCCTAGAAAAGTAAGTTTCACTCCCAGGGCTCCAAAACACACCCAAAACGAGCCTACGGGACATTTTCAAAAATACACTTGAACTCGAGAAAACCACTCGAGCCAAAACACTTAAAATTGAAAATTGGCGTGTGAATGCAAAAGTTGGCACGAGAAAATATGTTTAGAAATACAAGTTGCACTCAGGGCTCCAAAACACACCCAAAACGAGAGCCTACCTAGGAACATTTTCAAAAATACACTTGCAATCGAGAAAACCACTCGAGCCAAAAGGTTTAAAATTGAAAGTTGGTGTGAATACAAAAGTTGGCACGAGGAAATATGTTTAGAAATGCAAGTTTCACTCCCTGCCCAAAATACCCACATTCTCGCGCCCCAGCAAAGAACTCACTCACCCGACATCAATCGCATCTGGTGACACAGCGCCATTCGGGCACCCCGGGGCGCATTTGGCGCCCACATCGCACACACGCACTCCAACACCCAAGCAAAGGCATTGCGGGCGTCATTTTCCCAAAGAACTTGGCGCCTGGCGTAACAACCTCGCACAAAACATTTTCCAAAGACATGAACAAAGGTACTGTGGCGCCATTTTCCAAAGAATGTGGCGCCCGGCAAGAGCATTCTGCACAAACTCTAAACTTAGCTAATGGAATGCGATTATACGTGGCGCTGAATCCTAGCATCTTGGCGCCCAAACACCAAAACCCCAATTTTTCCAAAATCTTCCAAACCAATTCACCCAATAATCCTTCTAACACTCCTAATTGCATAATCAAACAACCAATTAACATCAAAATCACCAATTCATACATTACAAAACCCTAACTCACATTTAAATCAATTTTCACCAACAATTTCATCAAATTCAAGAATCAATCAACATGCAAACATCAAATAACATCAAAACAAAATTTCTATGACACATATAATACCCATTATCTCCTCTATTATAGAGTGAGACTCCTTACCTCAAATTCCGTGAGAGAAGCAGGAATCGAGTCACGAACAAAACCACCGCAACAATCCAAGCTTCAAGCCACGAAATTGCTCTTCTCCTCCTCTTCTCCTAGGGTTTTTTGCGTGGCTCTCTCTTTTCTCTCCTCTCCTTCGCAACTTTCTTTCTTTCTTTCACAAATGAAAGAAAATTCCACTTTGGGTATATGTATATTGGGCCAAGTGCACCTTGGGCCCTTTTACACCCCCGCCCATTTCTTCCACCACTCCCTTCAATTGAAATATTTTACTAAATTATAAACACCATATTATAATTTAATATAATTAAAATTAGTGCAACACCTAAACAATTTAATCAATTTCTTAATTAAATTATTTGGGGTGTTACAACTCTCCCCACTTAGGAGATTTCGTCCTCGAAATGCGTACTGAGTCAAATAACTCGGATAGGACTCCCGCATCTTGCTTTCGGCTCCCAAGTCATACTCTCACCGCAGCCTCCCAACCACACTACCTTGACCAAGGCAATGTCTTTCCTCTCAACACCTTCACTTCTCTATCCTCAATCCTCACTGGCATAGTCTCCACAGTGAGGTTCTCACGTACCTCTACATCATCCATGTGAATCACATGAGACGGGTCTGGAATATACTTCCGAAGCTGTGACACGTGGAAGACATCGTGCAAGTTCGAAAGATTGGGTGGCAAGGCCACCCTATAAGCAACCTTTCCAACCTCGGTGATTTGGTACGGTCCAATAAACCTTGGAGTTAACTTCCTTGCCTTCAGAGCACGCCCAACACCAGTCATCGGCGTGACCCTCAAGAACACATGCTCACCAGCCTGAAACTCCAAGTCCTTCCTCCTCTTATCATGATAACTTTTCTGCCGACTCTGAGACTCTTTCATCTTCTCTCGGATCATTTTCACCTTCTCAGTAGTCTCCCTAACCAACTCTGGTCCAAGGACAACACTCTCCCCGGACTCATGCCAACACAAAGGAGTTCTGCACCTCCGCCCATACAGTGCCTCAAAAGGAGCCATCCCAATGCTCGAATGGTAGCTGTTATTATAGGTGAACTCAATCAGTGGAAGATGTGTATCCCACGCACCTCCCTGCTCTAGTACACAAGCTCTCAAAAGATCCTCCAAAGACTGGATGGTTCTCTCCGTCTGACCATCAGTCTGAGGATGATAGGCTGAACTCAACCTCAGCCTAGACCCCAAAGCCTCCTGCAAGCTACCCCAAAACTCGGATGTAAACCGCGGGTCCCTATCCGACACAATACTCTTCGGGACCCCATGAAGCTTCACAATCACCTGAATGTAAATTCTAGCCAACTTTGGCACAGGAAAGGTGATGTTGATAGGAATGAAGTGAGCAGACTTGGTCAACCTATCCACAATCACCCAAATAGTGTCAGACCCCCTCACAGTACTTGGCAACCCAGTCACAAAGTCCATGGAAATGCTGTCCCACTTCCATTCCGGAATCTCCAAAGGTTGCATCACCCCGCAGCTTCGTGCTCAATCTTTGACTTCGGCAAGTCAAACATGCATATACAAAGCTGCGCAACATCTCTCTTCATACTGTGCCACCAAAATAGTTTCTTCGGATCATGGTACATCTTAGTGGCACTGGATGAATGCTCAACTTACTCCTATGACTCTCCTCAAGTATCATTTTCTTCAACTCAAGATCATCCGGAACACGATTACGTCCCCGAACCTCAACACACCCGGGAATCCAACTCAGTAATCCCCATCGCAGACTTGCTCACCAAAGAACCAACAAATCTACCAACTTCACATCTAACTTCCGGGGCGTCTCGATACTAACCAAGAAGTCGCTCCCAATCCTCAAGATCCCCAATCGACACTCGAGGTGTCACCTCACTGCATCAAACTCAAGTCACGGAATTGCTCAATCAATTCCAACTCCTCACCATCATAGCCGACATATGCAAAGTCTTCCGACTCAAAGCATCACCACGACATTAGCTTTGCGGGGTGATAGTTCAAGCCGAAATCATAGTCCTTCAATAGCTCTAACCAACGCCTCCGCCTCATATTCACTCCTTCGGTCAAACAAGTACTTGGACTCTTGTGGTCACTGAACACTTCGAATCTAGTACCATAGAGATAGTGTCTCCAGATTTTCAACACAAACACAATCGCAGCCAACTCTAAGTCATGGGTAGGGTAGTTCTTCTCATGGGTCCTCAACTGTCGGGACGCATAAGCAACCACCTTCCCATCCTGCATCAAGACACCTCCCAAACCCATCTTGGAAGCATCACAATACACAACAAATGGTTGCTCTGCGCACAGCAACACTAACACTGGAGACGTGGTCAACCTCCTCTTTAGCTCTTGGAAGCTCTCTTCACACTTTGCATCCCACACAAATGCCTTCCCCTTACAGGTCAATCGGGTCAATGGAAGGGCTAGCTTAGAGAACCCTTCAATGAACCTCCTGTAATAACCAATTAACCCCAAGAAACTCCCGATCTCGCCGCAGATTTTGGGCTCTCCCACTGTAACACTGCATCTACCTTGGTTGGATCCACGCCTATACCATCACCCGAAATAATATGACCCAAGAAGCTCACCTCATGCAAACGTAACTCACACTTTGACAACTTGGCATACAACTTCCTCTCTTTCAAGACCTCTAGCACCAACCTCAAGTGCTCGTGCATGCTCTTCCTCGATTTTGAGTACACCAAGATATCATCAATGAAGACCACCACAAACCGATCCGAGATAGTTATGGAAAATTCGGTTCATGTACTCCATAAACACCCCGGTGCATTTCAGTGACACCAAACGGCATTACAGAGTACTCATAATGCCCATACCTTGTGTCCGAATCTTCGTCTTACGGATATCCTCATCCTTCACCTTAATCTGGTGATACCGGACTCAAGTCAATCTTGCTAAACACTTTAGCACCCACCGGTGATCCATTAGATCATCTATCCTCGGGAGAGGATACTTATTCTTGATAGTCACTTTATTCAACTGCTCGTAGTCTACGCACGGACGCATACTTCCATCCTTCTTCTTCACCAACAAAACTGGAGCTCCCATGGCGATACACTAGGCCTCACAAACTTCTTCTCAAGAAGCTCCTCTAATCGCTTCTTCAATTCACCCAACTCGAAGCCGACATCCCAGACGGTGCCATAGACACATGTGCCTAGTACTGTGCACAAGCTCAATCCCGAACTCCACTTCCCTCTGCGGGGCACACTAGGAATCTCATCGGAAACACTTGGGGAACTCACATACCACCAGAACCCATCAATCACTACTGTTCTCAAGCAGACATGGACGCAATCAAAGCAAACAAACCGACCACCCTCTTTCATTACCCTGCGCAATTGCTCAGCAGACAACAAAGCAGACTCTTCCTCTTCAGGAAGGAGAAAACTAATAGACTTATCAGAACAGTTGATGTGCACGTGGTTATCCACTAACCAATCCATGCCCAGAATCACATCTAACCCACCCAAAGGCAAACAAATCGATCAACGAGAAAATCTCTCGCCAAGACCGGCAGAGAGGACACCTAGCACACATCGAGTAGTTCACAGGACCGACTTTAGGTGGAGTGTCGATAACCATTCCTCTCTCCATAGTAGACATTACTAAATTTAACTTTTCAGCACAAACAGATGCAATAAAAGAGTGCGTAGCACCCGTGTCAACAATAGCAACTAAAGGAGTATCAGAGATGAAACATGTACCTCGGATATCATTAGGTCCTCTGAACACCGCCAATGCAAACACCTCCCGAAGAGATCTCTCCTTCTTAGGCTTGGGACACTTGAAGCTAATGTGACCACTTCACCACAGTTGAAACATACGAGTTCTTTGCGATCACACCTGCATGCCATGTGACCACTCTTTCCACACCTAAAACATCTCTCGCACTTCCACCTTACGGTCAAAACTCTTGTGACTGGCTTGTCACATTTGAAACACACACATATCGGATGGGCGTCTCCCACTTGGCTTCTTGCCCTCATGGTGTCTCCTACCCTCGCAGACTGCTCCCACCATTGTACCTGTTACCACCCGAATACCTTTGCTTCCCTCTATCCGCAGACTTCTCATAAGGCTTACCTCCTTGATGAAATTTCCCCCTCTGGTCTCTCATGACCCTAGAGCGGGCATTGCTATCAGCCTCATAGATCCTACAACGATCAACGGATCGGATCGAACACTCGATCTTACGATACCCTACACCGCTTGATATCAGCTCTCAAACCATTCTCAAATTTGATGCACTTTGAGAATTCAGCCCCAGCCTCTGAGTAATGTGGGTAGAACTTAGCAAGGTCAGCAAATCTAGCAGCATACTCTGTGACTGACATACTACCCTGCTTCAGCTCCAAGAACTCTATTTCTTTCTGTCCTCTGACGTCCTCTGGAAAATACTTTCTTAGGAACTCCCTCCTGAATACAGCCCAGGTGACCTCCTCATGGGCAGCCCCTAGTCTCTCACTGGTCTCCAACCACCAGTCATCAGCCTCTTCAGATAGGGTATGAGTTCCATACCTTACTTTTTGTTCATCATTACAGCCAATTACCCGGAAGATCCTCTCGATCTCCTTCAACCAAGCCAGTGCACCATCCGGATTGTACCTCCCCTTGAAGGTGGGAGGGTTCTCTCTCTGAAAGGTAGCCAAACTGCGGGCCTCCGCATTCTGCTGGGTACCCACAGTCTGCGCTATGGCTTGCAAGGCCTCAAGAAAAGCAGCATCGATCCTTCTGGCCATATCAACCTAACACTCAAATTAAACAACCAGTTCAGAATTACTTTAAGACACCTAGTTGTCATACACACTATGACAGACTGACACACTTGGCCGGACAGACCGAACTGCTCTGATACCACTAATGTAACACCCCATTTCTACCCGGTAATTTAAATCAAAAATCAGAGTGTACAAAAATCTTTTCTGAATCATTTTCTAGTTTAGTGTGTTATAAAATAGTGCCTTTGGCCGACTATGGGATTACTGTGTAAAATACTACTTGCAACAGCATTGGCCACCTTTGCAAGGCTCTCAAGTGATGCCCTTGTAAATACACCAAATAAAGAAAATCTAGCCTTAGTGGCGAACCACGCTTTAGCCATAGTCATTCAAAGACACTAATAGTATAACAAAATTTAATAATCAACGAAATGGAGCGTCACGACTCTTTATCATAAACCAAAACCAAATACGTAACACCAAAGAGATAACTCATAGAAATATAGTTTCACATAATGCAGCGGAAAACAAATCATTATCTCAACGGCATAATCCAGCAATATCAAAACAATACATAAAGGCTCAACAAGGAGCAAAACAGGCAACAATCGTCTAAACCCCGACCCCTAGGTGCTACGTATCAGAGCAGACGACTCGGGGAGTAGTGAAGGTGGAAAGCCCTCACTCCTGACTACCTGTGGTAAATAACAACAGAAAGGGTGAGTCTCGAACTACATAATAAAGGTGATAATAAGCAGTATACAAGCATAGTGTACAGCACTCAAACACACTAATCATTAATCAATAATATTCATGCACTAATGAGAATGTATGCAATGTCATCATGCATGTGGTACCATTGGCCCACCGCCGCCTCGAGCTTCACAATCGTCATACAAGGCCCCCCGGACGCCCGCAGGCTTCACAATCACTTTATAAGGCCCCCCGGCCGCCCTCAGGCTTCACCAATCATATTATAAACACTACGACCGCAGCCAATGTATGCATGAGACTCCATGTACATCACAAACATCATTTCAAACAATTCAATACACCCAATTACTCTTACCTCAGATCAACTTCATTTTATAGCCCTCCGGCTTGGCCCACCGCCCATGCCCCCATGGCATGCTCAATCACCTCATTATAACCCTCAACACCATTATGTCCCACCGGACTGTCCTCCTCTAGGGTACTCAACCTTACTCAGAGACCTAAACCACCATTTAGGACCAAAACAATCATCTAGGGACCAAACTGTCACCTAGGGACCAAATAAAGACTCTCTTAGGCACTTGGCAAAGACCTTTAAAAACTTAGGAATTCAACAAAGACAAGGTTTTGGAAAATCCTCACCGAGGCGCACACCGGGCGCTGCAGAAGAGAGGCGCGCAAGAAGCGCGCGCGGCAGTCGCCTAACTCTCAAAAGTTCTCGTCCTCCCGTGAGAGGTGTGCGCGCACGAGGTTACGCTGCAGGGCGCCACAAGGATGGATGGGCGCGCAGATCTTGATCAAGCCTTGGCCATCTAGCGCGTAAGTTTGCGGCGCAAGACGCGCAAGATGGCGCGCAAAGACACCATTTCCGGACACTGAGCAAAGACACAGTTGGCGCGCCCCTGGACTTGACCACCAAAGACCTTCAAACCAAAAACCACCCGAGCCAAAATGTTTAAAAATGAATTTGGGCGTGTAAACACAAAATTTGGCACAGTGAAATATGCCTAGAAAAGTAAGTTTCACTCCCAGGGCTCCAAAACACACCCAAAACGAGCCCTACCGGGACATTTTCAAAAATACACTTGAACTCGTAAAACCACTCGAGCCAAAACACTTAAAATTGAAAATTGGCGGTGAATGCAAAAGTTGGCACGAGAAAATATGTTTAGAAATACAAGTTGCACTCACAGGGCTCCAAAACACACCCAAAACGAGCCCTACTAGGAACATTTTCAAAAATACACTTGCAATCGAAAACCACTCGAGCCAAAAAGGTTTAAAATTGAAAGTTGGCAGTGAATACAAAAGTTGGCACGAGGAAATATGTTTAGAAATGCAAGTTTCACTCCCGGGCTCCAAAATACCCACATTCGCGCCCAGCAAAGAACTCACTCACCTCAGACATCGCATAACGGTGACACAGCGCCATTCGGGCACCACTGGGGCGCATTTGGCGCCCACATCGCACACACGCACTCCAACACACCAAAGCAAGCGTACTGTGGCGCCATTTTCCCAAAGAATTTGGCGCCCTGGGCGAAACAACCTCGCACAAAACATTTTCCAAAGACATGAATAAAGGTATTGTGGCGCCATTTTCCCAAAGAATGTGGCGCTCGGCAAAGAGCATTCCCGCACAAACTCTAAACTTAGCCAGCTGAAAAAGACATGTGGCGCTGAATCCTAGCATCTTGGCGCCCCAAACACCAAAACCCCAATTTTTCCAAAATCTTCCAAACCAATTCACCCAATAATCCTTCTAACACTCCTAATTGCATAATCAAACAACCAATTAACATCAAAATCACCAATTCATACATTACAAAACCCTAACTCACATTTAAATCAATTTTCACCAACAATTTCATCAAATTCAAGAATCAATCAACATGCAAACATCAAATAACATCAAAACAGCCCCTATGACACATATAATACCCATTATCTCCTCTATTATAGAGTGAGACTCCCCTTACCTCAAATTCACCGTAGAGAAGCACCGGAATCGAGTCACGAACAAAACCACCGCAACAATCCAAGCTTCAAGCCACGAAATTGCTCTTCTCCTCCTCTTCTCCTAGGGTTTGCGCCGTGGCTCTCTCTTTTCTCTCCTCTCCTTCGCAACTTTCTTTCTTTCTTTCACAAATGAAAGAAAATTCCACTTTTGGGTATATGTATATTGGGCCAAGTGCACCTTGGGCCCTTTTTACACCCCTGGCCCATTTCTTCCACCACTCCCTTCAATTGAAATATTTTACTAAATTATAAACACCATATTATAATTTAATATAATTAAAATTAGTGCAACACCTAAACAATTTAATCAATTTCTTAATTAAATTATTTGGGGTGTTACAACTCTCCCCCACTTAGGAGATTTCGTCCTCGAAATTGCACTGAGTCAAATAACTCTGGATAGGACTCCCGCATCTTGCTTTCCAGCTCCCAAGTCATACTCTCACCCGCAGCTCCCAACCACACTACCTTGACCAAGGCAATGTCTTTCCCTCTCAACACCTTCACTTCTCTATCCTCAATCCTCACTGGCATAGTCTCCACAGTGAGGTTCTCACGTACCTCTACATCATCCATGTGAATCACATGAGACGGGTCTGGAATATACTTCCGAAGCTGTGACACGTGGAAGACATCGTGCAAGTTCGAAAGATTGGGTGGCAAGGCCACCCTATAAGCAACCTTTCCAACCCTCTCAGTGATTTGGTACGGTCCAATAAACCTTGGAGTTAACTTCCTTGCCTTCAGAGCACGCCCAACACCAGTCATCGGCGTGACCCTCAAGAACACATGCTCACCAGCCTGAAACTCCAAGTCCTTCCTCCTCTTATCATGATAACTTTTCTGCCGACTCTGAGACTCTTTCATCTTCTCTCGGATCATTTTCACCTTCTCAGTAGTCTCCCTAACCAACTCTGGTCCAAGGACAACACTCTCCCCTGACTCATGCCAACACAAAGGAGTTCTCGCACCTCCGCCCATACAAAGATTGCCTCAAAAGGAGCCATCCCAATGCTCGAATGGTAGCATTATTATAGGTGAACTCAATCAAGTGGAAGATGTGTATCCCACGCACCTCCTCGCTCTAGTACACAAGCTCTCAAAAGATCCTCCAAAGATCGGATGGTTCTCTCCGTCTGACCATCAGTCTGAGGATGATAGGCTGAACTCAACCTCAGCCTAGACCCCAAAGCCTCCTGCAAGCTACCCCAAAACTCGGATGTAAACCGCGGGTCCCTATCCGACACAATACTCTTCGGGACCCCATGAAGCTTCACAATCACCTGAATGTAAATTCTAGCCAACTTTGGCACAGGAAAGGTGATGTTGATAGGAATGAAGTGAGCAGACTTGGTCAACCTATCCACAATCACCCAAATAGTGTCAGACCCCCTCACAGTACTTGGCAACCCAGTCACAAAGTCCATGGAAATGCTGTCCCACTTCCATTCCGGAATCTCCAAAGGTTGCATCGCCCCATGAAGCTCAGTGCTCAATCTTTGACGGCAAGTCAAACATGCATATACAAACCGCGGCTCAATTGGTAGTGGGAAAGAGTGGAACTTTGTATTTGAGCCCCATGTACAAGGTTCGAATCCCACTAAGGCAAAAATTCTACAAGGGGGTAGAAAAGATCGTGAGGTAATAGTAATATTGGGCTGGGTGGCCATTGCGGTGGACTGGTCATTACACTTTTCGTTTGACAACGTGAAAAATAGTAGAGCTGCCACCAATATTTATTTAGGAAAACATTGAAAAAACATTTTTTGGAAAACGGGTGGTCTTTTGAAAACACAGAGATGTCGGTTCGGGGGTTTGCCATGCATGGGGAAGGTATTAGCATTCTCACGCGCCTCTTTCTACCGAAAAGGAACCATTAACTTGATGTGGTTTTAAAATGTTTGATTTGAAATACATCGTTCTACTTCTTTTCTTTTCTTTTCTTTTCTTTTTTTTTTGAGAAATTGCTTTTATTGAAAATGGGGGAAAAGGAATGTTTTTGGTATCTTTGTAAAGCGGAACAAAACAAAGATTTTTTTTGAAAAGGGTGCTTGACGGGACATGAACCCGGGCCTACGTACCCTCACGGAATGAGGATCAAAGCTACATAGTTCTCGCTTTTGCGTCCAAAAGCGGCTTAGGGGTTTAAGTTTGGGAGTTTTTTGAAGTAAGACTCGAGTGTTCGCGAACACCAAACAAGCAGAGGCTTCGAGTGGCATTCAATACTAACTCGAAAGAAAAGAGAGTTGGAACTGGTAATCAAATAAGCAATGGCTTCGAGTGATTGCAAGTGACAATGTTGCATTATTCTTTTTTTTTTTTGAAAATTGTTTTGAAAAAATGGTGAGCATCAGTGAATTACTACTAATAACTCGTGTTATTTTGGAAATTTGGATTAGTTTTTGTTGTTTAATTAATGTGTGGGAGCTTTCATAATAGTCAAATAAGCAAAGGCTTCGAGTGACTATCACTAATAACTCCTCATTAGCGATCAAACAAGCAACGACTTCGAGTGATGGCTAATGATTTGTTTATGAAAAATGCCTTAGGGTTTTTATTTGAAAGAAAAGCATGTAATTTTGAATTTGAAAAGAAATAGAACATTTCAAATCCTTTTTCAAGACAAAACCGAGACAACAATTAGAGAACAAACAAAGCAATCGTAAGAAGTATTCACAAGTTGCTATGAACAATTGAATGCATAATTAAACAAACATGTGGGTGCAAGAGTATACAATCATGGGATGCAAGGCATAGCATTATTGAGTGCATGATTAGTGGTGTGTGGAATATGCCACATACACTTGAGTGCAAGTATACACTGTCCAAAAACAAGTAGTAAAAAGATCGAACCCACAGAGATTGAAAAACTCACTTTTAAATGATATAAAGTAATATAGTGCAAAGTCACAAAGTAATAAAATAATTTTGGATTTTGTTTGATGATCACAACTAAGTTAGAAAGAAAGCAAGTAAAGAATGTTGATAGTGTAAAAGAGAAAAGCTAGTTGGAATGTCTTCATCAAGTAATTTACTTAAAAGTGTATGATGCGAGATGTGATGTAATTGATTGAATGTTGTTGCATTAGCTATGTGCCTTTCGGTCACTTTCTTTGAGTTTCATTACCACTCTTATGATCCTTGTTCTATGCAAGAAAGAAAGGGGTGTCAGTGCCAATCTTGCCTCCTAACAAGTATCACTTTGCTTAAGTGAATTCACTCTTGTATTTTAAGTACCCACAATTATCCTATGGACTATACTATCCTATGTCTAGGACTTAGCATGGTTTTCACAAAGTTTTCTTTATGTAAAACACTCACCCATATTAGTTCTTGAGTTCTTAATTGTAAGCCATGTCCGGTCATTTACAATTCATACTTATTCTAAGTGATCAAGTTTAAAATAAGTAATAAAAATATTATCAAGCAAGAACTAAAGTGCAAACATACATACATGCAACATACTTACTTAAAAGCTTATTAAATGATTAGAACATTCCAACTAAGAAAGGTTTAGCTAACAAGAGACATTGCAAGATATATATAAACTGAATAGACCATGTTTATATATATAGAACTCACTAAAGAGAAACAACAAGAGTAAGGTTACAAATGTTGAAAATCTTTATATGAAGTCTTCTAGCAATGCACTAGCATTACTCCTTAGCACTATACAAACACTATGAAAATGAGTAAAGGAGGATTTGTCAATTCCTTCCTCTTCCTCTAAAAATATAAAAACTAACTATGTATATTGAAATTTTGATCTAACTTATGGATTGTGATATATTTCCAAATGAAGATGTGAGGTCCTTTTATAGCCTTCAAGTGAGGTGCTTCCTTCCTTCATGTTGAAGTCATCTTGAGTGGATGATAGCTGTAGTTGCTTTCCAGAGGTTTATCCATGTTGCAATCTTTGACTTAATCATATAGGGTGGTTCCATGGTGTTAGAACAAGTGTCCCTATGTTGATGACTCTTCAAAGCTATGCCTATAGCTATGTGTGAATGGTAGGCGCCTACTATACAAAGGTGTTGGATGGCATCGGGAAGCAAGTAGGAGGTCATCACATTGCATGTGGATGCATATGAAACAGTCGCTTATTCACCAAGTTGCGCAGAATTGATGCGGGATCGATCTGGGGAGCATTGATGCAGATAAAGATTGAGACTCAGACCAACAAAAACATCAAACATACCACAATATATCCAAAATGGCCTATAACTAACTATATCCATTCAATTCACTCAAGATATCATATATCACACTAAATACTATATAAACTCTTTATTATTACTTGAAAGAGAGCAAATACTAAGTTTAAACATATGAAATACTCTATATAAAATAGAGTTATCACACCCCCAAACTTAAACCATTGCTTGTCCGCAAGTAATGACAAAGACAAACTATAAAAACTAAAATTTCTAGAAGATAGATCAGTTTGATTTGGATTTTCATGAGGAGTTCCCTATGAACTTCATTTATCAACAACTTTTCTTGTGCCTTTATTTCTTCAAAACCACCAAAGTTATTCAAACTCTTTTGTGTGTGTGTGAACCCACTGAGTTGAGATTGGTTCCAAGACTAAGTGAAAAATTTCTTCCTAGCCTTCGAAAGGATTGGTTCATCTTTGGTCACACCAAAATATTTTTCAAAAGAGAGTTTAGACTCACAAAATTTTCTCAAGTGTTGGGGAGTTTTTTTAAAATCAAAGGGCTTGATTGAATTTTTCAAAGCTTTTGAGCCAATGCAATTTTCTATTTTTTTGTGTGGATCTTTTTGTGCAAATGCAATACTTCTTTGAAGTGTTTTGTGCATTGATTTTTTTTCTCGCATTTTGCTTTTTCTTGATCTGATTTACATTGATGCAAACAGACCGATAATGCTTTTCTTTTCTAGCTCATATTACCTTCCTCACTCGACCTCCAGATGCAATCAAGACTTTTGGCATGTGTCTTTGACCTCCAGATGCATATATTTTTTCTTTGCACTTTGGCATTGAGTTCGCTTTTTTGAACTATCCTCCGGATACATTTATTCCTCGCATGGCACGGGTCTTTGACCTCCAGATGCATTCATGTACTTAGGCACAGGTATAGTTTCAAAAGATTCAGGATATGGCTTGTCCACATTTTTGTTTTCTTTTTCTACATTGTTTACTCTTCACTTTTGAAATTCAGCCTTTGTTTTTCATAAAACACCCCCAAACTTAATTCTTTAAGCTCTTCTTTCTTTTTAGTAAAGCTTTGTTTTGACCTAAGCTTACCAAAAATTCCCCTTGCATCAGATTGATCTTTTAAATAGCAAGGTTCTTTTCACAAACTCAGTTTTGAAGTGTTGAAGTGAAAATAATTTTGGTTTTTCTGAGAAATAAGGCTTCTTTTTCTCTTTTTCATCATTGAAATTCCATCCATAGGGTTTTCACCATATTTTTGAAAAACTGATCTTTTCTAAAAAATATTTAGATACTACTTTGTTAAGTACATCTAATATTTAAACAACTAAAAACTATTTAAAACATATATATTTACTAAATAAAACATTTAATTTAAACACACAACATATTAGATAGAAACAAACATAATTAAACATAACATGCAAATCCCCCCCCAAACTTAAGGGGTTGCAGTGTCTCTCACTTTGCAAATTTGTTCAAAAGCAGACAAATCATTTGTTCAAAAATAGGGGAGAGGGATTAGTACAACCAGGAAATAGTTCAAAGCAGAATTAACACAAATTATAGCAAAGTAGTAGGTGAAAACATGTAAATGATACTCATTTCTTGGCTCCACTCCTAATTCTCGTGCTTTGCTGGATGGAGGAGTGTGTTTCTATACGCTTCTTCTCCTTGGGCTTGCTTGGTGTTGCTTCAGAGGTGCGGATGCACCTCCTACTTCTGGTGTAGTTGCAAGAACTTGTTCTCAGAATCGATGCAGTGCATCGATCTTGATCGCATCACTTTTCTTCCTTTTTGGTGTTAATTTTGCTCGCCTTCCTGCGCAGTT
Source organism: Oxytropis ochrocephala (assembly GCA_020916435.1). Taxonomy (NCBI): domain Eukaryota; kingdom Viridiplantae; phylum Streptophyta; class Magnoliopsida; order Fabales; family Fabaceae; genus Oxytropis; species Oxytropis ochrocephala. The sequence continues at coordinate 56,653,772 of CM037088.1, forward strand.
GCTTGAAGAACTTTTGAGTATTGTGCGAGCATCCTCTTCTGTTTTGCCATTTCTTCCGAACCATTTTGATTGTTGCCTCATCATGCACGGTTGTTGTCTGTTGTGATGCAAAGAAACAAGTGATGCAGAGCATCACTCTGCATTGCACATGCATTGAGCTAGAGGGCTCTGTGCGAGATGATTCTTCTTCTTTGTCTTGTTTGTCGAGTCCTTCTTCTTCTCTTTCCTGCAAAATCTCTTTTCAAGAGCGAAACAACATTTGAAATAATGTTGCTTGGGTTAGAAGGTACTGCTTGGTCTGTTGGCATAACAGGGGTTTGTTCTGAGATTGGTTCTTCTGTGTGAGTCGTTTCTTGTGTTTCTTTTCTTGGAGAGGGTGGTGGAGGGGGTTGTTTGTGGTGGTGATTGGCTGGTGGATCATTGAGGGAGGGTAATGGTGATTTTGGAATGGAGGAGGATTCTTGGTTTGGTGAGATGATGGGTGATTTGGTTCTTGGTGAAGTGATAGGTGTTTCTGGTTGGGTTGATGCAGAAGTTTGTTTGGCATATTTCTGCCTAGCAATCTCCTCTAAGATCACACCTCTAGCTTGTTCCTCTTCTTCTTCATCAATTTCCTCATCACTCACTTCCTCCTCTTCTTCTTCTAATTCTTTATCCATTTCTTTTAATTCCTCATCCTCAGCTTCAGATTCAGAATCATACAATTCTTCAACTACAGGTTCTACCACAACCTTCTCTTCTGTACTTTGTATTGTTTCCTAGCCACTTTCTTCTTAGTGCTAGGTTCTCCTACCTTCTCCTTTCCTTTCCCTTCTTCTTCAACTTCTTCTCTTCTTCTTCTTCACCTTCAGATCTTAGCACCCAACTAGGAAATTCGGGGGCATTCATTTTGGCCCACAAGATCAAAGATCTTGTCAAAGACCAATTGAAGCGGTCATGTTGATCATTCCGAAATTTCAGATCGCTCTCTCGCTTCGCATGTAATGCTCTTGCATTGCAGGTGCAGGGCCTCTTACATTTCTCAACTTTTCCTTCACTTCAGCACTTAAATTACCAGGGGGAAACTTTCTTTGTTCATTAGCAGCAATAGGGACTCCTTCTTTCATGCATAGCTCAGTAATAAGACAAGGGAAAACAGAAATCCCTTTGATTTTGTTGAGCATGCAAGAATTTCCCTAGCTATCAATCATTTATGTCTACATGTCCCTCAGAGAGAATTGTATCTAGCAAAATCAATCTCTCTTTGGTCATAGCATATGTATGTGATGTAGGCAGAATTGAATTGGCTATGAACAAATGCCAATTACCTAATGCATTTACCAAATAGTTACTTCTAAGCTTAATCTCATTAGGTGTGAATTTTTCCCAAACAGACCCTGGTATAGCAATCCTACTCCTTATTTCTTCCATTTCTTTCTTAAAGGCATTTGCCACTCTATTTTCAAATTCATTCCCATTATATTTCAAAGATATAATGTTCATTCAATTTCTTGGCATGGAAGTGTACAAGTTTACCTCTCACCATGGAAGTGTAGGAATGTTCTGCTCCTTCTTGTGGTGTGATGCCAGCATAGAATTCTCTTACCAAATCTTCAATGTAGCCTCCTCGTGGTAGCACAAAGTGGTCCCAATTGAGATTGGCCACTGTTGACATGAATGATGGGCTTGCCTTCTTCAAATCATACCCTCTCTCGGGCATTAGATGCATGTTCCACAGATGAACATTGTCATCAGTTTTGATTGAGGATTCTTTGGCTTTCCCTTTCCTTGATGATGATGATCCTGCATGCATGGCTTTCTTCTCTTTTTGAGGAGTTTTGGCCCGCTCGCTGATGATTCTGTCTTTGATTGCTTCTTCACCATTGTGATGAATTTCTAGGTTTTTGATTGCTTGTGTGTTTTGGAAAAGATTGGATTGAGAATGAGAAGATTGATTTGTGTTTGGATGAGAGAATTTGTGAGAGTTTGCGAATGAAGGGTAATTCAGTAATAATGAAGGCTTTATGTTTCGGGAAGAGGGAAGTTAGTGGAGTTATTAGGTAGCCGTTAGCATTGCGTGCTGCGCATGCATCTTGCCAAGTGTCTTGCTTTGGCTACCAATGTGTCATTAATCTTACTTATCCTCCTTTGATCTTCCTGAAGCCTTTTGATTCACACTTAACCAATTTTCTTCAAGTCTATAATTTTCTGATGCAGGGCACGTTTTTCCTCAATGCAGGTGCACTTGATGCAGCTGCATTAGTTTCCTGCATTTCGCAAAACAACTAAAAACATAAAATTGCACAAAAATAATTAAAAACAATGGGTTGCCTCCCATTAAGCGCTTGTTTTAAGAGTCTTGTCAGCCTGACTACCTCTTTTTACTTAGAGATTTTGCAAATGAGTGGTGGTTTTGTCTTTCACCACATGTTCACCATAGTACATTTTAACTCTCTGACCATTCACCTTGAAGACAGTATTTGAGGATTTATCAAATAAGTCTCTATTGCTCCATGTGGATAAACTTTTATCAATTTAAATGGTCCCGACCACCTTGACCTTAGTTTTCCAGAAATAGCTTCAACCTAGAGTTGTATAGCGAACTAGTCCTCCTTCTTTCAATTCTCTTACGAGAATTTTCTTGTCATGCCATTTCTTAGTCTTAGCTTTGTAGATTTCAGCATTCTCATAAGAGGTTTGCCTAATTTCTTCTAACTCATCAAGCTCTAACATTCTCTTTTTACCGCCTTGTTCAAATTGAAATTGAGCTTTTGATAGCCCAATAGGATTTGTTTTCCAATTCTCTGGTGTAAATGGCATGCTTTTCCATAGACTAATTTGTAAGGGGACATTCCTAAGGGTGTTTTGAATCTTCTGTTCTATATGCCCATAAAGCATCATCCAAATGTAAAGACCAATCTTTCCTATTTGGACTTACCATTTTTCTAGCATTCTCTTAATTTCCTATTGGATAGTGCGCTTGTCCACTAGTTTGAGGATGGTAGTCAGTAGCTATCTTATGCTTAACTCCATACTTAGCTAGAAGGTTTTCTATGATCTTATTGCAAAAGTGTGAACCTTCATCATTAATGATAGCTCTAGGAGTTCCAAATCTAGTGAATATATTTCTTTGCAGAAACTTACTCACCGATTTAGCATCATTATTGGGTAATGCTACTCGCCTCTACCCATTTGGACACATAATCAACAGCTACTAAGATATATAAATTGCCAAAAGAGGGTGGAAAAGGTCCCATGAAATCCATGCCCCAAACATCAAATAATTCAATTTCTAAAATATTTGTTCTAGGCATTTCATGCTTATCGTAAATATTTCTGCTCTTTGACATTTATCACGAAGATTTGACCAATAAATATGAATCTTTAAATAAAGTAGGCCAAAAATAACCAGATTGTAATACCTGCATTGCTGTCCTAGTGCTTCCAAAGTGTCCTCCATAAGGTGCGAGAATGGCAATGCGAATAATCGCTGCTTGTTGCTCTCTCTTGGTATGCATTTCCTTATTAATTGATCGGGACACATCTTGTAAAGGAATGGATCATCCCAATAGTATTGTTTAACCATGTGGAAGAACTTTCTCCTTTGTTGATATGTCATACTCATCGGTACTACTTTGCTTGCAAGGAAATTGACAATATCAAGAAACCATGGTGCAGATGCATTTGATGCTCCCGCATTGCTTATAGCAAATGCGGTTTCATGTTTTGCATTGGATCTGTGATTGCCAATAGTTTTTCATCCGAAAACTCTCCTTGATTTCTTCTCCTTGTGTACCAAGTGATTCTCCTTCAATCCTTGATAAATGGTCTGCTACTTGATTTTCTACTCCTTTCTTGTCTCTAATTTCTAGATCAAATTCTTGTAGGAGTAAAATCCACCTTAGCGACCTTGGCTTTGCATCCTTCTTTGAAATTAGATACTTAATGGCAGAGTGATCGGTGTAGACAATAATTTTAGTGCCAACTAAGTATGATCCGAATTTTTCAAATGCAAAGACCACAACTAATAATTCCTTTTCTGGATTGTGTAGTTCACTTGAGCTTCAATTAATGTCTTGCTAGCATAATATATGGAATGAAAGACCTTATCATACCTTTGCCCTAGGACTGCTCCTCTTTGCGCAAAGTCACTAGCATCACACATTAATTCAAATGGCTCGCTCCAACTGGAGTTACTATAATTGGTCTTTGTCACCAATGCCTTTTAAGCTTGTCAAAAGCTTCTATACAAAAGTTATCAAAGATAAATTCTACATCATGTTGCGAACATACATAATGGTTTTGAGATTTTTGAAAAGTCTTTGATAAACCTTCTATAGAAACCAAGATGGCCTAAGAAGCTCCCGATACCTTTAATCTGTATTTGGTGGTGGTAGATTCTCAATGACATCAACTTTAGCTTTGTCTACCTCTAGACCTTTCTTTGAAATCCTATGTCCTAGCACTATGCCTTCTTGTACCATGAAATGGCACTTTTCCCGATTTAAAACTAAATTTGTTTCTTCACATCTCTTGAGAATTTGTTCCAAGTTTGTTAAGCAAACTTGAAATGTTTCTCCAAAGATAGAGAAATCATCCATGAATACTTCCATTGATTGCTCAATGAAATCGAGAATATAGACATCATGCATCTTTGGAATGTAGCAGGTGCATTACATAAGCCAAATGGCATTCTCCTAAAAGCAAAAGTACCATAAGGGCATGTAAAGGTGGTTTTGTGTTGATCCTTAGGCTCAATGGCTATTTGATTATAGCACTGAGTAGCCATCTAGGAAACAATAAAATTCTTTCCCCGCTAATCTATCTAGCATTTGGTCTATGAATGGTAAAGGAAAGTGATCCTTTTTGGTAGCTTTGTTGAGTTTTCGTAATCCATACTGCATTCTCCACCCCGTGATGATTCTTGTTGGTATCAACTCATTCTTTTCATTGGCTATCCTTTGTCACACCCCCTTTCTTTGGTACACATTGGATGGGGCTTACCCAAGCACTTTGCATGCGATATGGGGTATATGATTCCAGCATCTAGCCACTTAATTATTTCCTTTTTCACAACCTCTTTCATGATAGGATTTAGTCTTCTTTGACTCTCTATGTCTTTGTTTTGGAATTTTCTTCCAAAATGACTCGTGCATGCATATAGAAGGACTAATTCCTTTGATATCTGCCATTTGCCAACCTATAGCTTTGGTATGCTTCTTGAGAGTACTAATGAGATCACTCTCTGTTTTGATGTTAAATCGGAAGCAATGATAATGAGTAAAGTTTCATTTGTTCCTAAGAATGCATATTTAAGGTGTTCAGCAAATATCTTCAATTCTAACTTAGGAGGTTGTTCTATTGAGGGTAAGTTCTTCTTGAGACTTGGATCCTCAAGATTGAGTGGTTCATAAGTCCTAGCCCATACTTCCTTACAAGAGTTTTCTATTGGCGATTCTCTTTTCTAGTATTTGACATCTAGCAATGCAAATTTGCATCTAATGCATCCTGCATTGGCTAAGTGATCATTCGCTTGTAAAATTGTTTTTCTACCAATTGATCTAGAGAGAATAAGGATGAACACTCTTCTGTTTCTTTCGAAGAAGGATACTTCATAGCATTCATTACATTGAATTTGATCTCTTGATCATTCACTCTCATAGTGAGTTCACCTTTCTCGCACATCAATTATGGTTTTACCGGTTGCTAAAAATGGTCTTCCTAGGATAATAGGCACTTCCTTATCTGCATCAAAGTCAAGGATAACAAAATCTACAGGAATACAAATTTGTCTACCTTAACTAGGATGTCTTCTATGATACCTTCGAGGATAGGCTATTGATCATCGCCTAATTGAAGTGTCACAGTGGTTGGTTTTGCATTTCCTATTTCTAACTAGTCAAAAAATAGATTTAGGCATCAAGTTGATGCTTGCACCTAAATCACATAAAGCTTTACTAAAGATAGGATTTTCCTATAGAAAATGGAATTGTAAAACTACCGGATCCTTCAATTTCCTAGGGATCTTATTTTGCATAAGCAAACTACAATCTTGATCATGGCAATCTGTTTCAAACTCACCTAATCTTCTTCTCTTAGTAAGCACATCCTTCATAAATTTTGCATAATTTGGCATTTGTTGGAGGCTTCTACTAAGGAACATTGATGTGTAATTGTTTTAGTACCTCTAGGAATTTACCAAACCGCTTCTCCTCATGTGCTTTTTTGGTCTTTGAGGGTAAGGAGGAGGAGGGTATTCAGTACTAACTTAGGTAGTGGACTTTGAACTTCTTGTGATGCGGGAGCACTAGATGCTTACGCATTGGTTTTTTTTGATTTTTGGTTTTTCTCCCTTTTCTACACTTTCCTTCTCGATTAACTCTGCAAATCCTTACCACTTCTCAAAGAAATAGCCTTAACCTGCTCCTTTCCTTTGGTTTGAGAAGGTGTAGCTTCTGTATTTGAAGGTAAGGCACCTTGTGGCCTTTGATACTGCAGTTTGTGGCTAATTGCCCAACTTGATTCTCTAAGTTCTTGATGGAAGCATCTTGGGTTTGTCTAGCGATTCTAGATTCACCTATGAATGCTTTGAGCATGGTTTCTAGAGAATTATCAGTGGTAGGTTGAGAAGTTCTTTGGTTATTTTGAGTAGGAATCTGGTGGGTTGGTTTGTGTAGTTGGAGCAGTTCTAGGTGCAGGTGCACTGTTGTTGTTCCATCTAAAATTTGGGTGATCTTTCCAACCAGGATTATAAGTGTTGGAATAAGGGTTGTTATTCCTATTATAACCTACATAATTTACTGAGAGATAGGGTTGCTAGAACACTCCTCATACAAGTGACCTCCTCCACAAGTACACACAACTAGGTGTGCTGGAGGTACTTGTTCTCTTCTTTGCAGTGATCTTTGTCTCTGGTGATGCTGTTTGCATTAGATTGATAGCATTGCCAGAAGTGAAGTTTTTCATCAAATTAGCTAGAGTGGCTACTTGAGCAGATAGGGCAGATATATCATTGATTTCATGCACCCGATGGTTTCTTTTGGGCACTTACCCTCTCGATGAGGCCAACTAGAGCTATTAGTTGCTATTCTATCAATTAATTCACATGCTTCATTGTATGATGTGATTTAATAACACTCCACCGGATGATGCATCAAGCATTATTCTGGTTTGAGGTTCTAAACCATTATAAAATGTTTCCATTTGAATAATAACGAGTAAACCATGATGAGGACATTTTCTTAAAAGTTCCTTCCATCTTTCCCATGCTTCAAATAAAGATTCAAACTCTTTTTGTCTAAAAGATGTAATATCATTTCTTAACTGGCATTTTTGATAGGTGGGAAATATTTTCCTAAAACTTTTCAGCCATTTCATTCCATGAATGAATAGAGTTAGGCTCTAAAGAATTTAGCCAAGCCTTGGCTCTATCTCTCAAAGAATATGGAAATAACCTTAATCTAAATGCATTTTCACTAACACGGGTAAATAAAATTACTACAGACTTCTAGAAATTGCCTTAAATGCAAATGAGGATCTTCATGAGGAGATCCTCCAAATTGACCAATAGTTTGAAGCATTTGAAACATCATAGGTTTAAATTCAAAATGCATGGCATCAATATGAGGTCTGTTTATGCTAGTTTGCATGTTTTGATGATCAAACCGAGCATAATCCTCATAGGTCTATCTCTATCATTAATCATACCTATGTGATCCATGTGGATGAGATTTTCTCTATGAACTTCTTCTTCAGTAGCATGCTGTGATCCAGGGCCTCCTCTCACTGAGTGTGGCCTTGAGCTTTGTTCTTCACTGAAAGACATGTTGCTGGCTTGTTGATTCTGTTTTTGGAGTCTTAGCAATCTCACGAATTTTCTTTCTATTTCTAAATCTAAACTATATATGGAGTTTGCTTTTTGCAGTTACTGTACATATACTAAGTACCATGTCTTGTGGGTTGATGAAACTATAAACCGAGAATTTATATACAACACTAAATTACTCAATATCAGAATTTTAAAAAGAATTTACTTCAATCCCCGGCAACGGCGCCAAAAACTTGGTGTGTGGAATATGCCACATACACTTGAGTGCAAGTATACACTGTCCAAAAACAAGTAGTAAAAAGATCGAACCCACAGAGATTGAAAAACTCACTTTTAAATGATATAAAGTAATATAGTGCAAAGTCACAAAGTAATAAAATAATTTTGGATTTTGTTTGATGATCACAACTAAGTTAGAAAGAAAGCAAGTAAAGAATGTTGATAGTGTAAAAGAGAAAAGCTAGTTGGAATGTCTTCATCAAGTAATTTACTTAAAAGTGTATGATGCAGTATGTGATGCAGCTGCACTGAATGCTGTTGCATTAGCTATGTGCCTTTCGGTCACTTTCTTCAGAGTTTCATTACCAGCTCTTATGATCCTTGTTCTATGCAGTAAAGAAAGGGGTGTCAGTGCCAATCTTGCCTCCTAACAAGTATCACTTTGCTTAAGTGAATTCACTCTTGTATTTTAAGTACCCACAATTATCCTATGGACTATACTATCCTATGTCTAGGACTTAGCATGGTTTTCACAAAGTTTTCTTTATGTAAAACACTCACCCATATTAGTTCTTGAGTTCTTAATTGTAAGCCATGTCTGGTCATTTACAATTCATACTTATTCTAAGTGATCAAGTTTAAAATAAGTAATAAAAATATTATCAAGCAAGAACTAAAGTGCAAACATACATACATGCAACATACTTACTTAAAAGCTTATTAAATGATTAGAACATTCCAACTAAGAAAGGTTTAGCTAACAAGAGACATTGCAAGATATATATAAACTGAATAGACCATGTTTATATATATAGAACTCACTAAAGAGAAACAACAAGAGTAAGGTTACAAATGTTGAAAATCTTTATATGAAGTCTTCTAGCAATGCACTAGCATTACTCCTTAGCACTATACAAACACTATGAAAATGAGTAAAGGAGGATTTGTCAATTCCTTCCTCTTCCTCTAAAAATATAAAAACTAACTATGTATATTGAAATTTTGATCTAACTTATGGATTGTGATATATTTCCAAATGAAGATGTGAGGTCCTTTTATAGCCTTCAAGTGAGGTGCTTCCTTCCTTCATGTTGAAGTCATCTTGAGTGGATGATAGCTGTAGTTGCTTTCAGAGGTTTATCCATGTTGCAATCTTTGACTTAATCATATAGGGTGGTTCCATGGTGTTAGAACAAGTGTCCCTATGTTGATGACTCTTCAAAGCTATGCCTATAGCTATGTGTGAATGGTAGGCGCCTACTATACAAAGTGTTGGATGGCATCGGGAAGCAAGTAGGAGGTCATCACATTGCATGTGGATGCATATGAAACAGTCGCTTATTCACCAAGTTGCGCAGAATTGATGCAGGATCGGTCAGAGGAGCATTGATGCGATAAAGATTGAGAGGCGCCTTGAACAAAACATCAAACATACCACAATATATCCAAAATGGCCTATAACTAACTATATCCATTCAATTCACTCAAGATATCATATATCACACTAAATACTATATAAACTCTTTATTATTACTTGAAAGAGAGCAAATACTAAGTTTAAACATATGAAATACTCTATATAAAATAGAGTTATCAATTAGGCAAACATATGAATGCATGAGTATACAATTGTGGAATGCAAGGCATAGCATTATTGAATGCATGAACATATGAAAAAGAGTGCAAGTCATAATGTTAATGAATGTGTGATCATGTGATAATAAATGCAAGACATAACATTAATGGATGCATGAACATGTAAGAGGGTATGAGAATGCAAGAGCATAGGCGCATATAGATGCATGAACATGTAAGCACAAATGATGAAATGCAAAGTGTAAAAATGTTTTGGGTATTTTTGCAAATAGACAAGTAGTAAAACTTTTAGTAAAAAGTTAATGAATGGTAAAAGTAAATATGCATGAAGTGAATGGTAATTATTTAATGGGATAGCAAAGTAAAAAGTAAAAATGCCTTTTTTTTAGTTTTGGTAAAAAGTTAATGAGTGGTAAGGTAAAAACATGAATGGATGGTTAAAAAGTGAAAAAACACATTAACATTATTACACACCTCTACACAAGATCTAACACACATTTTAAGCACTAAAATGAACCCTAAAAAGGCCTCTAAGGCCGAAATCACATATGCACAAGACAATACATTATTTCATGCTAAAACTCATAATCCACACATAGAACAAATCATGCAAATCAAGTACATCATGCATTTCATTTACATAACTCAAAAAAAATGAAAAAAAGGAGCAACAAAAAAAAACCCTAAATTCTAAGGCCTAAAACCGAACCCCTACACTCATGAATCAAACCAAAGCTCAACTCACAAGTTATGATATGAACAAGAAGATGCATATAATGTATGGAAATTCTTTAGTCATGAAGAAGTGAAAAAAATGAGTGTGAAAATGCAAAACATATGATTAAAACACAAGAACACCCTCTTCAAGACCAAGGGCTTACTTCAAACACCCAAGGCTCCCAATGTCCTTGACATAGTGTTTGAAATGAGCCCTCTAAGCCTCTTAGAGAGGAAGAGGAGTAGAAGGAAGATTCACATGCTAATAGTTAAAAATGCAAGAGATAAGATGTTTACCTCAAGATCAAAGCTACACAAGAGTAGAAAAATGAAGATCAAGAACAAATCACCAACAAATGCCACGCAAACTTGAAGAAAACAAGCTCCTTAGTAGAGTAAAAATGGAATCAAGGATGAAAGGAAGAAGATATATGAATATGGAGTGGATTTGAGGTGATTTGGTGGATGAAACTTGAAAAGAAAATGGAGGAGAAAGGAGAGGAGGGTTCGGCCTAGAGAGGAGAGAGGAGGAGAGGTTTTTGTTCTAGGTTAAAAATGATAGTGTCTATCCCTTTGGTCTCTTGCTTTTGGGTTTTTATATGGGGTGCAAACTCAAGGGTATTTATGACAATGTGATTCTTGCAAACCAATAGGATTTGAGATAAAATTTGAATCAATGGTCAAGATGCAATGTCACATGGATTGAGGGTAATTAAAAAGCACAAAATGAGGAGAGAGAGCGGCTGAATGCGCAGCTTAATGAGGGTGGTGAAGGATAAGTTTATTTACAAAATTGTATTTTTCCATGAAGCTTATTACACAAGTGCCATTTTGATTCAAATGAAGGGTGAGGATTGCACACAAAACTTGAATGGAAGGCCAAGATTTAAACAAAATTTGCAACCAATAAAATAAATCAAAATTGCATGATTATGGGCTGGTGTGCGCAGCTAGTGAGTGGGAGAGTGAGTGGAATTGCAAATTGTACTATTGTACTATACTTGACCTTTCAAAATTCAAAATAAATGGAATATCCCTTTCTAGATAATTCTTCTAAATTCATGCCATTTTGGGTCATGTCCCATGATTCAATGATTGGGCTCTGAATTTTATGATCTCACCAATCCCAAAATTGATTTGTTTACCCCACCTCAAAGGAAATGACCATTTTACCCTTCTATCCAAAGACTTGATTTTTATGCCAAAAAGGTTAATATTTATGCACAAAAATAATCACAATTAAGCACAAATATTCCTCAAATAAAATCATTGATGATTGTTCAGTGATTTGGGACGAAATACTGTTTTTATTGTGAAATGACCAAAATGCCCTTTCACCCTAAAAACCCTAGTTCTTTGCCCGAAGCACATTTTCACTTCAAAAAACAACTTTTTCCCCTAGGAGTGACCTCTAATACCTCAAAAATGCATGTTGAATGACTTGTCTTGAGAAATTGTCCCTTATTCGCAAAATGACCAAAATACCCTTTTGCACTGCAAAACCCTAGCTTGTCCAAAAAGTGTATTCCAACTCCAAAAATGATTTTAGAAATTTTGAAATGACTTTTAGAAACCTAAATGCAATGCATGATGCTCTCTTCTCCTCTATTTATTTATTTTTGTGGAAGATTAGGGTTTTGACCTAAGCCGGACAAAATTGGGGTATGACACTTCCTATTTCTACGCACAGCTTTCCATCTTCTAATTCTCCCTTCTTAACACGTTTCATCTTCTACCTTCCTTCCATGTATCTTTCACACACACACACCCTATTGTTTCCTCTCCCCTCTGTTCTCTCTTCCTTCCCTCACTCTCTAATTCTCCCTCATAGTCGCAACAGTACCATATGAAAGAGAGAGAGAAGAGCGAAATCTCACCTAGAGAGATAAGAGAGAACAAATAGCGATGTGAGAGGAGAGAAAGAAGAATTGAACTTTTGCAACATTGTTCACTACAAAAAAAACGCTAATTAGCGACGGAATTAGCGACGGAAATAACAGTCTCTCGCTAAATGTCAAGGCGCCAATTTGAAAATTCTGGCACGCAAATCTATGGACATTAGCGACGGATTAGCGACGGAATTGAGGGTCCCTCGCTAATCTCGACACGACACATCACGCCTGGAACAGATTTGACCGTTGCACTCTAATCAATGGTGTTTAGCGACGGAATTGAGGTCCTCGCTAAATGTCGATATTTTTTTAAAAATCCGAACCAAACACACTCTCTCTCATTTTTACTCTCTTCTCTTCTATCTTCTCTCTTCTATCTTCTCTCTTCTTTCTCTTTCTTCCACACCACCACCACCACCACCATCTTCTTTCTTCTCTTTCTCTCTTCACCACCACCATCTTCTCCTTCTCTCTCTACCACAACCACCACACTACCACCACCACCACCACCATCTTCTTTCTTCTCTTTCTCTCTTCACCACCACCACCACCACCACCATCTTGTCCTTCTCTCTCTACCCAAAACCACCACGCCACCACCACCACCACCACCACCATTTACCACCACCAACACCACCATCTCACCCTCTTTCTCCCTTACTCTTCTCCTTCTCCTTCTCTCTCTACCACAACCACCACGTCACCACCACCACCACCATCTCACTCTCTTTAATTTCTCCTTTACTCTTCTCCTTCTCCTCCTCTCTCTACCACCACCACCACCACGTCACCACCATCACCACCACCATTTACCACCACACCACCACCACTCTCACTCCTCTCTCTCTCTTTGGAAAGTTTGATAATAATAATAATAATAATAATAATAATAATAATAATAACAATAACAATAATAATAATAATAATAATCCAGTTGAGAAAGCGTGCAAGCAGATTTTGGGCGGTGTCTTTGTCGGACATAGCGAGGATTTAGCGAGGAGGCGCCTCTCGCTAATTAGCGGACAACTTGAGTCTTTCTCTCGCTAATTGCCATTAGCGAGGAGGGAATTAGCGACCGAACTGGTCCCTCGCTAATTCCCTCGCTAATGGCAATTAGCGACGGAATTGGGCCTTTTAGCCACCGATATTTCCCTCGCTAATGACGGTGTTTTTTGTAGTGGTTGTTGAGTTGAGCCAGTTGTGAGGGGGAGAGCGATCAGAGAGAGAAAAAGAGAGCGATTAGAGGGAGAAGATTAGAGGCAGAGAGGGGCACCAAGTAGGAGATCTTTGATAGAAGAAGATGAACAGAGGCCAATCTCAACTACATTGGATACTGATGATATTGGATACTGTGAGTTGGTTGTAAAGGTTATATACTAAATACCACTAACTTATGTTTTTAGTATTTTATAATAATTGTTAATCAGTCTTACTTTTTAAACATACAATAGTTATTGAATTTTTGTTGTCTGAATTGTTTGGCTGGCTAATATTTAGATGTATCCACAATCATTCCTTTAGGGAGGAGATGCGTGAAGGGGATTACAAGGACCAAAGGTTCTTAAAATTCCTTCCTTCTATCTGTTTCAATAATTCACTAGCTAGATGTTATTTGAGTAGCTTCTATACACTTTGATCGTTACAATTAGCAAGTGAGTTTTGGTTGAACTTTAATGAGTTGACCAATTTAATAATTTCAGAAGTTGTTACTCCAAAAAATTCAAGCTGTTTGGTTAAGGTTTATCAGCTAGCGGCTTAGCACTGCAAACAGAGACTAAAATCATGTAATGCATACTAAATTCCAATATACTTCATTCTTTCTGGGGACGTTCTAAGTACCAACCTAATCAGGTAAAATCATTTGGAATGATTCTTTGGAGGCACGGCATCACCCCAATGTTTCAGGTATTGAAAAAGTAAAGGATTATTGAGCTTTTGTTTTGAAACTTTGGATTAGTAATAATTAGATAAATTGTTTTTCTTATTGTTGAGGTTGCAAGAGCTATACTAGAAACCCACGAGACAAAGCCAGCGTTAATTTGATATATGCCAATGTCACATATGATATATTCTTCTAAAGGTAAATCTTCTAAACCATTCCATTGTGCATTCACATGTGGCATGCACCTTTGATATACATATATCATATTTCAGTTTACAACATGCTCTTAATTTCTAAGTCACATTCATTATGAGAAACTGCGAAAGACGATATTAATCAAACAATACAGCACACTAGAATCATAGACTTTATATGCCTTTTCTATATCTTTTAATCTTGATTACGAATGAGAAATATATTGGGAAACTTAGTTGCGAGAAATCGGTGAATAAAAAGAATTAAAATGACATATTTTTTGTAATTCTTAAGCTTCATTATGGTGAACGAACCAAGCAAAAGAACTTGGCTCACATGTTGTCAAGAATATTCATAGTATTAAGTAGATTCTCATAATATGATCGTTTGGCCTTTAAGTTATCAATTATGTTATTATTTCAATCATTTTGTTAAACTAACTTAGCAAAAACTTAATTTCCTTTTTCCTTTTTAAGTTCCGTCGTTGCTTTGACACAATTGTAGATCAAATCAACCACGAGATAGAACACACACCGAGGCGAAGGACCGACGACGCAGCGGCGCAAGCAAACGGTGAAGATAAAGAACAAATGGAGAGTTCCACAAAGGTTTTTTTTTGTTATGACTGAGATCCATATACACTCTATTGCTTCAATGATTTTAAAATCAAAATGATAATTGCTACTTTATATTTATGGATTAGATTTCTAATCTAATCATCTAGGATATGCTTATGAAATAGAACTGGCACCATGCAGGAGCAAGAATATGTTTGTACTGAAATTGGAAAATAATGCATGTGTTGATATTTAGTTCTTTATTAGGTTATTAAACTGTCATCATTCTTCATTCAGTCTGTAAGCACGCCATTTTGTTGCTTACATTGATTTTAGGAGAACTTACATTTCTCTTTTCTTCAAATAAAAAAATAAAATGTTGCTATTATTCGTGCTAATTAAAAATGGGGTGATTTCCCTTTTTGAATTGGTATGTGTTCCAAACACTCATCATGTTCTTAGAGTGGTAATCTTATGTGAGGGATTTATTAAATGGACTGTCATGTATGCTTCACAACACTGCTGCAGTGTTATGGTCTTTTTAAATGCAACTCCTAAATGTGTTTTACGTAACCAACAATTAGCCAACCAGTTCATCGGACGGGTCGTGGGGCTAGTTTCTTTAGAATATGGGAAATATGATCACTTGTTTTGATTTCATGCTAAACACCTAGATGATCCTACTTTGCAGGTGTATCAAAATCATCAAATAATTTTCAGCATCATGCACTCCTCAGTAGTTAATTGTTTTTTGGTAGAGGAACTTGTGTGCTCATGTGGTATTAGGAATGGACGGAATTGGAAAAATATCGATCAAGGTATATATGCTATGTGGGTATATATGCTATATACTATATCGATCAAGAAACTTGTGTGCTCATGCGGTATTATATCACAAGAATCAAATGCAATATGCTATGCATTTGTCAATTGTAGTCACTATGTCATGGTGAAGTTGAAAAAAGATTATCCTACACATCCGATTAGTGATGAGGAATTAATTGTTATAAGGAAAGATTTGGTTAATACTGATGTACCATCAAGTTCAAGTGTGGTTGGTGATTTAAATGGACACGAAATAAGGGAACAAATGGTTGCCGAACAACAAAAAATGTTACCTCCTTTACTTTACATGTGTTTTATTTGTTTTTTTATTTTATTTTTGATGTCATTGGAATCAACTTTATTCACGGTGTAGTTGTGTATTTGTTTTACATTTTAATTTTCTATTATGAAACAAAAAATTATTATTCATATGTATTCATGTCTTAGGAATTTTCTTAAAACTAATTTGATAATTTTATCACTATGCCGGATTATTCATAATATGAGTTGGTTTGTTGAATGGAGCAAAGTTTGAAGAAATATATATTATTATTTTAAGTTAAAGAATGATGAGACAAATAATGAGCACTTTATTAACATGACTTCGTGAATTGATTTAGAGAAATGTAAGAATTATTGTTGTTGTTGTTATTAAAACTCTTTCGAAAAATAACTTAGCGTGAATTATGTATGATTGAGATATTAGTTGAGGTAACTGATGTCCCACTAAGTAGGGAGTTTTTGAGCAAAAAAATGAACCGAACCGCAAGATAAAAGTAGATGCGGTTTGGTTTGGTTTGGTTCGGTTGACTTTAAGAAAAAAAAAAAACAAAGCAAACCAAACCAAACCAATGTGGTTTGGATTGGTTCGATTTTTGCTGAGACAAAACACAATTTAAAATGTTGTAGATTGACTTACCCAAAATCATAGAGGAAGCATGACCAAATAAATTAATAAATAGGAAAACATTGCTAAATCTTATTTGGAATGGAAAGTATAATATGTAGATGAAGAGGTGTTTGTGAGTAGAGAAAGCCAACTATTGAGCTCGGAGTGCATCTACATCAAAGTAAGGTGGGAGGGATGGAAAACTTTGGCTTCGCGATGAGTGGAACAAAGGTCCTTGAGGGGAGGGATGTGTGTGGCTGTGTGCAAGTCTTTGATGACAAGATGAGTTTGTTTCGTTTGTTTAACCCGGTCTTTGTAAAGCCCAAGCTTATGCAATTATCTTGAATTCACATGTATTATACAGTTTTATGAAATGATCAAAAAACAATTTTTCTATTTAGTATGAAGAAACTTATACTATATAGTATTCTCTTGCATGGTGTGCTGAAAATGCCATGTCATTTTAAGTTCATAATGAACTTATTTTTTACATATATTGCTTTGTCTAATTTTATTTTTTATATAAGATTTGTGGTTTGATTTGGTTCGGTTTCTGTAATCAAAATCGCGAACTGAACCAAATCGCACAGTTCGCTAATGATAAAATCGAAAAGAACTAATAAAAAGCAATTTTTTTCGCGGTTTTCGGTTTATTTTGGTTCAGTATGCGATTTTCTATTGGTTAGATTCGGTATGCGATTTTCTATTGGTTTGAACCAAACCAAACCGCGTATAATTTAATTTGCGTCTGAGTTCACTTTTTGTCTTAAAATCGAACCAAATCGCACCGCGAACACCTCTACCTACTACCAAGTGGTAAATAGAAAACCTAAAATGGACCACACAGTACGGTGTTTGATGAAGCACGCACTACCGGATGAACAAATTGTGGTTGGCCTCATTCATTAATTTCGAGCATCTAAAGCATGTATGCGGCTTGGCATGTCGCGTCAATTTGGAGGGAATAATTTTTTGGCCAATTGGATTCCAATTTTTTGGTCAATTGGTTTTTTTTTTCACTTTGGCTTTTTTTTGTTCCCTTACTTTTACTTTTTCTGTTACCGTCTCATTAATGTGCAGTTTTCATCGGTTTTATCGATGACTAATGTACACCGGGGAAGTTGGCTGGCCACAAGTACTCGGTTTTGTCGGCGTGTGTGGTTATATCCTCCCAACAAAGTTTTACCGATGACTAATCTACTTTTTTTTTATATTTTTATATTTTAAAGTGGAATGCTAAATAGTGTGCTTTAGTGTACTTGATGGGGACAAAATTATTTCGTAGCAAAACGGATAACGTGAAATGTTAGATAATGTGTTTTGGGTTACTTTAGTATTCAGAATTTTTTTTAACTATTCAAATACTTCGTTCGTCAATAATCTATTGGCTTAAATATATGTTACCCCCCTGCAATTATACACATTATCCATTTACCCCCCTGTAAAAATAAAACTTTTAAAAAAGACCTTGCAAATAATAAATGTTTCAAGTTACCCCTATTTGTTAGATTATGTTATTATGACGTTAAGTGTATCTTTGATACACTTATTATTTGCAGGGGTTAAATGGATAATGAATATATTTGCAAGGGGGTAAATGGATAATGAGCATATTTGCAAGGGGGTAACATATATTTACGTAGGGGGTAAATGGATAATGAACATATTTGCAGGAGGGTAACATATATTTACACGTAATGCTGTCAACATAATCTAACAACAGGGGGTAACTATAAACGTTTTATATTTGTAAGGTCTTTTTTAAGAGTTTTATTTTTATAGAGGGGTATGGATAATGTGTATATTTGCAGGGGGTAACATATATTTAAGTCTAATCTATTTGATGGAAAAACAATTTGATGGCAAAATACATAAAGTGTGCTTCTAAGTAGTGTGTTTTAGGATACTTTAGAATCTTGAAAAAAAATTACATGTCCAAATGATATTTTCTTCTTTATTTAAATAATTTCGTGTCAAGAATTATTAGAAGCATAATTAAATTGATATTTACTTTTAAATCAATCTCTGCATGAGACCTACGTACGTGATTCACTTTTTATTATGTTGTATTCTTTTCTCTTTAATTATGAGTTAAGTTTTCATGTGTACATTTTTTTGGTATAAACTGGGTATCTTATACGCGCAACTCTAGAGACTAATCCCTCGAACCGGTAAGACAGTATTATGGGTTAAGTTTTTATGGTTTTTTTTTACCAAAGGAAACTCATATCATTTCATTATAAATAATATTCGTACTATAGGTTGGACAAAAATCATGAATGTGAGAGCTAGTATACAATTTGGATACTCTCGCGAATACAATTTGGATACTCTAGCGAGAGAATGAGCAACCAAATTTGCTTGCCTTCTAATAAAGCTAATCCTATAGCTTGAAAGTTGAGCCAAAATGGTTTTACAACTAGAAAGAATAGCACCAACTTCATTATTGAGGGATAGATTATTATTGAGGCCATTCACTACGGATTGGCAATCCATCTCAATAACTACAGAAGTGAAATTTTTTGCCTTTAAATAATGAAGAGCTTGTACGAGACCCATCGCTTCGGCTTCTTGAGGACTCGGTGAACTATAGAACCAGTCTTCGCACATCTAAACGTGTCATTCTCATCTCGGACACATATTCCTACACCAATCTTATTTTCTTCTCCAAATATTGTTGCATCAAGGTTGCATTTCAGCATGCCAAAAGTCGGTTTCTGCCACCTCTCGGTCCCCGCTCATCGCCATTGTTGCTCATTGAATTGTTTTCTTCGCGAGTCTGCTCTTCAAACGCGGTGATCGCGCATTGTTGCAGCAGCTCCATTGCACTCTGAACAGCCACCGAAACAGGCCTCAAAACCCCCTCCCATAGCTTCTCGTTCCTCCTTTTCCAAATAGCCCAAAACATCATCGCAAAGGTGTATTTTTCCGAACAAGACAGCACCTGTAACATTTCAAAAAATGCAGCAGTAAAATCAATTGTGTTATTAGTGACTGACTGCACTTTGTCTTGAATTCCAGCTTGTTGCCATATTTCCTGCACCTGCGCACATGACAAAAATGTATGTCTCTCATCTTCAACACCAATGCCACACATAGGACATAATTCATCACACGGAACATGCCTTCGAATTAAATTACTTCGAGTCGGAAGGCACCCCCTAGCTATTCTTCACAACAACAATTTCACTTTTCGTGGAATCTTAAGTCTCCAAATATTCATCCACTCTCCCGGTACCCGAAGATGTGAGTTATCGATTAAATCCTCCATAGCTCCGTAATATGCCGATCTCACCGTGTAATGACCACTTCTACTACACCACCAAAAGACCTCATCCTCAATCTCATTATCAATAATGGGAATCTTCATAATTTTATTAACATCACACTATTGGAACAATTGATGCAACAAAGTGGTATTCCACCCATTCCCCTCTGCATTCCAAGGACCTCTTACACACAAAGTCTCCATTCCCGGCACAACTTGTGACTTCACCCAAGGCTCTTACCAAAAGACCTCATCCTCAATCTCATTATCAATAATGGGAATCTTCATAATTTTATTAACATCACACTATTGGAACAATTGATGCAACAAAGTGGTATTCCACCCATTCCCCTCTGCATTCCAAGGACCTCTTACACACAAAGTCTCCATTCCCGGCACAACTTGTGACTTCACCCAAGGCTCTTTATCATCTCTCAACCACGGATCCTTCCAAACCGCCACCCGTCTTCCATCACCAATACGCCATCTCATGCCCAATTTAACAATCACCTGGGAAGTATGGATACTATGCCACACATAACTGGGATTATGGCCCAAGCGAGCCCCCAAAAAATCATCCTTTGGAAAATATTTAGCCTTGAACACTCTACCCACTATAGTATCCGCGTTAGTTGCAATATGCCACGCCTGCTTCCCTAACAATGCTAAATTAAAACCATGAAAGTGTCGAAAACCCATACCTCCATGTTCCTTGCGCATTGTAAGCTTCTCCCAATTTAACCATTTAATGTCTTTCCTTTGACTATTGTTTCCACCCCACCAAAAGGGGTTAATCATCCTCTCTATCTCTTCTCCTAAAGTTGTTGGAAGTAAAAAAAGCACTCATACAATATGTAGGTATAGATTGAGCGACTGACTTCACCAACACTTCTTTACCTGTTTTGGATAAGTGCTTCCCAGACCAATGGTTAATTCTTTTCCACATTCTATCACGAAGATAACCAAACATCAGTTTCTTGCTTCTTCCTATCATGGACGGAAGACCGAGATACTTGCCTGTGCCCAAACATTCGGTGACCCCCAACAAACTAGTAACAATGTCGCGAGCCTCCACTGGTGTATTAAATTTAAAGAAAATTTTCGATTTTGCCATATTGATCGCTCGGCGGATCTTTGTCTCATACTCCAAAAGAGTCTCCTTTAATTTTCTACCTTCCTGTTCATTAGCCCTGGAAAATAAAAAACAATCGTCAGCAAAAAGGCCCTCTACACACTCTCACACCATGAAGCTCTCCCCTCACCTCAGCTCTCTTAAGTATAGTGGTAAGTCCCTCAACACATATAAGAAAAAGATAAGGTGACAGTGGGTCACCCTGTCTAAGACCTCTCCCTGGTGTGATGGGTCCTACTCTCTCACTGTTCACCATTACCGAGTAACTAGCAGTTTCCATGCACATAGACATCCACCTCACCCACTTCTCCTCAAACCCCAATTTTCTCATCATCCCCTTCAAGTAGCTCCAATCCACTCTATCATAGGCTTTACTTATGTCAATCTTCAATGCAAGTTCCCCAATCTTCCCACTTGTTTTATATTTAAGATGATGAAGAGTCTCAATGGCAACTAGTACATTATCAAGAATGGATCTATTTTCTACAAAGGCGGACTGCTCAAGCGAGATACATTTATTCAATAAAGGCTTCATTCTATTTGCAAGAACTTTTGATACAACCTTATAGATCACATTACATAAATTGGCCTAAGATCTTTCATAGATGTCAGATTTTCCACCTTGGGAATTAGAACAATATTGGCGTCATTCAAGTTCGGGGGAAATTCACCTGTATCAAGCCAAGATTGTCTTGTATGAAAGAGCTCCACCCCGCATAAGTTCCAAAACCTCTTAAAGAAAGTCGGATTTAAACCATCCGGACCTGGTGCCTTATCAGAGTGCATTTGAAACAAAGCCTTTTTGAATTCTTCTACCTCCAATGGCCGAACTAGCTGAATATTATCATCATCTGTAACCCGCCTTCTAGTCATGGCATGAAAATTTTTGGAGTTAGTATCACCATCCCTCAACCAATGAACCTTAGCTCTCTGCTTCCAAAAAGTATCTTCCTGCTTAACAACACACCTAACCGCTCCTTCACCGTTAGGAGATTATGAATTGAATGTGCATCCTCCTTTCCCCTTAGTTGCTCTATCTCCCTTCTAGACCCGTTTATCTCCTCCCTATACTTCATACGTAACTAGCGCCCCCACTCATCAATAGCAATGTTAATAAAATCGAACCGGTGATCGACCCGAGCAGGTCACTGGGTCATTGGGTCAATGGTCGGATCGAAGGGTCACTAGTTGGCCCGCATGACCCGTGACGTACTAAAAACTGATGAAATATCTAATATTGTATGTCAATATTTTCAATTTTCAATATGAATTAAATGAATATTGATATAAATTTTAAAATGAATAATTATTCATACTCAATAATATATAGAATCTAAAATTTATGGAATATGATACAAATTATTAGATATTAAATAAGATATATGTGTAATACAGATATAATAACACATGTATGTAAGTATAAAGTAAATAATAAATAAATATAATTAGTAGATTAAAAGGGTTTTTTAACAAAAAAGAGAATAAATGAATGACTTAAGTATAATATATGTTGTCAATGTACCAACACATCAAGCAGCTCAATTGGTTATAAGTTACAACTTGCATCTTAGGCACCGCAGTCTTGGGTTCAACACCCGCGCAAGCCATTTTGCTAAATAATTTTCGGTCAACAAGTTGATTTGACCGAGTTAATGTCGGGTTGACTCGAGTTGGACCGGGTCTAAGGCGCGGGTTGATGACGTCATCACGGGTCAACTGCATGTCCGATCCAACGTGTGAACCGAGCCGAACTCAGTCGTGGGTCACTGTCCGACCGACCGGGTCGGTCCGAGTTTGATAACACTGATCAATAGCAATTTGATTGTGTTATGACTTCATCTAATATGTGTGATTAGATTGTTGTTTATGCTCCAACTTTAAGCTGTTTGTGTTATGACTTGATCTAATATGTGTGACTTTTGTCTTTAAATGTGATGTCTTTTTAATACTTAGAATTTGTTTAGTCAAAAAAAATACTTAGATTTTGTTTGATGTTGTTATTTACTGTTATTCTTATGCTTTTTTTCTTTATAGATTTACTCTTTAACAAATTGTTAGTCAACCCATCCATCGGACAGGTCGTAGGGCTAGTAGTACTAGCATTGCAATCACTGATCCTTTTGTCTTTATCTAATTGAATTTAGTCAAAAAAAAATTCATCACATGGTTAGTTGGTTACATCAAATCCTGCAGCATCACATGGCTTGCAAGCACAGTACTGTTGCAATTACTGTATGAGATGCTCCATTATTTGTCTTCATCTAGTTGAATTTATTCAAAATATTTCGTGACAGCGTTATATCAAATCTGGACCAAGCAGCACCAGATTTTCTCACCTTGAAAACTCACGTGATTTGTGAGGTGCTTTCATTAACATGGAGTATCATAAAAGACGGTCCATTGGAGGATAACATATCAACCCATTGAATTTCTTGTAGTGTTGATCTTTCCTTTAATTTCAAATGCATATTTTGTTCTGTTATTATATTCATTCATTCATTCCGGAAATGCAACAAAATCGATTAATAATGAGTGTCTTGGGGCAGCTTTGGTTGCACAAAATTAAACCTACCTATTTAATACTCCTATCCTAAAATATAAGTCCAATTTTGAGAATTTCATTTATCTCAAAATATAAGTATCATTTCTATGTTGTCTAATATATTTATTACTTCTTGACTAAAATACCCCTAATTAATTCTTTATGGTTACAACTCTTAGAATACCAAAGTAATTAATTAGAGGAGAGAGAAATGACATATAAAGGGTAAATTAGAAAAAGTAGTATAAATAGTAGACATATTTAATGAGATTAACTAACTAAACTAATTTCTTTAATTCTTGTGAAGTGGTTAAAGGGGACTTATATTTTGGGACGGAGGTAGTATAAATTAAATGGTTACAGCTGTGCTCATTGAAATGTTCGGTAAGGAAGCTATGTGTATTTTTTTGTTCAGACCATTCTGATTACCCATGGAGTGTCCCAACGCTTTCAACGAAAGACTAATATCTGCTCATGTTTAGGGTCAGGTTTCACACTAGCAAACGCCGAGTTTGTCCACTTACTGAGTCGACCTCCTGTATCCCAAAGTATATTAAGTCACTAGACCAACGGTATTAGTTTAGCTATCGGTATATAATATTATACTCATAGGTATTGTTGAATCAGAGATGTCCCTAATATAATATTATACTCATAGGTATTGTTGAATCAGAGATGTCCCTAATAATTTGGAGGTCCTGTTCAAATTTTAAAAATTGGGCCCATAATTATACTTCATCAAATGAATCACCAAAACTTAAAATATTTTATTTAAATTTTAATAACAAAATAAAAACTTCAAGTTTCGTATACTAATTTTTAAACGATGAACGCTCAGAGGGCGAGTTTGGGATGGTCATTGATTCGGTCTGGATCAAACAAAATTCAAACTTAGGCATTTAAATTTCATACAAGTAAAACTTAATTTACTAAACAAAATTGTTTGTTAAGAGGACCAAATTGATACTAAGCTATATAACTCAGGGACCAAATTGATACTAAACTATATAACTCAGAGACCAAATTGATACTAAGTTACATAAGTTAGGAACCTAATTGATATCTAGTAACTTAGTATCAATTACATACTAGATATCAAATAGGTCCCTGATTTAGTAACTTAGTATCAATTAGGTCCCTGATTTAGTAACATAGTATCAATTTTGAGGACTAAATTGACATATGTAAAAAGTTCGGGACTAAATTGAACATTTTTGAAAAGTCGGTGACTAAATTGAGTATTATCAGCATCAGTATCGTCTTCTTCAATTATCAGCATCAGTATCTTACTTATATAGTACATTTGCAAATAGGTTAGTCGAAACTACAAATAGTATGAGTGACTGCACATTCTTATTTATAAACAATATATGTATAATTACTAATTTTGCAAATTCTTATTTATTTTAGCAATGTCCATAAGGTAACATTCAATTTTTGATTGATATTTGATAAGATGGCCTTTGGTTTGGTTTCCTGCCTTGTAGTACATAAAAGGAACTTAGGAACAGAAATGATTAGGAGCAGTTATTCATGATCATTGTCTTTATTCTTACGAATTTATTTAGATAGCAGCATTAACTTAAGTAGTTTTAAGTTAGTTCTCTACAAACTAAAGATACTTCCCCTATAGCTTGCAATCAATTTTTAACCCTTCTATGATTTAATGCATTAATGGTTCATTCTGGTTGATGAGGAGGTTAAGAAATTATTCATTTGAATAGAGTGGTATTTGACAAAAGTCCATTTGATATTTGATTATTGCGACATTTGTGTAATGCTGAAATGAAACTTGTTTTTCTCATACAAATGTGATAATTTGAATTTGTTCCCAAAGTATTAGGGATATTATTTGGTGGGGTTGAATGCTAATTCACAAAAAATTCATTTAGGGTATGTTTGGTCGGAGGGCTTATGAGGGGAGAGAAGGGGGGAGGGGAGGGCTTGATTTTCAATTCTAAATTGAGGAAGCTATAAAATGTTTCTAAGCAAAAATGAAAAGTCATTAACGATGTTTTATCATTATCTATCATGTTATTTATTAAAAAATTTAAACTATCAAATAGATATAAAAATATAGACCAAACCCCCCAAAGTCATCCCCTTCAAAACTCTCCCAAATCCCCCTTCCAAACAAGCAATTCCATCGGGTTGAGTTGACAAAGTTGACAATTAATTCACAATCAAATAGAATACCAAATCCAGATAAACGTTAAACACAAACCCTTCACTTTCCCATATATAGAATAGAACTAAAAGCATTCAAGTAAAGTATTCCCTCCGTCTCACTTTGTTTGCAATTTAAGGTTTTACCACATCTTTTAAGAAAAATGATTGGGAGTCTATATTCTTTAAAAAATGTTGTCTAATTTATAATTTAACCCTTTATCTCTCTACCTAGATAAATGTGAATATTTTATTGTTGATAAAAAGTTGTCATAATTAATAGAGGTATAAGTGTAAAAGAACTTTAAAAATTTTATTAGAAATCTAAAACAAAAATCAATTTGGGACAAATTAATTTTACTAAAATAACAAACAATTTGGAACGGAGGGAGTAAAGAAAACTTTGAATAACAAATTGTTTGCTCGTTACAGAGCATATATTTCTTTGACCACAACACGCAAAGAATATATTCTTTTAAGTACCTCTTATGCAACAACCTTTCCCATTTGAGCTATACTGAATATGAGAATCTTTTCGTACTCAAAATTACTTTCATCAAATTAGCTAAGCTTTAATTGCTTCCTGCACCATCAAGCTGGCAATCTGCAACAATCTCTAAAAAGGAATCAAACTGAGCAGAAAAAACAAAATTAAAAAATACAAGAGATTAAAGTAGGTCACACGCGAGGCATGCTTACAAATACTCTATAAAAGGGATCCTGAAAATGGGAGATGCTATTGAAAAAAATATGAAGGGAGAGATGAGATAGGAAACAAACAAAACAAAAAAAAACAGAGAAGAGAAGAAAGAGAGAACACTCACAAGACCACCGTGACCACGGGATCGGATCCTCTGCAGTTTTGGCGGGAAGCTGCAGAAGATCAATCGATGTAAAAATAGGCATTTTACGTCGGTTCGTTTCAAAACCGATGTTAAATATCTCTATACTCTGCATATATTTAACATCGGTTAGGTTGTTCAACCGATGTAAAATGTCTATTTTTACACTGACTGCACTCTGCAGTTCCCGCCAAAACTGCAGAGAATCATTTTCCCCGTGACCACCATCCACTACGGTCCGCGCCGCAAGACCCTTCGATTCCACTACCTCGCTGCTAGACCCTCCGATTCCGCCAACTCCTCATTCTCTCTCACTCATAAAGCAGCACCCAAGTTTTCAAATTTTTTATGAGGTTCGTTAAAAAATCCTCTTCATTTTATTACTGTTTTCAGATTTGAAGCATATTTCACAATTAGAAAAGTTTAAAAAATTGCAAAAACAGCTTGAAAAAAAATGTAGACCCAATATCCAGAAAAAAATAAGATATTATGATACAAAATTTATTAGACTATACAAACATAAAAAAAAAAAGTTTATTATGAGTTAAAAAAAAAGTTTATTAGAAATATTTTTTTCTTTGAATTCACACGATTACTTTTCTCAAATTTTTCTTGATTAGCTAACTAATAAAAGCTAGCCATTTATATTTGGATATTCGACATGACTAGAAGACTAGTTTGTTTCAAAGAGCAAGTTATATACTTGAAGACTTGAGAATAGTTATTTATCGCTTTCTCTTTTCTTCTCTTGTAACTCTCTCTCTCGTCCCTTCCCATTTGTTTTCTCCAGATTGAGAGCAAACTCAGTTTATTTATTTCTTCTGGTTTCTTTTCTTTCTTGTTGTCATTAACATGCGAGGTGTTTATGATAACACATCAACCCATTGAATTATCTTGGTCAAACAAACAAGATTCGATGAATAGTGGATGGGCATAAATGTCCGATAATAAAACAACGAGTTTTGAGGCAAACCCAGTCAGTGAGTCATTATCATTATTATTATTATTATTATTATTATTATTATTATTATTATTATTATTATTATTATTATTATTATTATTATATTAAAGGGTTGGTAGAGTGGGAAGAAGAAACATTCTAGCTCTAGTTTACTCTTTTTGGTTACCTGGTTCTACTTCTAGTCCTACTAGTTCTACTAGAAGAGAAAATTACAATCATTATTTTACATTTTTACCCTTAGATGTAAATGTAGACTACACACACGTACACTTGAACTAGTCCACTATATAACTAACCTTAGTTAATTAAACTCACAAAAATCTCACGCTTCCATCCTTCACCTATTGTTTTTGTACATAAGTGTTGTACCTTATATAATCACCTCACTCCATTTATTTTTTTCCCCTATATCTTCATAACCGATTCTCTCTCTCTATACTCCTACTACCTTCTAAACTCTTCACATCCCTTGTCTTTCAATCACAGAGAGCTCACTAGAATAATCTTTCTAATAGTCTCTCTACTTCTACCAACTGATTTTGCTAAGTTCAGATTTCCAAAAGTTGTGATTCTTCAATAAACTTCACCATCTGGTTTTCTCTTGCTTTGCAAAAAATTGTAGGTGTTTTCTACATTAGACTCCTCTCCACCTGAATGCAGCATTTCTTCTCCACTAGATATCTACCGTGTTGATCATTTATATGGTGGAGTTTCTTGTTAGCACTTGTTGTATTAGGAGTGGACGGAATAGGAAAACTTATGAAAAAAGGTATGTATGATTTTGATTTTACTTCAAGTTTTGTTTATGTTTTATCTATGAGGTGAAATCTAATCACTTGTTCCTACATAAAAAAAATACGTGAGTTCATTTATTTTAGCAATAAATAGTTCGGTCTTAGTGTTTTTAATGGCTTATATAATTAAGAAGCCAACTCCATGACTAATATTTAAATATAGGCAACAAAAGCGTGTGAGGTTACCTAGTAAAAAATGTTAGGTCTTATTACCCATTTGTGTTGTATAAATATTAGTGCCTTAGGAAGTTGCCATATACCATGTCATTAATTAAAGAGTAATGGATTTTTTTTGTAACCACCTTCTTCTCACACCCTCATAATTACCAAAACGGACAAAAATAAATTCTGATTGACCTCATACGTAGGTAAATTCAGTTTACAAAATACAAACCGGATTTACTTACGTATGAAGTAAATCCGAATTTCTTCCCGGATTTACTAGTAAATTCGAATTTCTCTCAGTTTTTTTTACTTTTTGTTTTATTTTATACTTTTTGTTTTATTTACATTTTGTTTTTTTGTAACAGTCACGAGTTCACGAGAAGGCAGTTTTGAACGAGGCCAGTCTTCTGGTGCAGCACCTCGACAACAACATCATCATGAGTCCAGCTCTTTCCACATGCCGTGGGGGGAGATCAATTGTTGCGCCCCGAAAAATCTAATTTGCACTCTTCAGTTTGACAACATGAGAATAGTAGAGCCGCCACCAATATTTATTTAGGAAAACATTGAAAAAAACCTTTTTTGGAAAACGGGTGGTCTTTTGAAAACACAGAGATGTAGGTTAGGAAATTCGGTTGCGCATGGGAAGGTATTAGCACCCCACGCGCCCTTTCTACCGAAAGGGAACCATTAACTTGATGTGGATTTGAAATGTTCTATTTCTTTTCAAATTCAAAATTACATGCTTTTCCAAATAAAAAAACCCTAAGGCATTTTCCTAAACAAATCATTAGTCATCACTCGAAGCTGTTGCTTGTTTGATCGTTAATGAGGAGTTATTAGTGATAGTCACTCGAAGCCTTTGCTTGTTTGACTATTATGAAAGCTCCCGCACATTAATTAAATGATAAAAACTAATTCAAATTTCCAAAATAACATGAGCTATTAAGTGATAATCATCATTGAGGCTCACCACCTTTTTTTTCAAAACAATTTTCAAGAAAAAGAATAATACAGCGTTGTCACTTGTAATCACTCGAAGCCATTGCTTGTTTGATTACCGGTTCCAACTCTCTTTTCTTTCGAGTTAGTATTGAATGCCACTCGAAGTCTTTGCTTGTTTGGTGTTCGCGAACAATCGAGTCTTACTTCAAAAACTCCAAAACTTAAACTCCTAAGCCGTTTTCAGACGCAAAACGATAACTATATAGCTTTGATCCCTCAGCCTAGTGAGGGTACGTAGGACTGGGTTCATGTCTCGTCAAGCACCCTTTTCAAAAAAAATCTTTAATTTGTTCCGCTTTACAAAGATATCAAAAACATTCCTTTTCCCCCGTTTTCAATAAAGCAATCTCTCAAAAGAAAGAAAAGAAAAGAAAAGAAGTAGAACGATGTATTTCAAATCAAACATTTCAAAACCACATCAAGTTAATGGTTCCCTTTCGGTAGAAAGGGCGCATGAGGTGCTAATACCTTCCCCATGCGCAACCGACCCCCGAACCTACATCTCTGTGTTTTCAAAAGACCACTCGTTTTCCAAAAAAGGTTTTTTCAATGTTTTCCTAAATAAATATTGGTGGCGGCTCTACTATTCTCACGTTGTCAAACTGAAGAGTTCAAACCGAATTTTTTGGGGCGCAATAGCTGGCGACTCTGCTGGGGACAACTTTTCTTTTTTTTAAAAAAAAAAGAGATGAGGGTCAAGCCTAGTTAACCTGATTGTGTGTTCTATTTGTTTGATTTGAAAATTGGTTTCCCTTTCTTCTTTTCTTTTCCCTTCTCCTATATGTCTATGATTATGCTTATGCATGCATTCCTCAATTCCCATGATCCCTCTTCTCCGCTCCCTTTCTTAAGGTAAAAACATGCATTTCCCCCATTCTATTATGTCCCCTCCTTCTTAGCTCCCTTTCTTGAGGTAAGCAATGCGTGTAATTCTTTGTTGACTTCTTAGGATGGCTTGTATATTAAAATGATGTATGCGTGTTGAACCTAGGGTGAAGCGACATTTTTATGCCGGACTGCATTCAGTTTTCCTTGCGGGTGGGGTTGGGTAGATTTTAGGAAGTATGTCCTCGATCACACACTTTCACACCTTATGATTTTGTGTGCTATGAGTGGGCTCCTATACCCGGATCCAACAAACACTTAGGGAGTGGAGGCGATTAGTGTTGTCATTCAAGACCTTTGTGCATCGATACTCACGAAAGTCTCAACCGGCACGCTTTCTCATGACGCCCCACACTTGGTAGCATTCTACATTTGTGGGTGTCGGCATGAGGATTCTATAGCCGGTAGCCATTGTGAGGGTGTGAATTAGAACTACATGGGATGAACCTTTGAAGTTGCCCTAGAACTCGGGATCCCCACCTTTGTAGGACACGAGGGCATACGAATTGTGTGCTGCATGGTAATTTAGGACATGTCTTCCTCAAAAGGAACTTTTTCCAAGTTTTTTTCCAAGAAAATACAAAATATTTTCCTTCTTCAAATAAACCACTGCGTGAGGCGCGCACGTAGTGTGTCTCCTAAATTTTTGAACTTAGTCCATATGCATCGCTTTATTTTCTCCACATGCATCATTCACATCATAACCGCATCATGCGCGCATTCATTAAGGCTAAATGTTGTAAATATTTGCATTCATATTGCATTTCATTTGCATTTTCTTGCCGGGAACCACTGAATAATGTACCGTCTTGTCATAGGTGCATCAGAATGGGATTGAATAGCAAGACTTCACTCACTTCTCGCTTCCCAGTTATGAAGAAGGTTGAGGTTGGTGCTTTGAGGCAGTGTGCGGCCCTTATGGGCCCGATTGAGAGGATTCCTTTGATCGGGCATATGGGAATATTCGTAGGCTTTTGCGGTTGAGTGTTCAAGAGGAGGCTCTTGTGGCTTTTGAGCAGTTCTACGACTACGATGTGAGATGTTTCTTCTTCAAGAATTTTCAGCTATCACCTACATTAGAGGAATATGAGCAACTTTTGGGGTTCTCCAGATCTCATGCTACTAGACCTTACCAATATCAGGGACAATACTACATTGATGAGAAGCTTGCAATGTCGCTTAGGATTGGTGTGGACGAATTGAGGTTGCAAAAGTTAAAAAGAAATGGTATAATTGGGTATCCGCAAGAGTATTTTGAGGGCCTGATGCAATCCTATGCCTTGGCTAAAAAGTGGGGTCCATTCAAGTTAGTGTTTGCTCTCACCATATTTGGGGTTGTTCTCTTTCCTCAAATACAAAGGTATGTTGATGAAGATGCGATCGGTGCATTCTTGGCCTTCAAGGACACCAAGAACCCTATCAATCCCTGTACTCTTTGTTCTTGCTAACACATACCATGCTCTCACCCGCTACAGTTAGTTCCATAAAAAGAAGATGTGTCTTTCTTCTCATGTTCTCTATGCCTGGCTCATTACCCATGTGATCCATAACCGAACTGATGTTAGGGAGCTAATTTCTTATGCTCTAGGCTGTGAGGTGAAGGTCAGAACTGCTCTGGAGTGGGTTGAGTTTCTGAAAAACCTCAATGATCTCCAAATCGATGGTATACTGTTTGCTTGTTGGGATGACAGACTGCGGTGGTATTCGGTGTGGAAGCTTTCAAAGCGTGCCTCTCATGGGGACTCGAGGGTGTATCAATTACAATCCTTCATTGACCCTAAGGCAACTCGGTTGCAGATGAGAACTCACCCTCCGAAAGCATCTTTGTCCCGTGTTTACCTCTATATGGGGATGCCTAAATGCGGTGATTTGCTTGAAGAGTTCAAAGAATCATGGGAATCAGTAGTGCGAAAAGGAATGAAGAGTGTCAAAAGAACCCGGTGACACCACCTTCAATCAATGGCTCAAGGAGAAGCTTCAAAGTACAAAATCGAGTCAAAGGACATTTCCCCTTGAGGAGGAGATGCGAGCCTTATGTCCCTACCTATAAGGAGTTGAAGCGAAGTCAAATCCTCTTTAGCAAAGGTAGAAGAGGAAAAGAAAGCATTAGGCTAAGTTAGAGGAGATGGCTTTAGAGAAGGAAAAGCTAGAGGAAGAAAACAATGCCAAAATGATCATTTGTGGAAGAAAGTGTTAAGCGATTCAAGAAAGAAGAGCAAGGCAAGATAGAAGCCCAAAGATATATCCGGAAGGGGGGGAGAGGAGCTCCAAAGGTATAAGCAGAAGACAAGGAAGGCACTTGAAGAAGCTCGGGAGTGGAAGACACGGCCATTGAATCGGGACAAGAATCACATCCGGTGGCGAGTTGAGGGTCGGTGAGAAACCTCGAGCGAGAAAGAGGTGCCATTGATGAGACTCTCAAAGAATATCAAGCCTTGAGATTTGAAAGAGGAGTATTCGATGAATTGAAGAGGGACCTCCGTTGTCTAGAGGATGCCTCTGCACAGCAGTCAGTGAGAGCCAATATTGGGAAAAGCGCTTCCTAGATTTGATCGGAAAGATTGAAGATCAAGAGATCATTAAGGAGCTCGAGGATGAAATCCGGTGTGGAAGAGCAAAGTTCGAAGGCCGTCCGAGTGGCCGGTCAAAGCTATGTTGGGGTTCCCAAGAATGCGAGGATGGTGAGGTGAGATGCATTTCTTCAATACCCCACCCAAGGTGTACCGGTTTGTGAAATCATTGCAGAGCATTGATCCTGCGAGTTTAAGGAAGCGATCTCGAGGTGCAAGTGTCGGCAATAAAAGGAAGAGAGTTGGGAAGCTTGAAGCTATTTGTATTTGATTTGTTTACTTGTACTCTTCAGCTTAAGCGTTTATTTTGAGATTTGTATTCAAGAATATTGTACCTTTTCTTTATGAACATTGTGCTGTCTTTTCCCTTTAATGGAAATTGGTGAAGCTTTGAATTCTTGATGAATGAAGTATGCTATTTCGATTCCTCGTTTACTACAATTCCAAAATCAAAGAAATGTTTATGCGCTTATGACAAGACAAGGTGTTCTGTGTTTCCCGGCATCAAGCAAACATTGTGCATGCATACATTCATTCATGCATTCATTTTGATTCTTATGCAATAAATGTCTAAACAAACAGAAAAGGCACGCTGGTTCTCCGTCACCGATATTTCACCAGACTACAAGCCATGTCCATGTTGTACATATACTGTCTAATGAAAGCTTTAGACAAATCCTTCCAACAACGAATTTCAGAGGATTGCAACTTCATATACCAATCTAGAGGAGCTCGGCCGGTGATTTTTGGAAGCGAAGAATCGCAGATTTGTCATCATTGGCATAATGACCCATTTTTCGGACAAACATTGTAACATGACTCTCTGGACAGCCGATCCCTCTGTACTTGTCTACCTCAGGAGCTTTGAACTTCGGTGGTAAAACCAAATCTGGGACTAAACATAGCTCACAGGCTTCTTTGGCTCTAACACCAGTACCCTCCATTGCCCTTACTCTTTCCTCGAGTGCACGAATCAGATCATTTGGCTGAGATCCCTAAAACATGTGCCCCCGGGGGTGACTCCCCATACTGTAATAATACCCTCCTCCTGGCTGAAGAACATTTTGAGGGTGTCTTTGCAAGCCGGAGTAGGGACCGAGCACGCAGCATGAGGCTAGGAGTGCAATTTGCGGTCCTCGGCGGCTCCCGTGC
Source organism: Oxytropis ochrocephala (assembly GCA_020916435.1). NCBI lineage: Eukaryota > Viridiplantae > Streptophyta > Magnoliopsida > Fabales > Fabaceae > Oxytropis > Oxytropis ochrocephala. The sequence goes on from CM037088.1 coordinate 56,687,833, forward strand.
ACGCGGTGGTGGTGACTTGATTAGGTGCGGCCACACCAACAGAGTAGGTCTAATGATGCGGCATGTACCCAGCAGACATACCCCAAGGATATCTCTGTGAAGTGTATTGGTTTGACACATTCATTTCAGGCTTAAAACAGGTGCCGCCCGGATCCGGAGGGGCTGCACCAGAAGCGTTTCGCGTCATTGGAGGAGGAGCGAAAGAAGTGGCGCCATCGGGACCTACTACGGCGACACCCTCAGCAGTTGTCTCACTCTTTAAACCTTGCGGCGTGACCATCATCTCATGCATCTAAGCCTCCATAGCACCCATCTTATCTTTCAAGGTTTCAGTTCTCTGAGCGGTTGCTCGAGTGGTTGAGTATTGCTATAATCGGGTCATACGGATCCATCGACTTTCAACCTCGACCTCTGGATTCTCTCGAATTACTTGCCATTAATCTCGCTTGGCCGGGTGTTGTATGCGGTGAAAGTGAACCAAACGTGCCTTTTCTCGCTTATTTAAACATTTATTGCATAAGAATCAAAATGAATGCATGAATGAATGTATGCATGCACAATGTTTGCTTGATCTCGGGAAACACAGAGCACATTGTCTTGTCATAAGCGCATAAACATTTCTTTGATTTTGGAATTGTATTAAACGAGGAATCGAAATAGCATACTTCATTCATCAAGAATTCAAAGCTTCACCAATTTCCATTAAAGGAAAAGATGAAGACAATGTTCATAAAGAAAAGGTACAATATTCTTGAATACAAATCTCAAAATAAACGCTTAAAATTTGAAGAGTACAAGTAAACAAATCAAATACAAATAGCTTCAAGCTCCCCAACTCTCTTCCTTTTATTGCCGACACTTGCACCTTGAGACTGCTCCTTGAACTCTGTGATCAATGCTCTGCAGTACTTCACAAACTGGTACACCTTGGGTGGGGTATTGAAGAAATGCATCTCAGCCTCAGCCATCCTCAGATTCTTGGGAACCCCCAACATAGCTTTGACGGCCACTCGACAAACTTTCGAGAACTTGCTCTTCCACAGCTGGATTTCATCCCTGAGCTCCTTAATGATCTCTTGATCTTCAATCTTTCCGATCAAATCTAGGAAGCGCTTTTCCCAATATTGGCTCTCAGCTCGGACCTGTCTGTAGGCATCCTCTAGACAACGGAGGTCCCTCTTCAATTCATCGAATACTCCTCTTTCAAATCTCAAGGCTTGCTGATATTCTTTGAGAGTCTCATCAATGACACCTCTTTCTTGCTCGAGGTTTCTCAGTTGACCCCTCAACTCTGCCACTTGTCCTGATTCAATGGCCAGTGTCTTCCACTCCTGAGCTTCTTCAAGTGCCTTCCTTGTCTTCTGTTTATACCTTTGGAGCTCTCTACGGCCCCTTGGATATCTTTGGGCTTCTATCTTGCCTTGCTCTTCTTTCTTGAATCGCTTAACACTTTCTTCCACAGCGATCATTTTGGCATTGTTTTCTTCCTCTAGCTTTTCCTTCTCTAAAGCCATCTCCTCTAACTTAGCCTGCAATGCTTTCTTTTCCTCTTCTACCTTTGCTAAAGCGGATTTGACTTCGTTCAGCTCCTTATAGGTAGGGACATAAGGCTCGTATCTCCTCTCCAAGGGGAAATGTCCTTTGACTTCGGTGATTTTGTACTTTGAAGCTTCTCCTTGAGCCATTGATTGAAGGTGGTGTCATTGGTTCTTTTGATGACTCTTCATTTTCTTTTCGCACTACTGATTCCCATGATTCTTTGAACTCTTGAAGCAAATCACCGCATTTAGGCATCCCTTATAGAGCTAAACACTGACAAACATGCTTTCGGAGGGTGAGTTCCTCATCGCATGCGAAGAGTTGCCTTAGGGTCAATGAAGGATTGTAATTGATACACCCTTGAGTCCCCATGAGAGGCACGTTTTGAAAGCTTCCACAGCTGAATACCACCGTAGGTCTGTCATCCCAACAAGCAGCTGTATACCATCGGATTTGGAGATCATTGAGGTTTTTCTGAAACTCAACCCACTCAGAGCGATTCGACCTTCACCTCACAAAACCTAGAGCATAAGAAATTAGCTCCCAACATCAGTTCGGTTATGGATCACATGGGTAATGAGCTAGGCATAGAGAACATGAGAAGAAAGACACATCTTTTTATGGAACTGACTGTAGCGGGTGAGAGCATGGTATGTGTTAGCAAGAACAGCAGTACGTGGATTGATAGGGTTCTTGGTGTCCTTGAAGGCCAAGAATGCACCGATCGCATCTTCATCAACATACCTTTGTATTTGAGGAAAGAGAACAACCCCAAATATGGTGAGAGCAAGCACTAACTTGAATGGACCCCACTTTTTAGCCAAGGCATAGGATTGCATCAAAGCCCTCAAAATACTCTTGCGGATACCCAACTATACCATTTCTTTTTAACTTTTGCAACCTCAATTCGTCCACACCAATCCTAAGCGACATTGCAAGCTTCTCATCAGTGTAGTATTGTCCCTGATATTGGTAAGGTCTAGCATGAGATCGGAGAACCCCAAAAGTTGCTCATATTCCTCTAATGTAGGTGATAGTGAAAATTCTTGAAGAAGAAACATCTCACATCAGTCGTAGAAGCGGCTCAAAGCCACAAGAGCCTCCTCTTGAACACTCAACTGCAAAAGCCTACGAATATTCCCATATGCCTGATCAAAGGAATCCCTCTCAATCGGGCCCATAAGGGCTGCACACTGTCTCAGGCTACCAACATCAACCTTCTTTATAACTGTGAAGCGAGAAGTGAGTGAAGTCTTGCTATTCAATCCCATTCTGATGCACCTATGACAAGACGGTACATTATTCAGTGGTTCCCGGCAAGCAAATGCAAATGAAATGCAGTATGAATGCAAATATTTACAACATTTAGCCTTAATGAATGCGGCATGATGCGGTTATGATGTGAATGATGCATGTGGAGAAAATAAAAGCGATGCATATGGACGGAAGTTCAAAAATTTAGGAGACACACTACGTGCCGCCTCACGCAGTGGTTTATTTGAAGAAGGAAAATATTTTTGTATTTTCTTGGAAAAAAACTTGGAAAAAGTTTCTTTTGAAGAAGACATGTCCTAAATTACCATGCAGCACACAATTCGTATGCCCTCGTGTCCTACAAAGGTGGGGATCCTGAGTTCTAGGGCAACTTCAAAGGTTCCTCCCATGTAGTTCTAATTCACACCCTCACAATGGCTACCGAAGCTATAGAATCCTCATGCCGACACCCACAAATGTAGAATGCTACCAAGTGTGGGGCGTCATGAGAAAGCGTGCCGGTTGAGACTTTCGTGAGTATCAGACAGACAAAGGTCTTGAATGACAAATACTAATCGCCTCCACTCCCTAAGTGTTTGTTGGATCAGGGTATAGGAGCCCACTCATAGCACACAAATCATAAGGTGTGAAAGTGTGTGATCGAGGACATACTTCCTAAAATCTACCCAACCCCACCTGCAAGGAAAACCAGAACAGTCCAGACAAAAAGGTCGTCTACCCTAGGGTTCAACACGCATACATCATTTTAATAAACAAGTCATCCTAAGAAGTCAACAGCAATTACACGCATTGCTTACCTCAAGAAAGGGAGCTAAGAAGGAGAGGACATAATAGAATGGGGAAATGCATGTTTTTACCTTAAGAAAGGGAGCGGAGAAAGAGGATCATGGGAATTGAGGAATGCATGCATAAGCATAATCATAGACATATAGGAGAAGGGAAAAGAAAAGAAGAAAGGGAAACCAATTTTCAAATCAAACAAATAGAACACACAATCAGGTTAACTAGGCTTGACCCTCATCTCTTTTTTTTTTTAAAAAAAGAAAAGTTGTCCCAAAGAGTCGCCATTTATTGCGCCAGAAAAATCCGGTTTGGACTCTTGGTTTGACAACGTGAGAATAGTAGAGCCGCCACCAATATTTATTTAGGAAAACATTGAAAAAACCTTTTTGGAAAACGGGTGGTCTTTTGAAAACATAGAGATGTAGGTTCGGAAATTCGGTTATGCATGGGAAGGTATTAGCACCCACGCGCGCCCTTTCTACCGAAAGGGAACCATTAACTTGATGTGGTTTTGAAATGTTTGATTTGAAATACATCGTTCTACTTCTTTTCTTTTCTTTTCTTTCTTTTGAGAGATTGCTTTATTGAAAGCGGGGAAAAGGAATGTTTTGAAATCTTTGTAAAGCGGAACAAAACAAAGTTTTTTTTTTGAAAAGGGTGCTTGACGGGACATGAACCTGGTCCTACGTACCTCTCGGGTGAGGATCAAAGCTACGTAGTTCTTGTTTTGCGTCAAAGCGGCTTAGGAGTTTAAGTTTTGGAGTTTTGAAGTAAGACTCGAGTGTTTGCGAACACCAAACAAGCAAAGGCTTGAGTGGCATTCAATACTAACTCGAAAGAAAAGAGAGTTGGGAAGGTAATCAAACAAGCAATGGCTTCGAGTGATTACAAGTGACAACGTTGTATTATTCTTTTTCTTGAAAATTGTTTTGAAAAAAGGGTGGTGAGCCTCGGTGATGATTATCACTTAATAGCTCATGTTATTTTGGAAATTTGAATTAGTTTTATCATTTAATTAATGTGCGGGAGCTTTCATAATAGTCAAACAAGCAAATGCTTGAGTGACTATCACTAATAACTCATCATTAACGATCAAACAAGCAACGGCTTCGAGTGATGGCTAATGATTTGTTTAGGAAAATGTCTTAGGGTTTTTTTATTTGGAAAAGCATGTAATTTTGAATTTGAAAAGAAATAGAACATTTCAAATCCTTTTTCAAGTCAAAACCGAGACAACAATTAGAACACAAGCAAAGCAATCATAAGGAGTATTCACAAGTTGCTATGAACAATTGAAAAAGAGTGCAAGACATAGCGTGCATGGTCATATAATAATGAATGCAAGACATGATATTAATGAATGCATGGTCATATAATAATGAATGCAATACATGATATTAATGGATGCATGAACATGTAAGAGAGTATGAGAATGCAAGAGGCATAGGCATATATGAATGCATGAACATGTAAGCACAAGTGATGAAATGCAAAGTGTGAAAATGTTTTGGGCATTTTTGCAAATAGACAAGTAGTAAAACTTTTAGTAAAAAGTTAGTGAATGGTAAAGTAAACATGCATGAAGTGAATGATAATTATTTAATGAGATAGTAAAGTAAAAAGTTAAAATGTTTTTTTACTTTTTGGTAAAATGTTAATGAGTGGTAAGGTAAAAAATAAATGAATGGTTAAAAATTAAAGGAACACACTAACACAATTGCATTTGTCTACACAAGATCAAACAAACACAATTTGAGCACCAAAACATGCACCAAAATTGGCTCTATGGTCGGACCCTATATGCACAAAACACCAAGTTTTCATGCTTAAATTCATAATCAAATCATGCAAATCAAACACATCATGCATTTATTTACATAAGATTAAGGAGTGAAAAGAAAGCAAATAAAAACCCTAGATTCTAAGGTTCAAAACCGAAATCCCTACACCCCTAGATCAAGACAAAGTTCAACTTGCTAGTCATGGTATGAACAAGAAGATGCATATAATGTATGAAAGTTCTTTATTCATGAAAAAGTGAAAAGATGAGTGTGAAAATGCAAAAAAATATGGTTAAAAACACAAGAACCTCTCATCAAGGCCAAGGGTCCAATTCAAACACCCAAGGCTCCCAATGTCCTTGACATAGTGTTTGAAATGAACCCTCTAAGCCTCTTTGAGAGAGGAAAGAGGAGTAGGAGAAAGATTCACATGCTAAAAATTAAAAATGCAAGAGATAAATAGGCTTACCTCAAGAAACAACTAGAAAAGAGTAGAAAGCAAAATAGAATCAAGAACAACTTGAGGGAAAGCTCCAAGCTAATCTTCAAACCACAAGCTTTTGATGATGCAAGGATGAACTAGAATAGGAGAGGATGGAAATGTATGGAGTAGTAATGGATTTGGAGATGAAAAAGGAGGAAGAAATCAAAGAAAACAATGGAGGAGAGTGAGGGAGAGGCTACGGCCAAGAGAGGGAGGAGAGGAGGAAAAGTGCTAGCTAGTGTAAAATGAGAGTGTGTGTTTTTTTGGTCTCTTGCTTTTGGATTTTTATATGGGGTGCAAACTCAAGGGTATTTATGACAATGTGCTTCTTGCAAACCAATAGGATTTGAGATAAAATTTGAATCAATGGTCAAGATGCAATGTCACATGGATTGAGGGTAATTAAAAGGCACAAAAGTGAGAGAGAGAGGGTCTTGCTTGCGCAGCTAATGGAGGGTGGTGAAGGATAAGTCTATTTACAAAATTGTAATTTTCCATGAAGCTTATTACACAAGTGTCATTTTGACTCAAATGAAGGGTGAGGATTGCACACAAAACTTGAATGGAAGGCCAAGATTTAAACACAAATTGCAAACAATAAAAATAAATCAAAATGGAGTGGATTGGGGGTGAAGTATGCGCAGCTAGGTAGTGGGAGAGTGAGTGGAATTGCAAATTGTCTTATCAGTCTTATACTTGACCTTTCAAAATTCAAAAGAATATGGAATATTCGGCTTTCAGATAATTCTTCTAAATTCATGCCATTTTGGGTATATCCCATGATTCAATGATTGGGCTCAATTTTATGATCTCACCAATCCCGAATTGATTTATTTACCCCACCTCAAAGGAAAAGACCATTTTACCCTTCTATCCAAGAATTTGATTTTTATGCCAAAAGGCTTAATATTTATGCACAAAAAATAATCACAATTAAGCACAAATATTCCCCACATAAATCATTGATGATTGTTCAGTGATTTGAGACAAAATTGGGGTATGACATCAACCACGAGTTGATATCTGCTTTTGTGGATGAGGCATACAGGCGTAACATGGCGATTTGGTTAATACTGATGTACCATCGAGTTCAAGTGTGGTTGGTGATTTTTTTTAACTAAAAACCATTTGCAGAGTAAAACCATCCAATTTTTTAAATTCAAACTAACTCTAAGTCAAGCTTAGAATTTGTTAACCATAAAAGAAATCTAAAGTACTTATTACAAAACAACCTAAATCCAAAACTAACTCAAATTATGCCTTCTCTCGTTCTTTTTCTTCTTCAATTCCTTCTTTTCCTTCAGAGTTCCTCTTAGTTTGTCCCTCTGTAACATATTCACAACAATATTTGCTTTTCTAAATTTAAACTCAAATAATGCCTCATTTGTTTCCTCCATTGCACTCTCACCTTCTTTGTGAATGTTCTGAGCCCTTCTCTTAAAAACCTCCATACGTAATTCATCAAATGTCTTTCATGCATCCTCTTTTGCACGCGAACCTTCATCTGTGTTATTAAGCTCCTTATTATCCTGAGTACCAGAAATAGCTCCTTTTCCCTTTCCATGTCTTGTTGACTCCATATTTTTCCAGTGTGAGAAGAATGCTTAGTGAAAACGACGATGATGGTGGGACACCGTGAGGAGAACGCCGCAAGGGAAAACAACGACGATGGTGGGACACTGTGAGGAGAATGGCGCAAGGGTATTATTTGAGAGTGAACTAGTGTGGTTGGTGATTTAAATGGACATGAAATAGGGGAACAAGTGGTTGTTGAACAACAAGAAGTGGTTGCTGAACAAGAAGTGGTTGCTGAACAACAAGAAATGTTGCCTCCTTTACTTTACATGTGTTGTATTTGATTTTTTATTTTATTTTTGATGTCATTGGAATCAACTTTATTCACGGTGTAGTTGTCTATTTGTTTTACCTTTTAATTTTGTATTATGAAACAAAAAATTATTATTCATATTCATGTCTAGGAATTTTCTTAAAACTAATTTGATAATTTTATCACTATGCCGGATTATTCATAATATGAGTTGGTTTGTTGAGTGGAGCAAAGTTTGAAGAAATATATATTATTATTTTAAGTTAAAGAATGATGAGACAACTAATGAGCACTTTATTAACATGACTTCGTGAATTGATTTTGAGAAATGTAAGAATTATTGTTGTTGTTATTAAAACTCTTTCGAAAAAAATCTTAGCGTGAATTATGTATGTAAATTGGACTCTACTACTACCCTAAATTAAAACGGTAGACCTATCACTAAATGTAAGAATTCTTTTTTCTTTGTTTCTCTCCCCTAAATCAACAGGTAGACTATCACTAAAGGGGTTTTTTTTAGTGATGTAAATTGGACTCTACTACTACCTCCTAAACTCTTCACATCCCGTGTCTTTCAATCACAGAGAGCTCACTAGTCTGAATGCAGCATTTCTTCTCCACTAGATATCTACTGTGTTGATCATTTACATGGTGGAGTGTCTTGTTAGCACTTGTTGTATTAGGAGTGGACGGAATAGGAAAACTTATGAAAAAAGGTATGTATGATTTTGATTTTACTTCAAGTTTTGTATATATTTTATCTGTGAGGTGAAATCTAATCACTTGTTCCTACATAAAAAAATACGTGAGTTCATTTCTTTGAGCAATAAATAGTTCGGTCTTAGTGTTTTTGATGGCTTATATAATTAAGAAGCCAACTCCGTGACTTTTTTTTTTTAACCAAAAAAATTGAATCTATTAAAAAAAGAAAAAACGAAGACAAAAAAGACACCAAAACAAGAGAGCAAAACAGCCAAACAAAAATTCAAAAGAACAAAAAACACGGGTAAAAAACAAAACCAGATCAAAAGGATTCAGAAACAGAATTAGCTCTTGAACGAGTATTGTATCCAACGACCAACTTCTTTTGTTGTCTTAATTTCTTCTTTTGAATCTTGGACACAACCGGTTTAAAGTAAGCATGTCGTGCAGTTGCTCCATGGGAATCAGAAGTCACAGGATCACCAACATCGTCTGAAGACTCACCCCAAAACTTTCTTAAAATTTTCATGTCAGATTCAATTACTGGGTTTGATGTAGCAACAGAATCTGAAGTAGCGGGCACATCCTCATCACCTAATACATCCCCCCAATTCTTTCCTAAAATTCTCATGTCAGTTGCATCCACTGTGTTAGAAGAGGAGACATCTAGCCGAGTCGTGGGAGATTGGGTGGAAGAAGAATGGACCTCCACCAAAGAGTTATTTGATGAAGAGGGGACCACCAACCCCCCTAAAGTGGGGGCTTGCATAGGAGAACTATGAACAAAAGTAGAATTCTCAGAAGAAATTTCATAATGAGGAGCCGACAAAGTCGAAGAATCCTTTTGCATAACATTACAATCATTAATTGCTACACCAAGAAGAGGGTTTGGACTCCCAGCCATCTCCTCAGGTGAGATAACAATATTATTCGAACCCTTGAAGTGAATGAGATTATTTTTTCTTCTAACAAAACCACACTAGGATCTTGAAATTTGGATGGCTCTGTGGCAATTGATTTGCCTTTAAATAGTTTTCACCTTTTGAGGTTGCACCTGATTTCCTTGAGTCTTCTCTGCATCTTGGGAAAACTTACAAGTTTGGAGAGAATAACCAATACATTGACAAGAGTTGCAAAACTTAGGTACACGCTCGTATTCCACTCTGATGAGAAAAGAGTATCCCTCTCTTTCAACTAACAATTGATCATGCAGTTTATCAGATAAATCAACATCAATAAGAACTCTAGCAAAGTAACCAAAAGTCCTCTTCGTAGTGGCTTCATCCAAAGCAATAGGAACTCCTAAACTACCACTTATTTCAAACAAAAATTTTGGCCTCCAATATTCACGGGAAAGACCATGAAGTGTAACCCAACATTGAACATTAGTTTGTTTTGCAGAAAGAGGATCAAAATCAGGCTTCTAAGCAAACAGACGCAGAACACCTGAATTTAAATTACGAGAACCAAGCGACCAGACTCTTCTAAGATCATCCTTGGAGACAAAGGAGAATTCAAAGAATCCCTTACCGAGAGAAACCAGGGACCAATCAGAAGAAACATTCCACATATTGGAAATTTTCTCCTTCAAATCCTTAATCAGATACGGCTTATCCCTTTCGACAAAATAATTCTCCCATATAAAATGTTTTCGCAATCAACAATACTAGCTTAATATTCATCTTCAGAAATTTTAATAGCAAGAACATCTCCTTTTATACAAGGTTTTGGTAACTGTCCTGTGTGATCAAAATCTATAACAGATTTTTTATATTTAAAAATAGAGGTTTGAAAGTTACGTGTTAGCACATCAACGAAAGGTTTTCTTTTAAATAGGCATGGCAACGGGGCGGGGCGGGGCCGGTTTTTACTCCCCCCGTCCCCGACCCCGACAAACTACCCGATCCCCGACCCCGACCCCAAAACCCGCCGGGCATGAAATACACATCCCCATCCCCGCCCCCGATGGGGATCGGGTTTCCCCGCCCGTCCCCGTCCCCGCTCCTATGTTGAGTAAAAAGCAAAATTTTCATCCCACTAGGAAGAAACCCGACCCCAAACCCGACCCCAAACCCGATTTCATTGGGAAAAGTATTTTTTCCAAACCTAATTATAAGTACCTATTTCCAAATCATTGAAACATAATCATTAAAGGTGTTCAAAGTAAGATTAAGACTTGTTGGTTACAAAATAAGTTCATACTAATTTTTCACCATACAACCAAACCAAGTTCTAAATTTTCAAAACAACCAACATTACAAAATACGGACTAACAAGTAAACAAGTGTTACAAATTAACATCTTCAAAAAGAAAATCATCACTTAACAAGACATCTATCACACACAACCTATTTGCTTTTCTCTACAATCTTTTTTTGAACACATATATTCATGTGTGTGCAAGTGTTTTGTTCCATTTCTTGAACTTCCACCAAGCAGATTCTTGCAATAATTACATTGAGCTTTGTCTTGTTCGTTAACTTTTATCAATGTGAAATGTTCCCATACAATACTTTCGCGCGCAGTGAAATTACCAGCAACATCCATCCTTTGTATATCCTGTGACATGAACAAACAAGAAAGAGACTACTTAGACTTGGTAATAAGAACCACAAACAAGAAAGAAACTACTTAGACTTAGAGCATTGATTAACAAGAACCACAAACAAATGCTTAGCTGCCAACTCAATATTTCCATGAGGTCAACATACTTGTGTCCTTCTAGTATTTGTATACCAATGTATATCAAATTATCAATTACCCAGATTTCCTTGAATCAACAGTCACATATAGAAAACTGATTCCCTCCAAATTCACTCCATGCAAATAATTTGACACATTATACTACTTAGGTCAGTAGCTTGAAGTGTCCGTTTCAATCTGGAATTCTCCCCTTTAGGGAGAAATCTTCCAGTGATGGAAAACCCTTTTCAACTCTTGAGATTAAAGCAAGTAGATCTTCATAGTCACACTAGGTAATTAACATTTTCAACACTGTTTTTCCTTTGTTATTTTATATTAATAAAAGTACATGACAAATAAAATTGTACAAGGTGAGTTAAACAAAAACCAAAATTATCGAGTACAATTGTACAAATAATGCTTATCCACATGAACAATACTATTGGAGCTTCACTAAACATCCAAAAGAATCTACGGAGAATGCAACAAAAAGATTTTCCACGAAATGAAAAGCGGAGCCTTCACACGAAACAAGCGCTTATTGAGTATTGTTGCAAAACTTTGTTTCTTTTAATTTTAATGGATCTCAATTCTTTTTGTTTGATTTAGATAATGACCTTACCAAAATCTGTCTATTCTCTAAATACTCAAAAAGATTACATTAATTATTATTTATAAAAAAATGGAGTCTTATAGAAAACAGCAGTAACAAAACATAGAATGACGTTTAAAAACTTGAACACTGATGCATATATTTGGAAGAAACTCCTGTTGAAATCCAATGAACAAACACCACAGATCTCAAGTCTCAACTTCCCAAATCCAACAAACCTAAATTAAAAAGTAAAATAAATAACAACAACACAGAGGAAGAATTATTACATGATGAAATTGTAACCAGAACAGAGATCTTTTCCAATTAAGCACATGCACAAGAACTATCAGTATTTTACAAGTCCAATGACAATAGCCACAAAATCTTTTACACCAAGATCCATCTCAGATCAGATACAAACTATTATACTTTGTTTAGAAAAACAAGATCCAAAAGCAAGAGAACAAGAGATAAATGAAGAAGAAAACGAAAACTCACCAAGAAGAAGAACGGGTGGCGTTGCAATTAGTAAGGGAGGAGGAGAGGCGCTGCTAGAAATGGAGGAGGAGATGCGGAGAAGGCTGATGGCAAGAGGCTGAGAGAGAGGCGCTGCAACTAGAACCTTTTCTGCTGCGTTTCGATGCCTAGCAACTAGAAATGGAGGAGGAGAGGGCTGAGGGCGAGAGGCGGAGAGGGCGAGAGGCTGAGAGAGAGGGGCAATTAGAAAGATGCGCTGCAAGTCTGCACTCTGCAACTAGGGTTTATATTTATATAATATATATTTGGGTATTTAAGTAATTTAACTATATCAGAAAAAGAAAGCGGGCGGGTTCGGGTTCGGGTTGGGTATCACATTCCCCATCCCCGTCCCCGTCCCCGACTGTAAGATCGAAAACCCAATCCCGCCCCCGAACCCGTTCAACCGGGTTTTCAAAAATCGGGGACGGGTTGAGGCGATTCTGCGGGTTCGGGTTTGATTGCCATGCCTACTTTTAAAACCATTTGGAAGAGGTTCCATCCCGTGCTTGTGAGTTGGCAACGTTGCTTTTCCAAGAACAAGAGGTTGTTCTTTTGTCACATCCGCCTCTGTCATTGAGACCATAGATGCTTGCCCATTAAAAAACTCATTTTTATTCTCCTGCACATTAACCAATCCAAGATGAGCATGACTGAGGGGACAACTCGGTCCCACCATCTGCCCTTGCTGCAGATCAGATGCATCATCATCATCATGAAGTAGGATGCGTGATGTGTCAAGAGCAGTCCCATTCAAAGCTTGTTGAATTTCGTTAGCGGAGGCGCGTGAATCAGCTACCTTATGTTTTGCACAGTCCGCGACAGGTGCCTTCACAGAGGACGCATGCGGGCCCAAAGGAAGGACCTGAAAAAAGGTCTGCCATCGCAGCCAACTCCATGACTAATATTTAAATAAAGGCAACAAAAGCGTGTGAGGTTACTAGTAAAAAATGTTAGGTCTTATTACCCATGTGTGTTGTCTAAATATTAATGGCTTAGGAAGTTGCCATATACCATGTCATTAATTAAAGAGTAATGGATTTTTTTTGTACCCACCTTCCTCCATCACACCACTATAATTACCAAAACGGACAAAAATACTCTTCAAAAGATACAAAAAATGGTTTTACCATTCACAATTCACTGAATTCGGAAAATGTAAGTGGAAAAACGAGAGAAATCCGGATTTACTAATAAATCCGGGAAGAAATTCGGATTTACCTCATAAGTAGGTAAATCCGGTTCACAAAATACGAGCCGAATTTACCTACTATGAGGTAAATCTGGATTTCTTCCGGTTACGAAGAATCGGATTTCTCTCATTTTTTTACTTTTTTTATTCTTCGTTCCCAGTAGGCCCGGGAAGGCTCGGATGCGCTGACACTTCCTAGCCGAGGCTCGTCTAAGCCTAGAAGACGGCGGCGCCACGAAGACGCGCCTCTCCTCGGTGCCAGAGATACTAGTGGCTATGCAGACGATGACGGCGCCGCCTCGGCCAAAAGGGCCGACGTCTCCCACAAGCTCGACCGTAAGCAGGAATCTAGCTAGATATATTAGGAAAGCCCGAGAATCTCGCCTAAGATCTCGCTGCATTCATGTGTAATACTTATGACATTAATGACGCCTTGTAACATAAATATAAGCCCCTAAGGCCAATGGGAGGGACTGATGTTATTCTGATCATTCTCGACTCCTTACTCTATTCATCGTGTTTTTGCTATATCCTATTCCAGGGAATAGTTAGGAACATTGGCGCCCACCGTGGGGCCCAGGTAAAATTTTCCTACCCCACTTCAGACCGGAAAAGCCTACCCTAGCATGGTAGGGACCAAAGCTAACGGTGGTGCTTCCGCGAGCACCACAGATCCCAGAATATTTGAATTACTGGAAGCAGTAAGAGCACTTCACGAACATATCGCAGAGCAAGCTCGGAGGAATGAAGAGCATACTCTCCGCGCCCAGGCACTTGAGGCCAGGGAGGCCAGGCTCCATGAACAGCTGGTCGCCCTGCAGAACAACAGGACAGAGGTTGTCCGAGCACCTCTCGAGGCGTGCCCACCGCTCGAAGAAATCGGCGATGCTATTCACCCCGGTTTCGAGAGCCAGCCATCGGGACCTACGACGGAACGGGAGATCCTCAAAGCCATGTCGAAGCCTTTCAGACCCAGATGATGATCAGTGGTGGCAATGATGCCATTAGCTGCAAGATGTTCGCAAGAACACTAACTGATGTCGCCCTCAAGTGGTTCAAGGGATTGACTACCCGATCCATCGCCAATTTCGAGGACCTTGCGAGCCGCTTCGTCCAGTAGTTCTCCGCCAATAAGAAAAAGCTTATCCACCCTAGGGATCTCTTTGACCTCAGGCAGGGGCCGCTGGAGCCACTAAAGAAATACTTGGACCGCTTCAACAAAATAACAGTGCAGGTGGAGGACCCAGACGAGAAATTTTTCGTGACGGCTTTCATGAAAGGGCTCAGGATCGGAACCTTTAGCGAAGCGCTGTCCATCACTACTCCTAGGAACATGGACGTGGTCAGAGCAAGAGCAGACAAGCACATCGAAACCGAGGATACTGTTTGCCTCAAGGACGCTAGAGATGCGAGAGGATCCGGAGACCCCACTCGCCACACGGAGCGAGGAACCGTCGAACCCTTCCCGGCCTCGGCCACGAGATCGGGAGGAAGAGCACGAAACAAGAAGTCTCGCCCGAATCCGGATAACTCTTACACGCGCGCTCGAGAGCTCGGTGATGCGCCATTCCGAGCAGCGGACTTGCGAGGCGGAACCATCACTAGGTCGACCCCTTTTGTCGGCACCATGGGTAAGTATCCTGAAGCTTATTACAGGTTTCACAGGACAGAAGGTCATACCACCGACGACTGCTGGACCTTGAAGCAGCAGATTGAACAGCTCATCCAGCGAGGATTCTTAAAGAAGTTTGTACTCTCAGACGAACAAAAGAAGAGGCGAGCGGAAAGCCCTCAGAGAAGACAACCCCCCAAGAGGGGAGGACCAAGGAGGGAGTCCCAGCAGAAGGAGGGCCATGAGGTAGCAGACCGAGGGGTAGTCAATACCATATCAGGAGGGTTCTCTGGCGGAGGTCCCTCGTTCTCGGCCGGAAAGAAGTACGCCCGATCCATCATGTCGGTTTCCACAAGCACTGCCGAGGCTCCAAACCCGATCTATCCACCGATCTCTTTTGATATTGCAGCCTTTAACGGAGTTCAGCCCCATTCTGACGACCCGATTGTGATATATGACACTACCAGCGGATACAAAGTGGCCTGGGTACTCGTGGACGGTGGAAGCTCCGCCAATGTGATGTACTGGAAGTGTTTCAAAGACCTCAAGCTACCCGAAGAATTGCTGAAGGATTACCTAGGAACGCTCGTCGGTTTCACTGGCGAACACGTAGAAGTCCGAGGCTATTTGGACTTGAGAACAACCTTCGGCGAGGCAGAATCGGCCAAAACAGTGGTGCTCAGGTATATGGTCGTAAATGCAAAATCCTCTTATAACATAATTGTTGGCAGGCCCACCCTCAATGTGTTGATGGCTGCAATCTCTTACCCTCACCTCTGCCTCAAATACCCCTTGCCCAATGGGGAAGTCAGAACAGTGAGGGGCGATCAAGCAATGGCCCGCAGGTGTTACGCAGAAATTGCCAACATTAAGGCAGTTCAAAAAGAGCGAAAGGGGAAGAGCTCCCACTGCAGCTTCCTTGACCTGGACCCCAGAATGTATGACCCGGCGAGGAATGAAAACGCCACGCCAACAAAGCGACTTGAAGGAAGTTGTGATCGGTCCAATGCAAGACTAAAAGACAAAGATCGGCCACGAGGTGGCACCGAAATCGAGGACCGACTTGTCAAACTCCTTTCGGATAACGTCCACACATTCGCATGGTCCCCCGGGACATGCCGGTATCGATCCAAACTATGCATCCGCAGATTATCGCTAAACCCTCTGTTCGGCTGTGTCACGAGAAAAGAAAACGAGGGACCGGAAAAAGCGAGGCTATAAAAGAAAAGCAGACACAAGCTACTTTCGGCAGAGTTCATCCGAGAAGTGAAATACCCAACATGGTTGGCAAACCCTGTACTTGTCAAGAAATCCAATGGCAAGTGGAGGATGTGTGTCGACTATACAGACCTCAACAAGGCATGCCCGAAGGATGCCTACCCTCTACCTAGCATTGACGACCTTGTTGATGGGCGTCGGGTTTCAAGTGCGCGACTTCATGGATGCATACTCTGGCTATAACCAAATCAGGATGAGCCACACTGATGAAGAAAAGACCGCCTTCATGACCGGCCGTTCCAACTACTGCTACCAGGTAATCCCATTCGGTTTAAAGAATGCCGGCGCAACTTATCAGCGGTTGATGGACAGAATATTTGAAGAAGAGATCGGCCGCACTATTAAGGTATATGTCGACGACATGGTCGTGAAATTGACAACAGACCTAGATCACGTGACCAACTTGGAAAAAATATTCAAGCTACTAGAAAAATATGATCTCCGGCTCAACCCAGAAAAGTGCTCGTTTGGCGTTCAGGCGGAGGAGTTCCTGGGATATATCCTCTCCCACCGAGGCATCGAGGCTAACCCCTCTCGGTGTCGAGCGATCATTAGCGCCAGAAGCCCCTCCACAGCCAAAGAGGTGCAGGTCTTAGAAGGTCAAATAGGGGCACTCTCCCGGTTCCGAGGACGATCGGCAGACAAAGTGAAGCCATTTTTTCAGTTACTCAGAAAGAATACGAATTTCAGGTGGTCGGAAGAATGTGAACACACACTCCAGCAACTCAGACAGTACCTAGCGATACCCCCAATTCTCACAGCACCAAGACAAGGTATACCCCTACTACTATACCTGGCTGTTTCCAAAGATGCTTGTAGTGCGATCACAGTGCGGGGAATAAGAGGAAGCCAAGCGCCAATATACTATACTAGCGAGAATGTGGAGAGAGGCAGAACTAAGATACCAAAAGATTGAAAAGGCCGCCTACGCAGTAGTCGTCGTAGCAAGAAAGTTCAGGCAGTACTTCCAGAGCCAATTGGTTGTGGTAAGAACTGATTTGCCGATCCGCCAAGTCCTTGCGAAGCCAGACCTAGCCGGAGGAATGGTAGCATGGTCCATAGAGTCATCGAGTCGAAATAAAATACATGCCCAGAGGTCCCATCAAAGCGCAAGCCCTTGCAGATTTTGTTGCAGAACTAGTAGAAGCAGATCGTGAGATCACCCCAGTGGCCGACCCTTCTTGGACGCTCTCTGTAGATGGATCATCCAACATAAGGGGGAGCGGTGCAGGGATAACCCTTGAAGGTTCAGACATCATCCTCCTCGAATAATCTCTCAGGTTTAATTTTAAAGCTACAAACAACCAGGCGGAATATGAGGCACTCATCGCCGGTATGACACTTGCAGCTGACCTCGGCGTCAAGCACCTGAAGGTGCGAAGTGATTCTCTCCTCGTAACTGAACAGGTCACCAACGCCTTCAACACCAAAGATGAATTGCTCGGCAAATACTGCAGCAAGGGAGAACAATTGCAGCTACAGGAAAAGGAAATGAAAAAGTTGGAAAAGGCAGCCGCTAAATATGTCCTCATTGAAGCCGAACTATACAGAAGAGGATTCTCTAGACCCCTCCTCAAATGCCTAGCAGGTGAAAGAGCTGAAAGAGTCTTGGAAGAAATTCATGATGGAGTGTGCAGCAGCCACATAGGAGGACAAGCCCTCGCAGCTAAAACCCTTAGAGCCGGTTATTATTGGCCGAGCCTCAAAAAGGATGCCACAGAATATGTAAAGAAATGTGACAAGTGTCAGCGCCATGCCACCATCCCAAGAGCACAGCCTGCCAATCTTCAAGCAATGGTCTCCCCATGGTCGTTTGCTGTATGGGGAGTTGACATCCTTGGCCAATTCACCCCATCAGCATGACAGGTCAGATACTTGCTCGTGGCCATTGATTACTTTTCAAAGTGGATAGAGGCCGAGCCCATAACCACCATCTCGGCACAGAGGGTGAAGAAATTTTACTGGCAGAAGCTCATCTGTCGCTTCGGCATCCCAGCCACTATTGTAACGGACAACGGTACGGTTGCCTCGATTGATGGTTGAACTTTGCAATAAGTGGAACATCTATCAAGCATTCACCTCGGTCGAGCACCTCCAGACCAACGGGCAGGCCGAGGCTACAAACAAAATCATACTAAACGGCCTCAAGAAAAAACTTGATGAATCCAAAGGAGGCTGGGCTGAAGAACTTCCACTGGTGCTATGGTCATACAACACCACTCCACAGTCTTCCACTCATGAGACTCCCTTCCGATTGATATATGGCAGCGATGCCCTCATTCCCATAGAAGTACTGGAGCCCAGTCCGAGAAGAACTCTCATAAAGCAGCCCAAATGAAGCCGCCCTCAGGGCAAACCTTGACCTGGTTGATGAAGTAAGAGAGCTGGCGAAGGTGAAGGAACAGGCGGCAAAACAACGAGCTGCAAAGAAGTACAACTCAAAAGTGTTGCCGAGAACTTTCAAGGCAGGAGACCTAGTCCGCAGGCGATCAAACCGTGTTGGTGCCATAGGCAAACTGTCTGCAAACTGGGAAGGTCTGTTCAGGGTCAAAGAAGCCATCGGCCAAGGAGCTTTCAAGTTAGAAAAACTAGATGGGGGTAACATCCCGAGGTCCTGGAATGCCGCCAACCTCCGGTTCTACTATAGTTGAAATCAAGCTACAAGTCATCGGTTCTCATCGTCACTCATTATTCACTTCCTGTAACATTTGTATGAGCCAGTATAAAAGCCCCAAATGTATTCCATCTTCATTATGAATAAAGAGAACCGATTGTCAAAACAAACGAGCTTTACAAGTTATTTTCTCCAAACAAAGCAACTCGCTATTCTAATCTAAAGACTAAACAAGAGAGCGGCCACAATAACAAAGTCCGACGGGCAAGGACCGAGCAACGTCTCGATGTTGCCCTTGGGCAATGAAGACTAAAGTCCTGACAGGTGAGAGCGGGGCTGACGAGCCACGCACCACCCTTGGGCACACCAGTTCGGTCCGACGTGGACCTTCGTCTCACCGGAAACCGAAATGGAGTGTGCATCGCATAGGCTAAAGTAACTGCCGACAACGCCAACACGCTCGGTGCGGTGCAAGAGCTTTTCGAAGGTGTAGGCGATGCTAACGCGCTCGCCGACGGAGCCAACGTGCCCGGAACCGCCGAAAAGCCCATTAAACCCAAGTCCCGACAAGTGTAGACTGGCCTGAGAGCTAACATACAACCCTTGGGCACCAACAAGGTCGGTCGCAAAACCGGTGAAATAAGCCGAGGTAAAATAAAGACGCCGTGTTTAAAAAGCGCGAAAACAACCGGTAAAATAAACCGAAGTAATATAAGACGCTACGATTAAAAAGCACAAAAACAACCGGCGAAATTAGCCGAGGACGAGACAACAATCGAAGGAAAGCACAAGAAAATCAAACATAAACAAAGGCCTAATTGCCGAGCAATCCGAAACTCACAACAAAACAGAGGTAACTTAAGTTCATTACAAAAGAAAAACCTTGTCTTTGATTTGCAGGGAAATTAAAATTAGAGGATTTGCACATGGCCCTCACCATCGGCCAAGACTCGCCCAACTTCAGTATCACTCAACAGCTCATCAACTTTATCAAAGTTGAGGGAAGCGTCATCTGCTGCATCATCGGTGGCAACCGCACCCCTGGGCGTCCCTTCAGCAACCTCCTCATCCACAAGCTCACCATTCACCACAACCTTGTCAGGATCAAACCGACCGATGTCAACTTCAGGGAAAAGGGCCTTTAGTTTCTCCAACGCCCTGCCAAAGCCATTGTCAAAGTTTTCGGCAACCGAGGCCTTCACCTCGTCGATGGCTGCAACCAAGTCACCACCTACAAGCAAATTGGGGTACAACTCCCAAATCCCTTTAAGCACTCCGTTGTTGCTGGCAGCCTCAGCCTGCGCCGCCTCCAACTCCTGATTGGCCCTTTCTAGTGACTCCCCCAACTTCTTCTTGTCGGAAGTCAGATCAAACACCTTCCCCTCAAGACGGCGTTTCTCCATGTCCGACTTTCCCAACCTTACAAGCCTCCAACTCCTCTTTAGTCTTCTTCCAAGCTTCCTCCAGTCGACCATGCTCGGCGACAGTTTTGTTGAAAGCATCCTCAGCAAGATGAGCAAGCACCGAAGCATAGTGGCCATAAGTCTTCACTGCCACCAACGTCTTCCGAATCCCCAGGGTAGCCACCTTTTCAACATCGCCGGTACCAGCAACAGCGTTGAGCACATTGTTCAGAGGGTACCTGGAATCAAAGGTTGACCGAATAAGTTCATCAGCAGGACCGTCGGCCCTCTTCCGACACCTCAACATGTCCTTCCAAGCAATGTTGATGGCCCCCTCCCCACGCTGCGGCAGTCCAAGTTCAATGGCAGCACCAGTCCTCTGCCTCTTCGTAGCAGGAATCTCTGAAAAGGAAGGGGGACAGGAGCCACTCGTATCTTGAACAGCAACTGCATTCTCCGAGCTCAGCGGTACTTGTGAAATCTTGGCCGGACTCTTGACAACTGGGGAACCTTGACCAGAAGGAGTTGGCACTACCACAGGCGAAGAGGAGGACTCCAGGGGTATCCCTTGTTTCTTCTTCTGCCTCTCCCGGTACTTCTTATGCTCGGCAACACTAAGGGAGGACATCCCAAAGCCACCTGAAAAGAAGAGCATCCTCTGATCAAAAAAAAGGGAAAAGAAAATTACTTAAGTAGTCAATTAACGACTCAGCATCATCCACTAGGCCTAACAGCAGGGAGGATTTCAGCATACCCAAAGACTTAACCCAATTGTCTAACTGATCCACCTCTACCTTCTCAACCGAGCTCAAGGCCCTCCTCTCAACAGAAAACTTATCCCTCAGATTCCTTGTACAACTCAAAGGGAACCGCTCGTCACCAGCCTCGTCAACCAGCAACAAGGGACACTTCGGTCCCGGAGACAAACAGAACCAATAATGCTTAAAGCAGAACTTATAACTACTTTTGTACAAAGCCATAAAAGGGCGACACTGGTGATTACATAAAGATACCCACCGCATCGGGTCCTTTACCGACGAGCGGAAGAAATACAAAAACTTACAGGCTGAGACTTCCTCCCCAAGGCATTCACAAAGGACCTCGAACGCTCTCATATGGGCCCACCCATTGGGGTGGAGTTGTGTTGGAGCCACATTGAGCATCTTCAATATCTGACAGTAAAAGGCAAGGAAAGGCACCCGAACTCCCAAGTGCTCGAACCAAGTCTGGTAGGCGTAAGTATATACATCACAACCAGAACACACTCGTTCGAAACGGCCTCCTCCAAAGAAACCAGGCTGGCAGTGGCCGAGCCCTCGTCCGAAGGGTAGCATAGCATCTGCCGAACACTAGCAAGGGAAGCCTCAGTTCGAAGCTCTGAATACGAGTCGAGCACCTCTTGATCCACCCAGGAAAACTTATCGTTCCCAGGTTGTCTGCCGCCAGAACCCCCTTCTTCGGCCATAACAGATGGGTCAGCCGATCCTGTGGAATTAGAAGGGGAACCACTGTAAAGCTCGTCTATTTCTCTCACCACACGACGGTAGTTGTGCAGCAAACAATAGTCGCATTTAACAGTGGTAGCACAATTGGGGTTGGGACACCGATACTCAGAGGTTACCTCCCCCTCACTATCACTACTTATTTCAACTATGGAAACCATTTCTATTTTTGCAGGAACGACGAATGTAACAAATACGAACCCAAGAGGCAAGCAAAAAACTACCAAAAGCAGCAAGCGGTACGCATAAAATAGAATGCAAAAGAATAAGACGAGAGGCCGCGTACCTGAAGAGAGAAACACGGAGAATCACGAACACCACCAGGAGGGAGACAAAGCCAAAGGCAGGAGAGCAAAGGCAAAGAAAAGACATGAGTGGGAAACGATAGCAGGAATGGAGGAGAATGAAACAAAAAAGCCAAACGAAGGGGCATGAAGCTATAAGACCTTTTTAGAATGAAAACGATCCAACGGTGCAGACCCCACCAGGGAAATCAACGACGGAGATTCAAAGCGGTTCAAATTCCGGGTAGTAGGGGCGTGGCACGTGTCACACACCCAATGGAGCATTTAAAAAGCGTAACGGTTCCCAAGGACGTCATAATGACGCCTCCCGACAAAATCAAATCAATCAAACGCCGCGTCACATCACGTCAATCAAGAAGACCTCAGCCACGAAGTCATCGGCCAGGAGGGAAGTCGGAGGGGCCGTGATGTCTTCGGCTAAGAAAGAAGTCGGAGGAAAAGGAAAATACGATCGGTCGCGTGACGAAATAGAAAAGCTAGATCAACGGAAACAATAATAAAATGGAAGGTTTTTATTACTATTAAACTTGTCGTGCTACATTTCAATACATTACAACGAAATACAAATTTGAAATCATTACAAAAGAATAAGCTACTAATGCGCGCCCGGTTGTAATGACCGAGGACTTCTTGGATGCCTTGTTGCAGGTACCGCCGAACCTGAAGTGTCTTCTGATGAGCTTCCTGGCCTGGTTGCCACATCCCCCAGATGAAGTGGAAAAACTTCAAGCTTCCATTAGGAGGACCACTCCCCTCTTCGAGCCGAAAGCAACACCAAAGCCAACTCGAGGATTGCCGGCCAATTACGGCGGAACCCCACGTCGAGCGGCTGAGGTGTCACCTTCTGCGCTCGGCCGACGAGATTTCCTAGCCGACCGTTTCTTGGGCCTTCTGAACAAACCCAGCACTCGAAGATAAATCGCCTGCAAAAGAGAAGAGCCAGAGTTCACAAAGATCAATAACCCGCACTTTGAACCTCTTGACAACCTCCACATGCCAGCGGCAGATGGGGTTGTTCAAAAGGCTCAAAGGAGGGGACACAATCTCACAATAAGGTGGGACGCATAAGAAAGCCATGAACAACCAAGGAAGCAAAGCAAGGAAAAACCCCTATTTATACAAGGGAAGAACAAAAACTCCTACGGGTTACGTTTACGATGTAACAGAAATCCATGCAAGTCAAAACTGACCAAGTCAAGGAAAATCACAAAAACCCGCGCAGGACCAAAACCCGAGACGTTAAAAACAAGGACAGACAGATAACTTCAAGACACTCCGAATGAGGGACTAAGAGCGCCGAAGAAAAACCAAAGCACCTTGGAGCGCCTTCGCACAGAGTGCTCACCGCTCGAGGGACTGTGTTCCCAGCCGACCGCCCAGGAAGGCTCGGATGCGCGACACTTCTTAGCCGACTCGTCTGAGCCAAGGTGCTGAAGACTGACGCACGAAGACCGCCTCTCCCTCAGCGCCGAGATACTAGTCGGCTATGCAGGACGAGCGACCGCCTCTCGGCCAAAAGGGCTGATGTAACACCCCAAATAATTTAATTAAGAAATTGATTAAATTGTTTAGGTGTTGCACTAATTTTTAATTATATTAAATTATAATATGGTGTTTATAATTTAGTATTTTATTTTAATTGAAGGGAGTGGTGGAAGAAATGGGCCAGGGGTGTAAAAAGGGCCCAAGGTGCACTTGGCCCAATACTTATATACCCAAATTAGGTATCCAAAGCTCATTGTGAGTAGCAAACGAAAAAGAAAAGAAAGGAGAAGAGAGGGAGCAGTGCGCCGTGGGAGAGAGGAGAGAAAGAGAAGGATTTCGTGACTTGAAGCTCGGATTGTTGCGGTGGTTTTGTTCGTGACTCGATTCCGGTGCTTTTCTACGGTTTAATTTGAGGTAAGGGGAGTCTCACTCTATAATAGAGGAGATAATGGGTATTATATGTGTCATAGGGGCTGTTTTGATGTTAATTGATGATTGCATGTTGAATTGATTCTTGAATTTGATGAAATTGTTGGTAAAAATTGATTTAGGTGTGAGTTAGGGTTTTGTAATATATGATTTGGTGATTTTGATGTTAATTGATGATTTGAATATGCAATTGGTTGTTTGATTATGCAATTAGGAGTGTTAGAAGGATTATTGGGTGAATTGGTTTGGAAGAGTTTGGAAAAATTGGGGTTTTAGTGTTTGGGGCGCCAAAATGCTAGGATTACAGCGCCTGTGTGCTTATTCTCACAGTGAAATTTGGAGTTTGTGCGGGAATGCTCGCTGTGGCGCCACATTCTTTGGGAAAATGGCGCCACTGTACCTTTATTCATGTCTTTGGAAAATGTTTTGTGCGAGGTTGTTTCGCCGCGAGGCGCCAAATTCTTTGGGAAAATGGCGCCCGTGCCTTGCTTGTGTGTTGGAGTGCGTGTGTGCGATGTGAGGCGCCAAATGCTGCCCGTGGTGCCAGAATGGCGCTGTGTCAGCTATGCTTGATGTCTGGGTGAGTGAGTTCTTTGCTGGGCGCGAGAATGTGGGTATTTTGGAGCCGGGAGTGAAACTTGCATTTCTAAACATATTTCCTCGTGCCAACTTTTGTATTCACCGCCAACTTTCAATTTTAAACATTTTGGCTCGAGTGGTTTTCGATTGCAAGTGTATTTTTGAAAATGTTCGGTAGAGGCTCGTTTTGGGTGTGTTTTGGAGCCGGTGAGTGCAACTTGTATTTCTAAGCACATTTCCTCGTGCCAACTTTTGTATTCACCGCCAACTTTCAATTTTAAACATTTTGGCTCGAGTGGTTTACGAGTTCAAGTGTATTTTTGAAAATGTCCCGGTAGGGCCTCGTTTTATGTGTGTTTTGGAGCAGGGAGTGAAACTTACTTTTCTAGGCATATTTCATCTGTGCCAAATTTTGTGTTTACTGCCCAAATTCATTTTTAAACATTTTGGCTCGGGTGGTTTTTGATTTGAAAGTGTTGGGTGAGTGGGTCAACGGGGCGCCAACTTGTCTTTGCTGTGTCTTAGTTTGTGTGCAAAGCGTGTGCGAGTTTGTGTCTAGGTCTGTGTTGCCCGGGCGCCAGATTGCTAGGAAAGTGGCGCCAGTGGTGTATTGCCACGGGCGCCAAAATCTTTGAGTTTACGCGCGCTAGTCTTTGTGTTGCACTGGGCGCGAGAATGAATGTGGGAAAATGGCGCTGGTCTTTGCCAAGTGCCTAAGAGGGTCTTTGTTTTGGTCCCTAGGTGACAGTTTGGTCCCTAGATGATTGTTTTGGTCTAAGTGGTGGTTTAGGTCCCTGAGTGAGGTTGAGTGCCCTAGGGGAATAGTCAGGTGGGACATAATGGTGTTGAGGGTTCATAATGAGGTGATTGAGCATGCCATGGGGGCATGGGCGGTGGAGCCAAGCCGGGAGGGCTATAAAATGAGATTGACGCTGAGGTAAGAGTAATGGGTGTATTGAATTGTTTGAAATGATGTTTGTGATGTGCATGGAGTCTCATGCATACATTGGTCATGATCGTAGAGTTTATAATATGATGTGTGAAGCTGAGGCGCAGGGGGCCTTATAAAATGATTGTGAAGCTCCGAGGCGGCCGGGGCCTTATAAAGTGATTGTGAAGTTTGAGGCGTAGGTGGGCCAATGGTACCACATGCATACCAACATTGCATACATTCCCATTAGTGCATGAATGTTGTTGGTGATGTTTGGCGTGTTTGAGTGTCTTTGTAAACTATGCCGATATATTGCTTATTATCACTTTTATTATATAGTTCGAGACTCACCCTTTTCATTTGTTATTTACCACGGTAGTCGGGAGTGAGGGCTTTCTACCTTCACTACTCCCGAGTCGATGCTGCTCTCGATCACGTAGCACCTAGGGGTGGGGTTTAGGCTGTTGTTGCTTGTTTTGCTCCTTGTTGAGCCTTATGTATTTGTTTGATATTGCTAGATTATCTTTGTTGAGATAATGATTGTTTTCCATTGCATTATGTGAAACTAAAATTCTATGAGTTATCTTACGGTGTTACGTATTTGGTTTTGGTTTAAGAGAAAGAGTTGTGACGCTCCATTTCATTGAGTATTACTTTATGTTATACTATTAGTGTCTTTGAATGACTATGGCTAAAGCGTAGTTCGCCACTAAGGCTAGATTTTCTTTATTTTTGGTGTATTTACAAGGGCATCATCGAGAGCCTTGCAAAAGTGGCGATGCACATTGCAAGTAGTATCGATTACAGAGTAATCCCATAGTCGGCCAGATCCACTATTTTATAACACACTAAACTAGAAAATGATCGAGAAAAGATTTTTGTACACTCGATTTTTGATTTAAATTAGGGTAGAAATGGGGTGTTACATTAGTGGTATCGAGCAAAAGTTTGGTCTGTCAGGCCAAGTGTGTCGATCTGTCATAGTGTGTATGACAACTAGGTGACTTAAAGTAATTACGAGGCGGTTGTTTATCTTTGCAGTGTTAGGTTGATATGGCCGGAAGGATCGATCTTCGCTCTTCTTGAGGCCTTGCAGCTATAGCGCAGATGTGGGTACCCAGCGGAATAATGAGACCCGCACCGGCAACGCGTTCGAGAGAGAACCCCTACCTTGAGGGGAGGTACAACCCGGATGGTGCCTTGACTTGGTGAAGGAGATTGAGAGGATCTTGGGGTGATTGGGTCGTGACCGATGAGCGAGAAAGTCAGTCACAGTACTCATACATTATCCGAAGAGGGTGATGGTGGGCTAGAGACCGGTGAGAGATTGGGTGCGCGGCACGGAAGAGATCACTTGGCCGTGTTCAAGAAGAATTCTTGAGAAAGTATTTCCGGAGGACGTGAGAGGTAAGAAAGAGTGGAATTCCTTGGGCGAGGCGGGAGTATGGTCGCATCGAATATCTTTGCCAAGTTCACGGAGTTGGCCAAGTTCTATCCCCACTATCTTTGAGGTTGAAATTTGAATTCTCAAAGTGCATTAAGTTTGAGAATGGGTGAAGGCGATATCAAGCGGTGTGGGGTATCGAGAAAATTAGAGTATTCACGATCCGGTAGATTCTTTGCAGGATATATGAGGAAGGCAGCAATGCCCGCTCTAGGGTCATGAGAGACCGAGGGGGAAATTTCATCACGGAGGTAAGCCTTATGAGAAGTCTGGCGACAAAGGGAAGCAAAGGTATTCGGGTGGTAACAGTACAATGGTGGAAAGCAGTCTTTGAGGGTAGGAGGCACCATGAGGCAAGAGGCCAAGTGGGAGCGCCCATCCGACATTGTGTGTTTCAAGTGTGACAAGCCCAGTCACAAGAGTTTTGGTGTAAGATGGAAGTGCAGAGATGTTTTAGGTGTGGAAAGAGTGGTCACATGGCATGCAGGTGTGATCGCAAGGAAACTGTATGTTTCAAGCTGTGGTGAAAAGTGGTCACATTAGCTTCAAGTGTCCCAAGCCTAAGAAGGAAAGATCTTGGGAGGTGTTTGCATTGGCGAGTTCGGAGGACCTAATGATATCCGAGGTACATGTTTCATCTCTCTGGTACTCCTTTAGTTGCTATTGTTGACACGGGTGCTACGCACTCTTTTATTGCATCTGTTTGTCTTTGAAAAGTTAAATTTAGTAATGTCTACTATGGAGAGAGGATGGTTATCGACACTCCCGGCTAAAGTCCCGTGCTACTTCTACGATGTGTGCTAGGTGTCCTCTGTCGGTCTTGGCGAGAGATTTTTACAGTTGATCGATTTGTTTGCCTTTGGGTGGGTTAGATGTGATTAGGCATGGATTGGTTAGTAGATAACCACGTGCACATCAAGCTGATACGATAAGTCTATTAGTTTTCTCCTTCACGAAGAGGAAGAGTGCGCTCTATTGTCTGTCTCACGAGCAATTGCGCAGAGTAATGAAAGAGGGTGGTCGGTTGTTTGCTTTGATTGCGTCCATGTCTCACGAGAAGCAGATTTTGTGATTGATGGGTTCTGGTGGTGTGTGAGTTCACTGAAGTGTTTTAGGATGAGATTCCTAGTGTGCCCCCAGAGAGGGAAGTGGAGTTCGGGATTGAACTTGTGCACAGTACTAGGCACGTGTACATGGCACCGTCTCGGATGTCGGACACGAGTTGGTTGAATTGAAGAAGCGATTAGAGGAGCTTCTTGAGAAGAAGTTTGTGAGGCCTAGTGTATCACCATGGGGAGCTCGGTCTTGTTGGTAAAGAAGAAGGATGGGAGGCGCGCGTGCGTGCGTGGACTACGGACAATTGAATAAGGTGACTATCAAGAATAAGTATCCTCTCCCGAGGATAGATGATCTAATGGATCGGTGGTGGGTGCTAAAGTGTTTAGCAAGATTGACTTGAGGTCGGGTATCACCAGTTAAGGTGAAGGATGAGGATATCGTAAAGGCGACGTGAGAACAAGGTATGGGCATTATGAGTACTCTGTAATGCCGTTTGGTGTCCACAAATGCACGGGGTGTTTATGGAGTACATGAACCGAATTTTCCATAACTATCCTGGATCGGTTTGTGGTGGTCTTCATTGATGATATTTTGGTGTACTCAAAATCGAGGAAGAGCATGCGAGCACTTGAGGTTGGTGCTAGAGGTCTTGAAAGAGAGGAAGTTGTATGCGAGTTGTCAAAGTGTGAGTTCGGTTGCATGAGGTGAGCTTCTTGGGTCATATTATTTCGGGTGATGGTATAGGTGTGGATCCGGCCAAGGTAGATGCGATGTTACGTTGGGAGAGCCCAAAGTCTGCGGACCGAGATCGGGAGTTTCTTGGGGTTGTTTGGTTATTACAGGAGGTTCATTGAAGGGTTCTCTAAGCTAGCCCTTCCATTGACTCGCTTTGACTTTGTAAAGGAAAGGCATTTGTGTGGGATGCAAAGTGTGAAGAGAGCTTCCAAGAGCTAAAGAGAAGGTTGACCACGTCCCGGTGTTAGTGTTGCTGTGCGGAGCAAACCATTTGTTGTGTCTTGTGATGCTTCCAAGATGGGTTTGGGAGGTGTTTTGATGCGAGGATGGGAAGGTGGTTGCTTATGCGTCCCGACGAGTTGAGGACCCATGAGAAGAACTACCCTACCCATGACTTAGAGTTGGGCTGCGATTGTGTTTGTGTTGAAAATCTGGAGACACTATCTCTATGGTACTAGATTCGAAGTGTTCGGTGACCACAAGAGTCCAAGTACTTGTTTGACGAGAAGGAGTGAATATGAGACAGGCGTTGGTTAGAAATTTGTTGAAGGACTATGATTTCGGCTTGAACTATCACCCCGGCAAAGCTAATGTCGTGGTCGATGCTTTGAGTCGGAAGACTTTGCATATGTCGGCTATGATGGTGAGGAGTTGGAATTGATTGAGCAATTCCGTGACTTGAGTTTAGTGCGTGAGGTGACACCTCGGAGTGTCGATTGGGGATGTTGAGGATTGGGAGCGACTTCTTGGTTAGTATCGAGACGCCCGGAAGTTAGATGTGAAGTTGGTAGATTTGTTGGTTCTTTGGTGAGCAAGTGCGATGGGGATTACAGTTGGATTCCCGTGGTGTGTTGAGGTTCGGGACGAGAATCTGTGTTCCGGATGATCTTTGAGTTGAAGAAGATGATACTTGAGGAGAGTCATAGGAGTAAGTTGAGCATTCATCCAGTGCCACTAAGATGTACCATGATCCGAAGAAACTATTTTGGTGGCTGGTATGAAGAGAGATGTTCTTGCTTGATTTGTATATGCATGTTTGACTTGCGGAAGTCAAAGATTGAGCACCCGAAGAAGCTGCGGGGTTGATGCAACCTTTGGAGATTCCGGAATGGAAGTGGGGACGACATTTCCATGGACTTTGTGGTTGGGTTGCCAAACACTGTGAGAGGGTCTGACACTATTTGGGTGATTGTAGATAGGTTGACCAAGTCTGCTCACTTTATTCCTATCAACATCACCTTTCCTGTGCCAAAGTTGGCTAGGATTTACATTCAGATAATTGTGAAGCTTCACGGGGTTCCGAAGAGTATTGTGTCGGATAGAGACCCGCGGTTTACATCCGAGTTTTGGAGTAGCTTGCAGGAGGCTTTGGGGTCTAGGCTGAGGTTGAGTTCAGCTTATCATCCTCAGACTGATGGTCAGACAGAGAGGACCATCCAGTCTTTGGAAGATCTTTTGAGAGCTTGCGTGCTAGAGCAGGGAGGTGCGTGGGATACACATCTTCCATTGATTGAGTTCACGTATAATAACAGCTATCATTCGAGCATCGGGATGGCCCCTTTTGAGGCATTGTATGGGCGGAGGTGCAGGACTCCTTTGTGTTGGCATGAGTCCGGGGAAGGTGTTGTCCTTGGACCAGAGTTGGTTAGGAGACTCACGAGAAGGTGAAAATGATCGGAGAGAAGATGAAAGAGTCTGAGTCGGCGAGAAAAGTTATCATGATAAGAGGAGGAAGGACTTGGAGTTTCAGTGGTGAGCATATGTTCTTGAGGTCACGCCTATGGTGGTGTTGGGCGTGCTCACGAAGGCAAAGAAGTTAACTCAAGGTTTATTGGACCGTACCAAATCACCGAGAGGGTTGGAAAGGTTGCTTATAGGGTGGCCTTGCCACCCGATCTTTCGAACTTGCACGATGTCTTCCACGTGTCACACGGCCGGAGTACATTCGGACCGTCTCATGTGATTCACATGGATGATGTGGAGGAGTGCGTGAGAACCTCCTTTGTGGAGACTATGCCGGTGAGGATTGAGGATAGAGAAGTGAAGGTGTTGAGAGGAAAGACATTGCCTTGGTCAAGGTAGTGTGGTTGGGAGGCTATTTGGCGAGAGTATGACTTGGGAGCTGGAAAGCAAGATGCGGGAGTCCTATCGAGTTATTTGACTCAGCACGAATTTCGAGGACGAAATCTCCTAAGTGGGGAGAGTTGTAACACCCCAAATAATTTAATTAAGAAATTGATTAAATTGTTTAGGTGTTGCACTAATTTTAATTATATTAAATTATAATATGGTGTTTATAATTTAGTATTTTATTTTAATTGAAGGAGTGGTGGAAGAAATGGGCGGGGGTGTAAAAGGGCCCAAGGTGCACTTGGCCCAATACTTATATACCCAAATTAGGTATCCAAAGCTCATTGTGAGTAGCAAAGCGAAAAAGAAAAGAAAGGAGAGAGAGAGAGAGCAAGCGGTCTTGTAGTGGGAGAGAGGAGAGAAAGAGAAGGATTTCGTGACTTGAAGCTCGGATTATTGCGGTGGTTTTGTTCGTGACTCGATTAGGTGCTTTTCTACGGTTTAATTTGAGGTAAGGGAGTCTCACTCTATAATAGAGGAGATAATGGGTATTATATGTGTCATAGGAAATTTGTTTTGATGTTAATTGATGATTGCATGTTGAATTGATTCTTGAATTTGATGAAATTGTTGGTAAAAATTGATTTAGGTGTGAGTTAGGGTTTTGTAATATATGATTTGGTGATTTTGATGTTAATTGATGATTTGAATATGCAATTGGTTGTTTGATTATGCAATTAGGAGTGTTAGAAGGATTATTGGGTGAATTGGTTTGGAAGAGTTTGGAAAAATTGGGGTTTTAGTGTTTGGGGCGCCAAAATGCTAGGATACAGCGCCTGTGTCTGTTCACAGTGAAATTTGGAGTTTGTGCAGAATGCTACGCCCGGCGCCACATTCTTTGGGAAAATGGCGCCACAATACCTTGTTCATGTCTTTGGAAAATGTTTTGTGCGAGGGTTGTTACGCCGGGCGCCAAATTCTTTGGGAAAATGGCGCCCGCGGCATGCGCTTGTTTGTGTGTTGGAGTGCGTGTGTGCGGTGTGGGCGCCAAATGCGCCCTGTGGTGCCCGAGAATGGCGCTGTGTCACTATGCTTGATGTCCAGGTGAGTGAGTTCTTTGCTGGCGCGAGAATGTGGGTATTTTGGAGCCCGGGAGTGAAACTTGCATTTCTAAACATATTTCCTCGTGCCAACTTTTGTATTCACTGCCAACTTTCAATTTTAAACATTTTGGCTCGAGTGGTTTTACGATTGCAAGTGTATTTTTGAAAATGTTAGGTAGGGCTCGTTTTGGGTGTGTTTTGGAGCCGGTGAGTGCAACTTGTATTTCTAAGCACATTTCCTCGTGCAACTTTTGTATTCACTGCCAACTTTCAATTTTAAACATTTTGGCTCGAGTGGTTTTCGAGTTCAAGTGTATTTTTGAAAATGTCCCGGTAGGGCTCGTTTTATGTGTGTTTTGGAGCCCGGGAGTGAAACTTACTTTTCTAGGCATATTTCATCGTACAAATTTTGTGTTTACTCGCCCAAATTCATTTTTAAACATTTTGGCTCGGGTGGTTTTGATTTGAAAGTGTTGGGTGAGCTGGGTCAACAGGGGCGCTAACCGTGTCTTTGCTGTGTCTTAGTTTGTGTCTCAAAGCGTATGCGAGTTTGTGTCTAGGTCTGTGTTGTTGTGGGGCGCCAGATTGCTAGGAAAGTGGCGCCCGGTGGTCAGTATTGCCACGGGCGCCAAAATCTTGAGTTTCTGGCGCTAGTCTTTGTGTTGCACGGGCGCGCGCTGAATGTGGGGAAAATGGCGCTG
The DNA here is from genome assembly GCA_020916435.1 of Oxytropis ochrocephala. Taxonomy (NCBI): domain Eukaryota; kingdom Viridiplantae; phylum Streptophyta; class Magnoliopsida; order Fabales; family Fabaceae; genus Oxytropis; species Oxytropis ochrocephala. The sequence continues at coordinate 56,720,460 of CM037088.1, forward strand.
AGTGCCGCCAAGTGCCTAAGAGGGTCTTTGTTTTGGTCCCTAGGTGAGTGATTTGGTCCCTAGATGATTGTTTTGGTCCTAAGTGGTGGTTTAGGTCCACGAGTGAGGTTGAGTGCCCTAGAGGGAATAGTCAGGTGGGACATAATGGTGTTGAGGGTTCATAATGAGGTGATTGAGCATGCCATGGGGCATGGGCGGTGGAGCCAAGCCGGAGGGCTATAAAATGAGATTGTGGCTGAGGTAAGAGTAATGGGTGTATTGAATTGTTTGAAATGATGTTTGTGATGTGCATGGAGTCTCATGCATACATTGGGCTATGATCGTAGAGTTTATAATATGATGTGTGAAGTTCGAGAGGCGTGGGGGCCTTATAAAATGATTGTGAAGCTTCGAGGCGGCGGGGGCCTTATAAAGTGATTGTGAAGCTCTGAGGCGGCGGTGGGCCAATGGTACCACATGCATACCAACATTGCATACATTCCCATTAGTGCATGAATGTTGTTGGTGATGTTTGGCGTGTTTGAGTGTCTTTGTAAACTATCTTTGATATATTGCTTATTATCACTTTTATTATATAGTTCGAGACTCACCCTTTCTGTTGTTATTTACCACGGGTAGTCGGGAGTGAGGGCTTTCTACCTTCACTACTCCCGAGTCGATGCCGCTCGACACGTAGCACCAGGGGTCGGGGTTTAGGATCGTTGTTGCTTGTTTTGCTCCTTGTTGAGCCTTATGTATTTGTTTGATATTGCTAGATTATCTTTGTTGAGATAATGATTGTTTTCATTGCATTATGTGAAACTAAAATTCTATGAGTTATCTTACGGTGTTACGTATTTGGTTTTTGGTTTAAGAGAAAGAGTTGTGGACGCTCCATTTCATTGAGTATTACTTTATGTTATACTATTAGTGTCTTTGAATGACTATGGCTAAAGCGTGGTTCGCCACTAAGGCTAGATTTTCTTTATTTGGTGTATTTACAAGGGCATCGAGAGCCTTGCAAAAGTGGCGATGCACATTGCAAGTAGTATCGATTACCGAGTAATCCCATAGTCACCAGTCCACTATTTTATAACACACTAAACTAGAAAATGATCAGAAAAGATTTTTGTACACTCTGATTTTTGATTTAAATTGCCGGGTAGAAATGGGGTGTTACAGCTGACGTCTCCCACAAGCTCGACCGTAAGCAGGAATCTAGCTAGATATATTAGGAAAGCCCGAGAATCTCGCCTAAGATCTCGCTGCATTCATGTGTAATACTTATGAGCATTAATGACACCTTGTAATATAAATATAAGCCCCTGAGGCCAATGAGAGGGACTGATGTTATTCTGATCATTCTCGACTCCTTACTCTATTCATCGTGTTCTTGCTATATCCTATTGTTTGCTGGTGTTTTTAGCAAACAATCACTAGTTTTCAATATCGAGACTGTGAGATCAAACTAGAAAATCTCTTTGACGATTGCCATTGAGTTTTGTGTTTTTCACGTACGTAAGAACAGTAAATAGTAGAGAGAAACGGATTGAAAGCAAAATAAAAGCAGTAAATGCAACGAAATGCAACGAAGGTAAAAAGAAAGTAAAACTTTGCATTAAATGAAGAAAGGAAAATGGTTCACCAACACGTACAAAGTATCTGTTTCACTCGTGTTTCGCTTTGGCTTGGAAGTTGAGTTTCTCAGAGTTCTTGTAAAATGTGGTGACCTTGATTCTCTATTACAAAAGAGTATTTATACTCATAGGACATGATCGTGGGGGAAGGAGCAACTGCCTCCTAAAACTACGGGAGAGTAACCGCCCACTAACTGCTGCTCTGCACATTTCGACTAACTCGTTGTCAACCGCTTGACGAAGTGTTGAGCCCAGCTCTGTCGAAGTGTTGGGTCTTCTCTTGTCGAAGTGTTGGGTCTTCTCTTGTTGAAGGTTTCTTGCATTACTTGCTTCATAGCTTTGAGAGCTAAGCTTGTCGAAGCTTACTTGCGCTCCTTGCACTCGTATACCTTTCCTGTCGAATTCATGGTGCATTGACTTGAATATTGACCTATGGCCCACAGAACAATATTAAATGTGAAGTCAACCCCATTTAAAGCTTCATTTAATGTCTTCATCGAAATTACGAGGTAACAGATTGCCCCCAAAAATGCTTTTCGATGAAATAAGGAAAGGAGTTAAGAAAAGGCATTTTTGAATATCGTGCAATGGTCACTTTTACCGCCTTCGCGACTTCAACAGTGGTGGTCGAAAAGGCGGTCATCATTACTTGCGTGATAAAACGAACCGTTTCATTGGCACACGTCGCATAGTTGGTGGGCCATCACGTCTCCCAAACGCGTCAGAAGCGTGCGAGTTATGGCGAGCGTGCCAATAGCTGTTACTTCCAAACATATATAAACGGCCATAACCCTTCAAATTCCTCTTTACTCAGTTTGAAACCTTGTGAAGTCTTTCTGCGTTCTTCATCTCTGCGTTTTGCGAAAAACCTCAAATTTGCCAAAGTTTCAAACTTTTCGTACTTTTCCTTTAATCTACACCCGATTCCAACTCGCATTCACTTTCTCTTACTTATGGCTTCATCGTCTGTTTGTAGTGATGCAACACGAGAGTTCAAAGAGGAATGACGAACCCGTAAACGCTCAAACCCTAGATGGCTTCGTTGATGAACGACATCAACGACGAGCGATCTACCCAACTGCGCGCACTCGGTACTAATCCCTTCTCATCGAGGTTTATACCCACGCTTACTTGGGTCCTCTCGCCCGATATTTTCTTTGGAAAAATACCGAAGTTTACGAGATTTTCCCTAGCCACGTTCGCTTCAACCTAGAATCTTTCTTTGAGACCCCTTTTCACTTAGAGTTTCGACTAACCCTTCTAGGGTTTTTAGAGTCTGCTCTAGGCTCGACCAACAAAACTACATAGGCGGCTTGACAAAGTAGAAGCTAAAAAGCCAAAATCTGGAAAAAGCAGGCATCTTCGACCTTATCCAACTGTCTCAGGTATGGGCCCAAATATGATAGCACCCTACTTTTGGCTGCTATGCAGTTCTGGGACTGTGCTACTCATAGCCTCCACCTGAAATGTGGCATGCTATCTCCCACTCTGCTAGATGTGGCTGCCATTACAGGTCTGAAACCCTTAGGAGAGACCTTTGATCCCACACGTCCTGACTATGCTTACGATTTCAAGTTCAGCAATGCCACCTTTGCTCCTTACATTGGTGAGCACCATGGAAGCGACAACCGAGGAAGTGTCTGCTGTAGAACATGTAGCCTTTCTAACTCTGTGGTTATCTATCTTCGTTTTCTGTACACGCTCCCTCCAAGTTTCCAGAACTTACATCCCCCTAGCATGTCAACTCCATGAACGAGAAGACATCAATCTTGCCAAGTTGATTCTAGGCTCTCTCCACCAGCAACTTGATAATGCTGTTATAGAGTTGAAAGAGAATGAACCGGCCACCAAGTTTTTGGCCTCTGGCCCACTATGGTTGTTACAACTGTGGCTGTTAGCCACTTTTGAGTCTCGACTAAACTTGTATATCCCCAAGTCTGCTCGACTAACAGTAGAGACTAGTAGGACTGAAGGGATTCGATTAGCGCAGTTTAGGCCTAAGCAAGCGACCACTTTCTGTAGAAGAATCTTTTCTAGTCTATTTGAAATCTTCTTGAAATGTGCCACTTTTACTGCATTCTATGGCTCCCTTTGTCCGGAGAGGTCTTGTGGTCCAACATGGTTTAAACAACCGTTTCCTCCCCTTCATCGAACCTCTTGAGGAAGTTAACCAAATTTGGCAAGCTTACTCTCTCCTTCTATCCTCTCCACTGTGCTCACTCCCGACAAAACAAAAAATAGTTTGGGAATTACTAGATATTTCCCAAGTTATTTTGCTGTGCGATTTGGGCTTTGTCAAATTCGACCTGCACCAGTGTGCTTTCATAGGCGAGAATTTACAAGTCCAGAATCAGAGGTAGCCTACAAACAAGCCTTCAAGAAATTTCATTACAAAGCTTTGAATTTTGAACCTCTCAAATTCAATCCAAGGTTTTCATGCTTCGAGAAATTTCATGAATGGTGGGTAGTTATTACACCAATCTTCTTTGGGAAACCATTGACACTTTTCTTTGAAAACATTGTGAAGAAATTGGTATGACTTTTTCCTTGAACAACAACGGTAAACACTTTTCTACACTCAAAGCTTTCTAAGTCTTAACCACTTATAATTTGGCTTCATTTCCATTTGCTTACCAATGTTTTCGACATTTTTAGAAAAACCTGCAACAAAGTTGAAGGTCAACGTAGGCAAGGCTACCACATCAAAACCTCCTCCCCAAGTCATGAAGAAAGTGGCAAAGAAATCCCATTCGGACAACACTCCAAAAAGGTATGGCACTTTCCACTTATCTTAAGTTGTCCGTTGACTATGGCTTTTATTCACGTCGGAAATTTCCTCCAGGCAACAACCCAAACAGCTAAACCCCTTCAAAAGCCCAAAGCCAAAAAGAAAATGGTTATTCCCTCCAGTTCTGAGGTACTCTATACACCTTATTACATGTCGAAATTCCTTTTCGATTTTATCATCTACTTTCTCGTGGCATCACCTGTACCATAACTTGATTTCTTTTGCAGGACACTGAAAGTGATGACAACATTCCTCTCACTCAGAGGTCGAAGCAAAGGGCCTTACCTGAATCTCAAAGGGCAGCTCAAGGCATCACCGTCAACGAGCCTTCTGAATCACCTTCTTCTCCTCCAATCAAGAGGCTTAAGGTACATGAGGTAAATTTCCTTTCGACGTCATTTCGAACCTCTTTGATCTTTACCTTTCCAGTTCTAACTTAAATAGTATTACTCACTGTAAACAGGTTGCTGAACGGGAATTGTCGGCCCCAATGCTTCCTTTTCCTTCGTCGCCCCAAGGTGTAACTGCTGAAGAAGCTTTTCAAGCACTTGCTGACCCTGGGGTTCCTACTTTCAAAGAGCTTGTTCCGAATGCTGATAATGTGGAACCAGAGGCTGTTGTCGAAGAGAATGTTCAAGTTCCAGAACCCAACATCCCAGAAATCGAAAGACGAGAAGTGGTGGCTACCTCTGTTGAAATTCCTGCAGAGAATATGGCTAATCAAGAGCAAGAGGAGCCCAGAATGGAGGAGCCTGCAAATCAAGGCGCTTCTGCCAAAGAGTCATCCAACGTATTTGTTAGTGATCACGAGTTGGCTGAGCTGAAGAAGACAGATCCTTTGGCAGCTTTGAAAATCATTTTGAGTCTTAAAAGCTCGTCGAGTCGCTTGATTTGCAGCTCTTCGAACAACTCTCTCGATTCAGTTAATCGAAAACAATCGAAAGCCTACTTCGCCGGTGAAGGCGAAGGTTCTAGAAGGGAATCGGTGGCGAGTATTGAGGGTGATCCATCTGCGTGTACCTTGAGGTAAAATCCTCATTCATAAAATCACTAAGTTGGATCCTCCCCAAGACCTCCTCACCTTTTTCATGGAGTTCGGCCCACTCTTCGAGCAACTCTCCCTCTTGATCAACCAACGGTCGACTACTCTCAAGCAAAGGGCTCAAGAAAATCAACTCTGCGAAGTGGCGCTTGCCTCCTCAAAGGCGATCAAGGCGACATAGAAGCTCGAAGCCCAAGCGACCAATGATGAACAAGCAATTCTTTGAATGGGATGCGAGAGATTACGCGTATTGACGAAGAGATCAGAACTCTCCAAACTAAGTTGTCAAACGCTAAGTATCAGAAGGGCTTGATTGTCGAAAGAATGAATGCTGCTTCTTCGTCAATCAAAACAACGAAAGCAATGACGGCCATAGAACATCTGGAGAAAGCTGACCAGCATCAAGCCAATCTTGCTGAACTTGACAAAAATTTGCACCTTCTTGACACTTCCATCTCTTTGAGCGCCAGCATTCTGGAGAGGCATAAGTCAACTTTGTCGAACTTCTAAGGTCTTGTAATAGTTTAGAACTTTTGAAATGGCTATGTAATTTTGACATTTCATTATACATTGCCATTTATGAACAATTTTCGTTTGTTTATGCTTGTTCGATTTTTATCTCGGTCAATGTTGGCCTGTATTGCTTTAAATACTTGCCATTTATCCTAAAGATTCTATTTTCGTCACCTAGCTCTTCGACTTCATAAGCGCCATTCGAAAAGCATTGCAACACGCAAAATGGGCGTTCCCACCCTGGTGACCATTTGCCTAAAACTCTATCTTTTTTATCCATAGGTAATAGGACTTTCCACACTAACTCTCCCTCCTCAAAGGTTTTTAACTTAACCTTTTTGTTGTAAGCTTTAGCTACTCTCTCTTTCTGTCGAATAAGCATCTCTAAAGCTAACAGCCTTTCTTCGTCTAAATCAACTAATTCATCAATCATCATATCCCAATAATGATCAAAGGGAATTTCGCATTGTTTCGAATCCTTGTTGATTGTAAACAAATTTCAACAGTAACACCGCATCATGTCCAAATGTTAACTAGTGAGAATCTTGTTTATAGACTCTTTTGGCGAAGTTCGACAAGCCCATAACACTTGGTCAAGAGAATTGTGCCAACTTTTAGGCTTACGTCCAACGTGCTTTTTGATCAGTTAATAATGATTTTATTTGCAGCCTCTACTTGACCATTGGCTTGTGCATAGTATGGTGTCGAAGTCAACAACTTGAAACCAATTTCATTGACAAAATCTACCATTTTTCCGGTAAAAGCAGTGCAGCAGTGCGTAGTAATGGTTTCGGGATTCCATATATCGTAAATGATATGGTTTTGAATAAACCTTATTATCGCTTCTTGATCAACGCGTTGACTAAAGGTATTGCCTCTACCCATTTAGTAAAGTAATCAATTCCTACCAGGATGTACCTGTGGCCTTTCGACGAAGTTGGTTTTATTTCTCCAATTACATCTAGAGCCCAACCTCTAAATGGCCAAGGTTTCACTATAGAATGCAATTCGTTTGCAGGTACATGCTGGATTCCAACATGTCTTTGGCATTCTTGGCAACCTTTAGCAAACTCTATGCAATCTTTTAAAATGGTTGGCCAGTACATTCCTTGTCGAAATAACAACCATTTCATTTTATGGCCTACTTGATGTGAGCCACATGCTCCATCATGTGTATCAGAAACCGCTAAGTATGCCTCGTTTTCACTAAGGCATTTTAACAGTACTCCTTCAGGAGTCTGTTTGAACAACTCATTTCCAACTAACACATAGCTTAGAGCTCTGTACTTCACTTTTTTATTAGTGTTTCCTGTAGGATTTTGTAAATACTCTACAATGGGTTTACGCCAATCATCATCAGCCATATTGTCAATAGCAAAAATTTCTGCTAAGTCAATATCGTCAAAAATGTGGCGTTTTTGACGCAGCGTACTTCATTTGCATTTATTGCCCCCAATTTTTGGTGTTGACAATAACGTCGAAGGAGTAGGATTGTAAAGAGAGTCTTCTGAGATTAGTTTATCTTTTATCTCAATTAACTCTTCTAGGCTTTGCTTTGATACTTTGTAACCTGAGGCAATTTGTGCTAATTCATTCGCCACGTGATTTTCAATTCGCGGTAAATGTTCTAGGTGTACAAATGTAAACCTTTTAGCAAAGCGTTAGCAATGATGAAATATTTAATAAGGTGTTCATTAATACATTTGTATTCTTTTGTCAATTGTTTGACAACTAGTTGAGAGTCACCTTTTACTTGACATTAGTTGCCCCCGATTCGAGCGGAATTTTGAGGCCCACTATTAAAGCCTCATACTCGAACTTCATTATTGGAGCAAGAGTTTGAATTTTAAATTTATACTTCGTTGGAATGTTTTACGGAGAAATAATTAATATTCCAATACCCACTCCATTTTTATGGCTCGAGCCGTCGAAATATAGTTTCAAGGGCGTATGTCCAACGAATGTATTTCATATTCGACAACAGAGTGGTCCACTATGAAATCAGCAACCACTTGTCCTTTGATTGATTTAAGGGGCTGATACGTTAAGTTGTATTCTAACAAAGCTAAAGCCCACTTGCCAATTCGACTATGTAACATTGGTTTTGATAGCATATGTTTAATAACATCAAAGTGCGAATAAACATAAACATCTGTGACTTTATATCTTTGCTTCAATTTCGTACAAGAGAAATACAAGCAAAGGCATAACTTTTCTATTGGGCTATACCTTGTTTCAGCATCAATCAAAACCCTACTAAGGTAATAAATGGGTCTTTCGACACCATTATCATCCTTTTGCGCTAACATGCTACCTATTGTGTTATCAGAAGCTGCTATATACAGTTTTAGCAATTTGTGTCTAATAACAGGCAGTAAGATTGGTGGTTCGACTAAATAAGACTTGATTGCGTCGAAAGCATCTTGATGAACCTGCTCCCACTTGAATTCGTCTTCTTTCTTCAGTCTCAGCAATGGCGAAAAAGCTTGTGTTTTGCCACTTAGATTTGAAATAAATCTTCGAAGGAAATTGATTTTTCCCAGCAGTGACTGAAGTTCTTTCTTGGTCGAAGGAGCCTTCGTTTCCATAATTGCTTTAGTCTTATTTTGGTTGATCTCTATGGCTTTCTTGTGTACTACAAAACCCAAGAATTCACCTGCACGTACACAGAAAGCACATTTGGTTGGATTCATTTTCAATCCATATTTCCTCATTCGTTCAAACGAACGTCGAAGATGGTCTAAATGACCAATTTCTGAGGATGACTTAACCACCACATCATCTATGTATATTTGCATAAAATCGTCAATAAAGTCATGAAACATAGAATTCATTGCTCTTTGGTAGGTGGCACCAGCATTTTTTAACCCAAAAGGCATTACTACCCATTCATAAACACCCAATGCCCCTGGACATCGAAAAGCTGTTTTCGACACGTCCTCTTTAGCAATAAAAATTTGATTATACCCGAGTAGCCATCTAGCATCTTTGAGATAATCAAATCCTCTGCCGAATCTATTAGCATTTACGCTCTGGGCATAGCGTATTCATCTTTAGGTGTTGCATTATTTAGATCCCTAAAGTCTACGCAAACTCTAAGTTTTCCATTTTTCTTCATTACTGGAACAATATTAGCTAACCAATCGACATACACAGCGTTTCGATGAATTTGCTCTTGAGCGACCTTTCGATTTCTTCTTTGATCTTAGCCAATATTGGAGGAGCAAATCTTCTTGGTGTTTGCTTTACTGGTTTCTTCCCTGGTAGAATAGGTATTTGAAGTTCCACCACTTCTCGACTCAAACCAGGCATTTCGTTGTACTCCCAATCAAAGCAGTCTTTGAACTCCTGCGAAGTGAAATAACTTGGTTTTGAAGGCGGCATCAAGGTGTGCACTAATATATGTTGGCCTTTTGACTAGGCCATCTCCCAAATCCACTTCTTCCTTTGGATCTTGAGCTTGCATGCGCTTTGTCGAATCTTTAGGGTCTTTTTCAAAACCCAATGGTTCGTCATCATAAATGCAATCAAGCTTGTCATCTATGACTTCACCATTTTCTTGAGATGAAGGCATGGCTTCGGCGACCATTGTTTGTTGATTTATTTCGCTTCCAAAGCCGTTTTATTTTAGTTTCGGCCATATAGGCCGTAATTCTATCAAGCATTGGGCACCGACATCTAAAACCTTCTAAGAGTCGAGTATCCCATCCGTTGGGTAGAACACCCTCGGGATAGACACTTCCATCTTCTATCGCTTCCCTTTCCCAAACAAAACCATGTGTTGGGTATAGTCGAGCAGAGGAAAGCACATTGTCGGATGATATGTATGCACGACTAGAAGATGTGCATGGCGCAATATTCGCCATTTGTTTTTCAAAATTCTCCTTGGTGACGTTGTTGACATCGCCAGAGGAAGTAACTTTGGTCCGCTTGACATATTCTACCGGACCATCATCCTTCCACATCACCAATTTACGGTGTAGGCTCGAAGGCACAGCGCTACTCCATGAATCCACTCTCGCCAAGGAGCATGTTATAGCTTGCCTTGGAGGCTATGACAAAGAACATGGTGGTTCTCTTGACAAGTACCTACCACCACCTCCTCGACGGCCCCCAAGCCAAGGCGGATTTGCCCTCATAATTAGTTAACACAATGTTATGAGGCTTTAGGTCCGTGTCGAACATCCCTATGGTTTTTAGCATTGCTTGAGGCATCAAGTTAACAAAGCCAGCGCCTCCATCTACCAAGATCTTGTTGATGCCTCACGCCATTGACTTTGGCTTGGACATACAGAGGCTTCAAATGATGTTGCATGCCTTCGTTTGGCCTCTCGAAAGTGGCCATTTGTTCTTCGACACACCGTTGTTCATTACATAGTAACAAGCGGCTTGTGGTTAGCCATATCCTCGGTGAAGTTTTCTTCGACATCATTTGGGGATCGTGATGACGTCATATTATTTGGGTAGAATAGACACTACATTGCAAATGACATCAAAGCGGCCTCGAGTCTTCAAAATCGAGGTTACATCTTCATCCATGTCGAAGTCGACTTTTCTTCCTCAATGATGACGGTGGAGGAAAGATTCTTTCCATCATGAGCCTCCTTGGTTCCTCTATTACAATAGATTTACCCTTGGCCTTATTTCCAACCTTTACTTGGTTGGCGGCACCTCACGTTCACTTTCGCTCGTTCCCACGGCTCTAGAGGTCATATTCTTAGCCGTTTTTGAACCTCTGGCGTTTTTCGCAAGCAGACAAGTCTTTGCATTCTTCTTCGAGCTACCGATAACGACGCCATTGGGTCTTGGTCATGGGATTCTTCCCTTTATAATTATTCTTATAATTATATTTCGCGACCTCCCCGTATTTGGTTTGATGTGTCTCAAAGACGTAGAAGCAAAGACTCCTATAATGTTTACACCCAAAGATGTATCCATTTTTCATTTTGGAGATTTGCTTTTGGAACAAATGGCTTGGCCGCCGACGACAAAGACAAACTCTTTCTTGGTTGCGCTCTTACCAGCAAACTGTGGCTTGCTTGTTGAAGGCCTGTTCGAACCCTTGACCTTATAAGGAAGGTCCCCCCTTTTGAAGCTGAAATTTGGTTTTTTCTCTGGCCATTTCCTTTTTAGAGGCTGTCGAACTTGGCAGCATTCGACACTTTTAGCCGCTTCCTTGTCGAATACAGCACTACATCTGGGGCACAGCATTACCTCAGAGTTCTTCAGCTTGCACCTATTAAGGAAGTCTATTAATTCCTCTTCAGCTTTGGGGTACACGAACTGTACCTTCTCTTCATACTCCTCTTGAGTAAGCTCTTGCACAGCATCGCCCTTCTGCACTACACTTTTGATTTTATCTGTCGAAGGCCCAACAGGCTTAGGAGAGCCTGCCATTTTCACATCTACCATGCTTATGTTCATTTCCATCGGTTCCGCATACATTGCCTCTGCCTGATGGAGTGGATTAGAATCAATCTGCATGGGAGCTTTGTTCTTTTTCTCACCGAATTTTAGTCTCCCTTCTTCGATTGCCTTCTGAACTATGTCCCTGAAAAGTACACAACGGTCAGTTGTATGTCCCAAAAAATTATGAAACTTACAATAACCCTTTTTCTTCCTCTGTTCGAGAGGAGGAACTTTCAGGCCATTTGGCACTATGATTTGGCCATCAGTTACTAACAAATCAAATATTTCATCACATTTAGTAACATCAAAAGTGTACGTTTTAGGCACAAATCTATCGTTTTTAGGCTCTACAGATTATTCCCATTTGCGAGGCCTTAATAATTTACAAGCATAAGGAGGACCAGGGCTTAAGTTCACCACATCTATTTCCTCAGATTCGACATCACTAAATGCGAAGTCGAATTCCTCATCGACATAGGCTATTTTCTCTTTCTTATGAAACCAACCGAGTTTTCTTTTTATTGAACTTATTCACTCTAGCCTTTTCCTCTTTAAGCCTTTCAACTTGTCGAACTCTATCGGCTAACTGGGCCATGTCTCTCAAATGAGAGGTATCCAATTTCTTTCTAATTGAATAATCAAGGCCACCTGCCGCCATTTCGACAAGCTCATGCTCAGGCACTTGTGTGAAACACCTAGCCTTTAATAGCCTAAATCTATTCAGATAATCATCGATAGCCTCAGGCACTTTATGTCGAACACTGGCCAGTTCTTTAAGACTAATCTTCGACTGGCCCATATAAAGCGCTCATGAAAAGCCTTTTCTAAGCGCCCCATGTGTACATGGAACACTGGGGTAAAGTGGTAAACCACGTAAAGGCATTCTTAGTTAGAGAGTTTGGAAAATACTTCATTTTTAAACTCTCATTTTGGGCTATATCCCCTGCCTCAGTCATGTAGCGAGCAATGTGTTCGACAGTAGATTCATTGGTATCACCGAAATTTAGTAAATTTAGGAATTTTCCAACCTCTTGGCAATTTCTCGCACGCAATACATATTCACACGGTGGTGATATGAAATTAGGCCTATGTAAACCTACGTTAAGGCCATTACGTGCCATTATGGTTTCTACCAAATTGGCTATGTTGTCTTGAGCGCAAACGTTATTCCGTTGCACTTGTCGAACAACCTCATCAGCGTTCTGGTTTCGATGCACCATAACTACTTGGGGACATGGTTTCCCACCCCTTGTTGTTCGCCCACAACCTTCTGGGCTTCGACAGTAACTGATCTCTGTGGGGTATTAGGCGCATTATTCCCACCGTTGGGTAATTGCCTATTATTCCCCGTAGGAGCCCCAAAGAAATCTGCTATCCTACCCATTTGGTTTGCTAACATCTGGTAACTTGTATTGGTATTCTGAATCAACGGATTGAAAACAGTACCAATTTGTTGGGTGAGCATATTAACCATATCATGATTGCTCTCGCCCACTTGCTGTCTTAATGCCAACAAGGACACATTGGTTAATGCAGTAGGATTTCGACCCAGTGTGCTTTCAGAAGACACATGAGAGGGGGAAAAGGTCGAAACATGTGGCATTCCAGTAGGCATGCCATATACACCAAACGGGTATGGTGGTAGACTCATGTTCAGAAGCGTGTCTCTAAAGCTTTTCCTGTTGCCATATAAGGACTAGAAGGAAGTCCTATACTTTGTGGCAAAGACATAGATTGTGTCGACCCAACATTGGTCATCGACATCGTGGGAACGGTTATTGATGTTACTGGGGCCATTGTCCCTGTAACATTTCCAATACTGACACTTGCAGAGTCTACGGTTGTTCCTTGCCCTTGCGATACCACGGAGGTTAGAACTAGAGGCATTGTTAGAATTGGTACGTACCATTCTACCACTCCTCAAGTGCATACAAATACACACACTTATAGAGACAACACAAAGTTAATGGCAAAGGTCCCACCGGCGTGCCAATTTGTTTCTTTGGTGTTTTTAGCAAACAATCACTAGTTTTCAATATCGAAGATGTGAGATCAAACTAGAAAATCTCTTTGACGATTGCCATTGAGTTTTGTGTTTTTCACGTGCGTAAAACGATAAATAGTAGAGAGAAAGCGGATTGAAAGCAAAATAAAAGCGATAAATGCAACGAAATGCAACGAAGGTAAAAGAAAGTAAAACTTTGCATTAAATGAAGAAAGGAAAATGGTTCACCAACACGCATACAAAGTATCTGTTTCACTCGTGTTTCGCTTTGGCTTGGAAGTTGAGTTTCTCAGAGTTCTTGTAAAATGTGGTGACCTTGATTCTCTATTACAAAAGAGTATTTATACTCATAGGACATGATCGTGGGGGAAGGAGCAACTGCCTCCTAAAACTACGGGAGAGTAACCGCCCACTAACTGCTGCTCTGCACATTTCGACTAACCCGTTGTCAACCGCTTGACGAAGTGTTGAGCCCAGCTCTGTCGAAGTGTTGGGTCTTCTCTTGTCGAAGTGTTGGGTCTTCTCTTGTCGAAGGTTTCTTGCATTACTTGCTTCATAGCTTTGAGAGCTAAGCTTGTCGAAGCTTACTTGCGCTCCTTGCACTCGTATACCTTTCCTGTCGAATTCATGGTGCATTGACTTGAATATTGACCTATGGCCCACAGAACAATATTAAATGTGAAGTCAACCCCATTTAAAGCTTCATTTAATGTGCTGTCGAAATTCTGAGGTAAAACCTATTCCAGGGAATAGTTAGGAACATTTACATTTTTTTTTGTAACAATGACGAGTTCACGGCGGCGATTTTGAGCGAGGTCGATCTTTTGGTGCAACACCTCGACGACAGCGACATCATCATGAGACCAGCTCTTTCCACATGTCGTGGGGGGAGATCAACCACGAGTGGATATATGCTTTTGTGGAGAGGTGGCATGCTGAGACCAACTCTTTCCACATGTCGTGGAGGGAGATGACAGTGACGTTGCCGCTGGAAGACACACTATTGGACGTCAATATCCAGGTTATCGCTATTGAGGCTGTTCAATATGTTGTTCGAGATTTGGGCATAGATGAGGCCGCTTGGTGGGGGAGACTATGGCCAATAGGGGACCATATTTGAAGTTCACTTTTGTGGAGGAGGCATACAGGCATAACATGGCGATTAGGTTAATACTGATGTACCATCGAGTTCAAGTGTGGTTGGTGATTTAAATGGACACGAAATAGGGGAACAAGTGGTTTCTTTGAACAATAAGAAGTGGTCATTTGAACAAGTGGTTCTTTGAACAACAAGAAGTGGTTCTTTGAACAAGAAGTGGTTCTTTGAACAACAAGAAGTGAATCTTTGAACAAGAAGTGGTTCTTTGAACAACAAGAAGTGGTCGCTGAACAAGTGGTTGCTGAACAACAAGAAGTGGTTGTTGAACAACAAGAAGTGGTTGCTGAACAACAAAAAGAGATTGTTGAACAAGAAGTGGTTGCTGAACAACAAGAAATGTTGCCTCCTTTACTTTACATGTGTTTTATTTGTTTTTTTTATTTTATTTTTGATGTCATTGGAATCAACTTTATTCACGGTGTAGTTGTCTATTTGTTTTACCTTTTAATTTTCGATTATGAAACAAAAAATTATTATTCATATTCATGTCTTAAGAATTTTCTTAAAACTAATTTGATAATTTTATCACTATGCCGGATTATTGATAATATGAGTTGGTTTGTTGAATGGAGCAAAGTTTGAAGAAATATATATTATTATTTTAAGTTAAAGAATGATGAGACCAATAATGAGCACTTTATTAACATGACTTCGTGAATTGATTTAGAGAAATGAATTATTGTTGTTGTTATTATTAAAACTCTTTCGAAAAAAATCTTAGCGTGAATTATGTATGAAAGTATGTATTATGATAGGACTACAAGTATAGAGAAGAAGAAAAACAAAAGGAAAGAGTATGTATGTATATAATAAGATTGGACTCTGTGTGTGTGTGTGTCTCTTGTGAACTGTGTCTCTCTGTGACTTTTCTTAGTTAAACTCACAAAAATCTCACGCTTCCATCCTTCCTTCACCTATTGTTTTTGTACATGAGTGTTGTACCTTATTTAGGGTGGCTTTTATTGTTTTTGAACATTGCTCCCCTCCCTAATGTTGTGTCATTTTGAACTTATGGATTCTCTATTATCATCTTTTCCTTTGTTTGATATCTTTTTTTTTTACGGTGATATCTTCTTTCTTAATCCTCCAACTACCCTAATATTTTCTCACGTTTAAATCATACTTTAATTTTTATCTTGTTAATGTTTGTCATCGTATCATCGTAATATCCTGCTAAATATAGTGGTTCCGAATTCTACAACTACGTATGCCCCAATTAATTTTGTTGTCTATCATTATTGGGACTTTTATATCGTTAATGCATAATGTAATGTATTGTGTCTTAAATTAACTTTTGCATTAACCTACTCTTGAATTAACTTTGGCAGTGTTGGAAACAAAAATCAGCAACAATGGCATTTGTTTGGTGCTCATAATCATATTGCTTTCATGTCTAAAAGAGAGTAAAATAAGCCTAAAGCTTGACCCAAATATGAAGACACAATAATAAGGAGTTACTGCACATATCAATTAATCACCGGAAAACAAAAAACCTACATATCTGTGTAGAAAACCAACTGCAGCCAAAATATTGTTGTTTCATTCATACCATAATAATCCTTTTAATTGGACACTGATATCAGAGGCGGTACTTAAGGGAGGCGGGGGGTAGCCACGGTATCCCCTAAAATTCTGTTTTTTTTTAAAACTCTTCCAAAAGCAGCGTCGTTTTGGGGTTAAAGTTAAAATTTCAAATCGTTGCGCTTGATTTACACTTACAGCAGTGTGTGTAGAGCCACGTTTCAATTCCTCTTTCCATCCTTCGCCGGCTTCGCGCGCTCGCTCTGCTTCATCACTCACCTAACACCGTTCACCTTCACGACGAGACGACACCGCCGACGGCGGCGGCGAGGCGACACCGCACGGACGACGACGCACGCGCGCAAACCACTACTCTTCGTTCTTAATCTCTCTGTAACTCGGTTCTTGAGTTAACGGTAAAGTTCCTCTTCCTCCTTCGTTCTTGTAATCTTGTGCTGATCAGCTCACTCACTGCTCTGCTTCATCACTCACTACAAGAAAATCGCTGATTTGCCACGGACATTTCCGTGGCAAATGTACAAATTTCCGTGGCAAAACAACATTTGCCACGGATTTGCCACAGACAATAATTGGTGGCAAAAACGCTCGTTGCAAATCGTTTGCCACGGAATTTCCGTGGCAAATGTTTCCGTCGCAAATCCGTGGCAAATTTATCCGTCGCAAATCCGTGGCAAATTCATCCGTCGCAAACCCGTGGCAAATCCGTCGCAAATTCAAAAAAAATTAAAAAAAAAAATTAAATCATACTTTGGGCCAGAAAGCTACTACATCCTAAAAACATTAATTATAAAATCAAGCTAACAATTATAAATTATAACAAGTATATAGATATAGATTACAAGTCAGCATATGTTTCAAAAGCACCAAAACAAGGTATGCCAGAAAAAATTAAATATGGAATCTTTCCTACAGCTGATACACAAATAAACCAAGATCACCACACCTAACTAGGCAACTCAAAAAAGTTACATTCTCAACTGAATCCGATGTCTCACAGATACATTTACATTGGAATGGGACCATGGTTTTCCACAGACTCACCATCCTGGAGCTGATTTGGAGTCAAATCCAATGTTTGCACCTCCCTTTGAACAAGATCAACTAGGTGTCCCTGTTATGTACAGACTAAAATCAGCATACGGAAGAAAATGAAAAGGAGAGGAGGAAGAAAGAAAGTTAATTATCTGCGAGCACTGATCTCTTCCCAAGGAGTGAACCCGGAATCATCAATTCCACCATTGGAAAGAGTTGACATTGACACGGGGCCTATGGTCCGATTAAGACCATATTCACTATAGCCTTGTATGCCATATCGGTTGCTCGTCGTATGTCATCAAGTGCACTGTTGACACCCTACCGGAATAAACAACTTCTTCTTCACCGCACGTCCTCCAAGAAGTGTCACGGTACCGACCATGCAACTCATCAATGAATAACGGATATCTATCTTCACTTGTTGGAGGAGTATAAGTAAAGCCCAAAGCTCCTCCCGGCCTCGGCAATATACTTAGTTTACGACAACACAAGGTATTAAGGCATTGAATTATCATTGAACCATTTAATGATCACGGATGAGATGAAAGCAACACAAAAATTTCCAACATACAACTTGTTTCACGAGAAAATATACATTCTATTGCCACGGCAACAAATTAAGAATCCCAGAGCGGATACAATATTATGAACTAGAAATCAAAAATCATGAGGTAATTTTTAACATAAATACGGTTTGTAGCAAGTTAATTCTAACAAACCAAGTATATATGTAATACAAGCTCAATCAGTAGATCTGTAATAGCGGTGGCATGCTTGAAGTATCTAATAATAGACCATCGTCGATCGATTGCTTTACCTCGACACGTGGTTGTCGGGGAAGAAGCCTTGCAAGCTGCAAAGTACCTACTACTACAACATGACCCACCTCTCATGTCGTGCAACAATGACCTTCTCATTTCCTTGCAACTTGGCGGTCTTCTTCTCTCTATGCCCTATAACAATTAATTTGGTTCATATTCACCAAATTGATTATAAAATTGAAATTTTTGCCATTTGTGGTTAGAAAATGTAACCAATCTACATGTGTAAACAACTAGAAACCATAAAGAAAAATTTAAGAATTTTAAAAGCATCGTAGGTCTAGAGTCTAGTCTTTTTAGTTGGTAATGGAATAAAAGTTATAAAATCGATTAGGGAAATATCGCTTTAATACACATCCATATCCAAGCTGTTTGAGTAAGCTACTCTGGACCACTAATTGAGTCAAATATATACCACGGTGAGTGAGTATGACTTACGACTATTGATCTTTCTCTGACTTGGATGAAATCAAAATTCTCCACCACAACTTTACTTTGTCTTCCGGCTAGTAAAGCGACCTCATTCACTAGGTTTGCAAGATCGCGCTCTGTAACAATGTAACATGTTCCAAATCAAATTCCAATCTCCATGCATTCGAATAAAAACAAGAAGAGTATGGCACAAAAATAGAAAGCAAAGACGGTTACCCAAAAACCGGTGGTCATAGAAGCAATGTCACCAAGGTTAACATCCTTGGCTAAAGGAAGTTCTTTTTGGAAACATGAACTTTCGGGATGGCTTCTCTCCCAATCCTATCAGTGCTTCCACCTAAGAATAGTTTATGGGGAGTTAGATTCTACGGATATGCAAAGTCGAGAATTGACTTTTAATATCGGTAACCCGATATTTAAAAAAGGTAATGTATCAAGACAAGAATACGGACCATAACTACACGATCAAATCTTCTGAGCAGCGAAGTGTTGGGTCCAAGACATCCGCCTATTTGTAGCTCCAAGAACTATCACTGCAGAATTGTTTGTCAAACCCATCCATCTCCCTGCAATGCAAATTTAACAAGTTAGCCTTATAGGGATTAGTAGGAAGGGGTCCATTTTTTTACATTTTAAGGAAATAAATAATGTCGAGGAATGCTTACGAGTGAGCAAGCTGATTCAAGGTTTGCTCGTTTCATCATTGCCGACAATGCGAATTTACCATCGCGACTTTTAGCTACTGACATCTATCTCGCATACCAAAAGAAACTAATGAGTTTAACATTAACAAGAGATGTTGAACCAAATCATCCCATGCAATAAAAGAATACATTTGTATACCTCATCGATGAATATTATGGATGGGGCTTCCTTTTGCCCTTGCAAAAGATCTCTTACGAGAGGCACCCATGCCAACATACAACTCTACAAACTCACTAGCGAACAACTTATAAATGGCACATCGGCTTTCCCTGACTCTGACCTTTGCTAGTAGAGTCTTACCTGTCCCAAGAAGACCCACCTGTAAGATATATCAACAGATAACTAGCTTACATGTCAATCCAAAGGAATATAAAAGACCATCAAATTACATGATATACTACTAGCTCAAACATGCAGAAAAGACATAAGTGAAAGTAGTTCAAGGATTGACCCCTAGAATTACCCTGTGCAATGGATGTAGGTTAATTGATCCCTTTTTGCCCTTGTTAAGAATTATTTAAATATTTTGTCAAATTCACATCACAAAATCAAAATTCTCAATTAAAATAAGAGCAATACTAACGTACATGTCCTATTGTAGAGACAAAGTGTCAGTTTATTTTTAACTGACATAACAACTGCTAACAAAAATACACCCTTGAGAGAGTTTCTAGCAAGCAAGTATCAAGTATGACAAGGGCTCATTATAAGAGAAACCTGAAGAATGATATCAATAGCAAGCAATTTCTCACCTCTAAAGCTTTTTCTTCATCATATATGAATTTTGGCAGTTTTCTCATTAACTCTTCCTGTCGGTTCAATTTAAAGCATTCTTTGATCCGTGGAAGAATACAAGAGCAAATAAATATTCGGGCAATAAAGGAAATCTGGTTTCTGACATATAAACTTTTCAAGAAAATAATGATGCACATTCTGCTATTTTAAAAATTCTAAAGATGTGTAATGCCAAGTACTTATATTTATGCTGCTGCTTAATTGTTTTCTGTTGACTATACAAGTAAGAGGCGTTAACAAATTAAATTGCCATATATATATATTCATATAACTGATGACTTTAAGGGTAAGGGCAAATATCTGAAAGGTAGGTATCCTATTAACACCCAAAAGTATATTACAGTAACAAATACTACCTGAGGTGCATACACACAGCCAAGGGTGCCAACAATTAATCCTCCCAACACTGAGCTGCTTCAGTGAGTCTTCCTTTACGCATTCTTGATACTCTGAAAACAGCACTAAATTTCACATACCTGCCATAATATTCATTACCCTATTTGTTTTAAAAGATAATTCAATAACCAGACAAAAAGTTCAAGTGAAGCCTAAAAAAAATTATGACAAGTAGCAGACCAGACTTTGGCTTTGATTTTAAGAGCAAGCCATGCCCATTTAAGCAAATCCTTGTTACATCTAGCCTACTTCCACTCCTAAGACCCTCAATTACCCCTCAAACCAAAGCCCCAACACAGCCCAATAACCCATACCAACTTTAAGAGCATGCAAGGACCAAATCTGAGATCATACTCACACCCAAAATCTCCTCTCCACTACACAGTACCATAACCCAAAGGTATGCTAAGAATCACGACCACATTTGTCACACCACATGCCCCATGCCATGACTCATTCCTTCACAATGGTTACACACTTGCACATGTCACACATTCATCAAGTTGTAATCAGTGTCTTTGATTCCTCGTCACTACCTTATACACAAGCTGAATCGAGTGTCAGACTATTTGTGCACTTATCACACTAGTATCCTCAAAGCCAACCCATTTGGCCATTCAATTTGTAGAATTGCCACTGTCAGTATATTGAAAGATAAGCATCTTTGTCCCATCATCTCAGACATATCACATTCTTGTGTACACAACATAAGACACCATATGAAAAAATCATCTTAAATTCTAGGACAAAACTTATACACAGTTCCCACTTTCCATTTCACACAGTTCCTCACTTTGAAAATTCAAGTCAACTATCACAAGCTTGGTCTCCATAGGGTGCATCTAAAACCACCAATTCACTAAAAAAAACATCTTTCTATGTGTAAGACGTTAGAAACTGGATGTATAGAACAAGATCTAAGTTTTACCCTAAATTTTATCCATAAAATCAGCTATCACTTTTCATATAATAAAGTATCACACAAGCAATACACACGAAATGATCAAATCCTTTCAATATGTTACTAAATCAAAGTCAACTAAGTTCCAACAAAACCAATGCAAGCAAACAATATTAATATTAATAAGTAATTAAGTATAACTACAAAGGCAAATGCTAGATAAAAATCATGGATATTTTATTTTCAAATAATGAAAGAAAAAATGTTTCTTTATCACTTATTGAAAGTAATGATACATTTCTAATGCTAAAATACTTCTTTGTAATGCATGGATACTTAGAAAATGTCATCTGATAAGCAACATCAAGAATTCATTAGAAATCAAGTTTTATAGAATGGATAGCAACTACCAAGTTGGAAAAGGAAGTTACCCAGGAAAATATACGTGATGAGTATGATTAGAAATCTTTGAATTAGATTCCTTCCGATGCAATACTGCAAAGAAATTTTGAAATCAAAATCTTGACATCATCAAAGATCTTTGGGACGGAATATTCGATGAATCATCAATATAAAGGGATTACTCGGTGACATGCTTCTTATAAAATGAACCCGAGGTAGTATATAATAACAATTAACAAACACATTAATTCAAGTAAAGTAGATGTTATTTACATGGCCATCAAAGATCCATGAGTATGTTTTCGAGTTTAAGATCTCGATGAACGATGACATTCTTATGAAGATGTGAAAGCAGCAGATACTATCTCACGGTGTAAATCCTTGCCTCATCCTCACTACTCATCAAATTACATAGCCACAAATTAAAAAGACAAACTTTAATATGGAGTTAGATGAACAAGAAGATAACATAGATAGATACACGAAAATTCCTCATCGACATAAGTGAAAGAAAAGATGTCCTCCATTAATAAAGTCCAAAATCAAATATAATTTAGATTTGGTGCGCACATAATCATAAACAACAACGATGTCGATAAGTTACCTAATTTATAAAGCGTAAGACGAAAATCAAATATACTACCTTGCTCAAGCACTTAATATAAAACGCAATCATCTACAATCATCGGCGTTGCTTCCTCACCCAAGTAAACTTGATTTCCACAATCCTCGCACATACACCAAAAACAATAGAGTGGATTCAGAAACAAACAAAACTAGATAGCGTGTAAAAGCGAAAGCTAAACGCGCGATCATCGCGAACTTCGAGACCGATCAATTTGGAACCCTAGATTTCACCTTGAGAGGAACCGATCAATTTGGAAGCTAGGGTTTCGATTTGGAGGTTGAGAGTTAAGAGGAACTAAGCGATTTGGAAGATTGAGGGAGTGGTTTTGATTAAGGAGGAGGGAATTAAAAATCGAGGGAGGGGCGGCGAGAGGGAGAAGAAGAAGGAAAGCAGACGGAGTGAAGGGAGGGAGGAGTCTTTGAGATAGGGAGAAGAAGAAAGAAAGCGGAGGCGCGGTGGTGGTGCGGTGGAGGTGAGGAAGAAGCGCGGTGGTGGTGCGGTGGAGGTGAGGGAGGCGCGGAGGTGTGAGGTGTGAGGTGGGAGAGTGAGAGTGAAAGGTCATGTGAGAGTGAGAGTGAAGGAAAGGGTCGAGAGAGATCCTTTTACTTAAATCCCAATTGAAGCGTTTGCCACGGCGTTGCGACGGACTGTCCGTGGCAAAATATCAACGTCCGTGGCAAATTATCAACGTCCGTGGCAAATCCTTACCAAACTGACCAAGTCTTTTCTCACAACAGATTCCGTGGCAAATCCGTCGCAAGTCCGTCGCAAATTGGCGACGGAATCCATTTGTGGCAAATCAAGCTTATTCTTGTAGTGACTCACCACCGTTCACCTTCACGCAGCAGCATCACCCTCATTGAGTCACCACCGCCACGAGTCGACGACGACGACGAGACGACGAGACGACACCGCACGACGACGACGACGCACGCAACGCAAATGGTGAGTTAACTCTGTGATTTGTGTTATTCTGTGATTGAATTTGTGATTGTAACTCTGTGGTTGAATTTGTGATTATGTGGTTCATTGTTTGTTTTATTGGTGAGTAAGAAAGGCCACTGTTGCTTCTTCATCTATTGGTTTGTTCTCTTCTTCCCATTTTGCTTTTCAAATGTTTCCCAATTTGAATTCCCCCTAGATTAGTTATTTGATCTGACATTAGCTTCAATTCTAAATTTCAAAACTGTTTGCTTTTCTGAATTTCTAGTTACTTTCTAGTGCAGTATGAGTGTATGACTATTTGTTCAAGCAGAGTTGGAAGATGAGTTTAAACTCTAAAAAAACTTTTATATTAACTTTTTTGATGTGTTGTTAATGTTACGAAGTTTAGAGTTGCAATAAACTTCCCTATGAAAGGTACAAAATCGATAAACAAATTATGGTTATTTGATTATAATTGACATATGCATTATTTAGGAGTGATACAATGGTGAAGCATAAGACAATTGATGCATTTTTCAAGAGGAAAGCTTCCAACAATGATGAAAAGCGTGTACCTTCAACGTCGACACTTGAAAAGAATCCTCCTGATGATCAAACAATTCAACTAGATGAGCAACCTTTAAAGATTCAAAAAGTTACTATTGGTGAATTTGATGTTAGTCATTTAGAACGTGACCCCGGAAAGCGTCCCCAAATTTGGGAATATCCCGTGAATCAAAGAGATGAAGTTCGAAGAGCTTATCTCAATTGGGGTCCTTATCAAAGTCAAATTGAAAATTATCCCCTCAATGAAGAAAAGCATCCAAGGCGATTTCAAGCATCTTGGTTCAAAATTTTCCCTTCATGGCTAGAGTACTCACCGACTAATGATGCCGCTTATTGTTTGCTTTGTTACTTGTTCAGTAAAAAGCCAAGTGGGCATTTTGGAGCTGATGTGCAGAATTCCGATCAAATTAAAAAAAAATAGGCTTCGTCTCAGGAGCTCTATTGATTCAGTTCGTTGGCTCACATCTCAAGCTTGTGCTTTAAGAGCACATGACGAATCACAGGGATCAAAAAATAGAGGTAAATTTCATTCATTGATCAAACTCTTAGCATCCTACAATGATGAACTTGCAACAGTAGTGCTAGAGAATGCTCCATACAATTCAAAGTATACTTCTCATCTAATTCAAAAGGAAATCCTGCATATCATTTCTAGTAAAATGAGAAGCTATATCCAAGAAGAGATTGGGGATTCTAAATTTTGCATAATTGTTGATGAATCACGTGATGAATCTCTAAGGGAGCAAATGGCTATTATTTTGAGGTTTGTTGATAAAAATGGTTGTATAAAAGAACGGTTTTTTGATCTTGTGCATGTTAAGGACACTAAGGCTATCACTCTTAAAAAGGCAGTTTGTGACGTTCTTTCTCGGTATGGTCTTGATGTTTTAAACATCTGTGGGCAAGGGTATGATGGTGCTAGTAATATGAGAGGAGAGTGGAATGGATTGCAAGCATTATTTCTCAAAGATTGTCCTTATGCTTATTACATACATTGCTTTGCACATAGATTACAACTTGCTTTGGTTGCTGCTTCTAGAGAAGTTTTCCTTATTCATGATTTCTTTAAAGACTTGACTTTTGTTGTCAATGTTGTATGTTCCTCTGCTAAGCGTCATGATGAGCTGCAAGCTTCCAAATTAGAGGAGATATCACTTTTACTAGAGATTGGTGAACTTGATAGTGGTAAAGGACAAAATCAGGTGGGCACTTTGAAGCGAGCTGGAGACACTCGTTGGAGCTCACATTTTTGTTCTATTTGTAGTATGATAAATATGTATGATGCAACTTGTGTGGTTCTTCAAGATTTAAGCAAAACTGGATCAGGTTATGTTCAAAAAGGGGATGCTAATGGTGCTTACAAGATTATGAAGTCATTTGAGTTCATATTGATTTTGCACATGATGAAAGAGACTATGGGAATTACAGATTGTCTTTGTCAAGCTTTACAAATGAAATCCCAAGATATCTTGAATGCCATACATTTAGTCGCCACTACAAAAACATTAATTGAAATTGAGAGATGATGGATGGGATCGGTTATTGAAAAATGTGACATTATTTTGTAAACAACATAATATTGATTCTCCGATTGTAATGTCGTTTATATAGAGCGTGATGGGCGTGCTCGTCATCGGAAGGACCACATCACGGTGGGTCAACATTTTAGAGTGAATCTCTTTTTGTTACAATTCATCAACAATTACGGGAATTGAATCACGAGTTTAATGTGCAAACAATGGAGCTTTTGAGTCTAAGCAATAGTTTGGTTCCTAAAGATATTTACAAAGCATTTGATATGGATGATATATGTGCTCACGGTGGACAAATTCTATCCGGTGGATTTTAGTGAGCAAGACAAAACAAAGTTGATATATCAACTTCAACACTTTATTCTTGAAGTCGTTAATCATTCTGATTTGAATAACTTGTCGACTATGTCCGAATTGTGTCAAGCTTTGGGAAAAACAGGGAAGGCGAAGACATATTACTTGATTGATCGTATAATTCGCCTTGTTTTAACTCTTCCAGTTTCTACAGCTACTACTGAAAGATCATTTTCAGCAATGAAGATAATCAAAACAAGGTTGCGTAATAAGATGGAGGATGAATTTCTTGCTGACAGTATGATGATTTATATTGAACAAGAGATAGCTGATAACTTTAGCAATGATTCAATTATTGATGATTTCAAGGCTTTAAAAGAACGAAGAATGGCACTTTAATTCCTAGTACGCTCTCTTTTAATATATATTATTATATTTTTTGTTGTGTACTTGTGTTGATGTTATTTTGAATCTTTGGTAAAACTATATGTTGTTCTTTTAAATTTATATTATAATATTTTAATTAGTTGTAGTTGTTAACGGCTCCCCTTAATATTTGGGGCAAGATCCGCCACTGACTGATATGCACTAAATAATTATCTTTTGCTCAACAAGCCGAAGTAATGGGAGTAGCTTCTACTATTGCTACCTTAATTACTATCTAGCAGTACAACATACTTTTTTTTTGGTTACAAAAGAGAAAAGAGACCAAAACGAAAACTAAAAACTATGGCCGAATGAACAACAATCCTTGTGCATCGCCTTGAGTAGTTTGTATCATTCTCGCTGGAGGATAAGCAAGCTGGACATGTGCCTATTGCGAAGAAAATCCCAATTTTGCGAGAAAATCGGCGCAAAAATTGGCTTCCCAATAAACGTGATGAAGGCGAACCATCCAGGGGCGAGCAAGAAGACTACGTACGCACCAAGGAAACTTCATTCCCAAGGACATGAAACTGAACCTGAGCATTCTCTACTAAGTGCAGCGTGTGAAGGGAGTCCGTGTAACAAATAATATTCTTGTATCCCATGTTCCAACATAGCTCCAGGCCCCGCATAAGTGCCCGCAACTCTGCATGCATAATAGTCGACGCGCCAAGGGAACCACAAGGAATATAGGAAAGTTTTCCCATATGAGTATTCTTTTGCACTCTTAACGGAAATTGCACTCTTTTGCACTCTTAACGGAAATTGCACTCTTTTGAGGGTATTAAGAAGAAAACAAGGAATACTTCAACTTTTCAAGATATTAACATAAATCAATAATTCTTTCTTTTATAAGGCTGTTTGGTGAAACAACTCAAAAATCTACACGCAGCTCTACATATTCTGTATTTCTTTTATAAGGTTGTTTGGTCATCTATTACATTAATTTTTTTGGTGTGAACCGAGTAGCCATAACATTAGTTTACATCAATTGGATACACATACCCTGCCTTTTGAATCACATGTTAGGCTGAATTTGTAGTACAAGGAATGTCACATGCGCATGAATGCTCTATATTTTCATCCAGTAATGATATTTGGACACACTATGTTAAACACAATACGCGACACTGTATAATAAGTGGAGGGTCGCATGGTGAGTCATGGTACCGATGATAGCAAGATTCATGTATTAATTTATATTATACGTATTTTATATTTTATTTAATAATAACTATCTATATAGGAGGCGTTGCATCGTTGGCCAATTACTTTGTTTTAGTTACATCCCCACCTTCATGTGCAAGAGTAGACGAATGAGTATATCGATGAATGAGCGAGGATCATTCAGGTAAAACTACTTTTACAAGGAGACATATTGTTACACTACGCCAGATTTAAGGATTTTCAGGGTTTTTTTTGAGCATTGGTAGCGTTTTAAAACGCTAGAGAAGCTGGCGCTACTAATGCGTACACCCCATTAGTAGCGTTTTAAAAAACGCTAGCCATTGGCCCAGCGTGTTTTGGACATACGTAGCGTTTTATAAAAAACGCTAGCCATTGACCCAACGCCTTTTTACAATTCCTAGCGTTTTCTTTAAAACACTAGGGATCCTATAGCGCCTTTCTACAATTCCTAGCGTTTTTGTAAAACGCTAGGGATCTTCTAGCGCCTTTTTACAATTCCTAGCGTTTTCTACAAAACGCTAGGGATCCTCTAGTGCATTTTGTCCATAGCTAGCGTTTTTCTATAAAACGCTAGGTATTGAATAATTTTTAATTTCATTTCTAGCGTTTTCTCCTTAAAACGCTACCTATTGATTGAATTTTTTTAAATATTTTTTATTTTTGTTTGTTCTCCATTTTAATTACAACCTATAAATTCATTCACTTCCAACAAAATTCATCAAATATCATTCAATCCAATATCATTCAAACAAAATTCAGTCAACAAAATTCATCAAATATTCCAATCCAATATCATTCTAAGAAGTACTTACAACATAATATATATCCAATATATACAACATATATAATAACTAACTATTATGAAACTCAAAACTTGCTAGAAAAAGCTAGAAACAAAACGACACCACTCCCCCCTTACTGTTGTAAGTTGTTCATCAGAGTAATGCTGGATGTCTTTACGGTGGGGAAAATACTGAAAAATAAAATGAAATAAAATTAGAATTAAAATGTTTATTAAATTTGAGTAAGTATTATAATATCAATATAAAAAAGAAATCTAAGTAGTTACCTTGGTTGGGATTTCTACTCTGTCGTGAGTGATAATCTCTCTCATATACCTCATACAATAGTACCCACAATCATTATTATTTGGTTGTTTAGGACACTACAAAGCAAAAGATTAGTTAATTAATTGTCACATTTTTATGACCAAAAATTCAATTAAAATTATAAGAATGATTTTTAAAAACTTACGATTATGGGTAACCATCTTGTTTTACTCAGTAGATAATCCCCAGTATTTTTGCAAAGCACTGTAACGTCATACATATATATAACGTTAAGTAGAACAAAATACATATATTAAATTATACAAAATGAGAGAGTTACACATACACACCTGTCAACTATCTGTACGAAGTCTACGTAGACTTTGTAATGACCTTGAAGTGATTCGGATAGTAGGCGATTTAGCTTAGGGTTTATTGCAAAGAGTACCCAATGTTGTCTGCAAGTAAATGAATCACGAATGAGTACACATTTACACTATAATACAATCCTCAAAATAAATAACCAAGTGATTGAAGACTAAATTTCTCACCTTATATTGAGCGGTGCCAAAAATAAAGATTCGTGATCAAAATGTTGGACATCCCCAGGCGTGAAAGGATATAACTTTCAATTTGACTCTTCCTAGCCATAATATCCTCTGGTTTACCTTGATCCCACACAACGATACACTCTGGGCACAAGAACAAAAAAATTTTGTGTCCGTTATGAAGAAACGAAGCACATTGTACAAAAACCTATAAATAATATATATACAACTTTGGATCCTCATATATATACTCTAATATATACTCTAATATATACAAATATTGTGTACAAATAATTTAATACATACCTCTGGTATACTCTAATAACAACCACAAAGTGGCCCATTCCATGTCATATCTGACTTTCGGATCCTCAATGTTGAGCATAATATCCTGCTCCACTCCCACAATATGATCGGTCGGTAACATAATAAGGTCATCGGGCTTCATTTTTGATTGACGTGGTCCTTTACATAAGTGATGAATTTCTCGAATTCATCAAGGACACTTTGGTAGTGGAAGGTCGGGACACTTTGGTAGTGTAAGGGGAAGGTCGGGACACTTTTATAGAAGGAGACGGTCGGGACACTTGGGGTACCTAGTATATATTAAAAAAATGATTAATTAGTTAGTTAACACACATTATATATAACAATGAGTCATTAACTTATTAACAAAAATATTGTCACTTACAACGACAAGTTGTTGGGCCATGCCACAAAAGTACTAAGTGCTTGATCCACGAGTAAATATCAAGCATTAACAATTGGAGCAGGCAATGAGTGCGGACCCTTCAATTGAATAGTCTACCCTAACTCTCAAATGGTTTTCATGCATGGGTAAATTGTGCATTGTGGCACTCAATTGGTTACATAACATGCCCACTGCAACCTTTCGATGTGGGTTTGCAATATATAGCTCACATTCACAGTTATCCTAAATCAATTATAAAGAAAAATAAATATACATGTGTTTGCTGGTGTTTTTAGCAAACAATCACTAGTTTTCAATATCGAGACTGTGAGATCAAACTAGAAAATCTCTTTGACGATTGCCATTGAGTTTTGTGTTTTTCACGCACGTAAAACGAGAAAATAGTAGAAAGCGGATTGAAAGTAAAATAAAAGCAGTAAATGCAACGAAGGTAAAAAGAAAGTAAAAACTTTGCATTAAATGAAGAAAGAAAAATGGTTCACCAACACGTACAAATGATCTGTTTCACTCGTGTTTCGCTTTGGCTTGGAAGTTGAGTTTCTCAGAGTTCTTGTAGAATGTGGTGACCCTGATTTTCTATTACAAAGGGGTATTTATACCCGTAGGAACAATCGTGGGGGAAAAAAGTAACTGCCTCCTAAAACTACGGGAGAGTAACCGCCCACGAACTGCTGCTCTGCACTTTCGACTAACCCGTTGTCAACCGCTTGACGAAGTGTTGAGCCCAGCTCTGTCGAAGTGTTGGATCTTCTCTTGTCGAAGGTTTCTTGCATTACTTGCTTCATGGCTTTGAGAGCTAATCGTGTCGAAGCTCGCTTGCACTCCTTGCACTTGTCTGTCTTTCCTGTCGAATTCATGGTGCATTGACTTGAATATTGACCTATGGCCCACAGAACAATATTAAATGTGAAGTCAACTCCATTTAAAGCTTCATTTAATGTAATTGTCGAAATGCGAGGTATGATTGCCCCCAAAAATGCTTTTCGACGGAATAAGGAAAGGAGTTAAGAAAGGGCATTTTTGAATATCGTGCAAGGGTCACTTTTACCGCCTTTTGCACTTCAGCGATGGTCGAAAAGGCGATCATCATTACTTGCGCAGGTAAAACGAACCGTTTTATTGGCACACGTTGCATAGTTGGTGGGCCATCACGTCTCCCAAACGTCGCAAACGTGCGAGTTATGGCGAACGTGCCAATAACTGTTGCTTCCAAACATATATAAACGGCTACAACCCTTCAAATTCCTCTTTACTCAGTTTGAAACCTTGTGAAGTTTTTCTGCGTTCTTCATCCCTGCGTTTTGCGAAAAACCTCAAATTTACCAAAGTTTCAAACTTTCGTACTTTTCCTTTAATCTACCCCCAGATTTCAACTCGCATTCACTTTCTCTTACTTATGGCTTCATCATCTGCTTTGTAATGACGCGACCGAGAGTTCAAAGAGGAGCGCGAACCCGTAAACGTTCAAACCCTAGATGGCTTCGTTGATGAACCTGACATCAACGACGAACGATCTACCCACTGGCAGACTCAGGTACTAATCCCTTCTACTGAGGTTTATACTCATGCTTACTTGGGTCCTCTGCCCGATACCTTGCTGGAAAATACTGAAGTTTCTGAGATTTTCCCTAGCCATGTTCACCTTCAACCTAAAATCTTTGCTGAAATCCCTTTTCACTTAGAGTTTCTGACTAACCCGTCTAGGGTTTTTAGGTCTGCTCCTAGGCTCGACCAACAAAACTACATAGACTGGCTTGACAAAGTAGAAGCTAAAAAAGCCAAAATCTGGAAAAAACAGGGCATCTTCGACCTCATCCAACTGTCTAGGTTTGGGCCCAAATATGATAGCACCCTACTTTTGGCTGCTATGCAGTTCTGGGACTGTGCCACTCATAGCCTCCACTTGAAATGTGGCATGCTTTCCCCCACTCTGCTAGATGTGGCTGCCATTACAGGTCTGAAACCCTTAGGAGAGACCTTTGATCCCACACGTCCTGACTATGCATACGATTTCAAGTTCAACAATGCCACCTTTGCCCCTTACATTGGTGGGCACCATAGGCTTGACACTGAGGAAGTGTCTGCTATAGAACATGTAGCCTTTCGACTCTGTGGTTATCTATCTTCGTATGACGCCGTACGCTCCTCCAAGTTTCGAACTTACATCTCTCCGGCATGTCAACTCCATGAGCGAGAAGACATCAACCTTGCCAAGTTGATTCTAGGCTCTCTACCAAAGAACTTGATAATGTTGTTATAGAGTTGAAAGAGAATGAACCGGCCACCAAGTTTTTGGCCTCTGGCCCATTATGGCTGTTACAATTGTGGCTGTTGGCCACTTTTGAGTCTCGACTAAACTTGTATATCCCCAAGTCTGCTCGACTAACTGTAGAGACTAGTAGTACTGAAGGGATTCGATTGGCGTGATTTAGGCCTAAGCAAGCAACCCTTCTCGTAGAAGAATCCTTTCTAGCCTATTTGAAATCTTCTTGAAATGTGCCACTTTTACAGATTCTATGGCTCCCTTTGTCCAGAGGTCTTGTGGTCCAGCATGGTTTAAACAACCATATCCTTCTTCCTCTGTCGAGCCTGCTGAGGAAGTTAACCGAATTTGGCAAGCTTACCTCTCTCCTTCTGTCCTCTCCACAAGGCTCACCCCTGGCAAAACAAAAAATAGTTTGGGAATTACTATATATTTCCCAAGTTATTTTGCTAAGCGATTTGGCCTTTGTCAGTCGCCTACGCACGCAGTGTGCTTTCACAAAGTAGAGTTTACAAGTCCAGAATCAGAGGTGGCTTATAAACAAGCCTTCAAGAGATTCCATTACAAAGCCTTGAATTTTGAACCTCTCAAATTCAATCCAAGGTTTTCTTGTACTGAGAAATTTCATGAATGGTGGACCGGTTATTACACAGTCTTTCTTTGGGAAACCATTGACACTTTTGCTGAAAACATTGTGAAGAAATTGGTAGCAGCTTTCCCTTCGAACAACACTGGTAAACACTTTTCGACGCTTAAAGCTTTCCAAGTCTTAACCACTTATAATTTGGCTTCGTTTCTATTTGCTTACCAATGTTTTCGACATCTTTAGAAAAACCTGCAACAAAGTTGAAGGTCAAAGTAGGCAAGGCTACCACATCAAAACCTTCTCCCCAAGTCACGAAGAAAGTGGCAAAGAAATCCCATTCGGACAACACCCCAAAAAGGTATGGCACTTTCCACTTGTCTTAAGTTGTGCATTTACTATGGCTTTTATTCATGTCGGAAATTTCTTCCAGCAACAACCAATGGCTAAACCTCTTCAAAAGCCCAAAGCCAAAAAGAAAATGGTTATTCCCTCCAGTTCTGAGGTACTGTACCTACCTTATTACATGTCGAAATTTCTCTTCGATTTTATCATTCACATTCTCGTGGCATTACCTGTACCATAACTTGATTTCTTTTGCAGGACACTGAAAGTGATGACAACATTCCTCTCAGTCAGAGGACAAGGAAAAGGGCCTTACCTGAATCCAAAAGGGCAGCTCAAGGCATCACCATCAACGAGCCTTCTGAATCACCTTCTTCTCCTCCAATCAAGAGGCTTAAGGTACATGAGGTAAATTTCCTTTCGACGTCATTTCGAACCCCTTTGATCTCCACCTTTCCAGTTCTAACTTAAGTAGTGTTACTCACTGTAAACAGGTAGGTGGATTACTTGTTGATGATCCCGCTGTAGGAGTCTTTTGTCGAGGTTCTTTGAGCGGAATTGTCACCCTAATGCTTCCTTTTCCTTCGTCACCTCAAGGTGTAAGCTCTTTGAAGAAGTTTTTCAAGCACTTTGCGACCACAGGATTCCTACTTTCTAAGAGCTTGTTCCGAATGCTGACAATATGGAACCAGAGGCTGTTGTCGAAGAGAATGTTCAAGTTCCAGAACCCAACATCCCAGAAATCGAAAGGCCAGAAGTGGTGGCTACCTCTGTTGAGATTCCTGCAGAGACTATGGTTAATCAAGAACAAGAGGAGCCCAGAATGGAGGAGTCTGCAAATCAAGGCGCTTCTGCCAAAGATTCATCCAACAGCGCTATTAGCGATCACGAGTTGGCCGAGCTGAAGAAGACAGATCCGTTGGCAGCTTTGAAAATCATGCTGAGTCTTAAAAGCTCGTCGAGTCGCTTGATTTGCAGCTCTTCGAACAACTCTCTCAGTTCCATTAATCAGGAAACAATCGAAAGCCTACTTCGCCAGCTGAAGACGCAGGTTCTAGAAGGGGATCTGGTGGCGAATATTGAGGGTGATCCATCTGTGTATCTTGAGGTAAAATCCCTCATTCATAAAATCACTAAGTTGGATCCTCCCCAAGACCTCCTCACCTTTTTCATGGAGTTCGGCCCACTTTTCGAACAACTCTCCCTCTTGATCAACCAACGGTCGACTGTTCTCAAGCAAAAGGCTCAAGAAAATCAACTCTGCGAAGCGGCGCTTGCCTCCTCAAAGGCGATCAAGGCGACATAGAAAGCTCGAAGCCCAAGCGACCAATGATGAACAAGCAATTCTTTGAATGGGATGCAGAGATTACACGTATTGACGAAGAGATTAGAACACTCCAAACTAAGCTGTCAAACGCTAAGTATCAGAAGGGCTTGATTGTCGAAAGAATGAATGCTGCTTCTTCGTCAATCAAAACAACGAAAGCAATGACGGCCATAGAACATCCGGAGAAAGGCGACCCAACATCAAGCCAATCTTCTTTGAACTTGACAAAAATTTGCACCTTCTTGACACTTCTATCTCTTTGGCGCCAAACATTCTAGAGAGGCATAAGTCAACTTTGTCGAACTTCTAAGGTCTTGTAATAGTTTAGAACCTTTGAAATGGCTATGTAATTTTGACATATCATTATACATTGCCATTTATGAACAATTTTCGTTTTGTCTATGCTTGTTCAATTTTTATTTCGGTCAATGTTGGCCTGTATTGCTTTAAATACTTGCCATTTATTCTAAAGATTCTATTTTCGTCACCTAGCTCTTCGACTTCATAAGCGCCATTCGAAAAGCATTGCAACACGCGAAATGGGTCTTCCCACCCTGGTGACCATTTGCCTAAAACTCTATCTTTTTTATCCATAGGTAATAGGACTTTCCACACTAACTCTCCTTCTTCAAAGGTTTTTAACTTAACCTTTTTGTTGTAAGCTTTAGCTACTCTCTCTGTCTGTCGAATAAGCATCTCTAAAGCTAACAACTTTTCTTCGTCTAAATCAACTAATTCATCAATCATCATATCCCAATAATGATCAAAGGGAATTTCGCATTGTTTCTGAATCCTTGTTGATTGTAAACAAATTTCAACAGGTAACACTGCATCATGTCCAAATGTTAACCTGTAAGGAGTAGTGTTTATAGACTCTTTAGGCGAAGTTCGACAAGCCCATAACACTTGGTCAAGAGAACTGTGCCAACTTTTAGGCTTACGTCCAACGTGCTTTTTGATCAAGTTAATAATGATTTTATTTGCAGCCTCTACTTGACCATTGGCTTGTGCATAGTATGGTGTCGAAGTCAACAACTTGAAACCAATTTTGACAAAATCTACCATTTTTCGGCCAGTAAAAAGCAGTGCCTTTGTGCGTAGTGATGGTTTCACGGGATTCCATATCGTAAATGATATGGTTTTGAATAAACCTTATACGCTTCTTGATCAACGTTGGCTAAAGGTATTGCCTCTACCCATTTAGTAAAGTAATCAATTCCTACCAGGATGTACCTGTGGCCTTTCGACGAAGTTGGTTTTATTTCTCCAATTACATCTAGAGCCCAACCTCTAAATGGCCAAGGTTTCACTATAGAATGCAATTCATTTGCAGGCACATGTTGATTCCGGCATGTCTTTGGCATTCTTGGCAGCCTTTAGCAAATTCTATGCAATCTTTCAAAATGGTTGGCCAGTACATTCCTTGTCGAAATAACAACCATTTCATTTTGTGGCCTACTTGATGTGAGCCACATGCTCCACCATGTGTATCAGAAACCGCTAAGTATGCCTCGTTTTCACTAAGGCATTTTAACAGTACTCCTTCAGGAGTTTGCTTGAACAACTCATTTCCGACTAACACATAGCTTAGAGCTCTGTACTTCACTTTTTTATTAGTGTTTCCCGTAGGATTTTGCAAATACTCTACAATGGGTTTACGCCAATCATCATCAGCCATATTGTCAATAGCAAAAATTTCTGCTAAGTCAATATCGTCAAAAATGTGGCGTTTTTCGACGCATACTTCGTTTGCATTTATTGCCCCCCCAATTTTTGGTGTTGACAATAGCGTCGAAGGAGTGGTATTATAAAGAGAGTCTTCTGAGATTAGTTTATTTTTTATCTCAATTAACTCTTCTAGGCTTTGCTTTGATACTTTGTAGCCTGAAGCAATCTGTGCCAACTCATTCGCCACGTGATTTTCTATTCGTGGTAAGTGTTCTAGGTGTACACATGCAAACCTTTTTAACAAAGTGTTGGCAACGACGAAATATTTAACAAGGTGTTCATTGACGCATTTATATTCTTTTGTCAACTGTTTGACAACCAATTGAGAATCACCTTTTACTTGACATTAGTTGCCCCAATTCGAAAGCGAATTTTGAGGCCCACTATTAAAGCCTCATACTCGACTTCATTGTTGGAGCAAGAGTCTCGAATTTTAAATTTATACTTCGTTGGAATGTTTTACGGGAAATAATTAATATCCCAATGCCCACTCCATTTTTATGGCTTCGAGCCGTCAAGTATAGTTTCCAAGGGCGTATGTCTAACGAATGTATTTCATATTCGACAAATGAGTGGTCCACTATGAAATCAAGCAACCACTTGTCCTTTGATTGATTTAAAGGGCTGATACGTTAAGTTGTATTCTAACAAAGCCAAAGCCCATTTTCCAATTCGACTATGTAACATTGGTTTTGACAACATATGTTTAATGACATCAAAGTGCGAATAAACATAAACATCTCACGACTTTATATATTGCTTCAATTTCGCACAAGAGAAATACAAGCAAAGGCATAACTTTTCTATTGGACTATACATTGTTTCAGCATCAATCAAAACCCTACTAAGGTAATAAATGGGTCTTTCGACACCACTATCATCCTCTTGTGCTAACATGCTACCTATTGTGTTATCAGAAGCTGCTATATACAGTTTTAGCGGTTTGTTTCTAATAATGATGATAAAATTGGTGGATTGACTAAATAAGACTTGATTGCGTTGAAAGCATCTTGATGAACATGCTCCCACTTGAATGCATCTTCTTTCTTCAGTCTCAGCAATGGCGAAAAAGCTTGTGTTTTGCCACTTAGATTTGAAATAAATCTTAGAAGGAAATTGATTTTTCCCAGCAGTGACTGAAGTTCTTTCTTGGTCGAAGGAGCCTTCGTTTCCATAATTGCTTTAGTCTTATTTTGGTTGATCTCTATGCCTTTCTTGTGTACTACAAAACCCAAGAATTCACCTACACGTACACAGAAAGCACATTTGGTTGGATTCATTTTCAATCCATATTTCCTCATTCGTTCAAAAGAACGTCGAAGATGGTCTAAATGACCAATTTCTGAGGATGACTTAACCACCACATCATCTATGTATATTTGCATAAAATCGTCAATAAAATCATGAAACATAGAATTCATTGCCCTACGATAAGTAGCACCAAAGCATTCTTTAAACCAAAAGGCATTACTACCCATTCATAAACACCCAATGCCCTGGACATCGAAAAGTTGTTTTTGACATCGTCCTCTTCAAAGAATAAAAATTTGATTATACCCCGAGTAGCCATCTAGCATACCGAGATAATCAAATCCTCGCTTCTTGAATCTATTAGCATTTCGCGCTGTGGGCATTGCGTATTCATCCTTAGGTGTTGCATTATTTAGATCCCTAAAGTCTACGCAAACTCTAAGTTTTCCGTTTTTCTTCATTACTGGAACAATATTAGCTAGCCAATCAACATACCTGGCAGTCCTGATGAATCTGCTTTTGAACAGCCTCTCTATTTCTTCTTTGATCTTAGCCAATATTGGAGGAGCAAATCTCCTTGGTGTTTGCTTTACTGGTTTCTTCCCTGGTCGAATAGGTATTTGAAGTTCCACCACT
Organism: Oxytropis ochrocephala; assembly: GCA_020916435.1. Lineage (NCBI taxonomy): Eukaryota > Viridiplantae > Streptophyta > Magnoliopsida > Fabales > Fabaceae > Oxytropis > Oxytropis ochrocephala. Next base: position 56,758,022 of record CM037088.1, read on the forward strand.
TCTCGACTCAGACCAGGCATTTCGTTGTACTCCCAAGCAAAGCAATCTTTGAACTCCTGCAGAAGTGAAATAACTTGGGTTTTGAAAGCAGCATCAAGATGTGCACTAATATACGTTGGCCTTTTGACTAGGCCATCTCCCAAATCCACTTCTTCCACTGGATCTTGAGCTTGCATGCGCTTTGTCGAGTCTTTAGGGTCTTTTTCAAAACCCAATGGTTCGTCATCATAAATGCAATCAAGCTTGTCATCTATGACTTCACCATTTTCTTCAGATGAAGGCATGGCTTCGACAACCATTGTTTGTTGACTTATTTCGGCTTCCAAAGCCGTTCTTATTTTAGTTTCGGCCATATAGGCCGTAATCCTATCCCAAGCATTGGGTACTGACATCTAAAACCTTCTAAGAGTCAGTATCCCATCCTGTTGGGGGTAGAACACCCTCAGGATAGACACTTCCATCTTCTATCGCTTCCCTTTCCCAAACAAAACCATGTGTTGGGTATAGTCGAACAGAGGAAAGCACATTGTCAGATGATATGTATGCCTGACTAAAAGATGTGCATGGCGCAATATTCGCCATTTGTTTTTCAAAATTCTCCTTGGTGACATTGTTGACATCAGCAAGGAAGTAGCTTTGGTCTGCTTCGACATATTCTACCAGACCATCATCCTTCCACATCACCAATTTCTGGTGTAGGCTCGAAGGCACAGCGCCTACTCCATGAATCCACTCTCTGCCAAGGAGCATGTTATAGCTTGCCTTGGAGGCTATGACAAAGAACATGGTGGTTCTCTTGACAGTACCTACCACCACCTCCACTTCGACGGCCCCCAAAGACCGGCCGGATTTGCCCTCATAATTAGTTAACACAATGTTATGAGGCTTTAGGTCTGTGTCGAACATCCCTATAGTTTTTAGCATTGCTTGAGGCATCAAGTTAACAGCAGCCTCTCCGTCTACCAAGATCTTGTTGATGCCTACGCCATTGACTTTGGCTTGGACATACAGAGGCTTCAAATGATGCTGCATGCCTTCGTTTGGCCTCTCGAAAGTGGCCATTTGTTCTTCGACGACACAGTAGTTGTTCATTACATAGTAACAAAGCGGCTTGTGGTTAGCCATATCCTCAGTGAAGTTTTCTTCGACATCATTTGGGACTGTAATGACGTCATATTCGCTGGGTAGAATAGACACTACATTGCAAATAACATCAAAACTGGCCTCAGAGTCTTCAAAATCTGAAGTTACATCTTCGTCCATGTCGCAGTCAGCACTTTTCTTCCTCAATGATGACGGTGGAGGAAAGATTCTTTCCATCGCAGGCCTCCTTGGCTCCTCTATTACAATAGATTTGCCCTTGGCCTTATTTCCAACCTTTACCTGGTTGGCAGCACCTATGTTCACTTTCGTCGTTCCCACGACTCTCGAGGTCATATTCTTAGCCGTTTTCGAACCTCCTGGCGTTTTCTCGTTAGCAGCAAGTGCTGCCTTCTTCTTCGAGCGCTGATAACGATGCCATTGGGTCTTAGTCATGGGATTCTTCCTTTATAATTATTCTTATAATTATATTTCGCCTCTCTCTGTATTTGGTTTGATTGTCTCAAAGACGTGAAGCGAAGACTCCTATAATGTTTACACCCAGCATGTATCCATTTTTCATTTTGGAGATTTGCTCTTGGAACAAATGGCTTGGCCGACGCTGACAGCACAAACTCCTTCTTGGCTGCGCTCTTACTAGCAAACTGTGGCTTGCTTGTTGAAGGCCTGTTCGAACCCTTGACTTTATAAGGAAGGTCCCCCCTTTTGAAGCTGAAATTTGGTTTTTTCTCTGGCCATTTCCTTTTCAGAGGTTGTCGAACTTGGCAGCATTCGACACTTTTAGCCGCTTCCTTGTCAAACACAGCACTACATCTGGGGCATAACATTACCTCAGAGTTCTTCAGCTTGCACCTATTAAGGAAGTCTATTAATTCCTCTTCAGCTTTGGGTGCCGCCATTTCGACAAGCTCATGCTCAGGCACTTGTGTGAAACACCTAGCCTTTAATAGCCTAAATCTATTCAGATAATCATCGATAGCCTCAGGCACTTTACGTCGAACAACGGCGGTTCTTTAAGACTAATCTTCGATCGCCCATATAAAGCGCTCATGAAAAGCCTTTTCTAACTGCCCCCATGTGTACATGGAACCTGGGGGTAAAGTGGTAAACCACGTAAAGGCATTCTTAGTTAGAGAATTTGGAAAATATTTCATTTTCAAATTCTCATTTTGGGCTCCTGCCTCAGTCATGTAGCGAGCGATATGTTCGACAGTAGATTCATTGGTATCACCCCCAAATTTAGTAAACTTAGGAATTTTCCAACCTCTTGGCAATTCTGCCTGCAATACATATTCACACAGTGGTGATATGAAGTTAGGCCTATGTAAACCTACGTTAAGGCCATTCTGTGCCATTATGGTTTCTACCAAATTGGCTATGTTATCTTGAGCGCAAACGTTATTCCGTTGCACTTGTCGAACAACCTCATCAGCGTTACGGTTTCGATGCACCATAACTACTTGGGGACATGGTTTCCCATCCTTGTTGTTCGCCGCCCACAACCACCGGGCTTCGACGAAGAATCGATCTCTCGTGGGGTGTTAGGCGCATTATTCCCACCATTGGGTAATTGCCTATTATTCCCCGTAGGAGCCCCAAAGAAATCTGCTATCCTACCCATTTGGTTTGCTAACATCTGGTAACTTGTATTGGTATTCTGAATCAATGGATTGAAAACAGTACCAATTTGTTGGGTGAGCATATTAACCATATCATGATTGCTCTCGTCCACTTGCTGTCTTAACGCCAACAAGGACGCATTGGTTAATGCAGTAGGATTTCGACCCAATGTGCTTTCAGAAGACACATGAGAGGGGGAAAAGGTCGAAACGTGTGGCATTCCAGTAGGCATGCCATATACACCAAACGGGTATGGTGGTAGACTCATGTTCTGGAAACGCGTCTCTAAACTGTTCCCTGTTGCCATATAAGGACTAGAAGGAAGTCCTATACTTTGTGGCAAAGACATAGATTGTGTCGACCCAACATTGGTCATCGACATCGTGGGAACGGTTATTGATGTTACTGAGGCCATTGTCCCTGTAACATTTCCAATACTGACACTTGTGGAATCTACGGTTGTTCCTTGCCCTTGTGATACCACAGGGTTAGAACTAGAGGCATTGATAGAATTGGTACGTACCATTCTACCACTCCTCAAGTGCATACAAATACACCCTTATAGAAACAACACAAAGTTAATGGCAAAGGTCCCACCGGGCGTGCCAATTTGTTTGCTGGTGTTTTTAGCAAACAATCACTAGTTTTCAATATCGAGACTGTGAGATCAAACTAGAAAATCTCTTTGACGATTGCCATTGAGTTTTGTGTTTTTCACGTACGTAAGAACAGTAAAATAGTAGAGAGAAACGGATTGAAAGTAAAATAAAAGCAGTAAATGCAACGAAGGTAAAAAGAAAGTAAAAACTTTGCATTAAATGAAGAAAGAAAAATGGTTCACCAACACGTACAAAGGATCTGTTTCACTCGTGTTTCGCTTTGGCTTGGAAGTTGAGTTTCTCAGAGTTCTTGTAGAATGTGGTGACCCTGATTTTCTATTACAAAGGGGTATTTATACCCGTAGGAACAATCGTGGGGGAAAAAAGTAACTGCCTCCTAAAACTACGGGAGAGTAACCGCCCACGAACTGCTGCTCTGCACTTTCGACTAACCCGTTGTCAACCGTTTGACGAAGTGTTGAGCCCAGCTCTGTCGAAGTGTTGGATCTTCTCTTGTCGAAGGTTTCTTGCATTACTTGCTTCATGGCTTTGAGAGCTAAGCGTGTCGAAGCTCGCTTGCACTCCTTGCACTTGTCTGTCTTTCCTGTCGAATTCATGGTGCATTGACTTGAATATTGACCTATGGCCCACAGAACAATATTAAATGTGAAGTCAACTCCATTTAAAGCTTCATTTAATGTAATGTCGAAATTCTGAGGTAACAACATGATAATTTGATCAAATACATATGTACAAAAAACAGGTCGAGTAATAATAAATACACGTGTCGGGAAGGGATGGTGCGACTATCTAAATGCGCTATGTTGGGCAAGTGAGGTGCAAAGGGTAATATAGGTTCAGCAGGGGTGGTGCAGCAGGGGATGGTGTACCAATGGATTGTGCCAAGAGCTGCTTAAACATATGTCTCTCTTCCATTAGTACAGCAACATTCTTGGATAGCTCGTCATACTTTGCCGCCATGACTTTACAATCCCCGCACCCCCTGCTATGGCTCTTTCGCCCATACACAGTCGTAGGAGGAATGCCATATCCATAACCTCTTATCCAACCCTGTCTCTCTTCCCTTCCCAAGGCATGAGCAAGGACATCTTGTTGACCATCACAATCTGTTAAATCTCCTTGTGATCTGATTGTGATATGTTTTGCTGATGCACAAACATAAGTAACAGTTAGAATTAATAAACAAGTGTCAAAGAAATTTAATCGACGATAAAAAATATGTCCACGTGTAAAAAAAAATCGAGTAACGGATAGAAATAATAAACAAGTGTCAAAGAAATTTAATCGACAATAAAAAATATGTCCACGTGTCAAAAAAAAATCGAGTAACGGATTAAAAAAATATAATCAGACACAAATTCCAACTTGCTAGGAATCATAAAATTAAAATTACAATACATGAATTTTGGAATACTTACAATTTTGTCCTTGACCTCCTTAGTTTTCGGATCCACAATGTCCCCATCCTTGTTTTGTCGGGCCTCTAACCAGACAGTACAACGATCAAGGGATTCTTGAGTTGGATTTTTCCCCTCTTGCAGTAACTATTTAAGTTTAATCATTGTTAATCAACTGTAAATTAAAAGATTCATTAAATCATAATAAATTAAACTAATTGTGTCTTACCAATCTTTCTTCAAGAATTTGATATCCACTTGAACCTCCTCTATATAAGGGTACTCGGGATTAGAAACTCTTTCTTTATTGGCTTTGCTTTTTTTCTATTTAAAAAGATAAGTATACATTAATGAATGATATCTAGTTGTGATATATATATATATATATATATATATATATATATATATATATAACTTAAATAATTAATATACTAACCAGAAATCCGGATCAGTAGTGCGTATATGTACAAATTTGCTCGAATCCTCCTTACTTATAATTAGGAATACAATCTTTGGAGGCTCTGTCACGATGGTCCCATCGGGAAGTTTGAATACTTTTTCCTACATCAGTTCTATAAGCCCGATGCAACCTTCCACTTCCTTGAGTATCCAATCTCTTGGGCATCATCCACATCAAAGTGTTTCTACTTATACATAAAAATGGATTAAATAAATATAACTAAAAATCACTAAATAAGATTATTAAAGATGTCTAAAATTATATACAGTATTAAGGACGAGAAATCATCTTTCGGTTTAGGCAAAACTTTATTATCTTTCTCATTCCAACTTTTAATCGAAATTGGAAACATTTGCTTCACCTTAGTACCAATAAAAGTAATCAAATTTGTGCCGTTCTCTCCAATAGGCAAACCTTTAACACTCCATCTGACTTGCATTAATTAAATCATTAAATAATTAGATAACTTTGAAAGGTAGAGAACAACATTAATAATTAGTAATTAACTTACCCTATATTTCTCGTGTCCTTTACTTATCCGATGGACGATATTCTTTTCATTTGTCATTCCACGGGAGTGAACTTCTTTGTGTTTCTATGACCACCCCATCACCACCCTCATGACTACTCTCATGATCTCTAAGCGATGCCATCTGACTTGCAATGGCCCAAATGAAATAGACTCAGTGAGTTTTAGCTTTCTAATTGTTTAGAACCAACAAACACTTAACAAAATATAGAACAAGTCATGCACTAAGTAACAGAGAAAGCCATGCACTAAGAACCTAGAGTAAACATATATAGGAAAGCCATGCACTAAGTAACCTAGAGTAAACATATATAGGAAAGCCATGCACTAAGAACCTAGAGTAAACATATATAGGAAAGCCATGCACTAAGAAACAGAAAAAGTCATGCACTAGGAAAGCCATGCACTAGTCAAGTTAATAATGCTATCTAAGCTAGACTAATCTAACAACTAATTAAATACAACATTGAGCTAAGTAAGAGAGAAAGCCATACAAAAGAGAACTACATAACAAACCAAAAACCGGTGAGAGTATGTGCGAAATACCTTTTGAAAGGGAGAGAGAGTGCGAGAAAAAGGAAACAAATGGGAGGGAGCTGCGTGGTAAGATAGCACCAAGAGAGAGAGAGGAGCTGAGTACGTTTGGGGTTTCTACGTTTTAGGTTTCTGGGTTTTAGGTTTCTGGGTCACGCGTTTTTGGGTAAGATAGCACCAATGAGAGAGAGGAAGACGTGGAGTGTGGGTTGTTCGCTAGGGATGAGCGAAGAAGGGATGAGCGAAGAGGATGGGTCGTTTGGTTTCTGGGTCTCACACGAAGGGATGAACGAAGAGGTTTCGGGTTTTTATTTGGGTTTTCGCAAGAGAGGAGTTAGGTAGATGAAGAGACAGCAGTGAGTTTGTGTGAGAGAGATGAGAGAGCGCCTTGTAAATTTTTAATAACAATGCCTAGCGCTTTCTAGCAAAAACGCTAGGAAGCCTAGGAATTATAATTACAATTCCTAGCGTTTTCTTTAAAACGCTAGGGATCCTCTAGCGCCTCTTTACAATTCCTAGCGTTTTACAGAAAGCGCTAGAGATGCTATAGCGCCTTTTACTACCATTCCTAGCGTTTCAGAAACGCCAGGGATCCTCTAGCGCCTCTTTACAATTCCTAGCGTTTTCTGTAAAACGCTAGGGATGCTATAGCGCCTTTTTACTACCATTCCTAGCGTTTTCTTTAAAACGCTAGGGATCTATAGCGCCTTTTTACTACCATTCCTAGCGTTTTCTTTAAAACGCTAGGGATCTATAGCGCCTTTTTACTACCATTCCTAGCGTTTTCTTTAAAACGCTAGGGATCCTATAGCGCCTCTTTACAATTCCTAGCGTTTTCTGTAAAACGCTAGGGATGCTATAGCGCCTTTTTACTACCATTCCTAGCGTTTTCTGTAAAACGCTAGGGATCCTCTAGCTCCTCTTTACAATTCCTAGCGTTTTCTATAAAACGCTAGGTATTGAATGATTTTTTAAATTTCATTTCTAGCGTTTTCTCATTAAAACGCTAAGTATTGACTGATTTTTTTAATTTAATTTGTAGCGTTTTTTTTAAAACGCTACCTATTGACTGATTTTTTTTTTTTTTAAATATTTTTTTTTATTTTTGTTTATTCTATCTTTTAATTACAACCTATAAATTCATTCCCTTCCAACAAAATTCATCAAATATCATTCCAACAAAATTCAGCCAATATCATTACAATCCAATATAGATACACACACATATGTACATATCACCAAAAGACCATATTAAACTAACAAGTACTTACAACATAATTAATATATATCCAAATCATACAACATAATAACTACTGTCTTGACCACTCTCATGATCACTAAGTGATGCCATCGACTGCAATATAACATAATCCATGTTATTGTTAAATTTACAAAACTATATAATTATTTATTAATAAAAATAACGAGATATCATTAAGTCTATATTACCTTTTCCTTTTCCTAGATAAAATTGTGTTTGCAATTCGCGTCTTGGTATTTTTTTCCGACGAATAGTAATTCCATCATTATGATCTTTTCTAAAATATACAACATCCTCTATAGAAGTATTTTCCCTATTATTGGTTTTGATGTTCGAAGAAAGTGGTCCTCTCAACACCAACATTATCGGGTGCTTCATCATCATCGTTGTTAAACACAAATTTTTTGTCGATCAATAGAACAATAGACCAATTGATATTAACTGGATCAGTGACATAAAACACTTGTTGAGCTTGCGATGCTAAAATAAAAGGTTCATCTTTATATCCTAACTTGTTAAAATTCACCCGCATGAACCCTGATTCATCAATCTGTAAACCAGTATTATTGTCAACCCATTCACATTTGAACACAGGCTCCTGAAACATATTGTAATCCAACTCCCATATGTGTTCAATGAAGCCAAAGTAAGACATATTCGCATATATGGGATTTCTGTCTTTGGCACTGGATGCATGCATAGAATGAGCTACAAGAGTCACCCCACTATTTTGCATTTTACTCTGATTATCTTGTTCTTTTGTATAGAAAGTGCACTCGTTCATTAGATAGCTGTTGTAAGAGAAGACATGTATATTTGGACCTTTAGCTAACCATCTCAATCTTTTTGAAATTGAAGTAGGATTCGAAACACACTCACCATCAATGTGATGTTTTAGCCACACTATGAAACTCCTATTGTGTTCTTTTGCTAACCAAACTTGCTTCTTTCCGGGAATTGACTCTTAAGAATCTCATTGTGCTTGGCAACATATGAATCAACCTCACTATCATTGTGAAGAACGTACAAGTGTGCTTGCTCTAGTTCTTTCCATGATACCATCACTAATTTAGTTCCTGTCATCCCTTTACTAATCCTTCCTACATGACGAGACCTTGGCGGTCCCACGAATATTCAAGACTAGATAGATAGCCCGTGCAAAACTCAATAGCCTCTTCAACTATGTAGCGCTCAACAATACAACCTCGTGTCGTGATCGATTTTTCACATATTCTTTTAATATCTTCATGTAACGCTCAAACGGATACATCCATCTCATGTAACATGGGCCACACAATTGTGTCTCTCTAACCAGATGAACTATTAGATGAATCATTATGTCAAAAAAGGAAGGTGGGAAATACATCTCAAGCTCACACAAAGTGATGAGAATTTGTCTTTGCAATGTTGGCAACTTTCCAGGGTCAATCACTCTACTACAAATCGCCTTAAAGAATAAACAAAGTTTGGTTAAGGTCTGACGCACTTTCTTAGGCAAAATGGATCGTATACCAATGGGTAGCAAATGCTCCATGAGAACATGACAATCGTGGGACTTTAGAGACTTTAACTTGAGGTCTTTAATCGATACAAGAGTCGCCACATTTGAAGAGTATCCCTCTGGAACTTTAACTCCATGAAGAAACTCACAAAAGACAGTCTTCTCCTTTCTAGATAGAGTATGAGTGAGGAGGTAGATATGTACGTGTACCCTTCTTTACCGGACCCAATTCAGGTCTCAAACCCATACTAACCAAATCTAACCTTGAGTTGATGGTATCTTTAGTCTTACCCGGCATATTGAGTAAGGTACCAATGAAACTTTCGAAGACATTCTTTTCAACATGCATCACATCAATGAAATGCCTTACATATAATGACTTCAAAGATGGCAACTCAAAGAAAATCGACTTTTTCTTCCACCCCGTTTGGCAAGCTCTCCTGCAAAAGGCTTCCCAAATTTAATGCTCAAATCTTCCACCTTTTCAAATACCTGTTCGCCCGTCAAAGGCGGGGGAGCTCTACGTGTTTTTGTATTCCCATCAAATGCCTTTCTCCACAATCGATAGTGATGAGTTGATGGCAAAAATCTACGATGACCAAGATAGATATTCTTCTTACCATGTTCCAACCACATCCAACTGTGTTATCTTCACATATAGGGCATGCACACCGCCTTTGTTTATCGCATCTGTACCAGATAGATTGCCGTGTATGCACGAGGAAAGTCGTTAATTGTGCCAAAGATCATAGCCCTCGAGGGTGAAACTTTCTTCTCTCAACCCATCATACAATCTACCCAGTCTCCCACATTTGCTTCAAGTCTTCAATTAAAGGAGCCAAGTATACATCAATATCATTTCACGGTTGTTTGGGGCCAGAAATTAACAAAGACAACATCATATATTTGCGTTTCATGCAAAGCCCACAGTGATAAGTTATAAATCGCCAAAATCGGGGCCATGTCTTTGTGGGAGCTACTCGGATACCGTGCGGGTTAAATCCATCGCCAGACAATGCAAGGCGTAGGTTTCTCGGGTCATCCCGAAATTAGGATACTCAATATTAATTTTTTCCATTGCGGAGAATCTGTAGGGTGTCGTAGCATACCATCTTTAATCCTTTCATCCTCATGCCATGTCAAGTGTTGTGCATCTTCTGAACTACGATACATGCGCCTAAATCGAGGACTTATAGGAAAATACCACAACACCTTTTCGGAGCAGACTCTTTCTTCTTATATATGCGGTGCATTACATTTAGGACACGACTTTAACAACGCATGTTCATTCCGAAATAAAATGCAATCATTCGGACAAGCGTGTATCTTCTCATAGTTCAAGCCAATAGACCCCAACATTTGCTTTGCATCATACGTCCGAGAAGGAAGCACATTATCATTCGGCAACATTTCTTTCAGAAGTGCGAGTAAATCGGTAAAGCTCTTATCCGTCCATCCGTGGCGAGTTTTCAAGTTATACAACTTGATCACAACCAATAATTTTGTGAATTCAGTACAACCCGCATACAATGGTGTCTCTGCATCAGATATCAACTTCTCAAACATTTCAGGACAATCATTAAGATCCTCTTCAACCACCTTTGCCATCTCTTCAAATTCGTTCGCATCAAATGAATGTGTGTCATGTGTCTGCCGTGGCGCATATCTCTTACTAATATCATTCATATTTGAAGATTCACCTTTTTTCTCACCGTGCATTATCCAACAAGTGTAACTTTGATCAATTCCATTCGCCTTTAAATGTCGTGCCAACTCCTCTGCAGTAACTGATTTTACATAACAACACCTTAAAAAAGGACATTTCATACCACTAGAAGTCCCTAAACGTTCAACAGCACAGCTCACAAAATAATCCACTCCAACGGCATACTCCTTGGACTGACGATTGGCAGACATCCAATTTCTATCCATAATTTCCAAATATTTATAATAAAATCCTGAGAAGAGAAATTTAACATATGACCCATCAAGCAATTCGAATATAATGAAGAATCAATTCATATAAAAAAAACAAACAAAATTTCCCAAGCTATATCTATCTCATATTCTATTTCTATTCTCGGTCCTTTGGTCAAGACAAAGGAACCATAGTCTAGTGTTCCAAATAATTAATGAACTTAATTAATTTATGTGTAACAAGAAGAGGCTAGTGTAAAAAAAAAGAGTAGCTAGTGTGCACAAGTGACAAAACTAATATATTTCTAAACTAGAACCCACAATTAATATCTAACAAGAAACAGAGAAATGAGCAGAAAACTCACCAATGTTGTCTGAGTGAGAGATTGAGAAAGATGATGTTCACTAAGAGAGATGATTTTCGTTGAGAGAGATGATCTTAATTTGCGTTAGGGTGTTAGGGTTTTGCGTTTCTGGGTGAGTGATTTTGCGTTTCTGGGTGAGAGTGTTAGCTGAGAGACGTAAGTAGCTCAATGGAAACGAAAAAAAATTATTTAACCATATCTAGCGTTTTCTAAAAAACGCTAGGGATCTATCTAGCGTGTTTTCTAAATACCTAGCGTTTTGAATAAAAGCGCTAGGGATCTGTCTAGAGTGTTTACTAAATACCTAGCGTTTTATAAAAAATGCTAGGGATCTATCTAGCGTGTTTTCTAATTGGCTAGCGTTTTGAATAAAAGCGCTAGGGATCTGTCTAGCGTGTTTTCTAAATACCTAGCGCTTTCTAAAACACGCTAGGGATCTATCTAGCGTGTTTTCTAATTGGCTAGCGTTTTGAATAAAAGCGCTAGGGATCTGTCTAGCGTGTTTTCTAATTGGCTAGTGTTTTGAGTAAAAGCGCTAGGGATCTGTCTAGCGTGTTACCTAATGGGTAGCGTTTTACTTTAAAACGCTACTAATGGTGTGTTGCACCCCGAAAAATCCGGTTTGGGTTTCTCGATGTACAACGTGGAAAAATTATGAAGCCGCCACCAATATTTTACTTTTAAGACCAAAACATTGAAAAAAGGTCTTTTGAACAAAGCAGATGGTCTTTTGAAACTAGAGATATAGGTTGGGGGTCGATTACGTGCGGGAAGGTGTTAGCACCCACGCGCCCTCTCTCTCGAGAGGAACCTTTAATTAAGTGTGTGGTTTTAACGTTTGATTTGAAAAATACTTAGATTCGCCTATTTATTTCTTGTTTGATGCGAATGGAAAAACTTAATAAAATTTTTTATTTTTGGTGCTTGACGAGAATTGGCTTCTCGCTCCTACGTATCTCCTAGTGCGATGGAGAATTCAAAGCTACGTAGTTCTTGTTGTTATGAAAAAGGTTTTTGTTTTTTTTATCTTTTTAGTGAGTTTTCGAAATAAGACGAGTATTCGGCGAATGATTAAACTAACAGAGGTTATGGGTAACCACCGCTAAGTACTCTTGAAAATGAGAGTCACTACCACTGGTCAGACGAACAAAGGTCCTGATTGACTGTTAGTAGCAACTCGTTTTTATTTGTTCTTTTGAAAATGGTTTTTTGAAAGAAAGGATTGATTGGCACGAATGATCAAACTAACAGAGGTTATGGGTGATCACCGCTTTATTGTTCTTTTGGGAAAAGACATTGCCACCAATGGCTAGACGAACAAAGGTTCTGATTAGCCACTAGTGCCAATGGGTTTGAAAACGATTCTTTTTGTTTGTTTGATGAAAATGACTTTTATTTGTTGCGCTTGACGAGAATGTGGCTCGCTCCTACGTATCCCAAATGGGAATCAAAGCGGCGTAGTTCTATGTCTTGAAAAAGGTTTGTGTTTTTTATCTTTTTAGAGTTTTTCGCAAAAGGGGTTGAGCGTTCGCGGTGACCAAACAACAACGGTTTAGAGTGGCCACGCTACTAACTCTTTTTGAAAATGGGATCGTCACTAACAATCAAACGGCAACGGCGCGAGTGACTATTGATGACAACCGGTTTTTATTTTGATTATTGAAAGGGTTTTCGCAATTGAAGGGGAGCGTTTGTGAAGACCAAACAACAACGGTTTAGAGTGGCCACACTACTAGCTCCCACGGGAATGAGATTATCACCCACAATCAAACGCAAGCAAGCGCGAGTGATCATCGGTGACAATTAGTTTTGATTTTGATGTTTGAAAAGATTTGTTTTTGAAAAGTGTTTTCGTTGGTTTGAATTGAGAGAACGTCATGATAAAGGAATTCGCAATTGGATTGAGCGTTCGCGATGACCAAACAACAACGGTTTAGAGTGGTCATACTACTAACTCTTTTGAAAATGAAATTATCATTAACGACCAAACGGCAAGCGCGCGGTGATCATTAATGATAATCGGTTTTGTTTTAGGTTCAAGTATTCGAATGAGGTAACTTGGAATGACTATTTTGAAAACGAATATTGAACATGATATGAGCGAAAGTGGATTTAGGTAGCCATATTTATACCTTAAGTGTTTATTCCTAGTTTAAAAATTACACAAACCATCATAATAGTGATAACAAATAATAAGCAAAAAGAGATGCTATTAGATGACAACATGAGGTAAATAGTAATGATTATAATAGTAATAACAATAAATAATAACCAAAGCAAAAAAAGAAATAAATAAATGAAAAGAGGTGGGTGCTGAACAGAGATAAAGAGAGTGTGACTAGTATTTTTATTAGGAAAACGTGGGGGGTCTGGATTAGTAATGTTGGGGGTGTAAAAAGCAGTCAGGTACATAAAAAAACTTAAAAAAAAGATAGGCCCATGAATGGCTAAGAGAGGAACTGAAATCAAATGGAAACCTACATTCCTAATCCTTCATCTCATGCGCCGTCCACTTTCACTTTCAAAGAAGAGAGAGAGAGCTTTCAAGAGAGAGAAAGAGAGAAAAGAAAAAAGAGAGAAAGAAAAGGAAAGAAATCGAGAGAGAGAGAGAAGAGATACCGCGAGAGAGGAGCGTTATCGGAGGAGGAGCGGACGACGGTGAGGGAGGGTGGCTCGACGGAGAGAGAGAGACGGCGAGGGAAGAGTGACGACGGCGACGGCGGCTGCAACGATGGCTCACGGTGGTGACGGCGGTGGCTCGCGGTGGTATTGTTCTCGAGTATGGTTTACACACTATTTTCGTTCTCCTCCTCTGTTTCGTTTCTTTCTCTTGTGTTTCAAAGATGTACTGTTTATGTTTTTTTTTGTTGTTGTTTGCCGCTCACTGCGTTTGTGGGTTTGTGTTTCATTTTTTTCTCCCTCCTTTGTTCTCGATCTCTTGTGCTTTGAGTGTCTCTGTTTATCCCCTTTTTTTGTTGTTCTTTGAATCTTGTGTTTATATGTGAATCTGTGTGTATCACTCTCTCTCTGTTTCCTCCCCTTTTTGATTTTTGTTTTTCTTTTCCCTCCTTCTTTTTGGATGATTGTTTTGGTCTTGTGTGTTTATAGTCAAGATTGCATAGATTGATGGGTGTGTGGTCTATTTTTCTCGCGCTCTCGTTTTGCATTTTGTTCAATGCTTTCCTTTTTGTGTATAAAGTATTTCGACCCCAATTTATCTTCTCCCAAGTCCCTACCTCATTCACGATTTTGTTGGGTTGGTGATGCTCATATTTGTTTCAGTCGTGTGTATGTTAAAGTGCAAAGTGTTGAAGTGGAGAGCTAAAAATGGGACAAGTGAAAAAACAAGAAGAAAGTATGCACGATGGCTTAGAGCCAAAAATGCAGCGCATGGCATTTGATTTCTTTTTCCTTTTCTTTCTTTTTTTTTTTTGTTATTTTGTAATCCTATTTGCATTATTTGTATTATGTGTAATATAAATGGGCAACTTTGACTATCCAAAGTCCAAACTAATCTTTTGATTTTGATTTTATTTCATTCTTCTTTTTTTTTCATTAAGAGAAAGAAAAAAAGAACTAATATCAATAATAACAATAAATAATGAGCACCCAGATAAACACGTTTACAGTTGGAACTACCATGCGTACCACAACTAGAACAAAGCGGTCCACTACGAGAATAAGAATAGCGCAAGATATATACATATTTTTTGAGCTCTTTTGAAAACACGAAAAATACCCGTTAAAATTGGGCATTCACTAAAATACAATTTTATTTGATTCTCAAATAGTCGGACAAAATTGGGGTATAACAGCTGCCCCTCTTTATTTCACATTTTGCCAAGAAATATGAATTGGCATTTTCATATTTGCTGGTAAAATGGAAATAAAGATATAGAAATAATACTAATTTTGTCCGCTTCAAAAAAAATTGAATTTTCTTTTTGTTATTTTCCTTTTGAGAAAGGGGCTAACGCTAAATCGCATTCTGAAAGCGAGAAATTGGGGAAGACGGTAAATTGGAAAAAGCGGTAAATTGGGAATTCGGAGGTTGCCTAAAAACCTTTTAACGGACTCTAGTCGAGTCCGAGCTCTGGGGGTGGCCTTTTCGAGCGGCCGATCAACATCGGTCGGGAATCGATTTGATCAATGGATTTACGCTATGCCTTAGGTCGACACAACTAATCCAGAAGGACTTAACGGTCGATGGATCCATCGCGTGCTCGTGCGATGTTGTGATCTCGTGGAAGGAGTTCACTAACTGCGGGTTGATGGAGTTCACTAACTGCGGGTTGATGGAGTTCACTAACTCGGGCTAATGGAGTTTACTAACTCGGTCTTGATGCGATTTACTAACTCGGTCTTTGATGCACTTGAGTATTTGGATGTACATGAATGCAATGATTGATTTTGGTGAGATGCTTTTCGTTTTGTCTATATCGATGAATGCAAGGCATGAGTTTCTTTTTCGTGTTTTTTTTTTGAATGGGTCACGCCTTCGCCAACAAAAGCGAGAAAAATAAGCTTAGTGCCAACCCTCGATTAAGCTAGCGAAAGCGTAAATGAATTGTCGACCCTCGTAAGCCAACATAACAGAAATAGATTGGTGCCGACCTTGGGCAAAGAAAAGCGGAAATAAAGCGATAAAGAAGGCGATAAAGAAAGCGAGAAAGAAGGTACCGACCCTCGATGAAGCCGTCATCGAGGCCGCTAAAAAGCCTTTTAACGAACCGCGAATGATCCGAGTTTGCACTTGGGCATGGTGGTCTTCAAGAGCGACCGGGGGGGACAATATCAAGTCTAGATCTCGATACTTCCTTAGGACTGCGCCATGTCTTAGGCCAACACAACTATCCTATTCGACTGGACCCAATGAGGTCGAAGGACTTACCCGCAGCTCGAATACGAGGTGAAGTGCGCTTTTGAAGGGACGGCAGGTCTGGCGGATTCACGAATCTCGTTGATTGATTGATTGAAATAGCCCAATCGCCGCGCATTGGATTGAGGTACCTGCATACGTCAGTTGATGCAAGGAATGATGCATGGAATATGGGCGCATGCTGTGCAAGGGCATGTTATGCAAGTGCGTGCAATGTTACGACTTTGGTGTAATGATGAATGTGGTAGAACACTCCTGAAGTTCTTCTTTTGGTCTGATTTTTTTCTTCGATCAGCCTTCTTCTTCTGATCGTTTGTTTTTCTTTGCTTGTTTTCTTTTGCTCTTTACGAAATGTGAATATGCAAATGTAGTGCTTTGATGTTTGATGCAGAGATTGACACTTGTAATGCAAGTGTGCAATGCAATGACAGTGATACATGTTTTGATGAATGGAATGCTCTTGTTTTATTTTCTGCTCGTTTCTTTCTTTTTTCATGAAATGCGGGCATGCGAATGCAATGTTTCGATGAGTGGCATGAAGAAATGAACGATAATGGAATTACGAATGACATGGGAAGCCTTTGTGTTGCCCTACATGTAATGCTTTGATGCAAGGACTTTGGTTCCTTCCCTTTTATGGAATGCAAACACTAATATGATGCAAATGCAATGACATGGGATGACGTGTTTTTGCTTTTTCTTTCTTTGTGACGCAATGCTTTGATGCTTGATGGAATGAGATGGAAGATTTTTTGCTTTTATCCGTTGCTTCCTTTTTTGTTGCCTTTCATGAAATGATGATGTCGGCACGATGCAAATGGGACACTATGATAAACAAAATGGGACGCCTAAATGCATGAGGCGAAAAATAAGATATGAATGATTGGGGTACTTAAGCATTTTTGTGATGATGAGATGCAAGACTTTGAACGCAAGGAATTGAGATGATTATTGACCATTCTGTTGAAAAAAATTGAATTCGATTCAAACTCCCGTGTTCTCAAGGTTTTTATTTACACACAAGCTCACTTGTTTTCTCTTCCTTCCAATGACGACTAAATCTTAGATATCGCATGACTAACTTGTGTTCTCTCTCTTTGAAGCATTGTCCAGTATGCATGCATAGGAGTGCAAATGTGAATGAGGGAGTCAGTTAACTTGGGATTGGTTTAGAACATGTATGATAAGTGAAGGGATGACAGACATGATTATTGTCGACGCTCATGAGGGACCAAGAGATGCAAGATTGCCCTGGTTCGGGCTTTTGATGAGTGAATAAGCTTGGCTCTGTCTGGTGGTGATAATGACTAGGGGTGTAGGAGATGATGGATTGGGAACACTTCGGCTCTTAGGATGAAAGGTGGAATGGAAGAGGTTTTGTCTCAACCCACAGAGTTTGGTGTTGCCCCAGTCATGACGAGATAAAGTTGCCCCAATACGAATGACGAGGCCTTATTTAGGATAGTGAGTTGAGAGATTGCCCCGGTGAGGTTTTATGGGAATGAATGAGGTGAAGGAATGGGAATTCACTTGCCCCACTCTGGAATGACATTTCAAACGGTTTCTTTGAGTGAGGTTGTGAAAGGTGACTAAGTTATGGTGACGGTTATGAACGGAGGGTGGTATGTGAATGGGATAGACGATGAACAAATCTCCCCATGGTTGAGTGGAGTGAGAGGTGAAGGAAATGCCTCCTAGTACACATCTTTGGTTTTCTTTAAGAAAAACTCAAATGCAATGAAAGTTTTGACTTTTGGTATGAAAGAAGCCTCACTTGATGATCACTAAACCTTGTTTTAATGCAACTTGAATGCATTTTAGAGTGCAAGTCTTTATTGTTTTGTCAGCTTTCTTTTTTTTTGATCGCTTTTTTTCGAGGATTTTCTTGATCGGCTTTCTTTTTTCCGATCGTTTGTTTTTCTTTTGAGCAAACGCATCATAAATAGATAAACTTATTTGTCCTAGGGTTACAATTTGAGAAAACAAAAATCGATCGGTTATTGATCGGGATGGACTTTTCAGGATTGTGATGTTTTGTGGAGAAGGGATGATTGAGCTTAATGAAGTGTTTGAGGCTGATGGGCTGTTGGGTCTTATTCGGCATCGGCCAATGGTCAATGATTTATGAAGGAAATAGTTATTAGGTTTGATGAGGTGTTTGGGGTTTTATTAGGACAATGTGTTTCATGGTAGAATGGCTGAGGGTTTATGGAGGGTTAGATGTTGAGGCCAAAGAAAATGTTTGCGGTCTTTATGAAAGGAGAGATGATTATACACAACAGAGTGTTGGAAAGCTTATGGAGACAAGGATCTCTAGTGTTTCATGGTGAAATATATCAGCTCACAATTTTTACTTCTTTTGTTTCTCTTTTTTCTTGGTCTTTTTTTTTTGAGATTTTCATTTTTTGGATCTTTTTGTTTGATTGTGTTCTTTTCCTTTTGACCTATTTCTTTTCTTTGGTGACTTGGGTGAGCTGATAAAGATGATATACCATTTTCGATGTGGAATTGATCCTTGTCTAGAGTGGTGGAGATATCCTGGGACTTTCTTGACTTAAGGTGGGTAGGAAAGGGAATTTTTTCTTCTCTTTGGGATTTTCTTGGCTTAAGGTGGGCAGGAAAGTGAATTTTTGGATTTTGGATTTTCTTGAGGTTGTGGGGAGGCGGCCAAACTTCATTTCAAATTCCGATTGCTTATTTTTCGTAAAACCCGATAACAATTTATCTATCTATATGTGTTTGCTCTTTTCTTTGCATTTTCTTTTATGCCCTAATTTTTGCCTGGACTGCTCTTTGCGAGTTTTCAATCCACCGGGCGCTCCTTTTTGCCTAGGCTGCCCTTTGCGGGTTTTCAACCTAGCGAGCTTGTTCTTCTCATTGATCTCTTTTTTTTGGAAAGACTTGCACTAAAGGAATATAATGTCGAGAAAGAAAGTTAGTGATCACAGAATTGCCCCAGCATGGAGGACTTAGAGTGTTAGTGAGAATGAACCAAAAAGTCAAGTATGCACTGATGGGAGATAATATGCGCTTTATGGGTGGATGGGGCGGGATTAGACTTGGATGGTGATGATGACAAGGAAAGAAACTGACTGACTCAAACAAGAGAAACTGCACGTGTTGGGCATGTTCACTATAGGAATGCTTCACAGAGAGTCAACAGTAGTTAGAACAATGAAATTTTCTTCTTCTTCTTTTTTTTTTTTTTTGAGCTGCTTCAGTCTTTTGTCATGGAATGGATGGGATGCAGTGCTTTTGAAAGAAATGCAAATGAGCTATTGATTTGAAAAACTGAGTGCCTTGGAACACCTAGAGTTTGCAACTAGGTAAGGATAAACTTTTTCAAAAAGGATGACTGTTTTGCAAGAACGTCTCGCTTCTCATCCCAACTTTTATTTTATGCAATGAATGAATGAACAAATTATGATATGCAAGTATGATGCAAATGCGTGGAGAATGACCACTCGAAAAGTGTGGCTTATTCTAAATAATTTTGTTGTTTTTAATGCAAGACAAAATATGGAATGCCAATGCGAATGATGCCCCCTTTTTTTTCAAAATGATTTTTTTTGATTTTTTTAGTTTTTTAGAGGCGAGACAAGATACGAAATGCCAATGCCCCTTTTTTGAATGATGAGAGATGCAAGAATGGTGATATGAGGCAACTGATTGTCGTTACCCTGAGTAACCTGCATGAAACATTGAGTGGATCCTGACTCAATACTTCACACAATATACTGAAACGTTTCGACAATTAGTTGGCTCAATTTAATTTCCTACTTGAAAATAAAACACGTGTGACTGGGTCAAAGTGCCCTGACATCGTAGAGTAACATCTCAAATTTGTAGTCGACAAACAAATTTGAGATATTACCCTTCATCGTTCAAAGGTGCATTTCTACCCATTAAGCCGTAACACGAGGAAATTTCTCTTTGTTTTGAAAGGATGCATGCAAGGAGAAATGATGTATTCGAACAAAGTGATGAGGTTAATGAAATGATGCATGAGTGCCACATTGACGCGATGTCTGCATTATTTGATGATGATTTTTTGTACATGCACCCGGATGAATGTGATGCTTATGCAATGCGGATGATAATTGCTTCTTGTTTTATTTTGTTTTTATGCAATGAAATGAAATGCATGATACTCACAATTATTTTTAACGCGTGGAAATGCATGCAAAATGAAACGTTCAAGTGCTTATTTTTATGCCATGAAAAAGGGAAAAAGGGGTACATGCGATGCATTTTCTAAAATCTAGTAGAAAACATACATTTTTGGATTTTTATTTATTTGTTATGATATGCAAGAGAAAAATAATAATGCATGCAGAAAATGGCGCGTTTGAGCTAAGGCTATATGAATAGCGGAACAATATATGCATGCAATATTGATGTGATGCCCACCTTTATTTGATGACAGTTTTTGCATAATTAAGGATGAATGAAATGCGATATGGATGATAACTGTTTCTGGTTTTCATTTTTCTTACGCAATGAAATGAAATGTGTGATGCTTACAATTACTTTCCTAATGCATGAGAGATATTGAATGGAGATGCATGTTTAATGTTTATTTTTGATTTGCGACACAAAAAAAGTATTAATGCGATGATGTGATATGAATGGACGACGGAATGAGTGGGTGAATGAATGAACGAATGTGCATTTGAATGAGGATGCCGTAAAGTGCATCACTTGATGATTTTTCATGATTATGAACGAATGAAATACCATAGGGATGATAATTTTATTCAAAATTTTGTTTTATGTAATGCATGATGCCATGATGCAAAGTGCGGATGATGATTGCTTTTTGTTTTATTTTTAAACAATGAAATGGAATGCATGATACTAACAATTATTTTTTAGTGCGTGGAAAGATATGATTCTTATGAAAATGCATGCAAAATGAGATGTTTGCATATATGATATAAAAAAGGAAAATAATAAAGCATGTGATATGTTTCTAAAATTTTTTATGCGAGAAAATGCATGATACTCGCAAATGATTTTTAATGCAAGGGAAAACATGATTTATTTTGAATGGAAATGTATGCAAAATGAGATGGTCACATGTTCATTCTTCATGATATGCAAAAAGCAATAATGCATGAGGCACGTTCCTAATAAAAATTTTGGACTTTTTTGACAAAATTAGGAGAAAGTTTAGTGAATGGAAACGCACACGTACAGAGAATGCACTCCTGACAAACCTTAATGAGATAGAGAAAAATGCATGTATGAATTTTATCAAGTTTTTGTTTTATGCGATGCAAATGATGTCTTTATATGAAAATGACGGCGATAATGCGACTTGACATGCATGTGAAAAATAAGATGAAAACATCTTTTCGAGTTTGGTGACTGAAATTTTGGGAAAATCACCTCATTATATAGCCCGGTAAAAGAAAAGACTATGATGATTTTTTTGAAAGTTTTGCTTTTTGCCCTTTTTTTTGAAAATTTTGTTTTATGTAATGCACAGATGTATGCAAATGATGATGATGTTCTATATGCATGCGGATAAATGAAAGAGTTTTTATTGGCAATGATTCAAGTTTTTTTTTTGGAAAATGCGGGCCGTACATTATTTCATATGGACTAGTAAGAGAAAGGCTACAACGACAACTCTTTCTCTATTTTCTCTTCTTTTTTTTTTTGAAAAATGCAGGCCGTACGTGGCTTCATATGGACCTAGTAAGGGAAAGGCTACAGCGGCAGGTCTTTCTCTCTTTTTTTTTAGAAGAGTGGGCCACATCTTTGCCGTCTGGACGGACCTAAGCAAAAGAAAGGCTACAACGGCAGCTCTTTCTCTATTTTCTCTTTTTTTTGAAAAATCTCCTTCTCCTTTTTTGAAAACATGCCTAGATTACAATGCAACACACAATTTGGTATGCCCCTCGTGTCCTACGAAGGCGGAGACTTAGGTTCTAAGACAATTTGAATGTTCCTCCCATGTGGGTTCTAGTCACTTCCTCACCTGAGTTACAGAGCTAATTCTCTCTCACAATAGCACCTGTAACGATGGGGCGCCATCCGGTGTGAGGCATCATGAAAGAGCATACTCTGGCTGAAACTTTTGTGAGAGTCAGAAGGACAACGGTCCAATTGCCAGTCACTACTCATTTCCACTCTCCTAGGTGTTGTCGGACCTTGGGTTTTAGGCCCCTCTCAAAGCACATAATCGTAAGGGTGTGAGTGTGTGTGGCAAGGACATACCACTTAAAGCTACCCAACACATATCACCCCACCTGCAAATGAAAGCCCAGAACAGTCCAGACAAAAAGCTAGTAATAACATGTTGTCTACCCTAGGGTTTAATATCAAATAAGCTAGCCTAGGGTTTCAACAACAATCAAGTGCATTGTTTACCTCAAGAAAGGGAGCCAAGAGGAGGGGATCATGATAGAATTGGGGAGAAATGCATGAGTTTACCTTGAAGAAAGGGAGCAAAGAAGAAGGGAACATGATTGGGATTGGGGAAATGCATGAGGGTACTAAGCACATAAGCAAAGAGGAGGAAGGAAAAACAAACATGGAAGAAGAGAAAACAAATGCACATGCATACAACATGATAAGAAAGAAAATGAAACCGAAAGAGATAGAAGCAAACAAGGTATCCAAATCAAATCGATAGCACATTAAACCACACATTTAATTAGTTAGGCTTGACCCACTTAAAAAAAAAAAAAAAAAAAAGGAAAAGTCCCCAGTGAAGTCGCCAGCTGTTGCACCCCGAAAAATCCGGTTTGGGTTTCTCGATGTACAACGTGGAAAAATTATGAAGCCGCCACCAATATTTTACTTTTAAGACCAAAACATTGAAAAAAGGTCTTTTGAACAAAGCAGATGGTCTTTTGAAACTAGAGATATAGGTTCGGGGGTCGATTACGTGCGGGGAAGGTGTTAGCACCCCACGCGTCCTCTCTACTGAGAGGGAACCTTTAATTAAGTGTGTGGTTTTAACGTTTGATTTGAAAAATACTTAGATTCGCCTATTTATTTCTTGTTTGATGCGAATGGAAAAACTTAATAAAATTTTTTATTTTTGGTGCTTGACGAGAATTGGCTTCTCGCTCCTACGTATCTCCTAGTGCGATGGAGAATTCAAAGCTACGTAGTTCTTGTTGTTATGAAAAAGGTTTTTGTTTTTATATCTTTTAGTGAGTTTTGAAATAAGGCGAGTATTCGCGAATGATTAAACTAACAGAGGTTATGGGTAACCACCGCTAAGTACTCTTGAAAATGAGAGTCACTACCATTGGTCGGATTTAACAAAGGTCCCGATTGATTGTTAGTAGCAACTTCGTTTTTATTTGTTCTTTTGAAAATGGTTTTTGAAAGAAAGGATTGATTGGCACGAATGATCAAACTAACAGAGGTTATGGGTGATCACCGCTTTATTGTTCTTTTGGGAAAAGACATTGCCACCAATGGCTAGACGAACAAAGGTTCTGATTAGCCACTAGTGCCAATGGGTTTGAAAACGATTCTTTTTGTTTGTTTGATGAAAATGACTTTTATTTGTTGCGCTTGACGAGAACGTGGCTCGCTCCTACGTATCCCAAATGGGAATCAAAGCGGCGTAGTTCTATGTCTTGAAAAAGGTTTGTGTTTTTTATCTTTTTAGAGTTTTTCGCAAAAGGGGTTGAGCGTTCGCGGTGACCAAACAACAACGGTTTAGAGTGGCCACGCTACTAACTCTTTTTGAAAATGGGATCGTCACTAACAATCAAACGGCAACGGCGCGAGTGACTATTGATGACAACCGGTTTTTATTTTGATTATTGAAAGGGTTTTCGCAATTGAAGGGGAGCGTTTGTGAAGACCAAACAACAACGGTTTAGAGTGGCCACACTACTAGCTCCCACGGGAATGAGATTATCACCCACAATCAAACGGCAACGGCGCGAGTGATCATCAGTGACAATTAGTTTTGATTTTGATGTTTGAAAAGATTTGTTTTTTGAAAAGTGTTTTCGTTGGTTTGAATTGGAGAGAACGTCATGATAAAGGAATTCGCAATTGGATTGAGCGTTCGCGATGACCAAACAACAACGGTTTAGAGTGGTCATACTACTAACTCTTTTGAAAATGAAATTATCATTAACGACCAAACGGCAACGGCGCGAGTGATCATTAATGATAATCGGTTTTGTTTTAGGTTCAAGTATTCGAATGAGGTAACTTGGAATGACTATTTTGAAAACGAATATTGAACATGATATGAGCGAAAGTGGATTTAGGTAGCCATATTTATACCTTAAGTGTTTATTCCTAGTTTAAAAATTACACAAACCATCATAATAGTGATAACAAATAATAAGCAAAAAGAGATGCTATTAGATGACAACATGAGGTAAATAGTAATGATTATAATAGTAATAACAATAAATAATAACCAAAGCAAAAAAAGAAATAAATAAATGAAAAGAGGTGGGTGCTGAACAGAGATAAAGAGAGTGTGACTAGTATTTTTATTAGGAAAACGTGGGGGGTCTGGATTAGTAATGCTGGGGGTGTAAAAAGCAGTCAGGTACATAAAAAAACTTAAAAAAAAGATAGGCCCATGAATGGCTAAGAGAGGAACTGAAATCAAATGGAAACCTACATTCCTAATCCTTCATCTCATGCGCCGTCCACTTTCACTTTCAGCAAGAGAGAGAGAGAGCTTTCAAGAGAGAGAAAGAGAGAAAAGAAAAGAGAGAAAGAAAAGGAAAGAAATCGAGAGAGAGAGAAGAGATACCGCGAGAGAGGGAACGTTATCGGAGGAGGAGCGGACGACGGTGAGGGAGGGTGGCTCGACGGAGAGAGAGAGACGGCGAGGGAAGAGTGACGACGGCGACGGCGGCTGCAACGATGGCTCACGGTGGTGACGGCGGTGGCTCGCGGTGGTATTGTTCTGAGTATGGTTCTACACACTATTTTCGTTCTCCTCCTGTTTTCGTTTCTTTCTCTTGTGTTTCAGTGTACCTGTTTATGTTTTTTTTTGTTGTTGTTGCTGCTACTGCGTTTGTGGGTTTGTGTTTACTGTTTTTCTCCCTCCTTTTGTTCTGATCTCTTGTGCTTCAGTGTCTCTGTTTATCCCCTTTTTTGTTGTTGCTGTAACTGTGTTTATATGTGAATCTGTGTGTATCACTCTCTCTCTGTTTCCTCCCCCTTTTTGATTTTTGTTTTTCTTTTCCCTCCTTCTTTTTGGATGATTGTTTTGGTGCTGTGTTTATAGTCAAGATTGCATAGATTGATGGACTGTGTGGTCTATTTTTCTCTGCCCTCAGTTTTGCATTTTGTTCAATGCTTTCCTTTTTGTGTATAAAGTATTCTGACCCCAATTTATCTTCTCCCAAGTCCCTACCTCATTCACAGTTTTGTTGGGTTGACTGATGCTCATATTTGTTTCAGGCTGTGTATGTTGGGGTGCAGTGTTGAAGTGGAGAGCTAAAAATGGGACAAGTGAAAAAAACAAGAAGAAAGTATGCAGTGGCTTAGAGCCAAAAATGCAGCGCATGGCATTTGATTTCTTTTTCCTTTTCTTTCTTTTTTTTTGTTATTTTGTAATCCTATTTGCATTATTTGTATTATGTGTAATATAAATGGGCAACTTTGACTATCCAAAGTCCAAACTAATCTTTTGATTTTGATTTTATTTCATTCTTCTTTTTTTTTCATTAAGAGAAAGAAAAAAAGAACTAATATCAATAATAACAATAAATAATGAGCACCCAGATAAACACGTTTACACAGTTGGAACTACCATGCGTACACAACTAGAACAAAACGGTCCACTACGAGAATAAGAATAGCGCAAGATATATACATATTTTTTGAGCTCTTTTGAAAACACGAAAAATACCCGTTAAAATTGGGCATTCACTAAAATACAATTTTATTTGATTCTCAAATAGTCGGACAAAATTGGGGTATAACATGGTGTAGCGTGTTATTAAAATGGGTTGCGTTTTTTTATAAACGCTACTAAAGGTGGCGATCTCTTTTTACAATTCTGGCATAGTGTTAATAACGTTTATTATTAACATATTGTTTTTATTATATTATGTTACTAATAGTTATTCATTTCTTAGTTGTTATTTTCAGGAGACATACGAGGCTGAAATGACCAAGTACCGTGAAACTCAGCAATAGAGTGGTGGCAGCATTGATCTTGATCCCACTGAGGACAAACACATATTGACATAGTCCTTAAAGGAGTCAATACAGAGAAGTTTACCATCTAGTTTGACCTTAATGTTGTTGTCTAGAGTATGCGACATTTCTACTACACACGGTCTTTCATCAGAGCCAGAACATCTTCTTCGAGGTGTTTCGTTTTGAACTTGTTTAAGTCCGGCTCGAACTCTACCGTAGTCCAATTGGTGCTTCTTTTGCATTTTGAACTTCTGAAGATAGTACTGGTCTCTCTTATATTCCTACTGTTTTTGAAATAAATAATGTTCAACAATTGATGCAGCAATTAAGCGATGCCCATCGTGAGATGAGCGAGCGACAGAAGAAATATGAACAACAATTACAGGAGATGCGGACCAGGCTGGATAAAAGAGGAGTGCATGCGGGAGCAGAATAGGATAAATGAGGAGCTCCAGAAGCTTTTTATGGATATGATTTAAACCTCGAGGCCATCATTATCATATATGCCATCGTACTAGCTGCAACAGCCTTATAGCAGTGCTTTTCAGCTGTACCATGTCTTCCAGCCTTCCTTTCAGATCCTATATGGTATGAACTTCAACTAGGTAGGATCAGGCATCCGCGCGAAGCCCCAACAAAATGCCCACACCGGCGGCTCTCTAAGAAGGCGGCCAAAGACCACCCCAACAACAACAGTTCACCACAACTTTCAATCTCAATATAGATGGTGAAATTCATACTATTTGGTTTGCAGGAGAAGACCAAAGTAGAGACTATTATGATGACCCGCTGTAGCTTTAGGTTATTTTAAAGGCTAAATTACACCAGAGGTCATTTAAGTTATTCAGTTGTAACAAGTTGATCCTTTAAGTTTTTTTCGTACCACTTAGGTCCTTTAAACTTTTCAATTTTAACAAGTTGGTCCTTTAAGTTCTTTCGTACCACTTAGTTCCTTTAAGTAATATAATTGTCACACGTTAGTTCTTTAAGTTATTTAATTGTAACTTTTAAATCCTGAATAACTTATATTTTTCAGCCTCAAATCGTTACAATTAAATAACTTAGAGGACCTAAGTTGTACGGAAAAACTTAAAGGACCAACTTGTTACAATTAAATAATTTAAAGGACCTCTGGTGCAATTTAGCCTATTTTATATTATTGTATGAATATTTTAATTTATATTGTCTTATGGATATTTGAATTTGTACTTTGTTGGATTTGTATGAAATTTTATCGTTTTGAGACCCTATTCTCGTTTCGTATATTTGATTATTAATAGAAAATATTTAAATAATAAATATTAATATTTATTTGACTATAAAAATAATAGGCTAAATTACTCACAGGGTCCCCGAACTTAATTTGGGTAACAATTTAGTCCTTTATCTTTTTTTGTCCCAAATTAGTCCTTTATATTTCAAAAACTTAGCAAAATTGACCTTTTTTTAGTAATTTTATGAACTCCGTTACAAAAATGGTTACATGACTGTTAAGTGCTTAAGTGTCAGTTATTTATGCTTACATGGCATTTTTATTTGCTGATTCATTTTTGTTTAATTATTTTTAAATAAAAATAAAAAAGTTGTGAACAGTTACTTCATCATCTTCATCTTCTTGATGAAGAATCCTAACTTCTTAAATCCAGATCTACCCTTTCGTGCTCCAACGTTTATGAAGATTTGGAAAAACCCTAATTCCTCGCGATATTATCTCAACAGCAATTTCAATTTTGTTTTTTGGGATTGAACCCCCATTTCAATTTCGATTTGAAAACCCCCATTTCCTAGTGTTTCTAAGCTCCAATGTTTATGAGGATTGAAGATGCAGAAAACCAATTTCGATTTGGTCTCGTTTTCGAATTCATTTCGATCTTGTTTCAGTTTCGCAGGTGGTGGGTTTGAAGGTAGGGAACTGACAGGGTTCGCAGGTGGTGTTTTTACTTCATGTGTTTATGGGTTTTAGCACTTGAGGGAAGACCTGTCACAATGGAAATAACTTGGGTTTATTACAGGAACACAAATTTGATTTTTTGTTGTGTTAAGAAGTAAAAAACTTAAAATGATTTGGATGAGAGATAGAAGATAAGATTCATGAGACAGAGAA
The DNA here is from genome assembly GCA_020916435.1 of Oxytropis ochrocephala. Taxonomy (NCBI): domain Eukaryota; kingdom Viridiplantae; phylum Streptophyta; class Magnoliopsida; order Fabales; family Fabaceae; genus Oxytropis; species Oxytropis ochrocephala. The sequence continues at coordinate 56,786,462 of CM037088.1, forward strand.
CAGATTATTGTCAAACTTAATCGATGATGGGACGAAGAATTGGATTCGATCACATGAGGGCTTCCTATGCTATATTTGATGATGTGAAGAAGTGGATTATTGACAAACTTAAATATTTTTTTATATTTTTTTTAAAATATTATTGAATTTTAAAAAGAATAATTATTAAAAACGGTTAGAGGAATATTATTAAAAAATATTATATAGTTTTCTAAAAATTATTATTTTTAAATATTATATAAAAAAATTAGCATTTTCCAGGGAAATAATAGTGTTTTCTATGAAATTTCTAAATTTTTATAAAAGAATATGATGTTTCCCGGCAGATTTATTGTGTTTCCGGCGTATTTTCAAAAACATTTAAAAATAAAAACACGTTTCTGGCGGAACCGCGAAATTTAAAAGAAAAACAATGAATTTACGGGGTACGGGGGATTTAGTCTTGTTTCCGGTGGATTTTCCGTCGTTAACTTCCGCTGGATTTTTCCGTCGGAAAATATTATCTGCGAGCGTTTTACCGATAGAAAATTTTCGCCAGAAAAGTGACTTGTCTGGGGAAATTTTCCGCCCAAAAATCATGAATTTTTTGAAGTACTGTTGATCTTTCCTTTAATTTCAAATGTACTTTTTGTAGTACTGTTGTCTTTGGTCGCTCAAAATTAAACCTACCTATTTAATACTCCCTCTATCTAAAATATAAGTCCCCTTTTGAGAATTTCATTTATCCCAAAATATAAGTCTCATTTCTATGTTGTCTACTATATTTATTAGTTCTCTACTAAAATACCCCTAATTAATTCTTTATGGTTACAACTCTTAGAATACCAATGTAGTTAATTAGAGAGAGAAGAATGACATATACTCCCTCTGGACCTAATTATAAGCAAAAATACCTACTTTCACACATATTAAGGATAGTGGTTTTATGCATTTACTTTTCTTGGATTCATGAAAAAATCAAATAGATTTACTAAACTATCCCTAATTAATGATCATCTTTTCACAACATTAATGAATTAATTTAAGGGTATTGTGGAAAAATAGCATTAAATATGGGTAGGTTAGTTAACATTTGCTTAATTATATTTGAGTCCACCAAAACAACACATTTTTTTGCTTATATTTAGGTCCGGAGGGAGTAAAGGTATCCGAATTTATTGTGGGCCAGTGTGACTCTCCCTACCTAATAAAATTTTTGCCACAACCAAGAGTCAAATTTGAGACACTGGGGTTGGACTAAACGAACTTAGTTACCGTACAGACAAAACATGCAATATCATTTTGTATAAACCGGGTATCTTCTGCGCGCAATTATAAAGACTAATCTCTCAATTAGAGTAGGACCATAAAGGATGACAAAACTCTCCCTCAAGGGATTTAACACTATTACATGCCCCAGAATTAAAAATCACATCAGTAAGAAAATGGGATAATATATCTACAAGATTCGTTTTAGTGACGAGTATATATCTACAAGATAAATTAAAATTGTTATTAATAGGTGAAATATTTAATCAAAGCATATGACTAGCATGCCTAAAACACATTAATTTAGTTAAAAACGACAACAGTAATTTATTTTATAATGATGATATAATACAATAAGTCAACAAATGACTTATATTAGTGACATATGTAATTAAAGAATCAAAATTGAAATGATGGAGAGTAAATTTAAAAGGCAAAAAGAGGAAAGTGAAAGAAAGAACTTGAAGATAAGTTTTTAATGAACATGCCTGGGAAGGCACATATCTATATATGGTACTCTTAACATATTTTTCTATGCATAGAAATTGGAATCAATTTAATATCTATCGACCGTATTGCAAAAGTGTGAAAGTGAAATCCATGGTAGGTAAGGCAATGGCTATTCAATAATGTCACAATTTTTAGGAAACAAAATAGCGACGTTGGAGGGTTACTTTTAACAACCCAAATCAAGAGGATTAGGTTTATTTGGATTAATCTCATATCACTTAACCAACGGCTTTTAAAAGGAATTAATATATAATTAAAGATTAATTGCATATCCATCACAAATACAATCACATTGATCCCTCTCTATTTAACCAAGCCTTACATTCTTTTACTTTGATTTAATTGTGTAACCAACTTGTTCTATACAGATTAAAGTGTTTTCCATATTTAAAAAAATCTTACTTTTTTATTTTTTTAAACGTATTTAATCTGATTTTTTTTATTAATCAAAGTGGCACTAATAGTCAATTTATAATTGTCCCGAGGGGATTCAAACTCAGCACATTAAGGATACACTGCTAAGCTCTTACCACTGAGCTACAACTTTAAGTGTATATGTTTAAAATTTCTAATGTGGCTCTCTTCTTATTATGTGGCTAGACCCACATATCCTTTCCACTGTGATGTGGGAAAAAAAATTGTAGATGGGAAAAAACAATTTTTTTAAATGGATTAAAATAAAATTTTGTTATATTTGGAGAAACTAAAATGATGTGTTTAGTCCTACAAATTTAGCGAATATTGCTTTTTACCATATCATGCTGGAAAAAAGAGACGTCAGTTTGATAATGTAGTAAAAAGAAAGCCACATGACAATAGAGAACAAAATAAAAAATAAAAAGAAGAGTTTCTTTTTTCAAAAGAAAGAATATTTAGCCAGGAAAAAATGGAGAACTTCTAGAGTTGGAACGCCTTTATCCACTACCATGTTAACTGTTAAGTAGTATATTTTGGGATCTAGTATATTTGAAAGATAGTTTAACGAGTCACAATCTTTTTATATTTGAAAGATAGTTCCAAATCACCTTTTAATTATGTTACAAAAATTATATCATTGTAATCTCTTTTCTATTATTTTTACACATCACTGACCAATTTGAAACTTTTATTACAAGAAAAATCAAACTAAAACATACGGGTAGATGAAGGAAGAAAACATGTACTATTTGCAAATAGGTACAAACAATTTTAATTTATAAAAATCACATCAGTAAGAAAGTGGGATAAAATATATCTACAAGATAAATGGAGATTTGTATAGATGAACAAAAGGACAATCGTTTAACACTGTTATATATAGTCCTCTCATCATTATTTGCTATTCATAGAAATTGGAATTTATTAGAAATTGGAATTTATTAGCTTTTAATAATGTGTAGGATGGCTAGCAGTCTCTCTCAATTCTCTCTCCCTACTCTTCTCTTTTTTCTCGCTTATCTACCGAAAGAGGGTGGTTTTAGGTGTTAGTTTTTAGGCTGGAAACACCACTCTAGATTGTTTTTCTCCCATTTTTTATCTAATTAAGTTGGTTACCACATATTATGTCAAAAATATGTGGTTACGACTTAGATCTACCTTTTGTTTCGTGTTTTTTTTCATGATTCGTCGTTTGAGTGTGGTCTTATTGTTGTTTGTCGTCTTGGTGGCGTGTTTTATTTTCCGTCTTGTTGCGGTGTTATTTTGGTTCATACCGACAGATCAATTTCGATCGATGTCAGATTCAACCATTGACTAGGTAGATCCTTAAAGTTACAGATCCGGAAACATGTGTACTCCAGTGACTTTTATTTTGTCACATTTGTAGCTTATCAAAAAAAAATTGTCACATTTGTAGATATTTTTCCATTTTACGCTATATTAACTTGAGTGTTGTAAGTTTGTTCACAGATTCATCATTTGTATTTTTAGCAGTGCGCTGAATTTGTATTATCATTTATATAATCTCTCTGTTTGAATAGATGAATATCCTTTTTCAGTAAAATAATAAAGTAGTAGTAGTTGAGCAACATCAATAATTTAGTAGTGATGGTTACTTTTAAGTTTTAACCCCACAATTAAATTTTCAACGGGTAATTTAGCACTCACCAGCAACATTCTCTCTCTATTTAACCAAGTCTTTTCTTTCTTCATTCCTCACTACAACAACATTCAAGTAACTCTCTCTCTCTCTCTCTCTAGATCTCTCTCATAATTCTTTTACTTTGATTGTATAACTTTACTTTTATTAAAATTATTTAGTTAATTGTCCCTATAAAATTTTTCTTCAACGTGCATCACCAAGTATTGACTGAGTAGAAGAATATCGGTGACTGAAAATCGTTACAAGATCCATCGTGACTTAGGATTTTAATTTTTTATACAAAATCCAAAAGCTGAGATAACATATTTTATCAGCAAGAACCAAAGTGATGAAATTACAAAATGGGATGAAAACCCTTTCGTTTTTGCTCTGAAGAGGGCTAGCTAGGTTAGGGATATTTTAGTGTATCTATTTATTAAAATAAAGTAATGTGACATATATGGAAATGAGTTGGAGTCCAAGTGGGATGTGGTAAATGATCTGGCATCTGTTAGCTAGCCACGAAAGAAATATATAACTTAACGGTGTGGACTAAAACTACAAACAGTAAATTAATATATAGAAGGCTAAAAGCTGAAGAAATTTTTTATAGGGACTAATTAATATCCAAAACGTCATACTTTATCAGAACTAAAATTTTATTTAACGTGATACTTTATCAGTACGTATATATGCTCGAATTAACAATTCATATCATGTATAACCCTACAAACTTGGAGCTTTTAACTCGTGTACTGGCCTAACCATCCTAATTATCCCCGGCCCACACTTTAATTTTTTGTTTGTTTCAGGTTTATTGTGTATGGTCCACCCCTCCTAAACCCAAGAGTAATGGTCGACAGAGAACTTAATCGCTTGGCTTGAATCATTCAGCACATGTACGTTGACCATTTCATTCTATTCTTCAATCTAGCTCCTGGTCCATAGTTTCGGTATTCTGCGTAGTATATAATAATGTGTCTAAATTTGGACACGTTATACTACGGGAAATACTGAACTATGGGTCAAGAGCTAGACCAAAGAATAAAGCTGAATGATCAATGTATTATGTTCTAAATGATTCGAATGTGACAAAGGGCCAAAAATAAGGCTAGCTAGAACCGCGTTAGAAGTCATGGAACCAACCATTGTTGGAGATTTAGTTCCTAAACTAGAGGCTCTTGCATAACTTGCTGATCGCTCTAGCACTAGATGGAGTGAAATTGGCACCATCTAGAAAGAAGTCTCCTGATCTCCAATTCCAGTCTTCCCATTCAGTTTGAGCTATTTCAACTCTCTTAGTCACCTGCCAATGAAAGAAAATTGTTTTAATATTCAGTTACTTTGAAGCACCGACACAGACACAAACACCAGATACTACACTGACACAGACACATAGTCACTATTCATCCATTTTTGATTCAAAGTGCATGGTTATGTAATAGGTTGAGATATAGATAGATATTTTTAATGACTTTTAAATGGGATCGATGTGTCACTTTCTTTCCAACTGAATTTGATCATGTGTTTCATTTTTCCATTATAATTGAATAAATGTTTAATAACATTTTCTATACAAGACACTATTCATCCATTTTTGGTTCAACTATCCCATGCATCACACGAGCATGTGCTCTCTAGTACTGATAATAATTGTTTGGTGCCAGAGAAAACACATTTGTTTGTTATACACAAATTCAAAGATTTGTAAACCATAACGGCCACCGAGGATAAATAGATCGTTTAATTTTTATCACCTGGGAATAGACAATCCTTACGCCTGGCGCCTCCTTTTGAATAGGCTCCCAACCAGGGACAACCTATTTCGTATACATGTCATTACTAATTAGAGTATCGTAGGTTGCGTCCTCTGTGGGGGTTTGGAAACGGAGGTACATTTGTTTATGAGCTGTGAGCTAGTAAAGAGGTTGTGGTATCGTATTTTTAAGTGGTTAGATTCGGTGGTTGTGCTCCTAAACGATCTCCCCACCCAGTTCTCTATTTTTTACTCTGGCGTTAGTCTTACGAAAGTAGAAGGAGTCTTCTGATTTGGCATTCTATTATTTGGGCGATTTGGAAATGTAAGAATGGGGTAATTGTCTGATTATGACACACTCATGGAATTGGTTTCTTGGCTAAGACTAAATTGAGTCATTGACTTTTTCTATGAGATGTGTGGACTCGTTGTTTTTCATCGTTTTGTTGTTTCTCTCTTGAGTATCTGATGTTTTATTGTACTCAAATTTTGTTTTTTGTTTTGGCCCTCAAATGTGAAGGGTCTCACTGTATATAGGTTTGTGTGTTCCTTTAAAAACACATTATATATAATACAATTTTTCTGTTAACAAAAATGCTTATGAGAGTAGTTCAATGTTCTAACATTATAGTCAACAACTCACCATTCTCATGCCATCAAGACACTACACTTTTGGCTTATTCAAAATACTTATTATGATCGAAAATTTAGGCAATTGAGAAGTGTCACTTTCTCATGACATGACCAAAACTAATATCTTGAATCATAACTGCCCCTTTTATCCTCCTTAATCATATTGTATCCAACAGAAAAAAGAGAACGCCACCTTAATAGTGAGTGTACACTATGCCATAATTGTAAAAAGAGAACGCCACCTTTAGTAGCGTTTAAAAAAAAACGCTACCCATTTTAATAACACGCTACACCATTAGTAGCGTTTTAAGGTAAAACGCTACCCATTAGGTAACATGCTAGACAGATCCCTAGCGCTTTTATACAAAACGCTAGCCAATTAGAAAACACGCTAGATAGATCCCTAGCGTTTTTTAGAAAGCGCTAGGTATTTAGTAAACACGCTAGACAGATCTCTAGCGCTTTTATTCAAAACACTAGGTATTTAGAAAACACGCTAGATAGGTCCCTAGCGTTTTTTAGAAAACGCTGGGTATGGGTTCACGCGTTCTCCTAATACCCAGCGCTTTTTAAAAAACGCTGGGTATTGAGTCATGCGTTCTCCCAAGAAAATTATAACAAGATTTAATTAATTCCATGCCTCCAAAGAACACACGTAGAAACACATAAGCATAGCCAATCATGCAAACAAATTAAACACACAAGCCCGAAAAGATTAAACATGTAGGCATCTTCTTCGATCTCTTTATTCCTAGGGATTAGCTAACATGCGATTTTACAACTTCCCTAGAAAATATCATGGGACATATAATTCTACTAAATTGAACCGATTTCATATCACAGCAGAACATAGCCAACACATGCATTACAGTACAATCATTTTGATACATGACTTGACATTAGTTTAACCAATTGAAATTAAATACTCTTTTCAACATTTAGCAAAGAAAAACTAGTCAAGTAATAGAAGTGCACAAAAGGTCTCATTGCACAGTTTTCATCATTAGATTTAGAAGCCACGTAAAACAATTTTCAAGAAGTGACAATTAGTAATAGCGATAGCAACAACAATGCCAAAGTTAAGTCATATAAAAAAAAACGAACACAAGTACACAATAGTAGTTCACAGTCATATAGTACCTAAAATTGTTTACCCTTGTTCCCATAACCTAAAAATTCTAACTCATCTAATCATGCAATTTATGTAAAATCTCATAATTTTCAAACATCATTGAACCACAACCTAATCGGTTCAAAGGCCGAAATCACGACACATTTTGAAATAAAAATCTTAGAGCAACTTGGAAACAAAATTCAACACTAATTTGACATCACTTTCATTTTCCAAGAGCATAAAATTTCCAAGTAACGTTTCTTTTGAAAATCATAGAACTCACGATTTTGTCCAAAAAGGAAACTATATGCAAACTCCAATTCTTACTATCACACGAACATGCAACCACATGAACAACTACTTATTAGTTCAAAATTTAGTTTCCGACATAAACTCAGAAGGTAAGAAAAGTTATTCATTTCATTTTGACAAATCACATCATGCTCACGAAACAAGCCAAATTGAAACATTGAAAATGTCAAAACTTCAAGTTATGCAACCTTACTTGAGAAAATGAAAATATAGTATTACACAGCATTTCATTTGAGCACGCCAACTTCAAAACAATTTAGCACAAATCAAATTTAAACTCATATACACCACAGTAACAATCAACCTATATCAGAGACGTCAATCAAGTGCAACAATATTCAACAAGCAATCCTTCAAATATTGTCCAGTGCATAACTCACCAAGGTTAGGTCACATAAAAGTACTTTCTATATTCTAACAAGCTAGTCAAACAATCAATTAATCGAATTAAAATTAGTGCATGCGTCCAAAGTTAATAATAACCATGAGTTATTGTCGCCTCTTTCATTGGAGATTAGTTATTGGGGTGATCAGTCCTTCCTACTCATGCAGCCAATTAGTTAAGGTCATAAAAACTACTTTCTTTCAATCTTATAACTACCACATTAAAAGACTTTTTAACGTGATGCGAGTGCGAAGGCGGCGTCGTCACGACTTTCACTCCTTTGCCGTCGTTAGAACTCTTTTAATTACACATATCTTAATGATACAACAACAGTCACAACAACCAAAAGCAATGATACAACCAACAGTTGCACATTTCAACCACACATACCTCAATAAATAAATATAATTTTCAATCGTTATCCATCAAATAAATTACAAAGCGCGGTCAATGAAAGGACAAACCAACAAGGGTACTTGATAATAAGCAAACAACATAATTATGATTTAGAACGAGTACCAAGACTCGAGGGTTAACAGACTCGACAACTTGGCCGGACGGACCGAACTGCTCTGATACCACTAATGTAACACCCCCTTTCTATTTACTACTATTTAGTCAATTTTAAAATCAGAGTTTTCAAAAATTATTTCACGCACCTCAAAGAGAGTGCTACATTTCTTCAAAAACATAAAACGATGAATTGAATTTTCATAAAACAACTTGTGCGTGATACATAGCACGTCAAAATGGGGCGAACCCTCAAAAACACTTATTTAGTTATTTACAACATCCTGATTATAAATCACCAGCACAGCAGAACATCGACCAGTCCCAAAGTATTTAATACAACATCCTATATCAGACTGAATACATCAAAATAAATTACTAAATATCTAAGACTTCCTGCCCCCGGTGCTACATATCAGAGAATGACCATCACTAGACTACTTCATTTGCTATCACCTGCAGGTTGCCGACATACGAAGCAACACGACGCAGTAGGGTGAGTCTCTTTACATAAATAATAGCAAATAGGATAAGCATCATATTAGGGAACATGTACACCGCTTTGGCCGAAGCCTACACATCGCAATGGCCGAAGCCTACATCATCGCTTACTCATCACCGCAATACAACACACCTCATCATTGGACTAAATGTCCCACCAAGGACCAACACAACACACAAGGACTAAACCAACACCCCAAGGACTAAACGGTCACCTAAAGGACTAAACAGTCACATAGGGACCAAAACAACATCTTAGAAGGACTAAGGGTGCATAAGGACCAAGTTAGCATTTTTGACACTTTGGGCAACATTGGCAACACCCGCACAACATCTTTGGATTCCTACAAAGCAAGTACACCTACTTCGGCGGATTATTTAAAATAGCAAACGACATCGAAAAATTACAAAAGACCACTCGTCGGAAAGCCACGGATGTGTAGTTTCTGGATATATCTTTAAAGTTTCAAAACAATGAGCCAATTAGTACAGTTTTTATAAACAACCCGAACAGCTCCCAGATCGACAGATTCTGTCCTCCCACTTCATTTTCATGTAAAATGACTTAAACTTGACCAAATGGGACAAAACCTTAGCCCGAACAAAAGCAATTTGAGTATAGTTTCTAATAGAAAAAGAATTGTTCAAAACGGAGTTCATTTGGAGACCTAAAACTTGCAAAAACCGAACATACCCACAGTTTGACTCTAGAAATTTGACCCGACTTTGGAGACTCATAACTGGAGCTACACAACTCCGAATTTAACGAAACCAGTGCCAAAACGACCGGCTTTAAGTCTATTTTCGAAAACACTCAGCCACATAATTTTTGAATCGACCAAACAGTACCAGTTTTAAAAAGACCGAAACAGTGTCCAGAAAACGCACAAAATCATAAGCAAGCAAAACTCATCATGATCAATCACCCAAACCAATTATAATCACGGCACAATGCCTCACACTCCAATTTCAACACCAATTCATTTAGGCAAGTTATCAAGCACCTTGCAATCATCATATTTTCATACTCAATTTCATTGAGGCAATACATCAAACACCTTGCATACATAGTTCATATCATGTTCATCTTAACAACAATTAGCATGGTTCATCAATTTTACTTCAAACATAATACCAATTAATTCAAACAACACATAAACCATCAATTAATTCAAACAACACACAAACAATAATTAATTACCCTAAACACCTAACCCACACATAATTACTCATCCTACAACCTATTATGTATGAAAGAGAGCCCCCTTACCTTAGAAATTGAAGAACTCTAGTGTTCTCTCCTTCACAACCTCATGAACCACCATAACTAGCTTCTCTACCACTTTGAGCTTCAAACCCTCATCCATGGCAAAGTGAAAATGAGAAGGAATTAGTGTATGAAATTTACACCAAAAGATAGAGCATGAAAAATGAAGAATGGTACCCAAATCCACTTACCCCAAGCCAAATGAGATTTTTCTCTTCCTCCCCTCCCCCTAGAGCTGCTGGCCGTCCCCTCTCTTCACTCACTCCCTCTCCTTTTCTTTTTCTTTCTTCAAATGGGGAGAAAACCCTACCCCCAAAGGTTATTTCTTGAATATGGGCTTACTAGTGGGCCTTGGGCCCTTTATTTGCACCCCGTAGCTACTTCAACCACTCCCTATTTTAATTAATTCCCCACTCCCTTATTTACTACCCAACACCTCTTAGTTATATTAAATACTCTATTTTTAATATAACTAATCACTATAACACCTCCTAAACAAAATAAAACTCTAAATTAATTATTTGACTTAAATAAATGTTGCAAGCCTTAAATAACTTAATTAAATAAATAATTAAATTATTTTGGGGCGTTACAACTCTCCCCCACTTAGAATATTTTCGTCCTCGAAAATCTACACCAAACTCAAGAAAATCAACATCCACTCTTCTTATCACCTCTAACCGTTCTCATCCATGTTCTATTGTATACGCAACAGATCAAACACCCTCCTCTACACTCCTACTCCCCAAATAGGTATTCTACCTGTAGGTTATCAAATCCTACCCGACTACCCAAACACCATAAAATAGTCAACTCGTGGCATCACCACCAATTAAGTAGGACCGAATCCTCGTCGTTGCTTTGAGACGCTAAGTCTACCTCGTTACTTTTAGATACAAATACCTATATCGTCACTTTTATTTTCCTATTCAACGGAAAACAAACGCATATGACACCAGAGACAACAATCAATCATGGCCAGAGGCCCAACAACACCAACAATCGCAATTAACACAACGACACCAATCTCTACAATAGACTCAACATCACCAATATCACCAATTCGTCATATACCCAACAATATTCACATCAACAATTAACACGACCACAACAACAAAATTCAACTTCAACTTATGCAACAATTTTATCGTTTTATTCAACGTTCAAATTAATCTACCTAAACTTAGGTGCAGAAAATTCTGTAACTATGGACCTACTTTGGCGAATTAATTAAAATAGTAAACGACATCGGAATATGAAAGTATATGAAAGTATGTTTCTGTATATGAAAGTATGTTTCTGTAACTATGTCCCTCTTATGTTGATTTATAACACTTTGCTTAACACTTAACTATATGAAAGTATGTTTCTGTACTTCATTTATGATAGTGTGAACACTATGATAAAGCTATATTCTGTAAAGTCAAGAATACATACATATGAATACATATAGTGTTCATATAGTGATCAGAAAATAGTGTTATAATAGTGTTCAGATTGTATGCTTAACTATATATGTATTCATAGTGTTCTTTACTAATATGTTGCTATTGTATTAATTGTAAAGTTCATACTTAAAAGTCTGCTATCATTGTTTTGATTCGTATCGATTTACTAGTTGAGATGACAAATCTGTTGGATTTCTTCACTTAGGGGATACTGAACCACTTGAAGTTATTGCATAAGTGCTATGACTTATGTCAGACTTATGTTATTTTCTTTGCAGCCATTGTTTCCTGGAGAGGACGGGGTTGATCAGTTGTTAGAGATAATTAAGGTAAAATTTCTTGTGTTTATCTTGAAAGTTGCTTTCATTGGTTTTGGATCTTCAACTGAGTGTAATTATGTACTTTATATTGCTTATCTTGAAATTTGATATTCCTTACAGGTTTAACTAAGAAACCGCTCATAATCAAAGCAAGGCGTATGCTAGTTCTAGAAAAGAAGGTGCCAAAGTTTGAAAGCAGATACATGTCAAAAAAAGTTTGAAATAGAAGGATGCAAATAAAAGTATGATTTCTAAAAATTGTTCGATTGTACTTGATATATGTCTCTCATTTTTTAGAGTTTGATTTGGATACTATTAAGTTAGCTAGCTAGTTTTGGACAAATTAATTAGATGATGTAACTTGTTAGCTATTTTGTTTTGGGTCATAAAAATGTGACAATTAATTAACTAATCTTTTGCTTTGTAGTGTCCTAAACAACCAAATAACAATGATTGTGGGTACTATACTATGAGATATATGAGAGAGATTATCACTCACGACAAAGTAGTAATTCCAATCAAGGTAACTGCTTAGATTTCTTTTTTATATTGATATTATAATACTTACTCACATTTAATAACCATTTTATTTCTAGTTTTGTTTTATTTTATTTTTCAGTATTTTTCTCACTGTCATCACATCCAGCATTACTCTGATGAACAACTTACAACAGTAAGGGGGGTGTGGTGCCGTTATGTTTCTAGCTTTTTGTAGCAACTTTTGAGTTTCATAATGTTAGTTAGTTATTATATATGTTGTATATATGATTTGGATATATATTATGTTGTAAGTACTTGTTAGTTTAATATGGTCTTTTGGTGATATGTACATATGTGTGTATCTATATTGGATTGGAATGATATTGGCTGCATTTTGTTGGAATGATATTGGATGAATTTTGTTGGCAGGGAATGAATTTATAACTTGTAATTAAAAGGGAGAATAAACAAAAATAAAAAAAACATTTAAAAAAAAATCAGTTAATAGGTAGCGTTTTAAAGAAAAACGCTACAAATGAAATTAAAAAAAAATCAGTCAACGTAGTGTTTTATAGAGAAAACGCTAGAAATGAAATTAAAAAAATCATTCAATACCTAGCGTTTTATAGAAAAAACGCTAGGTATGGACAAAATGCACTAGAGGATCCCTAGCGTTTTACAGAAAACACTAGGTATGGACAAAATGCGCTAGAGAATCCCTAGCGTGCACTAGAGGATCCCTAGCGTTTTACAGAAAACGCTAGGTATGGACAAAATGCGCTAGAGGATCCCTAGCGTTTTACAGAAAACGCTAGGTATGGACAAAATGCGCTAGAGGATCCCTAGTGTTTCTGTGAGAAAGCGCTACGTATGTCCAAAACACGCTAAGGAAGATCCACAGCGTTTTATTTCAAAACGCTACGCATTTCTGACAATCCCCAGCGTTTTTAAAACACTACTAATGGGGGGTACGCATCCGTAGCGCCAGCTTTTCTAGCGTTTTAAAACGCTACCAATACCCAAAAAAAACGCTGCAAATCCTTAAATTTGTTGTAGTGGTAGATTAAAATAAACTTTACTTGAGATATTTTAAGACTTTAGATTAGATCCTTTTATCAAAGTACCAACATTTTTAGAGTGAATACTCTCTTTAGTCCCTAACAAAAGCTCGATGCCTAATTTGATTCTTAAAAATAAATAATACTCAAATTAATCTTTGACATTTACAAACTGAGACACGCTAATCATCTATTTCTCTTCCGTAAATTGCATTTTTTTATGTATCTCATTATATAATCCATGTGCCCCGTTATTTTTATGAACTCGATGTCAACACTTCAGTGAAGGATTTTTCAAAGGGACCAATTTAGTCCCTCAATTAAGCCGGTGATTTTTTTTGATAAGCAATTGATTCACGAAAGGAGCACGAGGGGTGCTCAATCCCTAACAAAACAAACTGGAATTAAAAATTGTTAATACAAGTGAGCACTAGGGGTTCTCAACCAGTGATTTGAAGCACTATAATTGCTTGCTTCATTACTGGTAGCGACTTAATTGATTACTTTACAAATTTGTGAGGGACTTATTTATCAAATTAGTTAGCTCCGCCGCGTTGTCCTTCATTCATCAATGTGACTTGTCGGAGCTCAATTGTTCCGACTTCCATAAACTATTGTGGCTCACCCGAGCTTTGCCGCTGTTGTGACTTTTTGGTGCTCCGCCATGTCCGTGGCCATTGACTGCCACCATCAACCTTTCAGGTGTTCTTTTATTACTTTTGAAATTTTTTCTATTAATTTATGCATTTCAAAATTATTTTATTTTGAAAAATAATAATTTCTGAACTTTTTTTTTACTTCTTGTCCTAAAACATTTTTTTATCCAATAATTTTTTTAATTTTTTTTAGAGTAATCCAATGAATTTAGAAATATAACGAATTCATCCATAAAATTAAATAGATGAATCAGATCCAATCTATTAATTGTTTTAATTTGTTATGTATGGATTTTATTTTAAAAGATAAAATCTCGCTAAAACCTTCTGATGCAAACCCTCCTTAAGAAAAAATCATTAGAAAGAAAAAAAAGAGCACTCTACCTCAATTTATTAGAAAGAAAATAAAAAAAAGGTGGAATGCAGGAAAGACCAAAGGGGTCTAGGCCAAAACCCTTGTTCGAAAAACAAACAACAAGCATATGAAGTAGCGCTACAGCGTAAAAAAGAAAACCAATGACACCAAACCCCAAAGATAAATCATCTAAATCTGAAAAAAGAAGACCTTGTCTATTACGGCTAAAGTCATCTAAGATGAAGCTCGGAAGAAAACTCCACCAAGTATAAATTCTACTCACTAGATCAAAAGAAGTTAATCTACGCAACTGTTTTTTTATCTGAAGATATGAAAGAGAATAAAATTCATGTGAGAACAAAGTCTCAAGTGATTCCGAACTGATGGATTGAATGAAGTTATTATTAAATGGATAGTTTTGCCAACTTCACTATTGGTATACCCCATATTTTAATGGGCCTTCAAATCCAATCTAGTTAAATTGTCTTTGTTGACCAGAAAAAACAGATCTTATTCCATTCTCCTAAAAAAATGTCTTTGGGTTCATGGCAAGGACCTTCTTAAAATTAAAGGGAGATGGAACATCAGAAATGGGGCTACTTTGAACATTGAAGAGGACAATTGGCTTGCTTTGGGTAATAAGGATAAAGTGAAGGAGGGGATTTCTATAAGATGTGTAAAGGACTTGATTGACCATACAAATCATAGTTGGGATATTACTATGCTCAGACCTACTCTTGAACCTAACTCCGCAATCGAGGCTATTCAAATCCCTCTTGGTTGGTCCAACTCAAAGGATACTTTGTGTTGGCCTCTAACTAAAGATGGGGTCTACTCAATCAAGTCAGGATATCAAGGCCTTATCGAGAGTCTTCCTACAGTTTACAAGAGCCCTTCTTCTTCATACACCCACTTAGAGGAGTCTTGGAAGAGAATTTGGCATGCTAATGTTCTAGAGAAAATCAAACACTTTGCTTGGAGGGTAAAACACAATGTTGTGGCTACTAAAGTTAACCTTGCTTCTAAACGAATCTCAATTGACAAACTTTTCCCTATCTGTAAAGCTGAGGAGGAAACTTTAGAACATCTATTTCTGTTATGTAATTGGGCCACCCCACTATGGTTTGGATTACAAATATATCATGTTCCTAATAGGTATAACATCTCAAATAAAGTTCTACTCACAGAAGAAGGAGGTAGTGACAATAGCTGCCGACCTCGAAGCTGCCAAGGTGCCACTACCTCTCCATAAAGTCGGACCAAAAAGTTGAGAAGAAACAAGCAAAGGCAGCCTGCAAAAGTTGAAGTCGCTCCGGCCGACCTGGCACTGGAAAAATTACTGAAAATCTTGGATTTCTTGTAAATACTCACTCCTTGTATTGAGTCTGGATTAATTCATTCAAAATCAATAAACAAGAAGTTCAGGAAAAGCAGGATTCTAGGAAGAACCTTGCATCTGGCCCCTTGGCTAACACGGTCTGAGGCCTGGAGGAAGTCGCTTGCAGCGTAGGCTCCACAGCGAGCCCTGTCCCTCTTCGCCCCAAGTCCCCCCAGGTGTACCGCCCTGGGCGAACTAGGTTGGAGTTGGGAGGGAAGCCCACAGCGGCTTCGACATCAGCTCTTCGCGAGCCCGACCTCCTCCTTGACTCCGAGTTCATCAACTCAGTCCAAGACTGGAGGAAGAAGTCCACCGCGAATTCGACACACGCTCTTCCCAAGCCCAACCCCTTGACTCCGAGTTCAACAACTCAGTCAAAGACCAGAGGAATAAGTCCATCGTGACTTCCACTTAAGGTCGATTCGAGCCTCACCCTCCTCTTTGGCTCCGAGACCAAAGATTTGTTCAAAGTTTGGGGGAATGAGTGACTCCCACTCTCTGAGAGCCTTGAAGGCGAACTCACTACAAGTCTAAAATACGACGTCGGATCAAATTAGTATCAAAACTAAGACGAGATAAGCGCAAAAGCATCAAAATAGTAGGCATCACACGGGCATACAAACTAGTATGATTCAACAAAAACAAAATGAAAGTAGTTAAAACCGGACACGGATGGTGCCTCAAGTCATTACAAACTAAGAATGGCCCTGGATAAAACCGAGGCCACAACCAAAATATACAAAAAAGAAAAATTAAAAGTTAATTAATCAGAGGAGGGACTGGCATAGACGATGCCTGCATCGGTCAAAGGGCCTTCATCGGCCCTAGGTGCAACGATTTTTCCGTCTTGAGCTTCATACGTCAGCTGCAAGAAGCTGAAATCGAACCCAGGGTCGACCACGACCAACTGATCCACACAGCGTTGGAACAAGGGATGGCAAAAACACGGACCTGCGGTACCCATGGGTAAAACTCGTGACGGGTACGGGGCGGGTAGTTAAACGGGTACCCGCGGGTTTAATAAATGGATAATCAAACTACCCGTCAATAAACGGGTGGGGCCGGGTAGCAAGGTACCCGTGCCTGCGGGTAGCAAGGTACCCGTGCCCGCGGGTACTCGTATCCGTAACAAATATACTTAACTACCCTCATATATAAATGTTTAGAGACTTGTTATTTTCAAAGTTGGGAACTATTGTTATTTTAGTGTTCTTTATCTCCATTCATTAACGAGTACGGGGCGGGTACCCGCGCGGGTACGAGGCGGGTACAAGTCTCATTTATAATAAACGGGGCGAGTAGCGGGTAGCTGCTACCTGTGCCCGCCCCGATCCGTTGACATCCCTAGTTGGAACCCAAATTTGGCAGCCTCTGCGACATTCTTAGCAGCGGTCTCATCGAAACTCTTAGCCTCTTCCCAGGCAGCCTCAGCCTTCTTCAAACTCTACCAAACCTCCTCCACCTTCTTCTCCAGGTCGGGAATCCTTTCGACGACCTTGGCTTTCTCCTACTCAGCAGCCAGTTTCTCCCTCATCTTCTCTAGGTCCTTCTCAGCCGAGGCCAGGGAATTAATCATGACTTTGATCGCAGTGTTGTCGTCCTGAAGCTCTACAAGTTTAACATCCCAACAATACTTCAATTTATCTTCTTTATCTAATAATTCACTATCTAATCAAAGGTTATGAGCATCTAGTTCAACAATCTTACCTCGAAGGCGGGTAGATTCCTTCTTAGCCTCGGTTGCACTCAGCTTGAGGAAGAAGTCCTCCATGAGCTTAACGACCTTAACACAAGTTCAGAAGTCCTTCAGAGATAGATCATTTTTGAACCCTTGGGTTTTATTTTTTCCAGGAGAAGCGGGGCTGGCTGGAGTTTGAATCCTCTTCCGATGCTGGTGTGTGCCTCGGCCCTCGGTGTTCTTGGCCTCATGGCCCTTCTTTTGGCTTAGGAGCAGGATATTTTTGAATCACGACCTCTGCACCGGCCGCCTTCTTTGTCTTCGGAAGAGGAGTTCCCCCTTGAGGAGCTGACCCAAGAGTTGGGTCCGGCCCTGTGTTGGTTTGTTTGGTGGAGGAGGAGGGCCTGACGATGGTAAGGCCGACCCCTGAATTGAGGAGGATGGTATTGAAGTCGAAACCAGAAGCCATTTGATATCGGAAACAAAAAAGCCGAGGTTAAGGCGACGTTAAAACGAACAAGCAAGTCAAGCATTACTAGAAAAATAACTACCAAAATAAGCCTGCAGCCTCGCAGGAGACTCGTCTGCAGCCTCTATCACTGCTGCACATTCGATCTTCTTGACTACAGTGAATTCCTTGACCCAACGTACGAGGATTGAAAGTAACGACATTGTCACCGGAGAGACGCCTGAGGCTCACAACATACGCCGTCCCGTCTCGGTTAAAATGCTCTCGAGTCCAAGAAAGGGGGAACTGCTCCTTCACGAGTTTTCGCTCCTCAAACTCGGCAATCTCCCTCTTGCCAGTCGAGCTCATGACCCTCACATATATAGAAAAACTGGTAATTGAAATGCTTGTTGGAGTCGTTCATCGGCCTGGTGCTTATTACATCTGACTCCAACTTGGCCCTGTATCTCCTGACCCGAGCCCTGCTACAATTGGGGAAATAGTTTGAAGATGGTAAAGAACACCCTGATGCTGGAAGGTCGGCCAAGGTTCTCCATCACAAGCTCGAAGGCACGGATAAACCCCCAACTTTTTGGGGTCAACTGTGTCAGGGCAACCCTCAAATAATTGAGGACCTTCTTCTAGAACTCGCTCAGAGGGATCCGAATCCCCATATTCTCCAGCACAACTGTGTAGAAGTAGAAACCCACCTCCAGAAACTCTATGCACACGGAGGCGCAACGATGTACTGCAGGAAGTTTGAGATTCCGACCCCGGGCTTGAACTGGCTCCGATCCTGTGAATATCCTTTGATACCCACTTGTATGGGCCGAGTCTTAGAAACAGCCTCAGCGGCCTTGGCGAAAGCTTGCCTGGCGAGAACGTTGGTCACCGAGTCTGTAGCCTCGGGCTGGCGAACCGACCTCGCCGAAGAAGAGGAGAGAGAAGAAAATAAAGGAGTCGAGGTCCCCTCCCCAACTGGCATCAGTGTACCATCGGTAGATTTCTTTAGAATGCGTTTACCTAAGGGGACAGAAGCTCTTTCTTTCCTCGGTCCTGATGGTAACCATCCACCCGCAAGGGAAAGGCATCGACGTCACATTTCGAATTTAAGGCATATATGAATCCGACTTAATTAAGGTCGGGGCATACCACTCTCCTCCCCAATTGGCAGGGCGGAGGCGACGTCGGTCAAAGGCGGCAATGACGTCAATCACATTTACCCCAGACATAAAGAGAACTGAAAGCTTAAACTATTGCAAGGAAATAAAAAAACTGACCTCGACTTGAAGATTGATGTCGGGTGATGAATAACGACTTCGGGAAGAACGCTGATCTAGGAAACTACGTACGGCAGAAGGTGTTGAAGATCAGCGTCGGTGCGGCGGTTGACGATGAAGACTAGTGTCGGATCACCGGAGCTCAGATGCGAGAGAAATGACTAAGGTTAGGGAATGCAAAGTGACCAAATAACACCCTCGCTCTCCCTTATATAAGACCCTGGGGCCGAGGAAGCGAAATGGCGTGTTCCATCAATGCGTCTCATCAATGCGCAGACATTGGAAATCGTGCAGCCATTATGACAGGCCACCTCGGTTCACCCAAACGTCACATCAATCAATTCACTTTTGACACACTGACACTTGTCATCATGATTCCTCCGACTTTGCTTTGAGTGACATCTAGCATCTCAAGCCGAGGCCGCCCTCAACATGGGGGGCAATTGTTCCGGACAGGGCCTAGCCCAGCCCCAGGCGAAGCTAGGCCCAATCCAGCCTTGGCTTCGGCCCATTTACTAGTGTCAAGAGCGAGATCAACATCAATGGTCAAAATCGCATCGGTCTCATCCAACGACTCGACTTCCGCGTCCGCGTCTAAGAATAGGCGTTCACCCCGTCCAACCAAGTACATTCTCATTCATTTCTTGCCTCTTACTTCTTTTTGCTGACTTAAACATCATAGTGCTTGCAGGTACCACCACCACAGAGACTCTAACCTCGGAGAATCAACTCAGCCTCGGACCACCGTCGACCTCAGGCGAGCCACCACTCACTTTACCAAAAATCGGATTCAGCTATCGACCCAGGTACGAACAAAAAACAACCCATACCTTAGTGAAAATTAAGAAAACATGTATGTAATTCTAAGATTGAGGTAATAACTATAAGGTAAGAACCATTTAATATGAAACCTATAATTTTTTTTACTGTGTATTTATTATACAATACAAAAAAGATTTATTTATTTTTAAATATAATGCATCCAACATCACATTAATGGTGATGTAATTAAATTTTGATAAGTTGGTCCAATGAAATCATTTTTGCTGGAATTGCCACATATGGGCGGCACATTTTTTTACATAAATCAAACTAAATGGGGATGAAAAATTGATCTCCATCCCCATACCCAACGGGTTCGGGGATCCCTGCCCCAACTCTGTCCCCGCAGTGGAATTAATTTTATAAAATTAAGAAGTTGTTTTTACCTATCTCAAACCCGAACTCGCCCCCAAACCCAATATTTATCTCACAACCAAACCCACCCCAAAGCCGAAAATTAACACAACAACATAAAACCAATGCAATACTATAACATATAGCCAAAATATCAACTATCCAAAATTTCAACATATGAGGGTTTCTAATTTTAGATGGGTACTAATGTAATTTCATATATTCGGAGCGGGTTCGGGGATGAGACCTATATTCCCATTACCCGTCCCGTCCCCGTATTTTGATTTCGGGGAAAACCCAAATCCAAACCCAGTCAAAGCGGGTAAAACCCTTCAAATCGGGGTGGGTTTGGGTCGATCCCTGCGGGTATGGGTTTTGTTGTCATGTCTACTGGGACGACACATTATTATTATTTTTTTTAATATTAAGGCACATATCTATATATAGGGCCTCTGAACATATTTTGCTATGCAGAGAAATAGAAATGAATTTGTGTTAAAAAAAAAAAAAGAAATAGGAATCAATTAGCATTTAATATCTATCAACCATATTGCTAAAGTGAGTAACCTATACTAGGTGGGGCAATACCTACAAAATTCAATAATAGGGAAAAAAATAGAGACGTTGGATGGTTACTTGTAACAACCCAATTAAATTTTCACCTGTTTTCTAGCACTCACAGAATGGAAAAATAAGACAACTATGGAATAATGGATTAATCTCCTATCAATTAACCGAAGACTTAGAAAAGAAATCAATTAAACAAAGATTAATTGCACATCACAGTCTGTCTCTATTTAACCAAGTCTTTTCTTCATGTATTATTCCTCACTACAACAACATTCAAGTATCTCTCTCTCTCCCTCTCTCTCTCCCTCTCTCTCTCTAATTCTTTTCACTTTGATTGTATAACTTTAGTTGTTCTACATATTAACAGATATGTTCTTCATATTGCAGATCTGTTCTTAAGATTGTAGCATAGGAGCAGCAACAACATCCCTTCTTCACTCTCTTTACCATTTCAGCTGCACCCTCTACTCTCACCTTAAGTATGTGATTAATTATTAGTTTTTTTACAACGATTAATTATTAGTTAGTTATCATACTATACAAGTTTTATATTATGCTATATATTCAATTATTTATCTTTCATTTGTACCTACATAACCCTTCAAATAAGTCTTCTTTTTTTTTTTGAAAAAAAAATTATATTATTTTCAAATACATTGAATGCTCGTGACTTTTCTTATAATTAATTAGGATAAATGTGTTTTTAATCCTTATAAAATATTACTATGTTTTCAATTTAGACACTATAATATAAAAATAAAAAATTTCTACAAGTTCTAGTCCTCCATTAATTTATCTTTGGCGTTTCTGTCCACACCATTAAGTTTCTGCTTATGTGGCTGATGAAGTAAAAATGTAAGTTTTTTCCTTATTTTCCTACCTTCAAATCCTTCATTTTTGTTTGGTATTGGGTTTCCAAAATTGCATATTGACTTTTGTCAAAAAAATAAATAAATAATTGCATATTGACCGAGTATCATATATATTCATATCCGTACATGATCCATGATTTAGGTTTTAATTTTTTATACTAGAGTTTGTTGAGAAGACAAAATCCAGAAATAACCAAACTACGATAATTAACATATTTATCAGCAAAAACCAAAGTGATGGAACTACAACATCGGATGAAAACCCTTTTGTTTTTGCTCTGGTCTACAATTTGTTGTTATTCTGGTGATTTTTGGAAGGGGCTCTTTCTCTTGACTTAAGGAACTAGGTTAGGGAAATTTTACTGTATCTATTTATTAAAAAAATTAAAATAAAGTAATGTGATGTGGAAATGAGTTGGAGTCCAAGTGAGATGTGGTAAATGACGTTGCATCTGTTAGCCACGTAAGCAGTAACTTACCGGTGGGAACTAAAATCGCTAATGATTAATTAATAGAAGACTAAAAGTTGAAGAAATTTTTTATAAGGAATAAAACAAAAACATGATATTTTCTAAGAACTAAAATTTTATTTTACCGAAATAATTTGATCATACCATTATGTATGCTTAAACACTTTATGTATAACCCTGCACACTTGAAGTTTTTAACTGGTGTACTCGCCTAACCATCCAAATTCCCCCACTTTTTTTTTTGTTTCAGTTTTTTAGGGAATGTTGCGTATCAACGGTTTCCACGTCTAATGGTGCACTTAAAGGTAGCTATTATTTCCCTAAAATTAATTTTTCCACTGTGAACTTAATAACTTAGCTTGAATATATCATTCAGAATATGGTAACTTGACCATTTCACTCTATTCTTCAGTCTAGCTCTTACCTCATAGTTTCGGCATTTTTCGTAGTAACATGGCCATATTCTGGAACCCATTCCACTCTAGTAACCCTTCGGAACTCAGCACGCCATTTATATAAGATTGTATTAAAATTATTCCCGAGTGCTACTTATTTGGTCTTCCAAGAAATGTTTGGGTGGACTTCACTAACGGAATAAGATCAAAGTCAACGGTGATAGTGCAAATTTGAAATTTTGAAATGAGAAATCAAATGGTTTCTCACCTACTTCTATTCCTTGTGCTGTTATGATATTCTTCTGACATCGTAACCTTTTTTTTACAAGTATTTGACACATTTGAAATACAATAGCAGCATATCTAAATATAAAGTCTATTGTCTCACTTATTTTGCAATCTATGTAAAACTATAAATTTTTTTTGCAAGTAAGCTGTCTTGGTAACCGAAACTGAAGATTAGCATAATTGATTTTAGTTTCCATGACATCTTACTTGCCAAATAAAATATACAGTTTTACAAATATTGCAAAATAAGGGGGACAATAGATTTTATACTTGGGTATGTTGTTGTTGTATTTCAAAAGTGTCGGACACTCATGAAAAAAGGCATATCATAAGAATACTATAACAGCACATGGTGGAGAATTAGGTAAGAAATCATTTGGTTTCTCATTTCAAATTTGCATTGTTACCACCAACTCTGACCTTATACCTATAGTGACATCCACCCAAACATTTCTTTGAAGACCACGGAAATAGCATTTGCGAACAATATTCATGCAATCTTATATGAGCGGTGTGTTGTGTCTCGAATGATGGCTGGAGTGGAATGAGACCCAAAGTTTGGACACGTTATACTATACGGAATACCGAAACTATGGACGGTAGCTAGATTGGAGAATAAAGTGAAATATTCAAGGTACCAACCATGTTATGAATGATTTGAGCTAAGCTATAAGTTAATTTCACGGTGGCGAAGTTGATTTTAGGAGAATAATGACTATATAGAACATGGAAGAATAATGGCTACACCATTTTAATTAAAGCGGCAATAATCTCTCTAACTAGTATGTTGCTCTTTCTTTCCTTCTGTTTTTCATTTATTTAATACTTATATGTGAATTGTCTATGATTTAGATGCATGATTCATCCTTATTTTGTATTCCTTTCCAATTTCGATATTTTTTCTTAAACATTTGATCTTAAATAACAGGTGTTGATCTCACTTCAATAGTAATAAGATTTTGCTAGAAGAGGCAATGAAGAGAATGACTCATGTAAGAATGTCATTTTGCAAGGATATAGGTTTGGAAAAAGGACAGGCAGACAAATTAATTCTCACAATCCATGTTTAGAAAATAAAAATTGTAGTTTTAGTGGCGATACTAGAGTATTTAGTGGCTTTATTCAATAGAGTATTTTTTTTTTGAATACTACTCATGAATAGAGTATTTAGAACATTTAGATATATGCAATATCTATTGCTTTCATCTGAGTTAAAAAATGGAGTGTAGTTCAAGAAACTCTATCCAAAGGGAGGCTTTGGTGGAAAATTTATGTGAGATATATTTACAATATATATATATATATATATATATATATATATATATATATATATATATATATATATATATATATATATATATATATATATATTCATGTGATTATGTTTAGTTATCACAAAGTTGTGTTTGGTCGATGGTTGGAGTTTTTTTTTTTGGTCAAGAAAGCGTGATTTTCATTGATAGTGGGCAAGGCCCAAACCACACAGAAACCACAAGGATAACAAGGCAACTCACAAGTTGAGTGCTCAAGTATTTGCTCTAAGAATAATGCAAGTGAGAGTTATGGCAAACCACACTTTGATTGCTCTACTAGATCTCTTAAGTTAATTAAACAAGTGCAAAGGGGTAGTCCATCGTAAATCGGAGGGTCTTTGCTAGACTAGAGAGATTATTGCGCAGCCCAATTGTTGAAACCCACTAACACTAGTACTTCAACCCAGTCCAACATGGAGGAGAGAGAGAGAGAATCTAGTCAAAAGTACCGACTTGCATGAGAAAGGCAAATTAAAAGCTTCTTCTCCTTTAGAGCGAAAGTACCAACAAAGAAGCCCTAAACAATAAATCGAATCTCATCCAACTATCTACCACTTGGACCTCAATTATTGACTCCAACCACATTCAGATCGTGAATTAACGTCTACCAATCAATCAAAGGGTAGCCAACCAACAGATCCAATTTCCTCACCAACCACACAAATAAATGCGGGTTTCAATTCAACATGCAATGTAAAGGACTCGCAGAAACACATGGATCGTGAATTGATTCAATTCCGGATATTTTGCATATCCTACACGATGGCCTTGCGAAGTGGATCCGGTGGGTGTTGTTTCCAATTAGGCGTGAGTGATCCATTCCGAGCAAGTTCGCGATGATATGAGCAGTTGATTCCCTTTATTTCTTGAATGTCCCTAGCTATTATTGTGATCTCACCCCGATGTATCTTCTCTTTGCAAACATCAATGAGGGTTTGGCAATCACTCTCAAATATCACTCTAGTAGTTCCCATAGCGCACCAATTTCATCGATTCAAGCAGCAGAGCAAGAGCTTCAAACCATCGAGGAGAATAAGTAAAGACTTGATGTGATATAAAGGTAAGAGCTCTACCTTCCCATCTCTCGCATAAAACACCTATGTTTCCTTTCCCGTGTTCATGCTATAGCTAGCATCGAACTAAATTTTAGAAAGAGGGTGGTGGGGACTCCATTTACAAAGGAGTTGGTTCGGGTTAAATTTGGATTTGGGTGGGAGTGTTGTTTTGATTTTGTGTTTGGTTTTGTTTTTGATTTGTTGTGTTTGCTATGTATGTTGTGGTGAGGATTTTGATTTTATGCATGGTTTCATGAGGGTTAGGAGGTATGTGATTAAAGCAAGTGTCATTTCTTGTCTTCCAGGATATTAGGGTTTAGGTGTTTGTAGGTGTTTATGGTGTGAAGGATCCATTCATATAAAGAGGTAACTCCTAGTCTATAAGGAATAGGGATATAGTGAAGGGCAAACCAGAGAGGGGTTGTCCATGGACTGAAAAGAAATAGGTGTTCTAGTGTTTCTGGTTCAGTCTGGCAGATAGAGCAGAGAGGGGAAGGAACAACTTTTTTCTTGAAAAGTGAGTCTCTAGTGGGTAGTATATTATGGCAGATCTTCCAAACAAAATGTTTGAGCTTGAAGGGAGCTGGTGTTGACCAAATATAATGCCAAATCTCATTAGGGAAAACAATTGAGGTAGAAGCCTGAGTAGTAACTGCTATACCAGAGGATGCTAGGTAGTTGTATCCTGATTTCACCGTGTATTTGCCATCCTTAGTGTGAGGCCAAAAGAAGGTATCTGAAGTAGGCAAGCTTGCAATTGGAGTTCTGATTGCTTCAATAGCACACTGAGGGGAGAGGTTTTGTCTAGGTTTCACAGGATCCCATTTATTACTTGCATCTAGTAACTCAGAAATCTTTGTTGCAGTAGCATTCAACCTAGCTTTAGCTTTGTTCCCAGACCCTAGCCAATTGTCATTAGTAATTTCTATTCTTTCACCATTACCAATTGACCATCGACCAACATCCTTTAGAAGATTCCTGCCTTGCAGAAGGCTCTTCCATACCCAAGATGTTCTATTCCCTATAGGTGCTTTCCAAAAAGCAGTGCTAAGGAAGTAGATACTCTTTAAAGTAGCACCCCAATAAGAATCTGGTTCCTGTATGACGTCTCCATACTTGTTTAGATAGGACTGCATGATTTATCTTTTGAAAGTCCTTGAAACCCAAACCTCCCAATGCCTTAGGCGAGCAAAGAGATGAGAATTTTTTCCAATGAATTCCTCTAGGCTTACCCGAGGTTTTCCACCAAAATTTTAGCTACACAAGATGTGAGATTATTACAAAAAGTCTTAGGGAGGCTTAGAATAGACATGATATAGGTAGGTATAGCTTAGATAAATGCTTTGATCATACTTTCCTTACCTGGCTGATTAAGTAGTGACGCTTTCCATCCCTCCATCTTGGCCAAAATCTTTTCCTTGAGCCAGTTAAGACCCTGTATCTTAGAACCACCCCATTCAGCTGGGATGCCCAAGTATTTTCCTGGATTGGTCCACACTGCTATTCTTGTGCTGGTAGCTATGTTGTTCTTTACCTCCTCATTGACCTTTTTTCCACAAATGATACCTGATTTTTCCACAAATGATACCTGATTTTGACAAGTTAACTTTCTGACCAGAGAAGCACTAGTAAATATATTTAAAATTCTAATGAATTGTGTCACATCATAAGTAGTATCTTTAGTAAAAAGGATAGCATCATCACCAAAGAACAAGTGGGTGAGGGGTGGGGCTGTGGGGGCTAGTTTGATGCCATGAATCTGGTTTTTGGTTCTAGCATCATTAATAAGTCTTGACAGGACATCAAAAACGAGGATGAAGAGATAAGGGGAAAGGGGATCCCCTTGTCTAATGCCTCTCTTAGGATGCACCACTCTAGAGTTAAAACCATTGACCTGTTAGGAGTAGGAAACCGTAGTGACCAAGGTCATTACTAGCTCAACCCAAAGATTAGAGAATCCATAAGCAAGAAGGACTGCTTTGAGGAACTCCCAATTAACACGATCATATGCCTTATTCATATCCAGTTTTATGGCTATGCCATGACTTCCACTAGAAGATGATTTTTTAAGATAATGAAAGGCCTCATGAGCAATTATCAAGTTATCATGTATCATCCTTCCCCCAACAAATGCACTCTATTGGGGGGTTATGATCTGGCTCATAATAGGCTTTAATCTAGAGACAAAAACTTTAGCAATTATTTTGTAAATGAAAGAGCAACGACTTATAGGTCTTAACTGGGAAATGTTTTCAGGGTTTGGGACTCTAGGTATGAGTGACACATTTGAGATTTATTTTCTCATCAAGGACCCCAGTGGAAAAAAAAAGGTTTGTATAGCTTTGAACACATCTTCTTTGATAATTTCCCAATTTTTCTGAAAAAAACTTACCATTAAGGCCATCGAGCCCAGGTGCTTTGAGAGCACCAAGGTCCAATATTGCCTTTTCCACTTCTTTGAAGTCTATCAATTTGGGTGAGAGACATGTTCATATGAATTGTGATACAATTATGTACAACACTAAGACATTCTGTGATAAAACTATTAGATTCAGCAGTATAAAGAGAGTTATAGAAATTCCAAATACCATCCATTACTTGCTCTTGTCCTTCTAGCCAGGTGCCAGAATCATCTTGGATCCTTAGGATCTTATTTCTGTCTCTTCTTTGGATTGTTGAGGCATGAAAGAATCTAGTTTTTTTGTCTCCCCACTTTGGCCATTTAATCCTTGACCTTTGCTCCCAATAGATCTCTTCTTGTCTCCATAGATGGTCTATCTAAGCTCTGAGTTCCTTCACAAGGTTCCAGTCAATCTGATCACTATTCTTGTTGAGTTCCACCTGTAGTTGTCGCTTTAACTCTCCAATAACTCTGCTAGCATTTTTAAACTGTTTATTGGAACATGTCTTCAAATCTCTAGTGCATCCTTTAACTTTAGCTGACCAATTGCCCCAAGCGTCTCTGGTAGTAGCAGTATTCCACCCCTTAGCCACAATGTCTCTGCAGGAAGCATGTTCCTCCCACAATGCTTCATATTTGAAACTCTTTCCACTCACTAAATTTAGTTTGGGCTTGAGAATGTTTGGGGAGTGATCAGAGTTAATAATAGGTAAAGCCAAAGCCACAACATGTGAAAAATGTCTCCTCAATCACCAGTTCCCTAGAACTCTGTCTATTTTTTCTCTGGTTACATGACCATTACTAGGGTTGCTCAGCCAAGTGAATTTACACCCTTGTAAGGATATATCCATCAGTTCTGTAGTTATCTAAATCTACCTTTTATTCTTTGAACTCTCCTTATGACCTCCAGTTTCCTTAAGGAACACTATGGCAGGCCTGTGACCTCTTATAAGATCACTTAGTTCTCTATTTTTCGTGGCGGCCACCAAACCACGACAATTCCAGTTTAGGCAACTCATGGCTCTGGAGGTAGTAGGGTCTTTCCAACTACCTGAGACTTGTTGCACTTCTTTTTGGTGTAGCTACCTATTGTGAATGAACCAAATGCACCTGAGAACTCTGATACACTCTCTATTTGTTGTTTTTTTCTATTGCTGTGACCTTGTGATGTATCTGCTATTTGATCATTAGTTTGCTTTCTCTTTAACTACAGGCCTTTACCCATATTTAAGGCAAGAGCATGTTCTTCCTCGCCATTGAGATTATGGTATCCATTGCTGCTGCTCTCTTCCTCATCCGAGAATTCTACTTTGTAAGGTAGGTGATGGTGGCATCAGTTTAGGAGGTTCCCTCCACTGAAGTGTCTGCTGTGTTGGTGCAATTTGACTACTCTTGTTTTGTTCATAGTGTTGGTTTCTTTGAGTGATAGCTTCCTTTGTAGAACTCTCCCAATTTTTTCTTTGCATTATATCCTAGTCTCTAGCAGCCTCAGTAGCAATTATAGGAGCCCCTTCATACCTCACTTTATCATCAGAAGGGCTTGGGTAGTCTCTAGTAATAATCGGTTGTTTGAGCCCTATGTCCTCTTTCACCAGCCCGAGGTCTTCAATGTTACTAGGGGGAGTAGTAGTGGGGGTGTTTTAAAAAAGGCCATAAATTTATTATTAAATAGATAGTGGATTAATGGATATTTTTGCCACGTTATGTGCCTGCAGCAAATCCAATCCAATTCAATTAGAATTTTGCTTTTCCCACACTCCTTCTACTCAAAACACACCCCATAAGGGTGTGAAAAGATCAAAAGGCCAGCAAAACCGTCTTTTTTTTTTCAAAAAATTTCACGTGTTTGAACACGGGGCTTCGAACAGGTTCGAACAAAGCCGTTGGAGTGTGTTAAATATGGACGTCTCAGATTCTAGTGTTGTTTGAACCAGTGTTGTAGAATGACAGACATTGGACGTCTCAGATTCCACCGACAGTTTTAATCAACGTCTTACAATCAGTCAAATGTGTCAGATAAAGGAGTAAATGTCCCTTGGGAAACTGTGCCTGAACGGATAGAATTTAAACGGCTCAGATTTATGATCTAAAAATAAAATCAACGGCTCACATTTTACCACGCCTATTATAATAGAGGTTTCAGTTTCTTCACAACATCCTCACACCTTCTTCAGCAAACCCTCCCAGATTCAACCAAACTGAAATGGAATGGCAGTTGTGCCCAACCCAGTACTCAAACGACCAATTCCTAACGGCCCTTTTCACAGTGGGACTGTCACCACCGACGAACATGGTGTTGTGT
Source organism: Oxytropis ochrocephala (assembly GCA_020916435.1). Classification (NCBI taxonomy): domain Eukaryota; kingdom Viridiplantae; phylum Streptophyta; class Magnoliopsida; order Fabales; family Fabaceae; genus Oxytropis; species Oxytropis ochrocephala. Next base: position 56,816,700 of record CM037088.1, read on the forward strand.
TTCGTTGTCCTAACCATATCTTCTGCAGGATGAATAAGGACATCACATTCGCCCAACTGAAGGAAAAGGCTGAGAGGAAGATCGTTCAGAGGGAGCGTGGCGTAAAGACGTGGATCATATACGTTTCAGAAAGTACAATTGTAGAGATGATGGGACTGTCCATTATTATGTCATAGAGATCCAAAGCGACGATGACGTCTGTGCAATGATGAAACATCTAGCTAACGTTTCAATGGGACGTAGTATCTTGGAGCTGTACGTGGACACAAGACGCACTCTAGAAGAGGTCATTTATCTTCTGGAACAAGGACTACCGAAACGCTAGTTTCTTAGTTAGTTGTTTGCTTATGTTGGTTTTATGTCTTTCGTATTTGATGTCTTTTGTATTTGTTGTCTTTCGTACTTGTTGTCTTTCGTAGTTGATGTACGGTTATGCTTTCTAATAATAAACTATTTGTCTTATTTAAACACCAATGTAACATAGATTAGTAAGTACTAAATATCCATACACGGTTTGCAAAATTATTGAAGTTAAAAACAACAATATAATTTAAAGATGGTCACAACACTCCCATCAACATCACTCCCATCAAAGATCACTCCCGTGATAACCGTCAAGATATGCCCGATAATCGTAATCGTAGAATAAGAACAAGAACTAGCGTGCCGTCTTTCAGAGCGACCTCATCATCCTCCCGAGGAGCGTTTGTTGTGAGAAAACGTGATAGTGCAAGTATACACCGTCTAACAAGTAATATAGAGTAAGTGAGATCGTTCCCACGAGGATTTAAGCTTAATCTTGAGAGTTTAATTTGATTAACAATTTAGTGAAGAAAGTAAATGACACACAAGTTTTTGGTAACATAAGCAATAGTAAAAGTAAAGAGTAATGTGAAATCAGTGATGAGAACAAGCTGAGATGCATTCACTTCAGTAGCTTCATTAATATACAATTAAGTGTATGTTCAATGCTGCAGCATTAGGTGCTATAGCAATAAGACGTTATTCTCTCGAATACTTCACACTAGGTTTCCTTGCAAGAGTTTATCTCTAAACCCTAAACAAGTACCTCCTAGGCTGCTTGAGCACCGACAACATTCACCTTATGGGTTATGCTCTCCTATCTCTAGGGTTAAGCAAGGAACATCAAGATCTCTCGTTAATGTCCACTACCCATATTACCTTGTGAGATTAATTTACAAACCATCTCTGAATATATAAATGATATTTAGAATAGACGGCCAATCCTACTCTAAAATGGAAATATTGTCACACACAAGGTAAAATGCACAACATTAAACACACTTCATTAATTGCATAATAAATTTAGCTACATCAGATCCAGCATCTCAACTATGAGTATTTAGCTCATATTGAGCTTACAAAACATGGAAAATAACTTAAACAAAAGAGTAGAAGTCATATGTAATGCTCTTGTGTTTGATGATATGTAATGCTCTTGTGTTTTGATGAAATGGCAGATGACAAAACGGTAAATGAACACTTGGTGTGCTGACAAAACGGTAAATGAACACTTGGTGTGCTGACAAAACGGTAAATGAACACTTGGCGTGCTTTTAATGAACCACTTGGGACCCGAGGGCCCTTGAACTCCGAACTGAAAGAGTGACCGAACTCTAAACTGAAAGAGCATTCGAACTCCGAACTGAAGGAGGGACTGGGAATGAGATTTTGAGACTGACAAGTCCAGGATTACTGACTTGAGAATTGGATTGAAGACTGACACTTGAAGTGCTGATTCTTTGAACTAGGCATGAGGATTAACATCCATCTTGTGTTCGTCCACATTTTGCTTAGCAATGCAATGCAAACATATGCCATGATTGATGTCTTGAATATTATGGAATGCTTTTGTTCTTTTGTATTTGCTTCTTCTTTGTAGTTTATGAAATCAACATAATGCTTTGATGTTTGAATGCAAGTGTATGCGGTGATTGATGCTTTGATGAATGGAATGCTCCTGTTCTAACTTCTGTTTGTTTCTTTTTTGCTTCTTCTATGAAATGCAATCATTAATATGATGCAATGCTCTGATGTTTGATGCAATGATTTTCGTTCTTTTTCTTTTATGGAAATGCTAACATTAATATGATGCCAATGCAATGAAAAGATTTCATGCTTTTTCTTCTTTACTATTTTCCTCTATGAAATGCAAGTATTAATATGGTGCAACTGACGTGGACCGTTTTTTTCTTTTTGCTATGTGATGAATGCACAAAATGTGAAGATGCAAGTGTAATGCTTTGATGTATATGCCATAATGAATAGATTGAAATTCCTAGATGCATGAGGTAAACATTTTTGTGACGATGAGATGAGAGACTTTGGATGCAAGGAATTGAGATGATTATTGATCATTCTTTTGAAAAGAATTGAATTTGATTCAAACTTGTGTTCTCAAGGTTTTTATTTACAAACAAGCTCACTTGTTTTCTCTTCCTTCCAATGACGACTGAATCTTAGATATCGCATGACCAACTTGTGTTCTCTCTTTTTGAAGCATTGTCTAGTAGGCATGCATAGGAGTGCAAATGTGACTGAGTGAGTCTATTAACTTGGGATTGGTTTAGAACATGTATGATAAGTGAAGGGATGACAGACATGATTATTGCCGACGCTCATGAGGGACCAAGGGATGCAAGACTTCCCCGGTTCGGGATTTTGATGAGTGAATAAGCTTGCCTCTGTCTGGTGGTGATAATGACTAGGGGTGTAGGAGATGATGAATTGGGAACACTTCGGCTCTTGGGATGAAAGGTGGACTGAAAGGGGTTTTGTCTCAACCACAGAGTTTGGTGTTGCCCCAATCATGACGAGACAAAGTTGCCCCAATTAGAATGACGAGGCCTTGTTTAGGATAGTGAGTTGAGAGATTGCCCCGGTGAGGTTTTATGGGAATGAATGAGGTGAAGGAATGAGAATGCACTTGCCCCACTTTGGAATGACATTTCAAACGGTTTCTTTGAGTGAGGTTGCGAAAGGTGACAGAGTTATGGTGACGGTTATGAACGGAGGGTGGTATGTGAATGGGATAGACGATGAACAATTCTCCCCATGATTGAGTGGAGTGAGAGGTGAAGGAAATGCCCCCTAGTACACATCTTTGGTTCTCTTTAAGAAAAACTCAAATGCAATGAAAGTTTTGACTTTTAGCATGAAAGAAGCCTCACTTGGTGATCACTAAACCTTGCTTTAATGCAACTTGAATGCATTTTAGAGTGCAAGTCTTTATTGTTTTGTCAGCTTTCTTTTTTCTGACTGTTTCTTTTTTCTGAGGATTTTTCTTTATCGACTTTCTTTTTTCCGATCGTTTGTTCTTCCTTTTGAGCAAACCCATCGTAAATAGATAAACTTATTTGTCCTAGGGTTAAAATTTGGGAAAACAAAAGCAATCGGTTATTGATCGGGATGGACTTTTCAGGATTGTGATGTTTTGTGGAGAAGGGATGATTGAGCTTAATGAAGTGTTTGAGGCTGATGGGTTGTTGGGTCTTATTTGGCATCGGCCAATGGTCAATGATTTATGAAGGAAATGGTTATTAGGTTTGATGAGGTGCTTGGGGTTTTATTAGGACAAGTTTGTGTTTCATGGTAGAATGGCTGAGGGTTTATGGAGGGTTAGATGTTGAGGCCAAAGAAAATGTTTGCGGTCTTTATGAAAGGAGAGATGATTATACACAACAGAGTGTTGGAAAGTTTATGGAGACAAGGATCTCTAGTGTTTCATGGTGAAATATATCAGCTCGCAATTTGTACTTCTTTTGTTTCTCTTTTTTCTTGGTCTTTTTTTTGAGATTTTCATTTTTTGGATCTTTTTGTTTGATTGTGTTCTTTTCCTTTTGACCTCTTTATTTTCTTTGGACTTGGGTGAGCTGATAAAGATGATGTGGAATTGATCCTTGTCTAGAGTGATGGAGATATCCTAGGACTTTCTTGACTTAAAGTGGGTAGGAGGGGGATTTTTCCCTTCTCTTTGGGATTTTCTTAGCTTAAGGTGGGCAGGAAAAGGAATTTTTTTTGGATTTTGGACTTTCTTGAGGTTGTGGGGAGACGGCCAAACTTCATTTCAAATTCCGATTGCTTGTTTTTTTCATAAAACCCGACAAAAATTTATCTATCTATATGTGTTTGCTCTTTTCTTTGCATTTTCTTTTATGCCCTAATTTTTGCCTGGACCGCTCCTTGCGAGTTTTTAATCCACCGGGCGCTCCTTTTTGCCTAGGCTGCCCTCTGCGGGTTTTCAACCTAGCGAGCTTGTTCTTCTCATTTATCTCTTCTTTTTTTTTTGGAAAGACTTGCACTAAAGGAATATAATGTCGATAAAGAAAGTTTGTGATCACAGAATTGCCCCAGCATGGAGGACTTAGAGTATTAGTGAGAATGAACCAAAAAGTCAAGTATTCACTGGTGGGAGAGAATACGCGCTTTATGGGTGGGACGGGCGGGATTAGACTTGGATGGTGATGAAGACAAGGAAAGAAAGCGATCGACTCAAACAAGAGAGCGCGCGTGTCGGCACGTTCACTATAGGAATGTTTCACAGAGAGTCAACATTACTTAGAACAATGAATTTTCTTCTTCTTATTTTTTTTTAGCTGCTTCAGTCTTTTGTCATGGAATGGATGGGATGCAGTGTTTTTGAAAGTAATGCAAATGAGCTATTGATTTGAAAAAAAACTGAGTGCTTTGGAACACCTTGAGTTTGCAACCGAGTAAGGATAAACTTTTTCAAATATGATGATTGTTTTGCAAAAACGTCTCACTTCTCATCACAACTTTTATTTTGTGCAATGAATGAATGAACAAATTATGATATGCAAGTATGATGCAAATGCGTGGAGAATGACCACTCGAAAAGTGTGGCTTGTTAGAAATAATTTTGTTGTTTTTAATGCAAGACAAAATATGGAATGCCAACGCGAATGATGCAAGAATGATGCCCCCCTTTTTTTTCAAAATGATTTTTTTGATTTTTTAGTTTTTTTAGAGGCAAGACAAGATACGAAATGCCAATGCCCCTTTTTTGAATGATGAGAGATGCAAGAATGGTGATATGAGGCAACTGATTGTCGTTACTCGAGTAACCCGCATGAAACATTGAGTGGATCGACTCAATACTTCACACAATATCTATCAAACGTTTCGACAATTAGTTGACTCAATTTAATTTTCTACTTGAAAATAAAACACGCGTGACTGGGTCAAAGTGCCCTGACATCGTAGAGTAACATCTCAAATTTGTAGTCGACAAACAAATTTGAGATTTTACCCTTCGTCGTTCAAAGGTGCACTTCTACCCATTAAGCCATCACATGAGGAAATTTTTCTTTGTTTCGAAAGGACGCATGCAGGGAGAAATGATGTATTCGAACAAAGTGATGAGGTTAATGAAATGATGCATGAGTGCCACATTGACGCGATGTCTGCATTATTTGATGATGATTTATTGTACATGCACCCGGATGAATGTGATGCTTATGCAATGCGGATAATAATTGCTTCTTGCTTTATTTTGTTTTTATGCAATGAAATGAAATGCATGATACTCACCATTATTTTTAACGCGTGGAAATGCATGCAAAATGAAACGTTCAAGTGCTTATTTTTTATGCCATGAAAAGGGGTACATGCGATGCATTTTCTAAAATCTAGTAGAAAACATACATTTTTGAATTTTTTGTTTATTTGTTATGATATGAAAGAGAAAAATAACAATGCATGGAGAAAATGACGCGTTTGAGCTAAGGCTGTATGAATAGCGGAATGATATATGCATGCAATATTGATGTGATGCCCACCTTTATTTGATGACAGTTTTTGCATAATTAAGGATGAATGAAATGCGATATGGATGATAGCTGCTTCTAGTTTTCATTTTTCTTATGCAATGAAATGAAATGTGTGATGCTTACAATTACCTTCCTAATGCATGAGAGATATTGAATGGAGATGCATGTGAAATGAGACGTTAATGTTTATTTTTGATTTGCGACACAGAAAAGTATTAATGCGATGATAAGATATGAATGGCCGACAGAATGAGTGGGTGAATGAATGAACGAATTGTGCATTTTGAATGAGGATGCCGTAAATTGCATCACTTGATGATTTTTCATGATTATGAATGAATGAAATACCATAGGGATGATAATTGTCTTTTCAAAATTTTGTTTTGTGTGACGCATGATGCCATGATGCAAAGTGCGGATGATGATTGCTTTTTGTTTTATTTTTAAACAACGAAATGGAATGCATGATACTACAATTATTTTTAGTGCGTGGAAAGATACGATTTTCTTGAAAATGCATGCAAAATGAGATGTTTGCATATATGATATGAAAAAGGAAAATAATAAAGCATGTGATATGTTTCTAAAAAAAAAATTTATGCGAGAAAGTGCATGATGCTCGCAAATGATTTTTAATGCAAGGGAAAACATGATTTATTTTGAATGGAAATGTATGCAAAATGAGGTGGTCATATGTTCATTCTTCATGATATGCAAAAAGCAATAATGCATGAGACACGTTCCTAATAAAATATGTTTTTTTTTTTGACTTTTTGACAAAATTAGGAAAAAGTTTAGTGAATGGAAACGCACTCATGCATGGGAATGCACTCTGAGACAAACCTAAATGAGATAGAGAAAAATGCGCGTATGAATTTTTATTTAGTTTTTCCATGTTATGCAATGCAAAGATGCTTTTTGTATGAGAATGAGGTTGATGATGCTACCTTACATGCATGTGAAAAGCAAAGTAAAAATATTTTTTTGGTTTGGTGATTGAATTTTTGAGAAAATACAAGATATACGTCACCTCATATAGATGTTTATGAAAATGAAAAAAATACATTTTTGATTTTCAAAAATTCTTGAGGGAAAAATGACTATACTAGATGCAACAATGCAACATACAATTGGGAACGCCCTTGTGACCTAAAAAGAAAAAGGGGAAAAAACCTACGATCTAGGGCAATTTAGAGGTAATTCTCCCATGTAGCTCTATTCACTCCCTCACGAGGCCACCAGAGCCACAGTCCCTTTCACAAAACTCCCCACAAATGCAGCAAACTGCTAGGTGTGAGGCATCATGAAAGAGCACAACTCTGATTGAAACTTTCGCAAGTAGCCAAACGGACAAAGGTCCTGATGGGCTCTCACTACTCGAATCCACTCTCCTAGGTTTTTGCAGATCTGGGTTATGGTCTCACTCAAAACATGTAATCACAAGGTACAAGTGTGTGTGTGCGAAGGGCATTTCCTTAGAAACTACCCCACCTGCAAATGAGAATCCAGAACAGCCCAGACAATAGAAAGCAATAACATGTCGTATACCCTAGGGTTCAATATCAATCAAATACAACTAATCTAGGGTGCACAAGAATACAACATGAAAGTATGAAAAAGAAGAAAACATAGAGGCCAAAACAAGATATTCAAATCAATCACACAAATCACACACTTAATTAATTAGGCTTGACCCACTTTTAAAAAATGTTTTTATTTTTTAGTCCCCAGTGGAGTCGCCAGCTGTTGCACCCGAAAAATCCGGTTTGGGTTTCTCAATGTACAACGTGGAAAAATTTGGAAGTAGCCACCAATATTTTAATTTTAAGACCAAAACATCAGAAAAAGGTCTTTTGAACAAGGCAGATGGTCTTTTGAAAAACTAGAGATATGGGTTCGGGGGTCGATTACGTGTGAGGAAGGTATTAGCACCGCACACGTCCTTTCTACCGAAAGGGAACCTTTAACTAAGTGTGTGGTTTTACGTTTGATTTGAAAAATACCTAGATTTGCCTATTTATTTCTTGTTTAAAGATAAATGGGAAAACTTAATGAAAATTTTTATTTTTGGCGCTTGACGAGAGTTAGCCTCTCGCTCCTACGTATCTCCTGGTGCGATGGAGAATTCAAAGCTACGTAGTTCTTGGTTGTCATGAAAAGGTTTTTGTCTTTAATCTTTTTAGTGAGTTTTCGAAATAGGACGAGTATTCAGCGAATGATTAAACTAACAAAGGTTATGGGTAATCACCGCTAAATACTCTTGAAAATTGGGAGTCACCATCACTAGTCAGACGAACAAAGGTTCTGATTGACCATTAGTAGTGACTCGTTTTTTATTTGATCTTTGAAAATGATTTTCGAAAGAGATTAATTGGCACGAATGATCAACCTAACCAAAGTTATGGGTGACCATCGCTTATTGTTCTTTGGAAAAAGACATTGCCACCAATGGCTAGACGAACAAAGGTTCTGATTAGCCACTAGCAACAACAATGGGTTTAAAACGATTTTTTTGTTATGAAAAATGCTAATGTTTATGGTTGCGAAAAGGATTTTTATTTGTTGCGCTTGACGAGAATGTGACTCGCTCCTACGTATCCCAAATGGGAATCAAAGCGACGTAGTTCTAATTAGCCTTAAAAATGAAGATCTTTTTGATGAGGTTTTGGAAAATGAAGAGTGTTCATAATGATCAAACTAACAAAGGTTATGGGTGATCATTACAAAAACTCTCTTTGAAAATGCCTTTTGAAAATGCAAGCTTTCATGGTGATCAAACTAACAAAGGTTATGATGGATCACCACTAATAACTTGTTTTGATTCTTTGATACTTAAAAATTCTTTTTGAAATTGAACGCGTTCATGATAATCAAACCAACAAAGGTTGTGATGGATTATCACTAGTATCTTGCTTTATGCTTATGAAAATTCTTTTGAAATTGAGGCTTTCATGACAATCAAACCAACAAGGGTTGTGATGGATTGCCACTAGTAACCATTTTTATGCCAAGTTGTTTAGAAATGAAAACAATGAATGCAAGAAAGAATTAGTGAATTCAAGCATAACACGATCATTGGAATCAAATCATTAAGCAACAACATTTGAATTCGCAAACAAAGGTCAAACCTAAACTACACATATTAGATCATAACACATATATAGGCAAGGAAGGAACTTCAATTGGGCATTAAGCAAAAATGCAAGAGTTAGTATAAGGGCCAGTTTTTCGATCTTCTGATACCTGGTCTCAGGTCCTTGCAATACTTTTCTGATAAAGTAAAATGGGTTCTGCTTTGAGTCGCTTTCTCTGATTAGGATGACACTCAAGGCTTCCTCAGTGATTGCCAAGTACATATATAGTGTTTCACCCAGCATCGGCTTGGTCATGATCGGCGGGTTGGTCAAGGCCGCTTTCAGCTCGTTTAATGCTCGCTGGCATTGCTCGGTCCACTCAAACTCGACATCCTTCTTTAGGAGCTTGAACAGAGGGAGCGACTTGCAGGCCGACTTGGGTATGAACCTTGACAAGGCAGCAACCATGCCGTTCAATTGTTGGATTTCCTTCTTTGTGGTGGGCGGCCTCATGTCGGCGACCGCCCTGCATTTGTCAGGATTGGCTTTAATCCCCCTTTCTGTTAGGTGAAAACCAAGAAATTTGTCCGCTCGCACCCCGAAGGTGCATTTCTCTGGATTTAGCCTTAGTGAGTTTCTCCTGGCTTCCTCGAAAACCTCTCTTAGGTTGTCCATGTGATCCTGGTCAGTTTTACTTTTGATGATCATGTCATCCAAGTATACTTCCGTTATCCGGACGACCTGCTTTCTGAAGATCTTATTCATCATTCGTTGGTAGGTCGCCCCTGCGTTCTTTAGGCCGAAGGGCATGACCTTGTATGGAAATTGCCACGGTCAGTCATGAACGCCGTCTTTTGTCGGTTTGGTGGGTACATCGTTATCTGGTTATAGCCTGAATACACGTCTAGAAAAGACAGAAGCTTGTACCCTAAGGCTCCATCGACCAACTTATCGATGTTGGGCACAAGAAAGGCATCCTTCGAGCATGCCTTATTCAGATCGGTGTAATCTACGCACATGCGCCACTTGCCGTTCTTTTTCTTGACCAAGACAACATTGGAGAGCCATGTCGTGTATTTGATTTCCTCAATCAAGTTGGCTTTGATCAGGTCGTCAAGTGCCTGGGCCGCTGCTTGAGCCTTCTCCTCATTCTGCGCGCTTTTCTGGCGACCGGCCTAGCTGACTTGTGGACCGAGAGTTGGTGATAGGCTATTTCTATGGGAATGCCAGGCATGTCTGATGTCTGCCAATCAAATAGATTTGCATAATCCCTAAGGCATCCAATGAGGTCTTGCTTGACTTGTTCAGGCATGTCAATCCCAAGCTTGACCGTCTTGGCCGGGTCGTCCCCTAGCTGGACGTCGATCAATTCTCCATGAGGCTCTGGCCTTTTCAACCTGTTCTTCAGCTCACGGGCTAGGTCGTCATCATCGTCTTCAGGATCAATGTCTGGATCAAAGCGGGCATCTAGGTTGGCTACATTGACCTGGTGACCTTCACTAGTGTCACGAGGGTTGGCACTCGGTGTCTGCTCGTCACACATGTCTTGGTATAGGTAATGGCACCGTTTAGCTGCCTCCATGTTTTGCTGTAAAACTTCATTTTTAAATGGACCGTGGAGGCAACGACTTCTAAACTCCCGAGCGTTAGCCGGCCTATGATGCACTGGTAACATGACCTATTTGGGAGGACTAGGAATGTTGTCCTTATTGTTCTATAAAGGGTGATGTCGTTCGTGTCATCTCCAAACGTGACCAAGAGTTCCAATGTTCCCAAGGGGTAGGTGGTCGACCCGTTGAACCCCGTCAAAGGGGTTGGGTCGGCCCTGAGAATGATTCGCTCGCTCTGTCTCACGTTCAGTTTGTCGACCAGGTCTTCAAACATTATATCGGCCGAGCTTCCTTGGTCGACCAATATCCTTCTCACTTCAGTGTTAGCCATCACTGCTGAGATGACCAAAGGGACATATCTGTTAGTTCTCCCATCTAACAAGTCTTCATCCTCGAAGGAAATGGGCGGCCTATTCGAGGTCGTTCTTGGTGCTGATGTTGTACCGACCATGAGTATCTCGTTCCATTTTCTCTTCATGGCCTTGTTAGATTTTTTGGTTTCAAATGGATTTCCACCATGAATGACCATGGCGACGTTCCGGCCTCTAGATTGTCGTGTGTCTTCTTCGGATACGTCTTTGTCTCTGGCCGCTTCGACCAACTCAGTGACCACGGCCTTTCCAATGTTCCCAAGGGGTAGGTGGTCGACCCGTTGAACCCCGTCAAAGGGGTTGGGTCGGCCTGAGGAATGATTTCGCTCTTGTCTACGTTCAGTTTGTCGACCAGGTCTTCAAACATTATATCAGCCGAGCTTCCTTGGTCGACCAATATCCTTCTCACTTCAGTGTTAGCCATCACTGTTGAGATGACCAAAGGGACATATCTGTTAGTTCTCCCATCTAACAAGTCTTCATCCTCGAAGGAAATGGGCGGCCTATTCGAGGCCATTCTTGGTGCTGATGTTGTACCGACCATGAGTATCTCGTTTCATTTTCTCTTCATGGCCTTGTTAGATTTTTTGGTTTCAAATGGATTTCCACCATGAATGACCATGGCGACGTTCCGGCCTCTAGATTGTTGTGTGTCTTCTTCGGATACGTCCTTGTCTCTGGCCGCTTCGACCAACTCAGTGACCACGGCCTTTCCTTTGTTTTGGGCGGGCTGTCCTCCGACTCTTTCTTTAGGCCGCTCGCCCCCTTCGGTCCTAACATATTGTCTCAAGTTTCCTTTCTGGATAAGGTCCTTGATATCATCCTTCAGGGCCATACAGTCGTTGGTGTCATGTCCCTTGCTTTTGTGGTATCTACAGTACTTTTTGGTCGGCCGGGCCCCCTTTTTTAGGACGAGAGGATCAGGCCGTTTTACACCAATGAATTCATTGTTCTGGCATTCCGAGAAGATCTGGGCTTTGGGCATATTCAACCGCGTACGCTGCTCGTACTTTCTAGGTCGATATTCCGCCCTGTTGTCGCGCTGATTTTCTTGCCCTTTGGTCGGCCTACCTTGTTCCTCTCTAGGTCGCGCGCGGGCGCCCTTTCTTGCGGCCAGTGCTTCCTTGTAGGCCATGTGGTCGTTGGCCCTCCGAAGGAACATGTTGAGGTCCATGTAACGGTTCAAACCAAACTCTTGCGCAAAGATGTGGTCTGGTCTAATGCCACGTTTCAGGTATTTCAGCTTATCTCTATCTGATAGATCGCGAACGGCGTCGGCCTCCGCGTTGAACCGCTCAACGTATTGTCTTAAAGATTCGTTTTCACCTTGAACAATGTTGTCTAAGTGCTCCTCGTATCGATCTTGGCACTTGTTGGCCATATAGTTGGCCAAAAACGCCCTGACTAGGCCGTCCCAAGAGGAGATGGTGTTGGGGCGCAGAGTTTCCCACCATTCCAATGCTCGTTCCTCGAGCAACTGTGGAAAGAGTTTGCATTTCATGATTGGGCCTAGCTCCCTGTAGCTGCAATAATTGTTGAAGTACCTTAAGTGCTTGTCTGGGTACCGACGACCATTGAACTTATTCAGATTGGTAGGCTTCCTCAAGTCTCTGGGGACACGGTAACGACGTATCTCCTTGGTGAAAGTACCTTGGCCGCTCGACACATAGTTGGGTGCAAACGGTTGCATAGCGATGTAGGCCTCATTGGTCGGCATTCCAAAGAGTCCATTGATTGGCTGACCTAAAAATCCTTCATTGGCTGGTGGTTGCCCGTATCTCGAGGTGGGAGCTGCGAAGTGGATGGCCCTCTGTGGTGCCCGGCCTGGTGCCTCCTGGGTCGGTAGGCGACCTTAGATACATCTCGGATCCCTCTGTTTCGGTTGTATCTTCAAATTTGTTGTACGAATCCCAGGACCGGCTTCTTGACCTTCGAGAACCGGAAGATTCACAGGAAGAATACCTCGTGTCAAATATGGACGTCTCAGATTCTAGTGTTGTTCGACTTAGTGTTGTAGAATGACAGACATTAGACGTCTCAGATTCCATCGACAATTTTAATCAACGGCTTACAATCAGTCAAATGTGTCAGATAAAGGAGTGGATATCATTCCCTTGGGAAAATGTGCCTGAACGGATAGAATTTAAACGGCTCAAATTTGTGATCTAAAAATGAAATTAACGGCTCACATTTTACCACGCCTATTATAAAAGAGGTTTCAGTTTCTTCACCACATCCTCACACCTTCTTCAGCAAACCCTCCCAGATTCACCCAAACTGAAATGGAATGGCAGTTGTGCCCAACCCAGTACTCAAACGACAAATTCCTAACGGCCCTTTATCACCGTGGGACTGTCACCACCGACGAACATGGTGTTGTGTTTCGTTGTCCTAACCATATCTTCTGCAGGATGAATAAGGACATCACCTTCGCCCAACTGAAGGAAAAGGCTGAGAGGAAGATTCGTCCAGAGGGAGAGTGGCGTAAAGACGTGGATCGTATACGTTTCAGAAAGTACAATTGTAGAGATGATGGGACTGTCCATTATTCTGTCATGGAGATCCAAAGCGACGATGACGTCCGTGCAATGTTGGAACATCTTGCTAACGTTCCAATGGGACGTAGTATCTTGGAGCTGTACGTGGACACAAGACGCACTCTAGCAGAGGTCATTTATCTTCTGGAACAGAGACTACCGAAACACTAGTTTCTTAGTTAGTTGTTTGCTTATGTTGGTTTTATGTCTTTCATATTTGATGTCTTTTGTATTTGTTGTCTTTCGTATTTGTTGACTTTCGTAGTTGATGTACGGTTATTCTTTCTAATAATAAACTATTTGTCTAATTTAAAAACACCAATGTAACATAGATTAGTAAGTACTAAATATCCATACACCAGTTTGCAAAATTATTGAAACTAAAAAACAAAAATATAATTTAAAGACTGGTCACAACACTCCCATCAACATCACTCCCATCAGCATCACTCCCAGGATAACCGTCAAGATATTCCCGATAATCAGAATCAGTAGAATAAGAACTAGAACTAGCGTCGTCTTCAGGAGCAGCCTCATCATCCTCCTGAGGAGTAGCCTCATCCTCCTCCTCCTTCTGAGAATCAGACTCCACCTCCTTCTCAGGAGCATCCTCCACCTCCTCCTCTTGAGGAGCATCCTCCTCCTCCTGATGCTCAGCTGCTGGTGTCGGGGCCTCAAACCTGCCCCTGCCCCTACCCATACCCCTACCACGAGTTCGAGGCATATCTGAAACAACAAGTACAAGTATATACCCAATTAGACTAAACCAATTTAATAAAATAAACCTATTAAACTCCCAACAAAACACAGAAACTGTGCTGTCAAACAACGGTTCGAACAACACCATGTGAACCATGTTCGAACAGGTCTGCATGATCGCGTTCGAACGCCTTCTTCTTCACATGTTTGAAGGCGTGCGTTCGAACTGAGCAGTTACACAAAAAAAAAAAACCAGAACGCAGATCAGAGGGGAGGCTTACCTTCAATTAAATGGAACGCTTAGAGGAACGATTGGAGGGTTGTTGATGGCACGAACAAAACTCAGAATCTTTAGGGTGTTAATGGATCAATGGGAGATTGGAGTGAGAGATTGGAGTGATAGATTGGTAGTTTGGAGGAGTTGAGTGAGAGGGAGAAAGAGGGATTTAGGGTTTCGGATGGGAGGCAGTGAGGGGAATGAGGGGAGTGAAGGGGTGTGGAGGGATTGGGGGGGAGTGTTTGGGTTTTGGGTTTTTTGATTTGGGGGTAGTTTGGGGTTTTAAGATGTCATAGCCCTTGCTCCCAAAAAAAAATGTTTGTCCTTATGTTTGAATTCAAATACGTTGATAGGGTAGCTTAAAGCCAATGTCACCATCAATAGTAAAATGCTATTAAATTTTGAAAGAGTGTTGATCAAGTTAATTTATTTAATTTGAGAGATCCAACAATTAAATTTGATAATCTTTTTATCTTATCTGCTATTAGGAGATTATTTATTAAAATATCAGTGCATTACTATTGGTTAATTTTCTGCGTAGAAGCTTCTGTGCATCTCAGTAACGTAAAAACAGTAACATAATTTAAAGCACTAAGTAGCAAACACACATAATTTAAAGCACTAAGTAGCAAACACATGTGAGTGATAACATGGGAATCTCGTTATCTCGAAAGGAGCACAGCAAAAAGAAACAAAAATATGGGAACATAAGGAAGGGCATAGGATTCCAAAACCTTTTTCCTCTAAAGACAGAGAAAGGTGAAAATCAACAGCAATTTCTAAAGGTCCCACAAGCATGTAGGAAACCAAAGTGGACAACACCCAAATATTTCTGATCGTACCTTGACCAATAGAAGTGAAGTTGCTGCTACTGCTTGTCGGCCGGTTGTTGACGAGCTAACTGGACCGGTCTTGGCCGCACGCGGGTGGTACCTGCAATGACACTCCGACGCTCAAGTCAGTGGTGTGCTATCGGGCAGGATCACAAGTTGTAGAACGTACCTGATATTATGAATGAGTGTGGTATTTATACCCCTGAGGCGCCCTGGCCGTTGCGCATTATGCGTCCAGGCGCGAGAATTGCGCCCCACGGCTAGGCGCTTGGGCACAGTTGGGCCTATCTTGATGGATTGGGCCGCTGGTCCATTTCTTGATGCACTTCTCTATTGGGCTTGTTAGCCCACTCCGGAACAATTTCCATAATAATAACATTAGCTTCAATTTCTGTAGCACACTTGCGGTTTTATCACTCGAGTTCCATGTTTTTTTGAAGTTAAAATATTTTTGGTATCGTATCTTTATCAAAGGTTTTAATTTCGTCTCTCTTTTTTCTTTGTTTTGAAATAGACAAATTGTCCCATGCAAATTTAGTGATGGCTAGGTGTTTACCGTGTATTTCCCTTTAAATGAATGAACTCGAAGAACTTGAATAAAGAGGACTCGAATAATTAGGGTTTTGCTGTTTCTTGGCTATTTGGCTTGCAATTGTGCTTAAAAAATGTTTTCTCAAGTTGTTTTGATGGAATCTTGCTTGCAAGTAATTGTTATGTTGATGATTGGCAAGATGACTTACACTTGTGCCTTTGTGCACATACTTGATAGTGTTGAGGATTGCCTAAAAATGATTCAACTTGTTTTGGGCTTACAATGTTGAATTTAATTGTTTTCAATGTTGATGATGAGTAACATGACTCTCACTTGTGCCTTGGGCGCCACTTTTTTTTAAGTGATGAGGATCACTTCAAGTGATTCAACTCTCTTTAAATTTTCAATGAGCAAAATGTGAGTTTATGATTCCTTGCTTGCCAATTGTTTGTGATAGCTTGTGAATACTTTCTTTTGGTCACTTTGGGTCTTGCAAATGTGGTGCTTGTTTTAAGTCATTAATTTGTTTAAATGTTGATGATTGGTAAGAGGATTCAACATGTGCTTTCAAGCATAATTTTAAATGTTGAGGATTACTTTAAAATGATTCAACTCTTGTATACATTTTGGTGTTGAGTATTTGGTAAAATGACTAGACGCTTATGCACTTGTGCATTGTTAATAAGTGTCAAGGATTACCAAAAGGAATTTAACTCTTGTGTTTTTATTGTTGATTCTTAAATTGATTCAATGAGCTACCCTTTGTAATTGATCAGTGTCTCATTTTGTGTGACCATTCTTATTGCAACTTGTAACTAGTTTTGACAATTACATGTTCATGCCTATGTTTGCCTCTTGGATTTGTAATGTTTGCATGAATGGTAATTGAATGATTTGTATATTGGTTATGCATTTGGAGTTGATTGAAGTGTTCTACTTGTTTTCCAAAATCTTTTTCCAAATCAAACTCTTTTCTAAACTAGTTTTCAAATCAAAATCAAATGCTTTTCCAATGAAAACCCTAAGGCATTTTCTTAAATAAAGCATTAGTCATCACTCGAAGCCTTTGCTTGTTTGATCGCTAATGAGGAGTTATTAGTGGTAGTCACTCGAAGTCTCTGCTTGTTTGACTATTATGGGAGCTCCCACACCTTAATCAAACGCAAACTAATTCAAATTTCAAAAACAACATGAGCTATTAGTGATAATTTTCACCGATGCCCGCCCTTTTTCAAAACAATTTCAAAAAAGATAATAAAACGTTGTTACTTGTAATCACTCGAAGCCTTTGCTTGATTGGTTACCGGTTTCAACTCTTTTCTTTCAAGTTAGTAATGAACACCACTCGAAGCCCTTGCTTGTTTGGTATTCGTGAACACTTGAGTCTTATTTCAAAAGCTCCAAAAAATTAAATAAGATAAAACACAAAAATATTTTCAAAACCAAAAGGCGAGAACTACGTAGCTTTGATCCTTCAACTCAGTGAGGGTACGTAGGAGCGGGTCACAGCCCGTCAAGCACCTTTTTAAAAAAATCTTTGTTTTGTTCCGCTTTTCAAAGATACCAAAAATATTCTTTTTCCCCCCGTTTTTAATAAAACAATTTCTCAAATGAAATAAAAAGAAAAGGAAAGAAAAGAAAAGAAGTAGAACAAAAATCATTTCAAATCAACTTTTCCTAAACCACACATCAAGTTAATGGTTCCCTTTCAGTAGAAAGGAGGTGCAGGATGCTAATACCTTCCCCGCACCTAACCGACCCCCGAACGTACATCTCTGAGTTTTCAAAAGACCATCCGCTTTTCCAAAAAATGTTTTTTCAATGTTTTCCTAAATAAGTATTGGTGGCGGCTCTACTATTTTTCACGTTGTCAAACGAGAAGTCCAAACCGGATTTTTCGGGGTGCAACAACTACTATTTTTGAAATTTTTAATTTTTAACATTTTTGACACATAATATTTGTGACACATAAAGGTCCTCCCCAACTAAAACTCAGCAGTGTCCTCACTGCTTATGCAAACTATGGGAGAGGCCTTGAAAAGACTCATATATAACTTAAAAATTTAAAAACAACTCATAAACATAGTGTTAGGTGCAGAAACAGACACTATAACACCTAACAGGTTTATTGAAAACATTAAAAACACACAACATGCTACGAAGGGCTAGGTTACTTTTTTTGTCAACCCAAACCTGGTCTTAGTGTTGGGCCTTGGAGGTGGTGCTGGCTTGACAGATCTGGATTCTTTCTTTGCTGGTTTCTCATGCTCCTCTTTCTCAAACGCTATAACGTTAGACGCTATAGCGTCTACTGCTTCCACAACGATTTCACAAGATATCTTCCATCTCTAGAATTCACTCTGCACAAAAACAAAGTTAAAACAAAAATATTGGTTAATTAAAACCTTTGGGTTGCCTCCCAAGAGCGCTTGCTTTAAGAGTCTTCAGCCAGACTTCCTCTTTTGTTAGAGTTCGGGTAGCTCTGTGGAGAACTTGTCCCTCATCACATGTGCTCCACAGTATTGCTTCACCCCTTCATCATTGACCTTAATTGTGGAACAAGTGGCTTCATCAAACAGATTCATTATCTTATTAGGATACACCTTCACCAACTTATAGGGTCTTGACCGCCTAGATTTGAGCTTCTTAGGTAACAATTTAAGCCTTGAGGAGAATGATGAAACTTGTCCCCTTTCATTAAGCTTTCTTCTTTGAATTGGTTTGGTGAATTTTGGTGGTGTGGTGGCAATTGATTGAGGTGGAGACTGTGGACTTAGGTTTTTCTTAGCCTTATGCTTGAATCTTGGTGGTTTTTTACTTGTTATCACTGCAGGCACAATCTACTCAGAAGATGTTACAACGTCAGGTGCTATAAAGTCAGCAGTCGTAGTTTCTTTTTGCTGGGGTTGTTGTTGGGTTGGCATCTCAGAACCTTTCTCCTGGGCACTCTCTTCTTCTGATCCATCTTTTCCCCCCTCATTCTCCTTAGAGATCTTATTAACACCAGCTTCACCTTGTAACATATCTTCTTCCACAAACTTTTCTTTTTCAGTGTTGACAAGAGCCTTGACCAAGTTGTTACCTTGCTTGTGGAAGTGTTTTTGAACCATAGAATCAAGAGACACCTCAAATCCATCATTTGATAACTTGGGAGTACTCATCACATTAAACTTAATCTCTTGATCATTGACTCTCATAGTCAGTTCTCCTTTCTGAACATCAATTAAAGTCTGGACAGTAGCATGAAATGGTCTCCCAAGAATGATAGGCACCTCTTCATCTGCATCAAAATCAAGCACCACAAAATCCACAGGAAAAACAAATTTGTCAATTTTTATAAGCACGTCCTCTATTATCCCCTCAGGATAGGCTATGGACATATCTGCTAACCGAAGGGTAACAGTAGTGGGCCTAACAATATCAATCCCTAGCTGTTTAACTATGGATTTGGGCATCAAATTGATGCTTGCTCCCAAATCACACAGTGCATTACCAGAATAAGATTTACCCATAGAACTTGGTATGGTGAATCTGCCAGGATCCTTCAATTTGCTTGGGAGTTTATTTTGCATGATCATGCTGCACTCTCCCGTCATGGCCACTATCTCAAATTCTCCTAGCCTTCTTCTATTGGTGAGGACATCTTTCATAAACTTGGCATAGTTAGGCATTTGCTTTAGAGCCTCAACCAATGGGATATTTATGTGAAGTTGTTTCAGCACCTCTAAGAATTTCCCAACTTGCTTGTTCTGATGAGCCTGCTTCAACCTTTGAGGAAACGGAGGAGGAGGATATTCTGGAACAAACTTAGGTGCAGTATCAGATGCTACAGCGTCAGGTGCTATAGCTCTAGTAGAATTTTTTTTCTTTTTCATTTCTACCCTCATCTCTTACAGAAGATGGCTCTGTGAAATCCTTCCCACTCCTCAAAGATATTGCATTGACATATGCTTTCCTAAGATTTTGCGAGGTTGAAGCTCAGTAGTGGAAGGAAGTGATCCACTAGGCCTTTTAGTAAGAGCAGATGCTATTTGCCCAACTTGGTTCTCTAGATTCTTTATAGATGCTTCATGAGTCTGCATAGTGGTCTTGCAATCACTAATAAAAGATTTAAGCAAAGATTCCATAGAGTTGTCCATAGCAGGAGCATTCTGTCTTTGGTGATTCTGAGAAGGAAATCCTGAAGAACTAGCTAGAGCATTTGAATTTGTAGTAGCATCATTACTCCCACCCCATTTGAAATTAGGGTGATTCTTCCACCCAGGATTATAAGTATTGGAATAAGGATTGTTACCCTTGTTGAAACCCACATAGTTCACAGACACAGGATTGGTTGGGAATTCTTCATATAGATGTCTTCCTCCACGGTAAACACAGCTGACTTCACCAGGAAGAGCTTGTTCAACAGCAACAACGGTTAACTCTTTTGACGCTAAAGCATCAGACGCTATATATAGCGTTAGAAGTGCTCAGACTTTTTATCACATTTATGAGGGACGCCACCTGGGCTGAAAGAGTAGAAACTTCACTTACTTCATGGACTCCAGATACCTTTTTCACAGAACTTAGCCTTTCAGTAGGCCATTGACAGCTATTTGTTGCAATTCGGTCTATTAGATCACAAGCCTCATTGTAGGAGGAATTTAAAATCACACCCCCAAATGAGGCATCCAACACCAGTCTTGTTTGTGGCTCTAACCCATTGTAGAAGGTTTCCATCTGAATGACCACTGGTATCCCATGGTGAGGGCATTTTCTGAGCAACTCTTTCCATCTCTCCTATGCTTCATACAAGGTTTCACCATCTTTTTGTTTGAAAGAAGTAATATCATTCCTCATTCTGGCATTTTTGTTTGGTGGAAAATATTTTTCTAAAAACTTCTTAGTCATGTCCTCCCAAGTATGGATAGAGTTAGATTTCAAGGAACTTAACCAGGACTTAGCTCTATCCTTCAGGGAGTAAGGAAAAAGTTTTGGCCTAAAGGCATCTTCACTAACACTAAGAATGACGAAGTTACTACAAACTTCCAAGAATTGTTTTAAATGAGCAAATGGATCCTCTTGAGAAGAACCTCCAAATTGTCCAACAGTTTGGAGCATTTGGAACTTCATGGGCTTGAATTCAAAATGATTTGTAAGAAGAACAGGCCTTGTGATGCTTGTCTCCATAGTAGCTGGATCAAAGACAGCATAATCTCTCATGGGTGTATCTTTGTCATTCACCATCTGGTGGGGACCTTGATTTATGAAGTGGTCTCTGTACCAATACTCATAATCAGGTTGAGTATGAGTCCTTCCCCCTCTTCCATGTCTTCCTCCTCTAGGAGTTCTACCTCCACCACCAGGTTGTATAGGAGTTCGTCCACCAAGAATAGCATTATTGTGCTCAGACATGGTTGGTCGGAGTTGTTGTTGTTGTCTTTGAAGTTTTCTCAACCTTTTCAATTTTCTCTCGGGTTCTGAATCAAACTCAAATTCTGGTGGTTCTGACCTGGGCATACGCTATAACGCTTCCTGTTATAACACCAGCAAACAGAACACCAGAGTAAAATCCCACTAAGTGTGTAAGAATTTTTAAACAATAAAAATTAAATGCAATCCCAGGCAACGGCGCCAAAAACGTGTTGTGGCAAAAAGGTGATGTGCAAGTATACACAATCGCAACAAGTAATATAATGATAAGAAAAAATCGTCTCCACAGGGATTGATGTTAATAATAAAGTTTAACTTAAAAAACACTAGTGAAACAAGTAGCAAATATATATGGTCACAAGTAACAGTAAAAAGAGTGTTTTAATAGGATAGTAAAAGAGTAGTTTAAGTATGAGAAAGATAAGTTGGACTGCTTGTTACTAAGTAAATCCCCAAAAGCAAAGCGTTATAACATCTGACGCTATATTGTTAAGCGATGTAGCATATGATTGTGTGTCTTTCAGTCACTAACGCCAGAGTTTTGTAACAAGATTCCTATGTCTAGGTTCTAAATAAGTCCACCCCTGTATAATAAAGAACCCACAGCTTTTTCCTTATGAACTATTGCTTTCCTATGTCTAGGCGAAGCAAATGTTGCTTAAATGTCTTTAAACAACTTTTCATTCATATCAATCTTTGAGTTCGATTCATGGACCATGTCTATACCCAAGAATATACCCATTTTAGCTGATCAATTCTAAAATAAGTTTGAAAGAATTAAAATGCAAAGATTGAAACGCAATACTAAAGGTTCATTGCTCAAAGCAATACAACTACAGGTGTTTAGATCATGATAAGCATCATCAACAAAATACAAGACAAATGACTCATATTACCGTAAACAAGAAGAGGGAAGACGGTTGCAAAAGATACAAACCGTAAACTCCAACTCATCAACAGCTTGTTGACGCTATAACGTGAGCTTCCAGTGCTAAAAAATGCTAAACTATATCTAAAAAGAAAAAGCTTGAAAGGTGTGTTAATGGAGGAGAAGAGTGTCAAGTTTCTCTCCCAAAAACTCTCTCTAACTTCAGATGGGGGGTGAAGTGTTGAAGAAGAATATGAAGAAGGTATTTGTTTTATCCCCATAAAGTAGCTTTATCAAAAAGGTGATGGACACATCTCACCAACCAAGACTATTCTCCACTCACAAAGTGCCAAGTGTCCACGCTAACCAATAGAATGCAAAGATCGCCCGATGCATGCAGTGGGAGCGAGTGTCTGATGACTTGACTTAAAGTACTTGGCGCCAAAAATGAATTTTTATCTTTTATGCCCAGCTCGGCTTGACATCTAGCGTTATAACGCTTAGCGCTGTAACACTAGCAAACACATTAAAACATTCAAAAAGGCACCACAAGTGCCAGATAACAAATCAGTATCTAGCCCTTTTTTATCCTAAATGCACAAAATATAATAAAATAAGATACAAATATTACTTGAGAACTTACTTGAATTTAACGAATAAAGGCATAAATAACTCATATAAATATGAGTTATCAATGGTGCAGGTGGTGTGTGGAATATGCCACATACACTTGAGTGCAAGTATACACTGTCCAAAAACAAGTAGTAAAAAGATCGAACCCACAGAGATTGAAAAACTCACTTTTAAATGATATAAAGTAATATAGTGCAAAGTCACAAAGTAATAAAATAATTTTGGATTTTGTTTGATGATCACAACTAAGTTAGAAAGAAAGCAAGTAAAGAATGTTGATAGTGTAAAAGAGAAAAGCTAGTTGGAATGTCTTCATCAAGTAATTTACTTAAAAGTGTATGATGCACGAATATGTGATGTGGTACTTTGAATGTTGTTGCATTAGCTATGTGCCTTTCGGTCACTTTCTTGAGTTTCATTACCAGCTCTTATGATCCTTGTTCTATGCAAGAAAGAAAGGGGTGTCGGTGCCAATCTTGCCTCCTAACAAGTATCACTTTGCTTAAGTGAATTCACTCTTGTATTTTAAGTACCCACAATTATCCTATGGACTATACTATCCTATGTCTAGGACTTAGCATGGTTTTCACAAAGTTTTCTTTATGTAAAACACTCACCCATATTAGTTCTTGAGTTCTTAATTGTAAGCCATGTCCGGTCATTTACAATTCATACTTATTCTAAGTGATCAAGTTTAAAATAAGTAATAAAAATATTATCAAGCAAGAACTAAAGTACAAACATACATACATGCAACATACTTACTTAAAAGCTCATTAAATGATTAGAACATTCCAACTAAGAAAGGTTTAGCTAACAAGAGACATTGCAAGATATATATAAACTGAATAGACCATGTTTATATATATAGAACTCACTAAAGAGAAACAACAAGAGTAAGGTTACAAATGTTGAAAATCTTTATATGAAGTCTTCTAGCAATGCACTAGCATTACTCCTTAGCACTATACAAACACTATGAAAATGAGTAAAGGAGGATTTGTCAATTCCTTCCTCTTCCTCTAAAAATATAAAAACTAACTATGTATATTGAAATTTTGATCTAACTTATGGATTGTGATATATTTCCAAATGAAGATGTGAGGTCCTTTTATAGCCTTCAAGTGAGGTGCTTCCTTCCTTCATGTTGAAGTCATCTTGAGTGGATGATAGCTGTAGTTGCTTTTCAGAGGTTTATCCATGTTGCAATCTTTGACTTAATCATATAGGGTGGTTCCATGGTGTTAGAACAAGTGTCCCTATGTTGATGACTCTTCAAAGCTATGCCTATAGCTATGTGTGAATGGTAGGCGCCTACTATACATTGTTGGATGGCATCGGGAAGCAAGTAGGAGGTCATCACATTGCATGTGGATGCATATGAAACAGTCGCTTATTCACCAAGTTGCTTGTGAGAATTGATGCAGGATCGGTGCGGGAGCATTGATGCGCATGAGCGATTGAGACCGAGACCAACGAACAAAACATCAAACATACCACAATATATCCAAAATGGCCTATAACTAACTATATCCATTCAAATCACTCAAGATATCATATATCACACTAAATACTATATAAACTCTTTATTATTACTTGAAAGAGAGCAAATACTAAGTTTAAACATATGAAATACTCTATATAAAATAGAGTTATCACACCCCCAAACTTAAACCATTGCTTGTCCGCAAGTAATGACAAAGACAAACTATAAAAACTAAAATTTCTAGAAGATAGATCAGTTTGATTTGGATTTTCATGAGGAGTTCCCTATGAACTTCATTTTTCAACAATCTTTCTTGTGCCTTTATTTCTTCAAAACTACCAAAGCTATTCAAACTCTTTTGTGTGTGTGTGAACCCACTGAGTTGAGATTGGTTCCAAGACTAAGTGAAAAATTTCTTCCTAGCCTTTGAAAGGATTGGTTCATCTTTGGTCACACCAAAATATTTTTCAAAAGAGAGTTTAGACTCACAAAATTTTCTCAAGTGTTGGGGAGTTTTTAAAATCAAAGGGCTTGATTGAATCTTTCAAAGCTTTTGAGCCAATGCATTTTTTCTATTTTTTTGTGTGGATCTTTTGAGCAGATGCAAATACTTCTTTGAAGTGTTTTTGTGCATTGATTTTTTCTGCATTTTGCTTTTTTCTTCAGTGCAGTTTACATTGATGCAGCTGCACTGATAATGCTTTTCTTTTTCTAGCTCATATTACCTTCCTCACTGACCTCCAGATGCAAATGCACTTTGGCACAGGTCTTTGACCTCCAGATGCATATATTTTTTCTTTGCACTTTGCTTGAGTTGATTTATTGAACTATCCTCCGGATACATTTATTCTGCATGGCACAGTGTCTTTGACCTCCAGATGCATTCATGTACTTAACGCAGTATAGTTTCAAAAGATTCAGGATATGGCTTGTCCACATTTTTGTTTTCTTTTTCTACATTGTTTACTCTTTACACTTTTGAAATTCAGCCTTTGTTTTCATAAAACACCCCCAAACTTAATTCTTTAAGCTCTTCTTTCTTTTTAGTAAAGCTTTGTTTTGACCTAAGCTTACCAAAAATTCCCCTTGCATCAGATTGATCTTTTAAATAGCAAGGTTCTTTTCACAAACTCAGTTTTGAAGTGTTGAAGTGAAAATAATTTTGGTTTTTCTAAGAAATAAGGCTTCTTTTTCTCTTTTCATCATTGAAATTCCATCCATAGGGCTTTCACCATATTTTTGAAAAATCGATCTTTTCTAAAAATATTTAGATACTACTTTGTTAAGTACATCTAATATTTAAACAACAAAAACTATTTAAAACATATATATTTACTATCTAAAACATTTAATTTAAACACACAACATATTAGATAAAAACATAACATAACATGCAAATCCCCCAAACTTAAGGGGTTGCGGTGTCCTCACCGCAATTTGTTCAAAAAGCAGACAAATCATTTGTTCAAAATAGGGGAGAGGATTAGTACAACCAGGAAATAGTCAAAAGAAACAAAACAAGCATATAGCAGTTGTAGGTGAAAGCTTGTAAATTGATACTCATGGTTTGGCTCCACTCCTAATGCAGTGCTATATGCGCTTGGAGGAGTGTGTTTCACCTTCTCGCTTCTCCTCTGGGCTTGCTTGGTGTTGCTTCAGAGGTGCGAGATGCACCTCCTACTACGGTGTAGTTGCGGGGAATTGGTTCTCAGAATCGATGCGGCAGTGCATCGGTCTTGGCGCATCACTTTTCTTCCTTTTTGGTGTTAATTTTGCTCGCCTTCTGCGCAGTTGCTTGAAGAACTTTTGAGTATTGTGCAGAGCATCCCTCTTCTGTTTTGCCATTTCTTCCGAACCATTTTGATTGTTGCCTCATCATGCACACTGATTGTGTCTGTTGTGTTGTGATGCGAAAGAAGTGATGCGAGAGCATCACTCTGCATTGCACATGCATTGAGCAAATGTGCTCCTTTGCAGATGATTCTTCTTCTTTGTCTTGTTTGTCGAGTCCTTCTTCTTCTCTTTCCTGCACAAACTCTTTTTCAAGAGCGAAACAACATTTGAAATAATATTGCTTGGGTCGGAAGGTACCGCTTGGTACATTGGCATAACGGGGTTTGTTTCGAGATTGGTTGTTACGTGTGAGTTGTTTCTTGTGTTTCTTTTCTTGGAGAGGGTGGTGGAGGGGTTGTTTGTGGTGGTGATTGTGATAGGACCTGGTGGATCATTGAGGGAGGGTAATGGTGATTTTGGAATGGAGGAGGATTCTTGGTTTGGTGAGATGATGGGTGATTTGGTTCTTGGTGAAGTGATAGGTGTTCTGGTTGGGTTGATGCGAAGTTTGTTTGGCATATTTCGCCTAGCAATCTCCTCTAAGATCACACCTCTAGCTTGTTCCTCTTCTTCTTCATCAATTTCCTCATCACTTTCTTCCTCCTCTTCTTCTTCTAAATCCTTATCCATTTCTTTCAATTCCTCACTCTCGCCTTCAGATTGAGAATCATACAATTCTTCAACTACTGAGTTCTACCACAACCTTCTTCTCTGTACTTTGTATTGTTTCCTAGCCACTTTCTTCTTAGTGCTAGGTTCTCCTACCTTCTCCTTTCCTTTCCCTTCTTCTTCAACTTCTTTTCTTCTTCTTCTTCACCTTCGGATCTCAATACCCAACTTGAAATTCGGGGGCATTCACTTGGCCCACAAGATCAAAGATCTTGTCAAAGACCAATTGAAGCCGGTCATGTTGATCATTTTGAAATTTCAGACAGCCCCTGCGCTTACGCATGTAATGCTCTTGCATTGCGCAGTGCAGGCCTCTTACATTTCTCAACTTTTCCTTCACTTCAAAGACTTAAATTACAGGGGAAACTTTCTTTGTTCATTAGCAAAGCAATAGGACTCCTTCTTTCATGCATAGCTCATTAATAAGACAAAGGAAAAAGAAATCCCTTTGACTTATTTGAACATGCAAGAATTTCCCTAGCAATCAATCTACCTATGTCTACATGTCCTTCAGAGAGAATTGTATCTAACAAGATCAATCTCTCTTTGGTCATAACATATGTATGTGATGTAGGCAAAATTGAATTAGCTATGAACAAATGCCAATTACCTAATGCATTTACCAAATAGTTACTTCTAAGCTTAATCTCATTAGGTGTGAATTTTTCCCAAACAGGACTCAGTATAGCAATCCTACTCCTTATTTCTTCCATTTCTTTCTTAAAGGCATTTGCCACTCTATTTTCAAATTCATTCCCATTATATTTCAAACATATAATGTTCATTCAATTTCTTGGCATGAAAGTGTACAAGTTTACCTCTCACCATGGAAGTGTAGGAATGTTCGCTCCTTCTTGTGGTGTGATGCCAAAGATAGAATTCTCTTACCAAATCTTCAATGTAGCCTCTCGTGGTAGCACAAAGTGGTCCCAATTGAGATTGGCCATTGTTGACATGAATGATGGGCTTGCCTTCTTCAAATCATACCTCTCTCGGGCATTAGATGCATGTTCCACAGATGAACATTGTCATCGATTACGATTGAGGATTCTTTGGCTTTCCTTTCCTTGATGATGATGATCCTGCATGCATGGCTTTCTTCTCTTTTTGGGGAGTTTTTGGCTGCTGCTGATGATTCTGTCTTTGATTGCTTCTTCACCATTGTAATGAATATCTAGGTTTTTGATTGCTTGTGTGTTTTGGAAAAGATTGGATTGAGAATGAGAAGATTGATTTGTGTTTCGGATGAGAGAATTTGTGAGAGTTTGCGAATGAAGGGAGTACTTGGTAACAATGAAGGCTTTATGTTTCGAGGAAGAGGAAGTTAGTGGAGTTATTAGGTAGCAGATTAGCATTGCGGTTGCGCATGCATCTTGCCAAGTGTCTTGCTTTGGCTACCAATGTGTCATTAATCTTACTTATCCTCCTTTGATCTTCCACGAAGCCTTATGATTCACACTTAACCAATTTTCTTCAAGTTTATAATCTTCGATGCGAGGCACGCGTTTTCCTCAATGCGGGTGCACTTGATGCATTTGCATTAGTTTCTGCATTTACGCAAAACAACTAAAAACATAAAATTGCACAAAAATAATTAAAAACAATGGGTTGCCTCCCATTAAGCGCTTGTTTTAAGAGTCTTGTCACTGACTACCTCTTTTCACTTAGAGATTTTGCAAATGGGTGGTGGTTTTGTCTTTCACCACATGTTCACCATAGTACATTTTAACTCTCGACCATTCACCTTGAAGACAGTATTTGAGGATTTATCAAATAAGTCTATTGCTCCATGTGGATAAACTTTTATCAACTTAAATGGTCCGACCACCTTGACCTTAGTTTTCAGAAATAGCTTCAACCTAGAGTTGTATAGCGAGAACTAGTCCTCCTTCTTTCAATTCTCTCTCGAGAATTTTCTTGTCATGCCATTTCTTAGTCTTAGCTTTGTAGATTTCAGCATTCTCATAAGAGGTTTGCCTAATTTCTTCTAACTCATCAAGCTCTAACATTCTCTTTTTACTGCCTTGTTCAAATTGAAATTGAGCTTTTTGATAGCCCAATAGGATTTGTTTTCCAATTCTACAAGTAAATGGCATGCTTTTCCATAGACTAATTTGTAAGGGGACATTCCTAAGGGTGTTTTGAAATGTTCTATATGCCCATAAAGCATCATCCAAATGTAAAGACCAATCTTTCCTATTTGGACTTACCATTTTTTCTAGCATTCTCTTAATTTCCCTATTGGATAATTCCGCTTGTCCACTAGTTTGAGGATGGTAAGTGTGTAGCTATCTTATGCTTAACTCCATACTTAGCTAGAAGGTTTTCTATGATCTTATTGCAAAAGTGTGAACCTTCATCATTAATGATAGCTCACAGGAGTTCCAAATCTAGTGAATATATTTCTTTGAAGAAACTTACTCACCGATTTAGCATCATTATTAGGTAATGCTACGCCTCTACCCATTTGGATACATAATCAACAAACTACTAAGATATATAAATTGCCAAAAGAGGGTGGAAAAGGTCCCATGAAATCCATGCCCCAAACATCAAATAATTCAATTTCTAAAATATTTGTTCTAGGCATTTCATGCTTATCGTAAATATTTCTGCTCTTTGACATTTATCACAAAGATTTGACCAATAAATATGAATCTTTAAATAAAGTAGGCCAAAAATAACCGATTGTAATACCTTAGCTCTTTGTCCCTAGTGCTTCCAAAGTGTCCTCCATAAGGTGCAGAATGGCAATGCGAAGCCTCGCTTGTTGCTCCTCTTCGGGTATGCATTTCCTTATTAATTGATCGGGACACATCTTGTAAAGGAATGGATCATCCCAATAGTATTGTTTAACCATGTGGAAGAACTTTCTCCTTTGTTGATATGTCATACTCATTGGTACTACTTTGCTTGCAAGGAAATTGACAATATCAAAGAAACCATGGTGCAGATGCATTTGATGCTCCTCTGCATTGCTTATAGCAAATGCGTTTCATGTTTTGCATTGATTTGTGATTGCTAATAGTTTCTCATCTGGAAAACTCTCCTTGATTTCTTCTCCTTGTGTACCAAGTGATTCTCCTTCAATCCTTGATAAATGGTCCGCTACTTGGTTTTCTACTCCTTTCTTGTCTCTAATTTCTAGATCAAATTCTTGTAGGAGTAAAATCCACCTTATTAGCCTTGGCTTTGCATCCTTCTTTGAAATTAGATACTTAATGGCAGAGTGATCGGTATAGACAATAATTTTAGTGCCAACTAAGTATGATCTAAATTTTTCAAATGCAAAGACCACA
Organism: Oxytropis ochrocephala; assembly: GCA_020916435.1. NCBI lineage: Eukaryota > Viridiplantae > Streptophyta > Magnoliopsida > Fabales > Fabaceae > Oxytropis > Oxytropis ochrocephala. The sequence goes on from CM037088.1 coordinate 56,846,643, forward strand.
ACTAATAATTCCTTTTCTCAGAATTGTGTAGTTTACTTGAGCTTCAATTAATGTCTTGCTAGCATAATAAATGGAATGAAAGACTTTGTCATACCTTTGCCCTAAGATCGCTCTCCTACTTGCAAAGTCACTAGCATCACACATTAATTCAAATGGCTGCTCCAAACGGAGTTACTATAATTGGTGTCATCACCAATGCCTTTTAAGCTTGTCAAAAGCTTCTATACAAAAGTTATCAAAGATAAATTCTACATCATGTTGCAAAAGCATGCATAATGGTTTTGAGATTTTTGAAAAGTCTTTGATAAACCTTCTATAGAAACCAACATGGCCTAAGAAGCTCACGATACCTTTAATTGTATTGGGTGGTGGTAGATTCTCAATGACATCAACTTTAGCTTTGTCTACCTCTAGACCTTTCTTTGAAATCCTATGTCCTAGCACTATGCCTTCTTGTACCATGAAATGGCACTTTTCCCGATTTAAAACTAAATTTGTTTCTTCACATCTCTTGAGAATTTGTTCCAAGTTTGTTAAGCAAACTTGAAATGTTTCTCCAAAGATAGAGAAATCATCCATGAATACTTCCATTGATTGCTCAATGAAATCGAGAATATAGACATCATGCATCTTTGGAATGTAGCAGGTGCATTACATAAGCCAAATGGCATTCTCCTAAAAGCAAAAGTACCATAAGGGCATGTAAAGGTGGTTTTGTGTTGATCCTTAGGCTCAATGGCTATTTGATTATAGCTTTGAGTAGCCATCTAGGAAACAATAAAATTCTTTCCTGCTAATCTATCTAGCATTTGGTCTATGAATGGTAAAGGAAAGTGATCCTTTTTGGTAGCTTTGTTGAGTTTTTCGTAATCCATACTGATTCTCCACCGTGTGTGATTCTTGTTGGTATCAACTCATTCTTTTCATTGGCTATCCTTTGTCACACCCCCTTTCTTTGGTACACATTGGACGGGGGCTTACCCAAGCCTTTGTGCGATATGGGGTATATGATTCCAACATCTAGCCACTTAATTATTTCCTTTTCACAACCTCTTTCATGATAGGATTTAGTCTTCTTTGACTCTCTATCTTTGTTTTTGGAATTTTCTTCCAAAATGACTCTGTGCATGCATATAGAAGGACTAATTCCTTTGATATCTGCCATTTGCCAACCTATAGCTTTGGTATGCTTCTTGAGAGTACTAATGAGATCACTCTCTGTTTTGATGTTAAATCGAAGCAATGATAATGAGTAAAGTCTTATTTGTTCCTAAGAATGCATATTTAAGGTGTTCAGCAAAGATATCTTCAATTCTAACTTAGGAGGTTGTTCTATTGAGGTAAGTTCTTCTTGAGACTTGGATCCTCAAGATTGAGTGGTTCATAAGTCCTAGCCCATACTTCCTTACAAGAGTTTTCTATTGGCGATTCTCTTTTCTAGTATTTCAACATCTAGCAATGCATTTGCATCTAATGCATCCGCATTGGCTAAGTGATCATCTTCGCTTGTAAAATTGTTTTTCTACCAATTTATCTAGAGAGAATAAGGATGAACACTCTTCTGCTTTCTTTGAAGGATACTTCATAGCATTCATTACATTGAATTTGATCTCTTGATCATTCACTCTCATAGTGAGTTCACCTTTTCGCACATCAATTATGGTTTTACCGGTTGCTAAAAATGGTCTTCCTAGGATAATAGGCACTTCCTTATCTGCATCAAAGTCAAGGATAACAAAATCTACTGGGGAATACAAATTTGTCTACCTTAACTAGGATGTCTTCTATGATACCTTCAGGATAGGCTATTGATGCATCGACTAATTGAAGTGTCACGTTGGTTGGTTTTGCATTTCCTATTTCTAATGGTCAAAAATAGATTTAGGCATCAAGTTGATGCTTGCACCTAAATCACATAAAGCTTTACAAGTATAGGATTTTCCTATAGAAAATGGAATTGTAAAACTACCTGGATCCTTCAATTTCCTAGGGATCTTATTTTGCATAAGCAAACTACAATCTTGATCATGGCAATCTGTTTCAAACTCACCTAATCTTCTTCTCTTAGTAAGCACATCCTTCATAAATTTTGCATAATTTGGCATTTGTTGGAGGGCTTCTACTAAGGGAACATTGATGTGTAATTGTTTTAGTACCTCTAGGAATTTACCAAACCGCTTCTCCTCATGTGCTTTTTCGGTCTTTGAGGGTAAGGAGGAGGAGGGTATTCAGTACTAACTTAGGTAGTGGACTTTGAACTTCTTGTGATGCAGAGCACTAGATGCTTTCGCATTGGTTTCTTTTGATTTTTGTTTTTTTCTCCCTTATCTACACTTTCCTTCTCGCTAACTCTACCAAATCCTTACCACTTCTCAATGAAATAGCCTTAACTCGCTCTTTTCCTTTGGTTTGAGAAGGTGTAGCTTCAGTATTTGAAGGTAAGGCACCTTGTGGCCTTTGATACTGAGCTGTGGCTAATTGACCAACTTGATTCTCTAAGTTCTTGATGGAAGCATCTTGGGTTTGTCTAGCGGTTCTAGATTCACCTATGAATGCTTTAAGCATGGTTTCTAGAGAATTCTCGGTGGTAGGTTGAGAGTTTCTTTGGTTATTTTGAGTGGGAATCTGGTGGGTTGGTTTGTGTAGTTGGAGCGGTTCTAGAGTGTGCAGTGCACTATTGTTGCTCCATCTAAAATTTGGGTGATCTTTCCAACCGGGATTATAAGTGTTGGAATAAGGGTTGTTATTCCTATTATAACCTACATAATTTTTACAGAGATAGGGTTGCTAGAACACTCCTCATACAAGTGACCTCCTCCACAGTACACACAACTAGGTGTGCTGGAGGTACTTGTTCTCTTCTTTGAATGATCTTTGTCTGGTGATGCTGTTGCATTAGATGCATGATAGCATTGCTGAAGTGAAGTTTTTCATCAAATTAGCTAGAGTGGCTACTTGAGCAGATAGAGGCGGATATATCATTAATTTCATGTACCGATGGTTTCTTTTGGGCACTTACCCTCTCGGAGAGGCCAACTAGAGCTATTAGTGCTATTCTATCAATTAATTCACATGCTTCATTGTATGACCAGATTTAATAACACTCCACCGGATGATGCATCAAGCATTATTCTAGTTTGAGGTTCTAAACCATTATAAAATGTTTCCATTTGAATAATAACAGTAAACCATGATGAGGACATTTTCTTAAAAGTTCCTTCCATCTTTCCCATGCTTCAAATAAAGATTCAAACTCTTTTTGTCTAAAAGATGTAATATCATTTCTTAACTGGCATTTTTGATAGGTGGGAAATATTTTCCTAAAAACTTTTCAGCCATTTCATTCCATGAATGAATAGAGTTAGGCTCTAAAGAATTTAGCCAAGCCTTGGCTCTATCTCTCAAAGAATATGGAAATAACCTTAATCTAAATGCATTTTCACTAACACGGGTAAAATAAAATTACTACACAGACTTCTAGAAATTGCCTTAAATGCAAATGAGGATCTTCATGAGGAGATCCTCCAAATTGACCAATAGTTTGAAGCATTTGAAACATCATAGGTTTAAATTCAAAATGCATGGCATCAATATGAGGTCTGTTTATGCTAGTTTGCATGTTTTGATGATCAAATGAGCATAATCCCTCATAGGTCTATCTCTATCATTAATCATACCTATGTGATCCATGTGGATGAGATTTTCTCTATGAACTTCTTCTTGAGTGAGCATGTTGTGATCCAGGCCTCCTCTCACTTTGAGTGTGGCCTTGAGCTTTGTTCTTCATCGAATGACATGTTGCAAGCTTGTTGATTTTTCTTCCGAGTCTTAGCAATCTCCCGAATTTTCTTTCTATTTCTAAATCTAAACTATATTCGGAGTTTCATTTTTCGGTTACTGTACATATACTAAGTACCATGTACCGTGGTTGTGAAACTAAAAACCGTAATTTATATACAACACTAAATTACTTAATATCGTAATTTTAAAAAGAATTTACTTCAATCCCGACATGCGCGCCAAAAACTTGGTGTGTGGAATATGCCACATACACTTGAGTGCAAGTATACTTTGTCCAAAAACAAGTAGTAAAAGATCGAACCCACAGAGATTGAAAAACTCACTTTTAAATGATATAAAGTAATATAGTGCAAAGTCACAAAGTAATAAAATAATTTTGGATTTTGTTTGATGATCACAACTAAGTTAGAAAGAAAGCAAGTAAAGAATGTTGATAGTGTAAAAGAGAAAAGCTAGTTGGAATGTCTTCATCAAGTAATTTACTTAAAAGTGTATGATGCAAGTATGTGATGCGGTTTGCTTGAATCTTTGTTGCATTAGCTATGTGCCTTTCGGTCACTTTCTTGAGTTTCATTACACTCTTATGATCCTTGTTCTATGCAAGTAAAGAAAGGGGTGTCGGTGCCAATCTTGCCTCCTAACAAGTATCACTTTGCTTAAGTGAATTCACTCTTGTATTTTAAGTACCCACAATTATCCTATGGACTATACTATCCTATGTCTAGGACTTAGCATGGTTTTCACAAAGTTTTCTTTATGTAAAACACTCACCCATATTAGTTCTTGAGTTCTTAATTGTAAGCCATGTCCTGGTCATTTACAATTCATACTTATTCTAAGTGATCAAGTTTAAAATAAGTAATAAAAATATTATCAAGCAAGAACTAAAGTACAAACATACATACATGCAACATACTTACTTAAAAGCTCATTAAATGATTAGAACATTCCAACTAAGAAAGGTTTAGCTAACAAGAGACATTGCAAGATATATATAAACTGAATAGACCATGTTTATATATATAGAACTCACTAAAGAGAAACAACAAGAGTAAGGTTACAAATGTTGAAAATCTTTATATGAAGTCTTCTAGCAATGCACTAGCATTACTCCTTAGCACTATACAAACACTATGAAAATGAGTAAAGGAGGATTTGTCAATTCCTTCCTCTTCCTCTAAAAATATAAAAACTAACTATGTATATTGAAATTTTGATCTAACTTATGGATTGTGATATATTTCCAAATGAAGATGTGAGGTCCTTTTATAGCCTTCAAGTGAGGTGCTTCCTTCCTTCATGTTGAAGTCATCTTGAGTGGATGATAGCTGTAGTTGCTTTCGAGAGGTTTATCCATGTTGCAATCTTTGACTTAATCATATAGGGTGGTTCCATGGTGTTAGAACAAGTGTCCCTATGTTGATGACTCTTCAAAGCTATGCCTATAGCTATGTGTGAATGGTAGGCGCCTACTATACATTGTTGGATGGCATCGGGGAAGCAAGTAGGAGGTCATCACATTGCATGTGGATGCATATGAAACAGTCGCTTATTCACCAAGTTTGCAGAATTGATGCGAGATCGGTCTGGCAGAGCATTGATGCAGCATAAAGATTGAGATCTGACTTGAACAAAAACATCAAACATACCACAATATATCCAAAATGGCCTATAACTAACTATATCCATTCAAATCACTCAAGATATCATATATCACACTAAATACTATATAAACTCTTTATTATTACTTGAAAGAGAGCAAATACTAAGTTTAAACATATGAAATACTCTATATAAAATAGAGTTATCAGCAGGAGTAATGACATTTTTGTTTTTTTTTTCTTTTTTATAAAATGATGGAATGATGCATTTGAACTAGATGATAATATGAGTGTAATGATGTATGAATGCCACTTTTTTTAACACGTAGTTCATAATAAAGATGTGATGCTTATACTATGTAATGATGATTTTTTTTGTAAATGATTATGAATGAATGATGGTGCATGATACTCGCGGTGATTTTTCATGCATGGAAAGTAATCGTACCTGATCAATAAAATCTTGCTTGATATTATTTGGCCCGGTCGTTGACATGGTTGAAGGGATCGGGCAGGAGCACAATGGGTTTAGATAGAGTACCTTATTCTTGGGCTCTGGAGCCTGTTTATACAGCTTGTCTGTTAGGCGCTCTGGCCGTTGAGGCTTAGCGCATATTGTAACGCCCCAAAATTAATTAGGTGATTATTTAACTACTTTAATTAAGTGATTAATTAACCAATTTAATTAAGTTAGTATTTGACTAATTTAATTAAGTAATATTTTAGTTGTCTGTATTAAAATAAATATAAGGTGTTATAGTGATTAGTTATATTAAAAATAGAGTATTTAATATGACTAAGAGGTGTTGGGTAGTAAATAAGGGAGTGGGGAATTAATTAAAATAAGGAGTGGTTGAAGTAGCTAGGGGGTGTAAATAAGGGGCCCAAGCCCACTAAATAGGCCCAAATTCAATAGTTAAACTAGGGGTAGGGTTTTGGTTCCATTAGAAGAAGGAAAACAAAAAAAAAGAGAGAGAGGAGAGGGCTGGAAGTCACGCAGCAGCCATGGAGGAGGGAGGGGAGGAAAATCTCATTTCTTTACTTGGGTAAGTTGGTATTTGGACCAATCTTCCCATTTTTCTTTCTCTACCTTTTAGTGTAAATTTCCTACACTAATTCCTTCCCATTTTCCTTTTCCCATGAATGGGTTTTGAAGCTCAAAGTAGAGGAGTTCCATTTTGATGTTTTATTGTGTTTTTGAAGAAGAAGTTTCTTGGGTTTACAAATTGGAGGTATGGGGGCTCTCTTTCATGGCTAATAATTTATAAACCTTGAAATCATAGAGATTAGGTGTTAGGAGTATTTATTTGATTGTTTGAGCTTTGTGTTAATTCTATGTTTATTGTTGTATTTGTATTTAATTTGGTGATACCATGATGCTTGATGTTGGAAATAAATGTGTAGTTACATGTGCATGCTATATGTTTGATAAAATGCTTCAATGTGAAGAAATATGTGAATATGTGATTTAATGATGTTGATTAAATGTCTAAGTGAGTGTTGATAAAGTGAGTGTTGAATTGTTGAATAAAAGTGTGTTGAAGTGCTTATGGTGTGTGTTTGAGTGTTAAATAATAATGAGGTGATTGGTTTTTTTTTTTTTAGATAAGCAAGATATATATTGCAACCGAGCACAAATCGTGCCCACGAATTACAATGGTAAGGGGAGGGCCTCCTCAAAACCTCCCAGAGCCAAAACCCCATTGGGAAAAAGACCCTGGTAGGAAAAAGAGTACCTCACACAAATATGTGCAACAATGGGACAAAACCGTCCTAACCCATTGCTTCTCCCCTTTCTACAACATTGACAACATTATTATTAAAACCATACATTGAATTACAACATAGATAAACACCCTACCGGGCAATTAAACCACTCTGCCCAGGACGCCTTACATTTCCTCCCCCTCCTTGCCTTGAACCAACTCCAAGCCAGTACCTTAGCCCCCAACACTATGTTTATAACAGAAGCAACCTCGCCATTGATATAATTGAGTAGGAGAAATATTGGTGTTCTTAGGTGTTTAATAAATTGTTTGATTTAGAGTTGGTGGGAGCGTGTAGGTTGTTGTGGAGAAGTTAAAATTAGGTGTGCAAGGTGTCTAAGTGTGGGTTTCAAAATAGTCCCTAAGTGTTAATTTGATCCTTATGGTGCCACACTAGTCCCTAAGTGTCAAAATAGTCCCTAGGTGCTAAAATAATCATTATGGCGTCAAAATGATCCCTAGGTGTCAAAATAGTCCCTAGGTGCTAAAATAATCATTATGGTGTCAAAATGGTCCCCGAGGTGTCAAAATAGTCCTTAAGTGCTAAAATGGTCCTTAGGTGCTAAATTAATCCTAATGGTGTCAAAATAGTCTTTAAGTGCTAAAATGGTCCTTAGGTGCTAAATTAATCTTTGGTGTGTCAAAATGGTCCTTGGGTGTTGAAAAGGTCCTTAAGAGGTGATTCGGTCCTTAGGTGTGGGTTTAGTCCTTGGTGTGACATGTGGTCCAATATGAGGTGTGTTGTGTTGTGGTGATGATTAAGCGGTGTGTGGGCTTCGGCCATTGAGGTGTGTAGGCTTCGGCCAAAGCGGTGAGTAGGCCTCGGCCAAATATTGTGAACAGAGGTGAGGTGTGGGATGAAAAGTGGTGAGTTTAATAATTGTTGTGGTAGGTATATTGTGGGTGATGCATTGTCATGGTGTCACATAAATCATATGCATATAAAAGAGGTGATGTGGCTTCGGCCAAAAGAGGTGATGTGGCTTCGGCCAAAAGAGGTGATGTGGCTTCGGCCAAAAGAGGTGGTGGCTTCGGCCAAAAGAGGTGATGTGGCTTCGGCCAAAAGAGGTGAGTACCCTACGGGGTTATTGAGGTGATGATGGATCCACATGCATATTGCATTTCATGCATTACATGCATGCTCTGGTGAATGATTAGGTGTTCATGAATTAATGGTGTGTCGGTGTAACTGTATTTGGTGTAACTGTATATGTGACGTAACTGTATAATTGACATAACTGTATATTGGCGTAATTGTAATTGGTGTAACTGTGTTAATGGTGTATTAGGATTGACTGTATATCTGGTGTACCTAGTCTACTGTGTTTCTTGTTTTATTTATTATTATCTATGTATTGAGACTCACCTCTCTATTGCGTCGTGTTGCCTCGTATGTGTGCAAGCAACTGCGCAGTGTGATGGATCGAAGGTGTTTAGAGATCCTTCTTCTAGTGTGGTCGAGTCGGCTCTGATACGTAGCACCGGGGGGGAATATTTAGTAGTTGTTATTTTATTATGCTTTGAACTAATATGTTAAGCTATCATCTTCCGCTGTTGTACTATTTGAATCTCAGACTTGTTGGTGCTATGTATCGTGATTCAGAGTTTATTTTAATTACTATTTTAGAGTTAATAAGGTGTTTTGAAGAAATGTAGCACTCTCTTTGTGGTGCGTGGAAAAATATTATGTTTTTGAAAACTACGATTTTAAAATCGACTAATTAATAGTAATAGAAAGGGGGTGTTATACTAGTCGCGGCGCTTGCGGAACAAGCCGCTTGGGCGCGTTGGACCTTTCTCGTCGAGTGGGCCTCTCGCCCGATCCGCAACAGTAAAGAAAAATGCATGGATCTCGAGATGATTTTTGAATAAATAAAAGCGGTTATATTTTTGTTTTTTTGGGAAAAGGGGAACCAGATGCATGAGTGTTTGTTTGAATACAAGGGAATTTTGTGACCTAGTAGGGTTTCCTTAGGATCAAAGATTCTCTATTATTTTTTTTTATCAATCTAAGATTTTTCTATTAAGTGAAACATTCAATGGTAGCTCTACTAAGTCCAAAATAAGGTTCCTAGAGCCAAGAACACCATATAAGAATGTTAATCCCAACAATAGATAAACTAACAGGAGTGATAGCATCCTCAAAAGGAATCAAACTCTAGGTGAGACTTTCGTGACCACCCAACAGGATGTACATCCAGCAGACCATCACTACGCAACCTCGTACTAACTTAGGTTTACACTCGAGTCCGGGTATAGGACTGTACTCACGTGTGTGATATGTAAAAGTTAAGTGTGTGTAGGAGCGAGGTTTTTGGTACCCCCCAAGCTGCAAAACAAACAAATACATATGCAAAAAATATCGTCTTCTATCCTAGGGTTCACATATCATAATATAACATGCGAATAAGAATAAAAGAAGAAAGAGAAGGATAAACTAAATAAATTCTACAACTAACTAAACTAGGTTTGACTCTCTAAAATTCTTCTTAGTGAAGTCGCCAACTATAGCTACCGAAAAATCCGGGAAATGATTCTTCGAAGGTTAAAAAAGGAAGCCGCCACCAAAGTTTAGTTTAAGGGCAAATATTGAAAATAACCAGCACAATAGTTTTTTTTTGACCAAAAGAAACTTATGGAATTTCGTTAAAAATCAAAGTAACAATACATGGAGGAATACAATCAAAAACTAAGATGCTAGCTTAATTCCTTTCCGCTCTAACGAGAGTGTGAGCCACAAGGTTGGCTTGCCTCCTGACAAAACTAACATAGTAGTTTTCTAGACTAGATAAGAGACTCCGACAAGTGCTTATGATAGAGCCATATTCGGTCTGAAAGTTTAACGAACCCCGGATTCCATCTACTACCGCTTTGCAATCAAGCTCGATGGTGGCGCGAGGAGTTCCTAACTCTCGTTACCAAGTAATAGCTTCCAATAAACCAACAGCTTCAGCCTCCTGTGGGTGAGGGCGACCAATAAACCAAAGTGTCTTTGCTTTCACAAAATTCCCCTCATCATCCCGAAGACAAAGGCTAATAGCGTACCTGTCATCATCATAGATGCCTGCGTCAACGTTGCATTTTGAATTTTGGGTATTTGCGGCGGATTTTGGTAAAAAAAATAAATAAATTTTTTTTGGCGGAAATTTGGGTATTTGCGGCGGATTCTGAAAAAAAAATTATTTTTGGCAGAAAAATCCGCCAAAAAGTCCAAAAATCCGCCGGAAAGTACCGGGGGAAATCCGCCGCAAATTCCCCCGCAAAAATCCACCGGACTTAAAATCCGCCGGAAATTACCGGCGGAAATTCCGCTGGAAATACGTTTCGACCAACCTTTTACCGGCGGAATTGGGTGTTTTTTGGCGGAAAAATCCGCCAAAAAAACCCATTTTTCTTGTAGTGTCAACAGTAGTAGAACCATCATATTGTATATTCAGCCACATATATACCTGATTCCACACATCATTTGCAAAGCTACAAGAGAGGAATAAGTGATTAATATCCTCAAAATGCATAAGACAAAAGGGACAACCAGCTTCACTACCGTTTGTAATCTCATGACGCTCAACCGAGAGACCGCGTGTTGGCAAAGAGTTAGAAACAACCTCCATCCGAAAACCGAAACTTTTGTGGAGTTGATGTACGCCAAATCTCACTACGTAATTGTAAAAGAGATCGCCACCTTTAGTAGCGTTTATAAAAACGCTACCCATTTTAATAACACGCTACACCATTAGTAGCGTTTTAAAGTAAAACGCTACCAATTAGGTAACACGCTAGACAGATCCTAGCGCTTTTACTTAAAACGCTAGCAAATTAGAAAACACGCTAGACGGATCCTAGCGCTTTTATTCAAAACGCTAGCCAATTAGAAAACACGCTAGATAGATCCTAGCGTTTTTATAAAACGCTAGGTATTTAGTAAACACTCTAGACGGATCCCTAGCGCTTTTATTCAAAACGCTAGGTATTTAGAAAACACGCTAGATAGATCCTAGCGCGTTTTTATAAAACGCTAGGTATTTAGTAAACACTCTAGAGCGATCCCTAGCGCTTTTATTCAAAACGCTAGGTATTTAGAAAACACGCTAGATAGATCCCTAGCGTTTTTTTTAGAAAACGCTAGGTATGGTTAAATAATATTTTTTTGTTTCCTATTGAGCTACTTCCTTTCTCTCACCTAACACTCTCACCCGAAATGCAAAATCACTCACCCGTAAACATAAAACCCTAACACCCTAACTCAAATTAACATCATCTCTCTCAAGGAAAATCATCTCTCTCGGTGAACATCATCTCTCTCACTCGGACAACATTGGTGAGTTTTTTGTTCCTTGCTCTGTTTCTTGTTAGATATTAATTGTGGGTTCTAGTTTAGAAATATATTAGTTTTGTCACTTGTGCACACTAGACTCTCTTTTTTTTTTTTTACCACTAGCCTCTTCTTGTTAAACATAAATTAATTATTTGGAAGACTAGACTATATGGTTCCTTTGTCTTGACCAAAGGACCGAGAATAGAAATAGAATATGATATAGATATAGCTTGGGAAAATAAGGAGTGGATTTGAAAAAATTTTAAAAGAGGAATTTTTGTTTGTTTTTTTATATGAATTGATTCTTCATTATATTCGAATTGCTTGATGGGTCATATGTTAAAGTTCTCTTCTCAGATTTTATTATAAATATAATTTGGAAATTATGGATAGAAATTGGATGTCCGCCATGATAAATGCGTCCAAGGAGTATATGCATTGGAGTGGATTATTTTGTGAGTGTGGTCTTTGAAGCGTTTAGGGACTTCTAGTGGTATGAAATGTCCTTGTTTAAGGTCTTTGTTATGTAAAATCGATTCTTTGCAGAGGAGTTGGTACGACATTTAAAGGCGAATGGAATTGATCAAAGTTACACTTGTTGGATAATGCACGGTGAGAAAAAGGTGAATCTTCAAATATGAATGATATTAGTAAGAGATATGCGCCGCCGGTTGACACGGAACACATTCATTTGATGCGAACGAATTTGAAGAGATGGCAAAGGTGGTTGAAGAGGATCTTAATGATTGTCCCTGAAATGTTTGAGAAGTTGATAAGCGATGCAGAGAGACACCATTGTATGCGGGTTGTAATGAATTCACAAAATTATTGGTCATTTGTGATCAAGTTGTATAACTTGAAAACTCGCCACGGATGGACGGATAAGAGCTTTACCGATTTACTCTCACTACGAAAGAAATGTTGCGAATGATAATGTGCTTCCTTCTCGGACGTATGATGCAAAGCAAATGTTGGGGTCTATTGGCTTGAACTATGAGAAGATACACGCTTGTCCGAATGATTGCATTTTATTTTGAATGAACATGCGTTGTTAAAGTCGTGTCCTAAATGTAATGCACCGTGATATAAGAAGAAAGAGTCCGCTCCACAAAAGGTGTTGTGGTATTTTCCTATAATTCCTCGATTTAGGCGCATGTATCGTAGTTCGGAAGATGCAAAACACTTGACATGGCATGAGGATGAAAGGATTAAAGATGGTATGCTACGACACCCGCAGATTCTCCGCAATGGAAAAAATCAATATTGAGTATCCTAATTTCGGGATGACCCGAGAAACCTACGCCTTGCATTGTCTGTGATGGATTTAACCCGCACGGTATCGAGTAGCTCCCATGATACATGGCCCGTGATTTTGGCGATTTATAACTTATCGTAGTGGCTTTGCATGAAACGCAAATATATGATGTTGTCTTTGTTAATTTTCAGGCCCAAACAACCAGAAATGATATTGATGTATACTTGGCTCCTTTAATTGAAGACTTGAAGCAAATGTGGGAGGCGGGGTAGAGGTGTATGATGGGTTCAGAGAAGAAAGTTTCACCACGAGGGCTATGATCTTTGGCACAATTAACGACTTTCCTGCATACGGCAATCTATCCGGGTCACAGAACAAAAGGCGGTGTGCATGCCCTATATGTGAAGATAACACGATTGGATGTGGTTGGAACATGGTAAGAAGAATATCTATCTTGGTCATCGTAGATTTTTGCCATCAACTCATCACTATCGATTGTGGAGAAAGGCATTTGATGGGAATACAGAACACGTAGAGCTCCCCGCCTTTGTGAGGCGAACAGTATTTGAAAAGGTGGAAGATTTGAACATTAAATTTGGGAAGCCTTTTGCAGGAGAGATTGCCAAGCGGGGTGGAAGAAAAAGTCGATTTTCTTTGAGTTGCCATCTTGGAAGTCATTATATGTAAGGCATTTCATTGATGTGATGCATGTTGAAAAGAATGTCTTGAAAGTGTCATTGGTACCTTACTCAATATGCCGGGTAAGACTAAAGATACCATCAACTCAAGGTTGGATTTGGTTAGTATGGGTTTGAGACTGAATTGGGTCGGTAGAAAGAAGGGTACACGACATATCTACCTCCGTGCACTCATACTCTATCTAGAAAGGAGAAGACTGTCTTTTGTGAGTTTCTTCATGGAGTTAAAGTTCCAGAGGATACTCTTCAAATGTGGCGACTCTTGTATCGATTAAAGACCTCAAGTTAAAGTCTCTAAAGTCCCACGATTGTCATGTTCTCATGGAGAATTTGCTACCCATTGGTATACGATCCATTTTGCCTAAGAAAGTGCGTCGGACCTAACCAAACTTTGTTTATTCTTTAAGGCGATTTGTAGTAGAGTGATTGACCACCGAAAGTTGCCAACATTGCAAAGAGAAATTATCTTGTCACTTTGTGTGAGCTTGAGATGTATTTCCCACCTTCCTTTTTTGACATAATGATTCATCTAATAGTTCATCGGTTAGAGAGACACAATTGTGTGGCCCATGTTACATGAGATGGATGTATCCGTTTGAGCGTTACATGAAGATATTAAAAGGATATGTGAAAAACCGATCACGACCCGAGGGTTGTATTGTTGAGCGCTACATAGTTGAAGAAAGCTGTTGAGTTACTCTTGACCGCCTATCTATCTAGTCTTGAATATTCGTGGGATTTGCCAAGGTCTCGTCATGCGGGAAGGATTAGTAAAGGGATGACGGAAATAAATTAGTGATGGTATCAAGGAAAGAACTAGAGCAAGCACACTTATACGTTCTTCACAATGATAGTGAGGTTGATTCATATGTTGCCAAGCACAAGGAGATTCTTAAGAGTCAATTCAGGGAAAGAAGCAAGTTTGGTTAGCAAAAGAACACAATAGGAGTTTCATAGTGTGGCTAAAACATCACATTGATGGTGAGTGTGTTTGAATCCTACTTGATTTCAAAAAGATTGAGATGGTTAGCAAAAGGTCCAAATATACATGTCTTCTCTTACAACATGACTATCTAATGAACGAGTGCACTTTCTATACAAAAGAACAAGATGATCGAGTAAAATGCAAAATAGTGGGGTGACTCTTGTAGCTCATTCTATGCATGCATCCAAAGTGCAAAGATAGAAATCCCATATATGCGAATATGTCTTACTTTGGCTTCATTGAACACATATGGGAGTTGGATTACAATATGTTTGAGGAGCCTCGTGTTCAAATGTGAATGGGTTGACAATAATCTTGGTTTCTGATTGATGAATTAGGGTTCATGCGGGTGAATTTCAACAAGTTAGGATATAAAGATGAACCTTTTATTTTAGCATCGCAAGCTCAACAAGTGTTTTATGTCACCGATCCGATTAATATCAATTGGTCTATTGTTCTATTGGTCGACAAAAATTTGTGTATAACAACGATGATGATGAAGCACCCGATGATGTTGGTGTTGAGGACGACCCGTTCTTCGAACATCGGAACCAATAATAGGGAAAATACTTCTATAGAGGATGTTGTATATTTTAGAAAAGATCATAATGATGGAATTTTTATTCGTCGGAAAAAATACCAAGACGCGAATTGCAAACAAAATTTTATCTAGGAAAAGGAAAAGGTAATATAGACTTAATGATTTCTCGTTATTTTTATTAATAGATAATTATTATATTGTTTTTGTAAATTTAACAATAACATGGATTATGTTATATTGCAGTCGGATGGCATCACTTAGTGATCATGAGATCTAGTGGTCAAGACAAAGAGTCATTTATGTTATATATGGTATAGCTTTAATTTGTAGCTACTTTTGAGTTTCATAATGTAAGTTACTTATTATGTTGTATGATTTGTAAACAAAAATATCTATTAATAGGTTGAATTTTGTGTGTATCTATATATTGGATTGTAATGATATTGGCTGAATTTTGTTGGAATGATATTTGATGAATTTTCTTTGGAAGGAATGAATTAATAGGTTGTAATTAAAAGGAGAATAAACAAAAATAAAAAAATAATTAAAAAAATCAGTCAATAGGTAGCGTTTTTAGAGTGAAAACGCTAGAAATGAAGTTAAAAATTCATTCAATACCTAGCGTTTTAAAGTTAAAACGCTAGGAATTGTAAAGAGGAGCTAGAGGATCCCTAGCGTTTCTGTAAAACGCTAGGAATGCTAATAAAAGGTGCTATAGCATCCCTAGCGTTTTTAAAGAAAGCGCTAGGAATGCTATAGCACCTTTACTAGCATTCCTAGCGTTTTTAACAAAACGCTAGGAATGGTAAACACGTGCGCTAGTTGATCCCTAGCGTTTTACACAAAACGCTAGGAATGCTAGTAAAGGTGCTATAGTATCCCTAGCGTTTTACATAAAACGCTAGGAATGCTAGTAAAAGGTGCTATAGTATCCCTAGCGTTTTACATAAAACGCAAGGAATGCTAGTAAAGGTGCTATAGCATCCCTAGCGTTTTTACCGAAAACGCTAGGAATGCTATAGCACCTTTTACTAGCATTCCTAGCGTTTTACTGAAAACGCTAGGAATGGTAAACACGCGCTAGTTGATCCCTAGCGTTTTATGTAAAAACGCTAGGAATGCCCTTAAAATTTTTACAAGCGCGCCTCTCATCTCCTCACACACTCACGCACAACCCGAACTCATCTACCTAACTTTTCTCCACGAACAACCCAGAACTCATCTTCGTTCATCTTCGTTCATCGTACCTCTTCGTTCATCTTCGTTCATCACCGTTGCACATTTCGTTCATCTCCACGCACAACCTGGTTACCCATTTCTTTCATCTCCACGCACAACCGGGTTACCCATTTCGTTCATCTCCACGCACATTTCTCAGGTATGGATTTTCTTTTTTCTCCTGATTGTATTGTACATAGATTGCCACTGCTTGCATGTTAGTTATAACAATGTTCTCGTTATTGAACAAAAGATTTGATACTAGTCTGTACATGGCTTCTAGGTTACTCTTACTCTAGGTTTACTCTAGGTTACTTAGTGCATGTTAGTTATAACAATGTTCTGTTATTGGCATTTTGAACAAAAGATGAACTCTTGATACTAGTCTGTACATGGCTTCTAGGTTACTCTTACTCTAGGTTTACTCTAGGTTACTTAGTGCATGTTAGTTATAACAATGTTCTGTTATTGGCATTTTGAACAAAAGATGAACTCTTGATACTAGTCTGTACATGGCTTCTAGGTTACTCTAGGTTTACTCTATGTATGTTTACTCTAGGTTACTTAGTGCATGGCTTTGACTGTTACTTTGTGCATGGCTTCTTCTATATTTTGTTAAGTGTTTGTTGGTTCTAAACAATTAGAAAGCTAAAACTCACTGAGTCTTATTCAATTGGGTGATTGCAAGTCAGATGGCATCACATAGTGATCACGATAGTAGTCAGGGTGGTGATGGGGGTGATAGAAACACAAAGAAGTTCACTCCCCGAGGAATTACATCGAAAAAGAATATCGTCAATCGGATAAGTAAAGGACACGAGAAATATAAGGTAAGTTAATTACTAATTATTAATGTTGTTCTCTACCTTTCCAAGTTATCTAATTATTTAATGATTTAATTATTTAAGGTCCGATGGAGTGTTAAAGGTTTGCCAATTGGAGACAACGGCACAAATTTAATTAGCTTTATTGGTACTAAGGTGAAGCAAATCTTTCCAATTTCAATTAAAAGTTGGAATGAGAAAGATAATCGAGTTTTGCCTAAACTGAAAGATGATTTTTGGGACTTAATACGGTATATAATTTTAGACCTCTTTAATAATCTTATTTAGTGATTTTTAGTTATATTTATTTAATCCATTTTTATGTATAACTAGAAACACTTTGATGTCGATGAGTCCCGAAGAGATTGGATTTGAAGGAAGCGGGAAGGTTGCATAGGGCTTACGTAAGCGATGTGGGGAAAAAGTATTCAAACGCCCCGATGGGACCATCGACAGAGCCTCCAAAGATGTATGCGGGAATTATAACTAAGGAGGAATGGACCAAATTTGTAGATATACGCACTACTGAGATCCGGATTTCTGGTTAGTATATTAATTATTTAAGTTATATATATATTTCACAAGTAGATATCATTCATTAATGTAGTAGTATCTTTTTAAATAGAAAAGAGCAAAAGCGAATAAAGAAAGAGCTTCTAATCCCGAAGTACCCTTATAGAGGAGGTTCTAGTGGATATCAAATTCTCGAAGAAAGATTGGTAAGAAATTAGTTTAATTTATTATGATTTAATGAATCTTTTAATTTACAGTTGATTAACAATTATTAAACTTAAATAGTTCTTTGGAAGAGGAAAAGATCCAACTCAAGAATCCCTTGATCGCACGATTGTCCGTTTAGAGGTCCGACAAAACAAGGATGGGGAGATTGTGGATCCGAAAACTAAGGAGGTCAAGGACAAAATTGTAAGTATTTTTTTAATCCGTTACTCGATTTTTTTGACACGTGAACATATTTTTATTGTCGATTAAATTTCGTTGACACTTGTTTATTATTTCTATCCGTTACTCGATTTTTTTGACACGTGGACATATTTTTATTCTCGATTAAATTTCTTTGACACTTGTTTATTATTTTTATCCGTTACTCGATTTTTTTTGACATGTGGACATATTTTTTATTGTCGATTAAATTTCACTTGACACTTGTTTATTAATTTTATCCGTTATTTATGTTTGTGCATCAGCAAAGCATATCACAATCTGTATCACAAGGAGATTTAACAGATTGTGATGGTCACCAAGATGTCCTTGCTCGTGCCTTGGGAAGGGAAGAGAGACAGTGGTCGGATTAGAGGTTATGGATATGGGATTCCTCCGACAACCGTGTTTGGGCCAAAGAAGAGCCAAAGCAAGGGGTGCGGGATTGTAAAGTCATGGCGGAAAAGTATGACGAGCTATCCAAGAATGTTCTTTGTGCTAATGGAAGAGAGAGATGATTTAAGCGACTCTTGGCACAAAGGATTGGTGCACCATCCTCTTTGCACCACCCCCCCCTTTGAACCTATTGAGCTCGCCGCACCCCCATAGCGCGCTTGCGAGATAGCTGCACCATCCCTTCAACATGTGTATTTAACAAAACTCGACTGCTTTTTTGTACAATTGTATTTGATAAAATTATCATGTATATTTATTTTTCTTTATAATTGATTTAGGATAAGCGTGAGTGTGAGCTATATATTGCAAACCCACATCGAAAGGTTGCGAGTGGGTTTGATATGTAACCAATTGAGTGCCACATTGCATCAATCGGCCATGCACGAAAACCATTTGAGAGTTAGGGTAGACTATTCAATAGAGGGGTCCGCACCATTGCTGCTCCAATTGCTAATGCGGATATATTTATTGTGGATCAAGCGCTTAGTACTTTTGTGGCATGGCCCGAACAACTTGTCGTTGTAAGTGACAATATTTTTGTTAATAATTAAATGACTATAATGTGTGTTAACTAACTAGCTAATTAATCATTTTTTAATATATACTAGGTACCCCATGTGTCCCGACCTTCCCCTTCCATGAAAGTCTCCCAACCTTCCCTTCCACTACCAAACTCTCCGACCATCTTCTATACAAACCAGTCCAACATGTTGGTCAATTTCCCAATGATGAATTCGAGAACTACATCGATTCTCTAAAGGTCCACATTCAAAAAATGAACCGGGACGACTCGATTTTTTTACCGCCCGATAAGATTGTGGGCACTGGAGCAGTTGGTAATGATCAACATCGAGGATATGAAAGCTATAGTTGAGATGGATTGGGCCATCGCCATCGATATCGAGTATACCGAGGTATGTATTAAATTATTTGTACACAATAGTTGTTTATATTAGAGTATATATTAGAGTATATATATGAGGATCCGAAAGTTGTATATATATTATTTATAGGTTTTTGTACAATCGTCTTACGGTCCCTTCTCAGCGGACACGAAGTATTTCTTCTTGTGTCCGGCTTGTATAGTTGTGTTTCATAAAGGTAACACAGAGGAACGCATTAAGACTATAAAGAGTGAAGTACAAAGTTATATCTATTCACGCTTCATGGAAGCCAAGCATTTGAAGGGCGACTCTTTATTTTTGGCACCACTCAATAATGGGTGAGAAATTTAGTCTTCAATCACTTGTTTAATTATTTTGAGGATTGTATTATAGTGTAAATTAATGTGTACTCATTCGTTCTTCATTTACTTGCAGCAACATTGGGTACTCTTTGCAATAAACCCTAAGCACAATGTTGTCTATTATCTGGATTCACTTCAAGGCCATTACAACGTCTACGAAGACTTCGTAGAATCAGTTGAGAGGTGTGTATGTGTAACCCTCTCATTTTAATTTGTATAATTTAATATATGTATTTTGTTCAACTTAACGTTATATATATATATGTATGACGTTACTGATTGCTTTGAAAGAATACTTGGGATTATCTACAAGTAAAACAAGATGGCTACCCATAATCGTAAGCTTTTTAAGAATCATTCTTATAATTTTAATTGATTTTTGGTCATAAAATGTGACAATTAAGTTATAATCTTTTGCTTTGTAGTGTCCTAAACAACCAAATAGCAATGATTGTGGGTACTATGTTATGAGGTTTATGAAGGAGATTATCACTCATGACAAAGTAACAATCCCAACCAAGGTAACTACTTAGATTTCTTTTTATATTGATATTATAATACTTACTCAAATTTAATAAACATTTTAATTCTAATTTTATTTCATTTTATTTTGATATTTTCCCAACTTCAAAAAAATCGAATTACTCTGTGAAGAACTTACAGATAGTAAAGGGAGTGGTGCCATTATGTTTCAAGCTTTTTGTAGCAAGTTTTGAGATTCATAATAGTTTAGTTATTATTTATGTTGTATATATTGGATTTATATTATGTTGTAAGTACTTCTTAGAATGATATATATTGGATTGGAAATATTATTTGATGAATTTTGTTGATGAATTTTGTTTGAATGATATATTGGATTGGAATGTATTTTCGAATTTGTTGAAAAGGGAATGAATTTATAGGTTGTAATTAAAATGGAGAACAAACCAAAATAAAAAAATATTTAAAAAAATTCGATCAATAGGTAGCGTTTTAGAGTGAAAACGCTAGAAATGAAGTTAAAAAATTATTCAATACCTAGCGTTTTAAAGATAAAACGCTAGGAATTGTAAAGAGGAAGGAGCTAGAGGATCCTAAGCGTTTTTACAAAAACGCTAGGAATGCTAATAAAGGTCTTTATAAGCATCCTGGCGTTTTATATAAAACGCTAGGAATGCCTAATAAAAGGTCTTTATAGCATCCCCAGCGTTTTATATAAAACGCTAGGAATCTTATAACATCCCTAGCGTTTTATATAAAACGCTAGGAATGCTAGTAAAAGGTGTTCTGAAGATCCCTAGCGTTTTTATATAAAACGCTAGGTATATGGTAAAAAGAAATTTATAGTATCCTAGCGTTTTAATTTAAAACGCTAGGAATAGTAGAATAAAAAGGATTTATGGGATCCTAGCGTTTTTATTTAAAACGCTAGGAATGGTAGTAAAATGAGCTATGGGATCCCTAGCGTTTCTGAAACGCTAGGAATTGTAAAAAGCGCTGGGGGTCAATGGCTAGCGTTTTATATAAAACGCCACGTATGCCTAAAACTTATTTGGGTAAATGGTAGCGTTTCTTAAAACGCTACTAATGGGGTGTGACGCATTAAGAAGCGGCAGAATTTCTCTAGCGTTTTAAAACGCTACCAACGCCTAAAAAAACGCTTGTGACAGTTCTCAGACATTTGGCGTAGTGTCTTAACCAGCAGCTTGTTCAAATCATCATCCATAGCAGATACTTCGGACAGATTAATCAAATAATTATAACAACTCTTAACTGTGAAAGCTTTTGATTTATCGTGCATCCAAATAAACACGTCCTTCTTAGCTCTATTGGGCTGGACATCCTATAAAATCATATGAAGATATTTAACCTCGTCGTTGCTGTGTGGGACAGCATCGTGAGACCAAGAATCTATCCAGTTCCAAACCGTATCCGACCAAACTCCAGCTTCAGCGACAGAGATATGTTTGTAATAACTTGGACAAAAAAAGGAAAGTGTTTTTTTTCTTAAAATATTCAAAAGAAAAATAAAAATAGAAAATGGTACTAAGGTTAAAAAGAGTGGTTCATTTAGCATGACTAAAGATGAAAAGATAAATGAGGATGAATATGAAGTGTGATATATTTAATCAATGCACAAAAGGTGCGGTGTGCCAGTGTGACGCTTAGCTTGGTAGGTCACGTTCATTCTCATGTTTTCTTCAAATTTTATTCCACATTCCACATCACATAGTCATGTAATTATGAAGAGCTGCAACCATGTATGATGTTGTATATCTGAAGTATTTATTGAAAAAAATAGTTGATCCGTTGATAAGAATTCATCTCTCATGATATATTGATGCATCGATAATTTCGTGAATATGAAGAGCCGATTTCAAATTCAAAACTCAGAAGTGCTTAGTTGAAGTGTGTGGTTTTTATTCATTGTTTCATCTAAATTGACCAAAACAAGTTGATATTCTCTCAAATTCTATTCTTATAAGAAATTTTTATAGCTTTAGATTTATTGAATAAGCGATATCTTTGGTCTAGACTAAATATATCTTTTATTCAATAAACCTAAATCTACAAAATTTTCTTATAATAAAGACTAGAGGAGTAAAGATCTAATTCATATCAAATTATAACACATTTGAATCCCATTATCGATATGAGAAATTTGTAAATTGATAAATAGACTAATATCACAAATTATTTTTAGGTAGTCACAAATATTTAGTCACAACATTTAGTCACACATGCAAAACTATAAGTTCAAATGTTACCAAATATTGTGACTAAATATTTGTAACCACCTAAGAATTACTCTAATATCTCACTCTTTAAATTAGGAGGTTTATGCATAAGTTCTTAAAATCCATTTTACTTACCCAAAAGTGCTTAGATGAGATGATAGAGTATTTTCCAACTTAATTAAGGTCTTAGATTCGAATTCAATCTTGAGAAAGCAACATCATTAAAACTCTTGATGGAGAGCGTCATTTTGGGTTCTACCTGATTCAAAAGATTAATCTCTGTAGCTGCGTACGTAAAATACTTGATTTAAAAAAAAATCCAATTCACATGAGTTTTTTTTGTAATAAAAAAAAAAGTAAAAGTTATTATGGCGGTGCCCTTCTTTTGTGCCACTACTACTGGTCTACTGCAGTGCACTGTGCACGCTGCACGCACCACAACACAAACCTTTCATAGATTTCAGTGTTACTTTCAAACTTCTCTTCATAGCCGCGCACTAACCCCATGCATCCCTTATTATTAAATTATTTCTTTGACCAAAAATTATTATTTATTGTTACTTCACTTCATGTGTATGATTATCAATCATACCAGTGCGGTGACCTGTCCAATGGACGGGATCAATACTTTAGGTTCTATAGAGAGGGACAATAATTTAGCGTCACACTTTGTATATTTTGACTCAAAATTAATTTTAAATTTTGTTATAAAATTAATTTTTTTTAAAATAAAATTCGTTATTAAGGAATAAACTTCGCATATCTAAACAATTAAATTTTTTCACACACTAGAGTACCAAAAAATATACTGCATAGTGTTACACTTTATATAATTTGTTACGAAATTAATGTTCGATTCCGTTACTAAGAAATAAACTTTGCATATTTAAACAATTAAATTTTTAGAGATGAGATCAAAAAAAAGATACATCGTATAGCGTTACACTTTTTATAATTTGTTACGAAATTAATGTTTGATTCCAAAAATTTGATTATGGAGGTACATTTTCTATTTAATCGTAAAATACCACTAAAATATAAAACATGAAAGAAGAGAGTGAGAGAGGAGAAAAGGGAGGGAACGGAGAATTTTGGAGGGAATTGATGTAGGTCCCACAAGGGGGAGACTCATTAGGATGTATATTCTTAGATGAGTCCCCTTCAAATTTTTTTCATCCTTTATCTTTTAAAATCGTTTAAAATATTTGTGTACTTCTCAAGTACTACTACTAATACATAAAATAGTTAAACTCCAACCTTGGTATAAGTGGTTAATGCACTTTATCTTAAGGAGTGAATTTGACTAGTACCTGAGTTTTATATCCCTGGATGGAACAAATTAGAATTAGAATTTACTTACTTCCTAGTCGAACTCTAAATTATTTGGAGTCCATTTTCCTTAGACATTAGAGTGGGGTCAAATATCGACATTTGTGCCAACTTTGCTAGCGGATATATACTACTCACATTCTTCAAATTCGTTCTACAATTCAATCCAATCAATCAGATTAAATTTGGATTTCTTCGGATAACTAAATTTAATTGGTTTCAAAATAGACAAACTTATAAGAGCATCCACAATAGTGTTCCTTATAGTAATTTTTCCTTATTAATAAGAGTTTATTATAAGGAATACTATTGTGGAGAAAATAAAAACATTCATTAATAAGGAGTAGTCCTTCTAATACGACTCTCTCTCTCCACGTTCCCCACTATTACAAACTAATTTTATCTATTACTTTCTCTCCCGCTCTGGGTCCCACATGATACAATCTTTTATTTATTTTTCTCTTTCTTCACCATGACATAGGATTATAGTGGAACCCATTTAGTAATTTTTTTGGGGTGTTGAGTTGGGGAGATTGAGTCATTATAAGGAACTAATATTAAAAAAAGTATAAATTAGTGACGTATACAAGTAGATCCCGCTTAAGGAAAAAAATAAGAGTACTTCATTGTGGATGTTCTAATGTATATGCATTTAGCATTGTCAAACTAAATCCAGCCCATGAAATATAACATGACCTTATGTATGCCAGACCAAGGTCTAAGTTCAATGATTAATTCTTAAATTTCCAAATTCACTCAGGCTGTTTGACAAAAAATAGTGGGAAACAGATCAACTACCTGAAAATTTTGATAAGTTATCTTATAGCAGATAATTGCTTGTGGATAAGTTGAGATGTGAGTTTAAAGTGTTTGACAAAAT